>CM069858.1:103448769-104191269 GCA_036172795.1 Pelodytes ibericus | reverse complement strand
TCATTAAAACTGGGTTTGTTTGACATTCATTTTGATAAAATATTACGAGCAAATATATATCACATGCATATATTTTCATTCAGGGAGTATATGGAAGCTGAATACAGAGGGATTTTGTAAAGTTTCAGACAGGACATGCTAAGTAATAATTTTATTATGTATTTATCGCTAATTTCTATGTATTATAAAATGAAAAGTCTTTAGGAATTGTATTCACATATGTCACCATATCACGTGTTAATAAAAAAAATAATAGGGAAAAATGGGATATGTTCATTAACATTTCATTGTTGTTGTCCTCTACATTAACATAAATATGGGGCAATCTGGAACCATCATTGCTTTCCCCACCTTATATGTTAATTTTCCTTGTAAGTGGTCTGTGGAGATACAAACAACGGGAAGACACAAACAACTGTGACTTGGTTTTAAGTACTGAACAGGTTATGGCACCTGACACAGTTGGGAGATGTGTAAAACCCAACAGCAATTAAACAAAAAGAAAGAGGTGCAATTGCTGAAGTCCCAGGGGTAATAGTGATTGCATTTTTTTTTATCTGCTTCATCTTTCTTTTTAGCATAATTTCACTTGCATTCCTGTAGTTTTCTGTAAGAGCATTGTAGTACCTCTGAAGATCGGAAATGAAAAAAACAGCACAGACTCATGACTTTTGTTGGAAGTTAGTATTATACAGTGGTACACAGAGAGATTGTGCCAATATAAGTCAACATTTCTGTGTGCATACATACCACTTGTATACAATGTGCTTGTACTCCAGAGTTTTCACAGACACCTGCCCACATTGACAGGTTACTGTATATTTTTTTTCTCACTGACAAACCATCTAAAACCCTACTAGAAATATTGCAATACTTAAATAATATTAATTACACCAAATAATCATGAAACAACATTACACGAAACAAATACAAACAATACTAAACACATTGATAATTTGACACATAACAGCCGGATCAGCAAGATGTCTCTTTGCAATGATAAAGCGTTCATTTGCTGCAGGTGAGAAAGTTATGTTTGACATGTTTATAGTTGCTGTAAATCACTTAGATGTCTATTCATCGGAAATTCCTTGAGCTTAGCCTGCCCCCCCCCCCCCCCCCTCCCATAATTATGCAAGCCTTATTCTGGCTTTAAAGAATTGAACTGAAATTCCATCTCAAGATCTTCAACAGAAGGAACCAATTTGTCAATATACCCAGTCATATTAGCACACCCAGGAAACAACATATTTACCAATCATCACACTGCTGTCATCTAGAAAATAGGACACCAAATCACCTTATTTGTTTTAATCTTTCCTGTCAAGAATATAATAACGTGTAAAATAATTTAAAGCAGATGCCAATATGAGCCCAAATGCCACATAGCACTGGTATTAAACACGTTATACTCTTCCTGTGTACGGGGGAATATATTTCATAATACGCTTGTTATAATTATTTGTGTAGGTGAAAAGGGGAAAAAATGTTCAAATAAGGGCTCAATTACATTTACCACAATAAAACATAAAGGTTATGTCAAAGTTGCAAGTGGATCTGGAAACAATCAGAATATGCACTGGTAAAGTACCAACCACGGTCTGAAAAAATGTGCAATAGCAGAAAATGCTATAAATCTGTGAAATCCAAAAAACAAAACAAACAATAAATAGTTGTGCATCAAAACTGTAAAAAAAAAAAATGGAAAGTAAAAACAAAAATGAGTGGAATTCCCTTTCTCCCTTTCCCATTCTTTTAGTAAATTCTTTTAGTAAACAAAGGGAAGTCAGACCCCATGAGCATGTTTGTGTTTATGAATGAGAAACATCGAATGTGTCTCTAGATAAGAATAATTCATCCCATCTAGTCTTCCCATAATTCTCCTTCTTCAGTAGACTCACACTTTGCCCTTATCTTTATGTTTGTTTTACTTTTATGTTTATCCCATGCATGTTTAAATAAAGTCTACCACTTCTGCTGGAAAGCTATTCCATGCATCCACTCTTATACATCTATCTACTCTATGTCTTCTTGTTATATCTTCTTTAACTATATATTGGTTTCTTTCTAATCCTCCCTCTCTTGCCTTTCCTTTCTGCTATATAACCATGGACTATGTTTACTATCTGTTCTTTGGACCCAAAATATACAATACTGCAAAGGGGCTATCTGTAAAAATTGGGATATTCATCTTCTTTTTATATATACGCTGAATATCTTGTGGCATCTTACAGTGGGATTTTAAAACCATTACATCCTATTCTATGAGTTGCAGGAATAAAGAAAAATGGATGCAAATCAAGATCATCTCCCAGCTGCAAAAAAAAAATAAAAAATGTGAGATGTAATTTACTAAATATCAATTAGTAGGAAAGTATGGCAATCTTGATATTGAGGGCAGATCAACACAGCCACTGTGGAGGGTAAACCAAGCATGGCATTGCGGGAAGTGATGCATGTCTCCCAAGCGTCAATGACATGCAGTTGCCATATATAAACTCATTTTTCACAGTGCCTTACTTTCCCCATGCTTACTCCTCAGTGTCAGATTAGCCTTCAATTTTAATATTGCCATGCCAATTGAAAGATTATTATAGCGGGATTCTGAAAAAAACTTGTGCTATTCATATACACCACCACGAGAATGTAAGTCTACACTTTGAAAAAAAATATGTAGGCAAAATGTTAATTTAAAAAGTCCCTTTCATCCAATGTAGCAGTTAGAACTATGCCCAATACACTAGAGGGCCTACAGAATATATATTCTGAACTACGGGCACAAATAAATGGGCCCACAGTCTGAAATGATTCGGGGGACATCAGGAATAAATTTGAAGCCAAATTATGTTAATACATTGTGAAACCGAATGCAGAACGAAACACCCCAAACCGAAGTGGCAGCCTCCAAATCATCATTGTATCTAATGGGATATTTCAGACACAAAAAATTTCCCAGAAATATGGAAGGGATACCGAAATCATGCCAAAAATAAAATTGAATAGCCCATAGGCAATAGGCCAGGTTTCATGAAATCAGTACATGTGATAGGTGCAATCAACTCTAACCCAATCACGCCTGAGGAGTGTTTGCATATAATAAGCACATGGTTACACCCCCATTAGGGAGCAAAAGTTAAATGGAAAAAAAATCCCCCAGTGTTCAGATCAGGACAGGGGCCTGGAGCAGCAGTAATAGGAGATGGGGAAGGTAAGCCCCATGAGATACCATCAGAGTTTCTCGCAGAGTTTCTCAGTGGAGAAGAACTAAGAGACAATGCACAAACTGTGCCAACATTGAAATCAGCTGATAGGGGCATCAGCTAAGAGGACAAGCCAGAGGAGGAAGAACAAATATGGATGCTGTTGATGCAGTTGGTGGGCAGAATTCCACCAAGAAGAGAAAGAGAAAGTACATTTAAAATACTATTACACCATAGGAGACATGTTATATCATACTAAACTCACACTGGGGTGTAGGAGTGCAAGCAGCAAACTGCTGCTATCAACATTTATAAATGAATGCTGCAGATAGCTAAAACCAGAAATATCTGTGAATCAGTAGAACATCAATATGTGCATGCATACAAATTAGACACATGTATATGTGTAAATGGGATAACATGTACAGATGGTCAATGATAATTTACCAATATAAATGTTCCATTGTTATATTTCAGATATTCTGACATCAAGCAACAGGTATCCGAGTCAGCTGCCGCTGCCAGTTCCACATGCGGCGGTTCTCCTGAGCCGGCTGACCTGATGGATTTTTAGGAGGGGCTACAGCAGATAATGGGGCCTGAGACAGTCACAAGGGTTGAGGGGTCATGTGACACAGACTTGCCTGGTCGTAAGAATAAGACATTCAGTGATCGGTTATGTATATCATTTGATATGTATTAGCACTGGTCTCTCACTTTACTCCTAGCATTTGGCACTATGCCCACTCAACCATGATCATCATCTGATGATGAGGTCTCATGGCCTTCAGAGGATGCAGAAGATTTTTCAGCTCCTCCTCAGACTTCATCAGGTCAGACGGTTTAGCTACCTCTTCACCTGTCTATAGTAAGTCAAATATACCAATACACGTGCAACAGATAGGGCTTCATTCGTGAAAGAGGGAATTGCGTGGAATTTTAAATGGACATCCCAAGTTATGGCCAGTATAGCTGACAAGACAATTTCTCAATATCAGCAGCTACCTGGCTCAACCTTTCCAATTTTTTTTGTGAATGGTACAACATTTGCTAATGTCTAGTCATCTGGAACTACTCTATAGCTGCTGATTAAATATCATTCAACACTGCCCAGTCATTCACTATTTACAGGTTGCTTGTTCATCTTAATTTTTTTGCAGTATTGTTTTTTGCAGTACATTTATTTTAAAATGTGCTGGTACTTTTAAAAAAGTTTTTATTTTATTTTTGGAGTGGACAAAGATGAAAAAATTGTTTCACTGTCCATCCAGGATAAATATGATAATTTTAGCAGGAGTTTTTAGTGAAACCAATTAGCAGCTAGGGTGTGTGCAGGACCATCTTTAATGTTAATGGTACACCCAGAGATGTCACTAGGGTTGGTGTCACCCAGTTCAGTAACTCATTGTGTCATCCCCCCCTGAATTTCCTCCATTACCATGCCAAACAGATTCCTTAGTATTGCCAGTCAGATGGCTCCTTAAATATGCCATACAGGATCCCCACAAATGATTCCTCACACAGGAGCCCCATTTATTATGCCACACACAGGAGACCATAAATATGCCACATGTGATAGCCCCATAATTATGCCACACACAGGAGCCCCATTAATTATGCCACACACAGGAGACCCATTAGTTTTACCATACACAAGAGCCCCATAATTATTCCACACACAAGAGCCCCTTAAATATGCCACACACAGCAGCCCCATAAATATGCCACACACGATAGCCCCATAATTATGCCACACACAAGAGCCCCTTAATTATGCCACACATGGGTGCCCTATAAATATGCCACACACGGGCCCCCCATTAATTATGCGACACATGGGAGTCCTGCGAGGTGACAGTGGGCCACATTCATCTATTGTACAATTATAAAGCAATAAATATAAATTTATACACACACACATCACAAGCATATATATACACACAGACCTCTGTCTCTGTGTTAGCCACAGCCAACTGGTCAATTAACATGCCACAGCCAATTTGCCCATTAATATGCCAGTGTTATGTTGCCCATTAATATGCCAGTGTTAGTTTTCTCATTAATATCCCAGTGTTATATTGTTCATTAATATGCCACAGCCAATTTTCCCATTGATATGCCACAGCCAATTTTCCCATTGATATGCCACAGCCAAATGGCCCATTAATATGCAACAGACAATTTGCCCATTAATATGCCAGTGTTATTTGCCCATTGATATGCCACAGCCAGTATGTCCATTAATATGCCAGTGATATTTGCCCATTAATATGCTACAGCCAATTTGCCCATTAATATTACACTGCCAATTTGTCCATTAATATGCCAGCGTTATTTGATAATAAATATGCCACAGCCAATTTGCCCATTAATATGCCACAAGCAAATTGGCCATTAATATGCCAGTGTTATTTGTCCATTAATATACCAGTGTTAGTCTGCCCATTACATTACACCTCCCTTCTCCAGTCTCCCACTAACATGAAAAATAACAAACAGGATGCACACCACTAAAGTGAAATATATATTTATTTCAGCACAGATGGCAGAGTTTCGACCACCCTGACGAACACCCAGGAGGGTTGAAACGTTGCCGTTTGTACTGAAATAAAACTACACCTCACTTTAGTGCTGTGAATCCTGTTTGTTATTTTTAAGGTTAAATGACCCCTTCCTATAACAAGGTGCCTCACCATAATGCAAACTTTTTTTTAATGTGGAAAAAGGTTCATAGTTGTGCAACATTACAGTGTTGCGTGACTTTGTATCATTGAACTCCAGGCTACCCAGGTGTTTAGGCTGTGTATATGTGTCAGACAAATACAGTTTACCCTCAAAAGCTTCCTGTACACTGTGCATGGGTAGTATTGATACCAGGACAGAGCCAGATTTGTCATGACAGTATCCAAAAAAAGGGACAATCTCTGCAAATTCAAGACTGTAGGCAACTATGATAAGGTATCATAATCTTAGCAATTACAATTTGATACACTAACCAGTAAGTTTCACCCTTGAAATGTCACCTGCAACCCCTCAAGTATGCAAACACCCCAACGTGCAGAAGAATAACCCCTCTGCGCACACAGTACCACATTAATGATCATCACACACTGTGTTAGACTTCAGCCCATTGGCAGACTCATCCAAACTTTTCAACTGATGTCAGTATCCTTTCACTTGTTTGCTTATTTTCTATGCATGCTTCTGATTTTGTTTTGCTCTCTTGTTTTACTTATGACTTATGCTTTCTCCTGCTTTTTGCTTTGCTGTTTTGTTTTATCTATTAATTATGCTCACTCATTTGGTTTGTAGCTTTATTCCTTGCTCCTTGGACTAGCTTGCCCACATAATGGCATCCATCCTTAGCTCAGCCACATAGTGTATCTCCCACTGAGTGACATGCCTCCTTAGCTCCGCCACATAATGTATCCCCCACAGCGTGGCATAGCTCCTTAGCTCAGCCACATAGTGTTTACCTCAGAGAGTGGAATTGTCCCCTAGCGCAGCCATAGCTGGCACTCTTTCCCTGTTTATCCCCAGAGCTGCCCGTACCTAAGCCTAGCCATAAGACCAGGCATCTAAGTCTGGTTATAATGGGGCACCTAGCCAAACCTAGCAATAGTTTGGTACTTGCCTAGTCTAACCCCTGACTGGTACCTGCCTGAGTCAAGCTATTATCTGGCACATGCCCAATCTGGCTTCAGTCCTAATTGTGAGGTTCCTTGGCAAGCTTCATCTTATGGCCATAATTTAACTAAATCCTCTCTGTTTATCATCTATGAGTATTAGGTAAGTTCATATATATTTTTATGCATGTTCCCTTATCCTCTTTACCTAAAGCACCTGTGTCTCAGCTCCTCTCCCCTGTTCCCATGTCCAGGTTAGTTCCCCTTTGGAAGGGTCTGAGGATCCCGGCTCCTCACGCTGTCCCTTGTGTCCCTTTAGCCCTTACTCTGTCCTCTGTAAGTTGTCCTGTGTTTTATATTTATCTTTGTATATCTCCTTAGTTCTATAGTAATGTCTTATGCTTTGCCATTCCCTGGTTTTCTTTAGTTCTGCCTTTGCTCCTTGGTCTGTCTTGCCACCCTGCACTCTGCATTTAATTTCTCTTGTCTCTGTTCTGCTGTTATTTGCTCTGCTCTGCTTGCGTTATTCTCTCCTACATCTCTGCTCCAGGTCCTATGTCTACACATCACGTGCAATGAACTCCTGAACTGTGGAGTTCAGGGTCCCATGCTATCTGGACCCATTCTTGATGTATGGCTTTAGGCCTCAATAAGGAGTCTTGACACACTGCAGTATTTTGCACATTAGTGCTAGTCACACACTGCAGCACATTGCACATTCATTTTAATCATATACTGCAGAACATCAATGCTAATCAAATTCTGCAGCACATTGCACATTAGTGCTAATCACACCGGTGCACATTAATGCTAGTCACTAATGATAATCACAACCTGCGTCACGTTGCACATTAATGCTAATCACACAGTGCAGCACATTGCACATTAATAATAATCACACACACTGCAAACACTGCATATTGAATATGTTTCTGGTAGCAAAATCACTTACCACAACAACATTGTGTGGTAGTAAGTGAGATAAAGACTAAAATAAATAATAATGTAAATAAATATATTGTCATCCACTCTAGCAAGTAAGAATATCAAGAAAAAGAGGCAGAAAATAAATGGCTCAAGTAGCAGGCTTATTGAGTCCCTGAGGTGTGCTTGGACCCAGGGCAGCCGTCCCTTTTGCCCTGTGCTATAGATGGTCTGTGTGTGTGCTGTCACACCACATGATGGTGTGAGGATTTGGGATACTGGATAGAGACCACTATGCAGGATCTGTAGGTTAACACAGTGCTGTATTTACCGCGAGGCATCCTAGGCGGATGCCTAGGGCGGCAAATTTTGGGGGGCGGCAGCGCCCCCCAGCACTGAAAAAAAAAAAAATGTAAAAAAAAAAAAAAAGTGAAAAGAAAAAAAACGCGCCCTTTAAAAAATAAAAACCCCACCGCGCTTGCAGGCAGAGACGGAGGTGAGAAGGGATCGGAAGATCCCCCCTCACCAACGCTCTGCCTGCCAGGCTGCACGGGGAGCCGAACAGGCAGCACAGAGAAACCTCCGTGCTGCCTGTTCGGCTCCCCGTGCAGTATGCCGACACGGAAGTGCCGACAGTCACGTGACGGGCGCGCTGACGTCATACGCGCGCCCGGTCACGTGACCTGTCGGCACAATCGCCGGGGAGCCGAACAGGCAGCATGGAGGGACCATGCTGCCTGCCTGCCAGGGAAAGGTAAGTGCTGATGGGAGACTGTGTGTGTGTGTGTGTGTGACTGTGACTGAGTGTGATGGGAGTCAGAGTGTGTGTGATGGGAGACAGTGTGTGTGACTGAGTGTGATGGGAGTCAGAGTGTGTGTGATGGGAGACAGTGTGTGTGACTGAGTGTGATGGGAGTCAGAGTGTGTGTGATGGGAGACAGTGTGTGTGGCTGAGTGTGATGGGAGTCAGAGTGTGTGTGATGGGAGACAGTGTGTGTGGCTGAGTGTGATGGGAGTCAGAGTGTGTGTGATGGGAGACAGTGTGTGTGACTGAGTGTGATGGGAGTCAGAGTGTGTGAGATGGGAGACAGTGTGTGTGACTGAGTGTGATGGGAGTTGGAGTGTGTGTGATGGGAGTAGGAGTGTGTGACTGAGTGTGATGGGAGTAGGAGTGTGTGACTGAGTGTGATGGGAGTGTGAGCTTGATGTGAGTCTGAATGATGGGGCATGTGTTAGGTGTGTAACGTGGGTGTGCAGCTTGGGTAGGGGGGTGCCCAGATTTTGTCTGCCTAGGGCAGCACAAAATCAAGATACACCACTGGGTTAACACCGAGGAAGACCTATACAATAATAACTATGATATACTGCGAATATAATGAG
Source organism: Pelodytes ibericus (assembly GCA_036172795.1). Classification (NCBI taxonomy): domain Eukaryota; kingdom Metazoa; phylum Chordata; class Amphibia; order Anura; family Pelodytidae; genus Pelodytes; species Pelodytes ibericus. Next base: position 104,182,139 of record CM069858.1, on the reverse strand, counting down.
GAAGGAAATGAACCTTGAGCCAGTGACTTTATGATGCAGTACTCCGTAGTTCAGTAGGATCAAGTGACAGTTCAGATGATAAAGCAACATCATATAGAGTCCAGCAACAAGGTGGGTTAGGCAGCAATAGATGCGCGCAATACTTGTAATCCAGCACTGAGATGTTTAAGCAGGAACACACCATACATACTCCAGCACAGAGATGGTTAAGCAGGAAAGTCACTAAAAATAGCCAGGGTCAGGGTCACCAGATAAGCAGCAGAACAATACAAACAGTGGTCAGGGGTATCAGAATATCAGCAAAACTATTACATAATCCAAGGTTAGGTTTACCAGAATATCAGCAGCATGGTTAAACAGTCCAGGATCAGGGGCACATGCAATCAGAAAGAATGATCAGGAGGAATCCAAGGTCAGTAACAAACAGGTAAGTATAATAAAGCTAGGCTTCAAAAACATGAGAATCACCAAGCAATGAGTTCCTGGTTATTCTGCCTTTTAAATGTTCCCACGCATCGTGGGGATGCGACGGGGGTGACCTCATCAGGAGCGCGCCACCATAGTGGAGAGAGGATCATTGGTGTCAGTGGCATGTGCGTGGCGGAGATCTCCATTGGATCTGGACAGGTAAGCAAATGTAGATAGACGGGGGGAGCTACTGCGTGTCAGATCCTGACAGATGGATGCATTGGCACACCAAAGCTGTATCTTTGCAAGATAGTGGCCTCATCATATAAGTTTTAAGGTGCTCCTTCTTCAAAGATGTTTCTTTAGTGTTTCCTCTCAGCTTGTTCCTTTCCAACTTTCTTAAAATGTTTAATTATCAATGGGTTCTTAAAAAGCTGTTTCTGTACCCAAATTTTTAGTGAAATTGTTAACAGTAACTGGAAATAATCATAGGGGCCATGATGGGAACAACCCCCTTCATTCTCTTTAATTCCATGGTATCAAAAAGTGGTGCAAAAACCTCTGTTTCCTGTAAAACAAAATGGGTCTAGAGTGTAGTGCAAAATTCCTAGATTTTGCTAATACATGACGTAAAGTCATGATTAATAAAGACACGGAGGCGAGTATTATGCTGACTCTTTCTTTAATTCCCCTCAGCAGCAAAGTAATGAGTAATGGAATAACATAGAAAAATGTCAACCAATCAATGATAACACAATATGCATAACCCCTCCCCATAACAGTCTTAGAATCCCAAAACTCCTCCTCTTTCTTTGGTGATAAACGAACAGGTAAAAATCCATTAAAAGTTCTACAATCCTATGACGAAACTGGGAACCCGAATTGCAACGTCCGGGAGAAAAAACAAGAAACTCTGGAGAAGGCTGGCTCCTGAAGAAAAGACCGCACTATAAGGAGAGAGAAAAGGTGTAACGTTGATGAGAAACTTGTGATATACAAGGTGAATATATGGTAAGTCATAACCTACGAAATGGTAGAATATTTAAGGAATCTAAGATTCCGGGTTCACAATAACGTTTACTATAAACATATAAAACAATGTATTAATCAGATGGTAATAAAACAATAGAAAAATTAAAATCAGTAATTTCCCAGGGAAGGGAGAAGACAAACAGTAGGGTGGGTATAATACTCGCCTCCGTGTCTTTATTAATCATGACTTTACGTCATGTATTAGCAAAATCTAGGAATTAATAAAGACACGGAGGCTCCTATTATGCTAGTTTAAAGCTTATCCATAACATTAGAGGAAAAATGAACAGTAGTACGAAATTAAAATTCTCTAAAAGTTGATTCCCTAGACCAGTCTGCTGCTTTGAGGACATCCTCTAAGCAACAACCCATGACAAACGCTTTGGATGCCATAGCCCCCCTAGCGGGAGTGGGGGCCGAAGCTAGAAGTATCAACTCTTGCTTTTTGTAAGACCCATTTCATCCATCTAGCCAGGGATGAAGAGGAAACCGGTTGATGCGGTTTACGGAGGGACAGAAATAATTTGTGATCTGAAGGCCAAGGTTCTGGCTTCATATTCCTTAAAACACAACACCGGACATAGCTGTGGATGTGATGGAAAGGCAGGGTAGAAAATTGATCTGATCGAGGTCTTGGTACGTCGAGAGATGTGAAACAATAAGCCGTCTGGAGTAAAAGACTTGGCAGAAACATCCAACGCCCTGAAATCCGACACTCTCTTGCAAGAGATAAGGCAGAACAAAGAGACGAGCTTGGCCGAAAGTTGACGTAAAGATAAATCTATGTTGGGCGGCAAGATTCCAACAATTGCAGAACCAGGTTAACATCCCACGTAGAGGAGTATCTAGGTTTAGGAGGTCTCTTGAGCCTCATCCCTTTGAGTAAACCACAAACCAAGATGTGTCTTCCAACAGGGGCACCGTCCACGCCTGAGTGGCCAGCAGAGATAGCCGACCGTAAAACATTAATTGACCGATATTCTTTACCGCTTTCAAAATTTTTTATAAGGAAAAGTAGGATACTCGTCAAAGGAGCCGATAGGGGATCCACACTCCGTTCCACATATAAAACACTGCCACTACCAAGATGGCCACCGCGCTGCTTTTGCGCATGCGCGACGGACAAAAACGAAAGTACTATTGAAAAATGGACACATAAGAAAAGGCAAGTAAACTAGCAAGAAGCTAGTGAAAAACGAGCAGAGGGAGGAGAGGGAGGGACACCACCGCCCCAGAGTAAGGGGAAGAAACGATGAGGGTAAATTAATGCAAAATAAAATCAACCTGTACAAACAAGGTCATAATATACCATGAAGGAATCAGTAACCAACAATAAATACATTTATGACTAAACATGACATAAATAAACTGAATATAAATGTATATAATCACAGCATAAAGGATTATGTACTTATCTGAGGGAAGCAGCAAAGAAAGAGGAGGAGTTTTGGGATTCTAAGACTGTTATAGGGAGGGGGAGGGGTTATGCATATTGTGTTATCATTGATTGGTTGACATTTTTCTATGTTATTCCATTACTCATTACTTTGCTGCTGAGGGGAATTAAAGAAAGAGTCAGCATAATAGGAGCCTCCATGTCTTTATTAATTCTCTGGTGTCCTCTTTAGAATCATGAAGACCAGGAGTGGGCAAAAGTCTCCTGATCAACTCCAGTCATAAAAATTCGGACTGGGGTGGCCTGGAGATTCCCCAGCCCCCTCCTCTAAGTGTAATGGTGACTGAGAGTGGGCACCGTTTCTAATAAATAAAGGGCTAGGAGTGCTCAATCAGCTAGGTCATAATGCATCAATAAATAACCGTACTACCTCTATGTAATCCAGGTAGAGGGTAAAAAAAGTCCATCCATCAAAAATGCTCCCTGTGGATACCAGGAATTTTGTCAATAAAACTATTATTTTGATTACTGTCTTTTGCTCTCATTTTAACCCTCACTCCTACACCCGAAAAGACCTACTGTGCAGCCTGGAGTTTTCCCTAGTTTCTAGATCTTTACAAACGTAATCCATAAAAAACTATTTAAGGTAATCTAAATGACTCATCTCCGTACAGCTCCCTTTCCCATCAGTTCTCAACTCTTCCACTTTGCAGTTTACCTATTCTGTAACTTTTATCCTACAATATCTGTGTCACAGTTTATGTAAGTAATTAAATAGGAATTACCGTATTTTCTCGATTATAAGACGAGGTTTTTTTCAGAAAAAAAAATCTGAAAACTACACCTCGTCTTATAATCGAGGTCAGAGGCGGCTCTCTAATTAGGCGAGTTAGGCAGCCGCCTAAGGCCTCGCACTCACGGGGGCTTCGCGGCTGCCTAACTCACCTTATTGCCTTTGATGTAACAGGGAGCTTAACGATGCTGTTAAGCTCCCTGTTACACTAACCTGGGACGTTTCCTCCGTGCATCTTCTCTCCTGCACGGAGGAAGGAAGTTCCGATCGCGTTTTTTTTTTTTTAAACTTTATTGAACCCGCACAGCTTCAATAAAGTTTTAAAAAAAAAAAAAAACGTGACCGGAACTTCCTTCCTCCGTGCAGGAGAGAAGATGCACGGAGGAAACAACGGAGAGCAGCATGGAGGTAAGTACTAGGGAAGGGGGGAGGAGGGTGGCACAAACGAGCAAAGCCTGGCATAATGAGTGGCTAAATATTGGCACAGTGTGGGGCAAAATCCTGGCATAATGAGGTGAGGGGCAAAATCCTGGCATTGTGAGGGGCAAAATAGTGGCATTATGAGGGGCAATATCCTGGCATACAGTGGCAAAATCCTGGCATATTGAGAGGCAAAATTCTGGCATAATGAGGGGCAAAATCCTGGCACAGAGTGGCAAAATCCAGGCATAGTGAGAGGCTAAATCCTGGCATTGTGAGGGGCAAAATAGTGGCATTATGAGGGGCAATATCCTGGCATACAGTGGCAAAATCCTGGCATATTGAGAGGCAAAATTCTGGCATTGTGAGGGGCAAAATTGTGGCATAATGAGGGGCAAAATCCTGGCATATTGAGGGGCAAAATTCTTGCATATTGAGGGGCAAAATCCTGGCAAATTGAGGGGCAAGATCCTGGCATAGAGTGGCAAAATCCTGGCATATTGTGGGACACAATCCTGGCATAGAGTGGAAAAATCCTGGCATATTGAATGGCTAAATCACAGTGCATCCGGTGCTGTGAGGAAGAACAAAGTGCCAATCTTCTAGCACAACGTGGTCTGTGAGACCACTTTCAACATGGAGCACCTTTCCTTCTGGCTGAGTGTTTGTTAGTGTGTGATTGTGTGCTTTCTGAGTGTGTGTGTGAGTCAGTGTGTGCTGGCTGAGTGTGATTGTGTGTTGACTGAGTGTGTCTGTGAGTCAGTGTGTGTGCTCACTGAGTGTGTCTATGAATGACTGTGTGATATGTGTTAGTGTTCACATTTAGGACACAGCAATAACAATGTGAGTTAGTCAGCCACACACAATTTTATCTATACCAAATGTTTATAGATGTTTGTAGAATAATTATGAGACAAATAAAATTCTAGGAGGTGTTCATTTCTAGAAGCTGGGATTTGAGTCTGATCTTGAAATATGCTATTTCTACAGTTCATTTTTTATTATCACTTGCATATATTTTATTTAATAATGTGTGTCCGTGAGGGCCTCATGTTCGACTTTCGCCTAAGGCCTCGCAAAGTCTAGAGCCACCTCTGATTGAGGTCTTCTTATAATCTGACCTAAAATTGAGGTCAGATTATAAGGCATGGATCCAGGTCCCCAGCAGAGCTGCAGGGGACCTGGATCCCCCTCTCTAGCAGCAGAGGATGTCTGCGCAACGAGCGCAGACTCCCCTGCTTCCGCCCGGCACGACCGCCGGGGCTTCTGTGAAGAAGCCGGGTACTTCCGCTTTCGTCACAGAAGTCCCGGCGAGCGTGCCGGGCGGCAGCAGGGGAGTCTGCGCTCGTCGCGCAGACATCCTCTGCTGCCCCACTAGCCACCAGGGAAAAGCGGGCAGCTGGGGGTTGTCTGCACGAATAGACTGCCGTGTCGGGCAGCATGGAGGATGTCTGCACGTATCGTGCAGACATCCCCCGGCTGCCCCCACTAGCCACCAGGGATCAAGGTAAGGGGAAGGGAGGGAGGGGGGCAGAGAGACAGGGGGAGGGAGGGAGGGGGACAGAGAGACAGGGGGAGGGAGGGAGGGGGACAGAGAGACAGGGGGGACAGAGAGACAGGGGGGAGCGAGGGGGGCAGAGACAGAGTCAAGGGGAGGGAGGGGGTTAAGAGACAGAGACAAGGGGAGTGAGTGGGTTAAGAGACAGACAAGGGGAGGGAAGGGGTTAAGAGACAGATACAAGGGGAGTGAGGGGGTTAAGAGACAGACAAGGGGAGGGAAGGGGTTAAGAGACAGAGACAAGGGGAGTGAGGCGGTTAAGAGACAGACAAGGGGAGGGGGGAGAGAGAGAAAAATGGGGGCAAGGGAAAGAGAAAGGCAGCATTGGCACATAAAAAGAAATAAAAACTAGAAATACATTTTTTGATATCATAATTTTGTATTAAAAAAGCAATTTACATGTGAATATATACAAGTTGAACTTTTTTCCTATAGGGTAGTCTTATATTCAGGCTTTTAGTTTTTTTCCTAATGGAATATCCAAAGTTTGGGGGGTCGTCTTATAATCAGGGTCGTCTTATAATCGAGCAAATACGGTATTCTTGAATACTCGCTTTTAGTTACACATCTGGCTGCATCACCTCCAGATATATGTTTTTACCTTGTGTAAATATAGCCACTAACTGTAAGTTTATTTGTCCAGAGCCCTACCGACCTTATAGTCATGTTTAGATTTATGTCACCAGATAAGTGTTTGACTATTGTACAACAATGCAAAAATTATAATAATAGTACAACGTTTGTAGAGAAGGGGCAGACAGTGTCAGAGGAACAATGAACTATACCATTTTTTTCACATGACAAATACTACTCATGACCTAATAATCCATTGTAAAATTCACAATAAACCTTTCAGTGGTCCAGCAGAGAGCTGTAAAAAGATAATGGAACACACAATTATTCAGGAAGCAGCAGGCAGAGACAGAGTTAGAAGCCACGTGATGCAAAACGTTTTATAGATGAGTAAATATGACAGTTGAAGGCATGAATTTTATTCACTTTACATCTCACAAGTTCTGGAACTCTTAATGATAGGACCAACATTTTTTTTTTCAAGTGTAGGATTGCGAAAATCAAATTCTTCATCTGTGCTCAACTTAGCATGACATGGAACAGAATGTCTATGCTGACCTTCACTCTTGTCACAAAAAAAGTATGGTAAGAGTAGCTACTTTTATCAAAGTCTTCCCATTCAGAATTTTTTTAATATACATTGCTCTGTTTGTGTTGGGAAATGGGCACTTTCGTCAGGACCATCTTTAATGTTAAAAGGGCCTTTTAATGGGCCTGCTAGACAAATTACCTACACAGTTCCTCGATATCAGGTTTTAATTCTCCTCCATTAGGTACAAAGACTCATATGTAGCTATACACATATAAGGTACATATATCATTGATGGCTATGAGTTTGCCCTCTTCCAAACATGGAGTATATTTAACATGATGCTCATCCCAATCCTGCTTTTACATAATACACAGCAAACTGAAGAGCCTCCCCAACTGACTACAACACAACCATTTACAGGTAAGGAACATTAATTCTGCGGATTGGTCAATCACAGCATAATGTCTTCTTTCTGAATGGCTGCAGGGAGCAAGCGTTACAAAGATTCCAGATACTGTGACTGCCTCCTGGCTGTTGTGGGCACCTGTATCATGTCTGGCCTCTAGGCATATTTTACCCTGCATATTTTACCCTGCCTTAAAGATAGCCATCACTGTTTTAATCTGTTCATAGAACCCAAGTAGTGTGTTCTTCCAACAATAAGACAGAACAGTTCATAGACCCACAGATGCCCACATCTTGTCCAGACAACAATGCTTTCAATATGATGCACAATTCCTATGTATTTCTTGCCAGTTCATCAGCCTCGGGGAAACTGTTTTATGCATGACTGCTAAAGGCCTCTGCATATAAAACCCTCAACAGGCCGAAACCCTTCGCTCCTCCCCAAATAAAGAGCTGGACACAAAATATGTGGGGAAGGGCATGGCCACAGCTTTATTAACAATAACAAACAAACAACTTTAAATGACCTGCCTGCTGTAGTTGTAGCTACAGGCAGCATCTCCCAACGATGAAACATGAGCTTCACTCTGGCGTCACCTTAAGCCTCAGCCAGAGCTTATCTCCCCAAGCCTCATGGCAGCATTCACAATTTCTTCCTCCAGCGTTGGTTACCTCCACCAATGCAGTGCCTTACGGCAAAGCAGGAAAGGCACTGCACCCCCCCACCAGTGCTGACTCTATCGTTGACTGCAAACCTGTGTTCAAAATGTCCAATCCTATCTCATTAAGATGAACCCCATCTCCTCTCATGATAAGGACAATTTGCCCATCCAGCTCCACAACAATCCCGACTATCCTGAGCACAAACTTGCCTACAGCATTCAAGAGCCTGAGTGCGTGGTGACTGGGCCCAAACTGGCCTGGGAATGATCTCAGACTAAATGAAAAAAGCATCCGAAAAAAGAAACAAACATCTTGCTAAATACTGCTTGATGGTACTAATTAGGTCAATAGTGTGCATGCACCACCACATCATTCCCTCCCGCATGGATGATTAAAATCACTGAACAAGAAGTCATCCTCCCCAATAAAACACATTCTCTGTAAACCTGGGCTCACTGTATCCCCCAAATATCCCCTCCACCTTACTCTCACCAGACACCAACAAATTCGACCTGTACAATCTCTCGTCTGCACTCTTTGACTCCCAATGAACATAGGAGTGCCTCAGGAACCAAACTAATTTAGGAGGGAGACCTATGAGGAACCACAATAAATGCAGCCACATGTAAACACAAAATCTAGATGACTCCCAACAACTCAACCTTCTTATGCCCCTTTCTGAGAAAACCAGCCTCATTGCCTCAGTCGCTGTGCCTGTCCTGAAGGAATGACTAGCAAACTGCCCCAGTTTCAACCCTAGCTGACTCAAACTACGCTTCAAAACAGATGAAAACTTAAAAAGTGATAACTATTTATCATCAGCATGAAGAAAGAAGGACCCTCCTCAGGCACAACAGCATATAACACAAGGCCAATGCCAATGGACACCACTCCCTGCAAATCGCTTGAATCGTGACCCATCTCAACCTACCTGCTTGATGCATCTTCAATCGACGCAAACAAATTTGAAGGGAGCTCTGCAACACTGTCACATTCTCCGTACGCTAATGGGCCTCACCTGCAACTGTAAGAGACATCAGCTCACCTATCCGAAACGACAGCACCTCATTTGCCATAGAACAGACTTCCCCCAAAACAGACAGAAACCAACTCAATATTTCACACGAGATCGGCCGCCTTAAATCTGAACCTTTACCTTTCTTCCAACCCTTAATCATTTGCTTGGACATAAACTCCTTTGAAACATCCCACCAGCCCATCAACTTAAACAAAAAAGACAACGCTGACAGATGACGTTCTGCCGTAGCCCAGACAAATGCCGCCATCCCGTAGCCCAGAAAAATAAACGAACATGGACAACAGTCTACCTCTGTGATCCTGAAAGCCAAACTGGCGACAGGCCACTCTTACCCACTATCTGCGCTTGCGCTACTAACCCTACCCCAAGACAACCAATCCCCCAAAACCGTGCAGCCATACCTCTTCACTCTGCTGGTGGAGACGCAGCACCGGGGGGGCTGCACACCGTGCAACAGAGCTTCTCGGGGAAGATCGACGCAGCACAGGGCTGGGGCTTAGGTGCTCTGGTGGATGTGAACAGCTTGGTCGTGGACCACATTCGGGGGGAGACACCTCTCAACCCACAGCTGCATTCAGAGGTAAGCTGGGTGCTAGCCAAAATATTCAAAATATTCTGTAGGGTATCCTCTCCATGTAGACCCACAAAGACTTGCAGTCTCCCCAACAGGACCTCCTGTCCTTCAGATCTCTCCCAACACTAGCAGCCAAGCCACAGTATAGGAACATGGAGAAACCAATGGTTAAAATGGGGACACCCTGCACCTACAAGTGACAGTTAACAACTGAGGGGCGAACCCACCTAGATCTACCCATTGTTATGCCTGCCAGCTAATGCCTGCTAAGGTCCACCATTCAAAAATCATGTGACCCTCAACAGGCATAGGCCAGCAGTCATGCTCCCTTTCCTTATAGACCAGGGGATTGTTTGATATCCCATTCCAGAGTGAAAGCATTGTAACTCAGCACTTGAATACTGTAGACCAATGTATAAAACAAATTCTTCACACCCCATGCCTTGTAAGTATTGATTGTACAATGCTATGATAGATAGATAGAGGATGATTTAGATGCTGTACATTCACTGACTTAAAGTATTTGTTATACTAGTCCACAATGATTTGGAAAAATATTTTATCACTGTGGACAGTATAGGTTGGTAGGAACAGGTTATTTGGTGTTACTTTTGCAGGTGTCACAATTGGTCACTTTTATTAATATGGTACCTTATATTGCTGCTGATTAATCCATTGGCGAGTAGCGGTTAGAAAAAAACATGGCCACTCCTTGAATATCCTTGCTCTTTTTCTTTAATAGTCAGAAGAGTGACTAGAACTGTTCACTGTGCATGTGTGCACCTCTCTCCATCAAGTAAACTCCATAATTCAAGCAGGACATGCAGCTCATTATTTAAACCTCCTTTACCAAAGCACAGAATGTTTGGTCATGAAACACTATGTGTAGAGCTTCTCACGTTACACTTTACAGCTATTAATATATTCTGGATGTCATCATATTGGCAAATACATTTGACTACTCCCTTTGTCTTTTGATTTGACATTATACAATGATACTCTTAAACACCCCATAGGTCATTAGCAAATGGCATATGGACCACCTGACAGTCTTGCTACCTCTACTGGAGTTTACATACAAATCTTCCTGCACACTAAAATATTCGGAAATATTAAAAAATGGCAGTGGTTGCAGTGGTGCTATGAGCGCTGGAGCAACATGAAAGCTCAGGACTGGCACACACAGTGCAGTATTATGACATTAGGTGCTATCTCTCTGTGTGCCTTCTTTTTAAATAAACAAAAATACTAATAGCTGTCTTGGAATTGTTTTCAAATCTGCTAATTTGGCCTGATTTTGGCAATTTCCTTGTCACTTCACCACAGTGCACTATTTGGATTATAGACATCACAGTCTTTAGCACATAATCTGTAATCTTTACATATACTGATTCACTCCACTTTTAGAGGCCTAAGTTGAGGTGAGATGAACTTTCCTTGTCTTTGGTATGCATATACACACTTATACACCATGGCTCTTCTGTCCTATACCAGAGAAAAAGTATTTCCCGCATGTTGTTGATATGTTCACCAGTCTGCAAATAGCACAGTTAAAATATTAACTAATATTTCCCTTTATTTTTCCTAGATCTCTGATCTATTCCCTTTATTTGTAATTTCATTGGCACAATGTTGTTTGAAGTGCTGCTATATGCTATTCCTCTGCTCACTACATTTCTGTTACACTATATTGTAAACCTTCCCCTCCAAATAAATAAATAATATGTGCAAAAAAGTCCTAGGACACTCCCCAAATTTCTACATGTTCTGCCTTTTCAAGGACCTCTAAAATCCACTACACAGAGAAGGTATGTAGGGTAAGACTGGGTGTAAAATCCAAATATCTTTAAAGATCTTGTGAAGTAATATTTATCTATAGCCTCATGGGAAGGAACTGAATGGGAAAAAAACATAATAATGAGGACCATTAAAAGAATTCATTTGCATTTTATTTCAAAATGCTCAACAAGCTAATTGGAAATGAAGGCTATTCATATAATGGCTCTCACCTAGTTTACAATTGGAGCTGGAGCAGAATGTAGATGGATTAGTAAAATAGCCTCTTAGCACTGGAGACTCTTGAAGGACTTTCCAGATGAAACAACAGCATCAGCCATACATGTTTCATTAATAAATTGACTTCATCAGGTGCAGGTGGATAACAAATGATAGTGATCCTATACAACCTAAAATAATAATAATTCTGTATGTGTTATTAGTGGTAGTTACTACCGGCTTAGTGGCCACAAACAGGCCTTTTCAAATCTGAAATATACCTGGAAATTAGTACCAGAATTTCTATATTTGCAGCTGACTGCCAGATATCTAAGCCAAGCCCTTCACTTCTTTGAAAGGGTGCAGGTATATAAGAAAAATGTTAGCTTAGTCCATTTTCAAACAGAACCAAAATGTTGAGAGCATAAGTTTGCTTGGCAGTTGCAAACATGGTTCATTCAGCCCACTAGCTGGTGGTACCGTTCAGAATACCTTTATAGAGGGATATTCTTCCTAAGTCTTTGCAAGAGCAAAGACTTGGGGGCTTACATGTCACTCCGTGATAGCAGAGAGAAATGGTCTGATTACAATGCAACCAGTAAGTGGGGATGATTATCGCCTTCCTTTCAGAGTAGTGTGTAGTGTCATAGACGCCGCACACCTATCAGTGCTGTCAGGTTAGGGAGAACTCTCTCTGCAACGTGGCGGCTTGGAAATTACTGTTTGACTTCCATTGTCCAGAAGATTTTTAATCACACAGAAGTTCCAGATCATCAAAATGATCTGATATAGGGTCAGATTCAGGACTCCATATTTTGAAAATAAATTCAGAACTACGTGAATCAAGCATTTAATAAAATACATTTAAATATATATATATATATATATATATATATATACATACACACACACACACATATATATATATATTCATACACTAGAACAAACTGAGAAAACTATCTGTAGACGGCATTAACTGCATCAAAACTGAAAAAAAATGTCCACGGAAAAAAAAAGTTTGAATATATTCTTGGTGATTTTACTGTAGATTTAATAAACAAGTTCTGCTGAGTTTTTTTTTGTCTCCTGCTGAATAACATTACTAACAACAGTCTATATTTTCTCCCCTTTAGAATTAAGTTCAATTGGAATTATCCATGTCCAAGACAAGCAATGACAGAATATGATGTCAAATACATTTTAGATATCATAAATCAAAAAATGAAAAATATCATTGTAGGCAAAAAGTGATTAATAGATATTAAGATAAAGCTTACATTAAAATGACTTCCATAAATATGTTTAAATTAGATCTGCCATATTCAGGTATCTATGCTTACGATTTTGCAGTATTGGATTTTCCTTCTCAGACTTTTTCTATCTGAGCATCAGCCTCCTCTTTTAAGGACTTTAAATACACTCAGAGCACATCTCCCTTTAAAGACTTGCCGGAATAAATAGGTGTTTGTCGAGGTTACAGAGGAAATCCTTCTCTTCTGGGTGGTTGCTTAGCTCTGCCACCTCCCTGCATGGCTAGTACACTTAGCGGGACCAAACTGGAAGGGGTAGGTCACTGTCCCACCACTGTTCCCAGATATATGATGTTATTTTCAAAATATTCACCCACCAGTATGTACACCTTTAAAATGACAGTCAACGGGTTGAGTTAAGACACAAATCTCTATATAATAGACCCAAAACAAACATAATTAGCCAAAAAAAATATTGATTGCAAACATCTACAAAATGAGCCCCCCCCCCTACCCCCGAGAATCTCTTTAATTAAGGGAGAAGTCTTCCATAAATTGATCTTCTCTGAAATATTGTTCTGTGGTATTATTATGATACTATAAAAGGGGATATTGCAGGATGGTTAGAGATAATACATCTCTCTTTTATTTAGACTAACTGCATGATTTATATTAATTTATCCACCCTGCCTGCATCACATTTCCTGAAAGGTGTTACTTTTATAATTATGTTTACTAACACGTAGACTACCAAACTAAATCTCCCAATGCAAGCTTTCTGTATGCAGCACTAATTGATGTAGCTATAACCATATTCATATTACTTCTAAAATATAATGTTATACTGTGCAAGGAATGTCCTGTGATAGCAATTACAGTGCCATGGAAGGACTCTTTTTTATGGCAACTGCTCCTTTTATGCATATTAATATTTGTTTATTAATAACACCCTGTACAGTGGAATAAACAGCACAAATAGTAATGTAAGTTGGACATTTTTGAATAAAAAGGTAATCTGTTACATAATCTTTTAGTATAAATAAATGTTTCTGAAAATACAAGTGTTAAAATCCTGCTTCCATGCAAGATATATCCTTACAACCGCATTAAAGGCATCACTGTGGGGAGCTAACAGGGCTGAAGCCCTGAGTCTCTAATGACTCTAATGAGTTTTCTTTGTCTCCTGCTGAATAAAACTTCTATGTACAAGAGGCATGTTAAGGGAGAGCTCCATTGACTTGCCTATTTCAGTGCAAGCAGACAAAAAAAAAAGCGCAGGGTCTGTGCGTTTAGCATTTTGGACAGACACCTCCTTATCCTTGTCAGAGAGACTGTGTCTGTCAGAGTGCCGGTGTTCTGCCACAAATGGAAGAGATTGTAGAAATGTACAAGAAGAGCCATTGAATTAAAAAGTGCATTCGCGAGAACAAAACTGTGCATGCGCAAAATCACATCACTTTCAGTTCATGGACAACCAGCAATACCAAGCATGCCCACATCAAAAGTTAAGAAAAATGAGTGATTCGACAGGGGGGTTAGAATGAGGGTAAGAATTAGGATTAAATTTAGGGGGTTTAGGGTTAGAGGCTTACGGTAAATTACAGCTAACCCTTATCCTTACCCCAACCCTAATTCCCCTGGTGTAATACATGTACCTTGGTGGAAAAAATGACCATTAGAGTTATCCCTAATCCTTACCCTCATTCTTTTTTGATTGTAATGCAGACCTATGCAACTACTTTTTCTCTGATGCCTAAAAATGGCTGGTCTATCTGGTTCAACTTCTAGAGCTACATATATTTGTCAATTCCTGCTTTATTTGTCCATGGCATTATCTTTTTTTTTTTTTTTTTTTTTAGACACTCAGTACTAGCTTTATATGCACCTTTAACTGAGGAAGGTGAGTTGAAACATCATTGTGTCTATTTTGTCTCTAGCTTTAGTGGTTCCTAACTCATTGATACTTTAAATCGAGGTTTAAGTGCATCTGTGTGTGGGGTCTTGCGGGAGAGTCTGACCTTATGCTCTCTCGCTGAATTTCCCCCCCCCATTACTTCGCTAGTCTGACAGACGGGACTCACAAGACTTACAAGACGTACAAACAAATTTGTCGAAGACGATTTCACCAGGCCTAGGTGACTTGGTTGGGAAAAAAAAAAGAAAAAAAAAGAAATAAATATCGGGGATGCCCCGGTATTCAAGAATGAAATCTTTCATGCATGTCGGCTTTTTTACTCCACGCCACCGCCAAACGTTTTCTCCTTTCTCTCTTTTCTTTTCCCTTCTCTTTCTCCTGTCCTCTCTCCCCTTCCTTTCCTTTCTTCCCCCCTATCTTTCTCTCTTCCTCCCTTTTCCTTTCCCCTCAACCTTTCCCTTTGTTTGTTCTGTTTCCTTTTTGGTCATTGTCCTGTCTTCTCAATGATTTCCAGCCACTTTTTCCACATGTTGTTTTTTTGAATGTTGTATCCCGACCAGGCGGATAATCCTTTCTCCATTTTCATTTGATGGCATACTTGTGTCCGAATCATCGGCCAAGTGATATCCTTTGAGGCTTTCCAGTTTCTGGCTATGGATAATTTCGTGGCTGCTAGAATATGGTGTAGTATTATTTTTTCTTCTTTTCTCATTGGTGGTAGTTTGATATGAAGGAGGGCGAGTGCGGGATTAACCGGTATATCCATATTGAGTATTGCATTGAGTTTTGCGAAGACTGTTGTCCATGTATTGATTATTAGTGGGCACTCCCACCATATATGTTTGTGATCTCCAGCGTGGGAGCCACATCTCCAGCAGAGGTCTGATGCATCTTTATATATTCTTGCTATTAGTGTGGGAACCCGGTACCACCTGTTACAAACTTTATAGCAGCACTCCGTAATGTTGAGGCAGTGTATATTTTTATTTATTTCTGCCAGTGCCGAGTTCCATTCCTCTGAACTAATGTCTACATTTAAATCTTTTTCCCATTTTGGTAGTGCTGAGGGTAACTGTTGTTTTCTAGCTGCGTTGTTATACTTTAGACAATTGCTAATCTTGATGCTTTGGCCATCTTGCTGTAATAATTTTATTAGTTTCTGTGATCTTGGGTCGTTCTCTGGCGGGTAAAGGTGTTTGTTCAGAAAATTATGAATTCTCATATACGTATATTGCTCCCTTGCTGGGAGATTATATATTTCTTGTAGATTGTTAAAGGCTCTAATTTTAGTCCCCTCCATTATATCACCTATTTTTATGATCCCCTTATCGGACCAGGTTCCGAGTTGTATGTTGTCTATCAATCCCCTGAGAGTGGTCAGTGGTAAGTTTGTGTGTATCCTGTTCTCTAGTCTGGCCTTTTTCCGAATTCTGTCCCAACTTCTACTCAAATGACTCAGGACAATTCCAGGTTTTATTAGGAGTTGCTGTTCTTTTCTGTTTCTTCTTACGTCCTTAACCCTCCAGAAGAAGGGTAATATTCCTCCATACTCTTTTACCGAATCTTCTTCCAGGGGGTACCAAGTTTCTCCTTGAGATTGCTCACTGAGAGTATATAAGGTATGATGAAGGCAGGAGGCCCGAAATTGATCCTCCACATCTGGCAGCCCGAGGCCTCCTTGTTTACCGTTTTTCGCGAGGAGACGCCGGCACATTCTAGGTTTTTTATTGAGCCAGATGAATCTAGAGAAGGATGATTGAATCATCTTAAACCAGCTTTGTGGGACGTCTAGCGGGATCATGCGGAAGATATACAATATTTTGGGCCAGATGTATGCTCTGATGGTGTTTATTTTACCACTCCAGGAAATTTCAAGGTTTTTCCACTTTTTCAGCTTCTCATTGATTTCTTTTAAGACCGGCATGATGTTCATTTCCATCATAGTTGTTGGATTCTGTGTTATATTTATGCCCAGGAATTTAAATATCTTCTTAGACCAGTTGAAATCATATAATGTTTGGAGATCCCTTCGATCGTTTTTGTGTGTGTTAACTAATATGGCAGCTGTTTTACTAGTGTTGAGTTTATAGTTAGAAAACTTGCTGTAATCTGTAATACAACGAATAAGCGCCTCTAAGGAAGTCTGTGGGTCCCTGATGATAAGCAGGATGTCGTCCGCGTAGAACATAATTTTCAAGTTGTCTTTTTTTGATCGGAAGCCCCTGATCATAGAGTTGGCTCTTATCTGATCTGCTAGAGGTTCCACTGTGAGGGCATACAAAAGTGGTGAGAGCGGACAACCTTGTCTGGTACCGTTGTTAATTCTGAACCATTGCGATTGGATTCCTTGACCGATGATTCTACCCATAGGTGTCGTGTATAGCGCCATAATTGCGTTGTTGATTTTGCCAGAGAAGCCGAAGGCTTGTAGGGTTGCGGCTATGAAGTTCCAACCCACCCGATCGAAGGCCTTTTCGGCATCCAATGATAGGGTAAGGGTCGGTATCTTCTCTCGATAAATTTTCTCATATAGATTTATAATTCTGCGTATGTGGCCTGGTGAGTGGCGGCCTGGGACGAATCCCACTTGATCTTTGTGAATCAGACTGGTGATGACTTTCTTAATCGTTTCCGCTAATATCCCTGCGTATAATTTGGAGTCCGTGTTCAAAAGTGATATTGGTCGGTTTTTACCCTGTTTTAATATGGTCACAATGTTTGCCTTGAGTATTTCTTCCGGTATGGCTCCTTTATCCATAAATTCATTAAATGTATTTTTCAGGTCTTCACAGATGACTTCCTTGTATATCTTGTAGAAGACATTGTCGTACCCATCAGGGCCTGGGGCTTTTTTCTTTTTCAGTCTTTCTATGGCTATCTTTATTTCTGTTGTTGAGATCGATTGATTAAGCATCTCCAGCTGGTCTTGTGATAGCTGTCTCATTCTTTTGTCTCTGAAGTACTGTGGTGCATTTTCATTATGGGCCGTTTTTGGAAGGTTGTAAAGTCCTTTGTAGTACTGTGTAAAGGCCTGGCCGATATTCTCTGGGGTGAGCCTGGTCTCCCCTTCATATATAATCTTCGAGATCTTATCTTTCATTCTTTTGTTTTTTAGTTTATTCGTTAACATGATGTCCGATCTATTTCCTTTATAATACCACTTTGAATTTAAGATCTCTAAATTTCTGTTTACTCTGTTGAGAAGTTGTTCGTTTATCCTGTCATGTAGAGCCTGGATTTGGTTAGATACTTCTCTGGTTGGGGCAATTTTATTGGCCGTGGACTGGTTGGCTAGCTGAATATATAGTTCTGAGAGCGGAAGGTCCTTCTTTTTTTTTTCCTGGGATCCGAGCTTAATTAGGTGGCCTCTAACTACACACTTCAGTGTGCACCAGAAAATAGAAGGTAGGGTTTCGTCTCTTCTGTTTTCTTTTTGAAAGTTCTCTATGACCTCTTGTATATATTTTCTGTTGTTTTCGGTGGATATTAATCTGTTGTTGAGCCTCCAGTCTGCTCTGAGTTTTCTTACCCCATCTTTTATATTCATAATCACTGCACTGTGATCTGACCAGGTGACATCTAGAATAAGAGTTTTGTTGATTTTTAAGGTTAGGCCGGGGTTGCAAAGTATAAGATCGATCCTGGAATAGGAACTGTGTGTTTTAGAAAAGCAAGTATAGTCCCTATCTTTAGGATGGAAGATGCGCCATACATCGTATAAGTCTGCCTTCGCCATCATGACTCTCATCCTCCTGGATCTATTCTGGTAACTTCTATCAGGGGCCGATCCTTGCTTGTTTTTCCGGTCGATCTCGGGATCCATTACCATATTAAGATCTCCCATCAGTATGGTTGCTCCTTGTCTAACTCTCTCAATTTTATGTACTAACTTACTTAAAAATTTTATTTGAGATGTATTTGGGGCGTATGCGTTAGCGAGAGTGTATGTTTCCCCTTCAATTTCGCATACCGCTATTAGGAATCTCCCTTCCGGGTCTTTTTCTAGGTACCTAATATTCAGGGTGATCTGTCTTGAGAAGAGGATCGCTACTCCTCTTTTTTTCCCCGTTTCGAGTGAGGCTGCGAGGACCGTTGGAAAATTACTTGTATTTGCTCTAATTTCATCCTGGGTGTTCCAGTGGGTCTCTTGCAACGCCATAATATCTATATTCTCTTTTTTAAGGAGGTTGAGCAGTAGTGATCTTTTCTGAGGTGAATTTAGGCCACGGATATTTAAGGAGGCAACTTTAACCATGGTTTATCGAGTGGAGTGTTTGTTTCCATTCCCTCACCAGCCCAAGCCCGTATTGTGGAACCATCTTCGAACACATATACACGTCTACAAAAAACATAAACCCACCCCGACCCGGCTTAGACCCGGGTATTCTCTGCTCTAGAGCATAAGTATGCCTAGCGTAGAGCTTAGAATTCATGTAGAATGAATTTGAACTTAGGAGCTGGGCAGCTCTGAGAGGCCTGTTTTCTCTCTCTTCCCTTTCTCTCCCCCCAGATGGGTTGGACCCCAGGGCACACTAACTTCCCATTCCTCTCTCCCCCCCCCCCACAGCCCCCCCCCCTCCCCCATGCCCTCTGTCTCCTACTCAGCGGTCGAAATAAGGACCCGTCGCCAGGGAGAAGGAAGGGAGGAGGGGGGAGAAAGAGAGAGAGAAGGAAAAAAAAAAAAAAAAGTTTAAACTATTGGTTGGACCTGTGTGGTGCAGGTGATTAGTGTGTGATGATAATAGTGAGAGTGGAAAGTAGACTAAAGGATCAAAGTGGAGTGTGAAAAAAAAAAAAAAAAAAGTAAAAATAAATATAAAGTGTTTGAACTATTGATTAGACCTGTGTAGTGCTAGTGGTGAGTGTGTGATAATAGTGTGAGAGTGAAAAAAGCTCCAAAGGATCAAAGTGGTATGTGAGAAGGAGAAAAAAAAAAAGAAGAAGGGACTTGAAGCTATTGGTTTAACCAGTATAGTGTAAGGGAATGGGTATGTGATAGATGTGGTAAACAAGAAAAATATTTTAGAAGGTAAGAAGGGTGGGTATTCATGAAGGGAGGAAAAGAGAAGGGCAAAGAAGGAAAAAAATAAAAAATAAAAAAAAAAGGAATGTCTAAGCTATTTGTTGGACCTGTGTGGTGCGAGTGGTGAGTATGTGATGATGGTAGTGAGAGTGAGAAGTACACAAGATGATCGAGGTGATATGTTAGAAAACAGAGAGGAAGAGGGAAAAAAAAAAAAAAGAGGGTGTTTTAATCTATTGATTAGACCTATGTAGTGCGAGTGATTGAGTGTGTGAAAATGGTAGTGAGGGGGGAAGTAAACTAGGGGATCAAAGTGGTATGTGTTCGTAGGGACTACATGTGTGCTAGTAATAATGGGGGTGAGAGGTGACTCGAAAATTGGAAAGTGGGTTAAACTGTTGGTTATATATATGTGGTCCGAGTGTTATGGTTGAGGTGAGGGATACAAAAAAGGGAGAAAAAAAAAAAAAGAAGGAACTTGAAGCTATTGGTTTAACCAGTATAGTGTAAGGGAATGGGTATGTGATAGATGTGGTAAACAAGAAAAATATTTTAGAAGGTAAGAAGGGTGGGTATTCATGAAGGGAGGAAAAGAGAAGGGCAAAGAAGGAAAAAAATAAAAAAAAAAGGAATGTCTAAGCTATTTGTTGGACCTGTGTGGTGCGAGTGGTGAGTATGTGATGATGGTAGTGAGAGTGAGAAGTACACAAGATGATCGAGGTGATATGTTAGAAAACAGAGAGGAAGAGGGAAAAAAAAAAAAAAGAGGGTGTTTTAATCTATTGATTAGACCTATGTAGTGCGAGTGATTGAGTGTGTGAAAATGGTAGTGAGGGGGGAAGTAAACTAGGGGATCAAAGTGGTATGTGTTCGTAGGGACTACATGTGTGCTAGTAATAATGGGGGTGAGAGGTGACTCGAAAATTGGAAAGTGGGTTAAACTGTTGGTTATATATATGTGGTCCGAGTGTTATGGTTGAGGTGAGGGATACAAAAAAGGGAGAAAAAAAAAAAAAAGAAGGAACTTGAAGCTATTGGTTTGACCAGTATAGTGTAAGGGAATGGGTATGTGATAGATGTGGTGAACAAGAAAAATATTTTAAAAGGTAAGAAGGGTGGGTATTCATGAAGGGAGGAAAAGAAAAGGGCAAAGAAGGAAAAAAAAAAAAAAAAAATTTTTTTTCTCTCCTTTCTCCTCTTTAAGAAATTTTATGTTTAAGCAAATAGATAAGTAAATATGTAGAAAGTAATAAGCGTTTCCCCCCACTCCCCCCACCTCGTCGCTCGTTGGGTGAATAATAATTATGTTGTCTATTAATCGTAGAGAGTTTTGTCTTAGATGGGTATTAATGGCCATCTTTTTATTTGTGTTGTTATTTTCCCCCTACCCCCTTGGTATGTAACCATCGGAGTATTGGGTTTTATCTCTTTATTCCGTAGAGTAATCTATTTGTACTTATGTGTGTATAGGTTCTTACTAGGCTCTAATGTTAAATAACCGTCTGGTCCCCATCTCTGCTGAGAAGAGGGCTCGTGATCTAAAAAGAAAGGGGGGAGAGAAGGAGACAAGCATGACCCGAAGGGTTCATGTTTTATAGCTTTATTGCTGTCTTCTCTCTCCAATCCGTCTCCCCCGATTTCATTCTATATTCTTATCCTTCAGCCAAATTCTGAGTTTTTCAGGGGTGTCAAATGAGATAAATTGTCCCTCATAAGACACCAATAATTTACAGGGATATCCCCATCTGTATTTTATGTTGTGAGCTCTAAGAACTGCGGCTGGGGTAGTAAAACTTTTTCTTTGAGAACGGGTGAAGAAAGACAGGTCTGGGAAGATAGAGATATTTTCATAGGGTTCCTCTAGATGCCTCTCTCTTTTTTGCTTCAGTATGCTTTCTTTTATCCTATAGGATCCGCAGCAAACCATTACGTCTCTGGGGATATGGGTTGGAAGGCTATGGGGCCTATGTACTCTATGACATCTCTCCAAGGGGGGAGCCGCACCTTCCACATGTACCCCTAACTTTTTCAGGTAGTCTAGTACGAATTTCTCTAAGTTCTCACTGTCTACACTTTCCGGGATATTTTTGAACCTTAGATTGTTCCGCCTTGATCTGTCTTCTAGGTCCGACAATTTGTGCTCAAGCAGTCGGTTTTTATTGGTAAGCTGTTGAATTAGGTCGGAATTTGACAGGGTTTGTAAGGTGAGGTCTTCTATTTTTTCAGAATTAACCTTAATGTTTTGAGTACATTCCTTAATGTCTTTCCTAATACCGGCTATATTGCTTTCAATTTCCCCCTTAATACGGTCAAACTGTGCATCTAGAGATTTAGCTAATATCTCCTGAGTTAATGGAATCTGTACATGTGGGTCAGGAGAGCTGGGAGACACGGCGGATACTTCTGCCGTTATGGGATCGCCCTCTCCCCCGTTTCCCCCTCCCTTCCATGGCATTATCTTATGTTCAGGATAACCTTATATTTATCCTATGGATGCTTGCACTACTGTAGAGTGTTAAACTCTACCACTTATGGAAGCCTAGAAGTATAACTACCACTGTCTCATAGTAATACATCATGTCTTTGTTGTTAAATCTCTAACCCTTTTGTTTAAGATATCTGTATACATGTATGCATGTATTTTAAGCTGAAATACAGGCTGGGACATTTTCCCATGGGCTCTAGTCCTGGGTTATTTAAAAACCCAGCAGCACCTCTGAACATCAGGTTTTGGCATCATTACACAGGACTTCTGAATTGTACTGAGTTGCAGAAATGAAATGCAGCATGCCCTTGAATGATCTCAACAACCTCCATGGACTGTGAATGCCTTAAAAGTCAAAGTTTGATTTGGTGTAGGTGGACCTTACTACATTGCATTATTTTATTTTTTTCTCCCTTTCTTGCAGTATACAAATCATGTCCACTAAACTGAGGCTGAGACACCATGCTGGAATTGTTGGATTGCTTTTATTTTATGTGTACTGTTCATTTTTTGCATGTGAGAATGGCTCTGCCCAAACAGTCTGACAAAGTAAAAGGAAATGGAAAGCTCTAGGGATTTATTTGTGGTAGAGTGAATGGCAGGGAATTGAGAAAATAATTTCAAACATAGGGCCAAAGTAGCCTGAATGAGACAATTTTGACAACTTGACTACCTGGGCCTTAAGTTTTAAATTCCCTTCTCAAGTCCCTGCAATTCTCTCTTTCATGAAGAAAGCCCCTAGTGCAAACCATTTTGTTTAAAGGGACTGTGTCACCCAATTAGTATTTGACAATGGGAATTCACAGTGTAAAAAATATGTATATATTGTGTTAGCAGTGTTAAAAGCATTGGGCATTATGGGAAAATGTTTTTTAAATGAGCCTTTTGCTTTTTTGACATTACATGGCAATTAATTAAACAAGAGACAACACAATGTTAACAACTGATTGTCAATGCAAGCAAATGTTTCCAATTTTGCTAACAAAATGTATAGGTGATGTCTAATGTTCTACACTCATAGTGCAAACGTAGTTTAGGTAAACGGACGACTGTAACGCTGTTTACGTGAGCGGATCCCTTTAACAGCAACAATAGTTATAAAACGAATGATTATTATTATTATTACTATTTTTAAATCACACCAGAGGCTCAATGCATGATCCTAATTATTCGTTTAACCAGTGTCAGTATGACACACACCATTACTATGCATTGTAGAAAATATGCTACTGATAACTGGCACCCTTCCAAAAGTGTTTTTACTGTTAAACATATTTCTATGCCTATATCCGCATTCTATAATTACATTCTAAATAACACCTAGGGTTTTTTTTGTGCATTTTATTTTTTTAATTTTTATTTATTTATTTATGTAGTGAGATGTACAGACTGTGTGTAGCAGAGTGTTAGAAAATGAGCTTTGTTGATAAAAGTCAGGGCATGGTAAAAGTGAACTACACACCTCTTAAGCGCTTCAGTCTGCCTTGACTTTATGGTCTAACTCCTAAATACCTTGCACAAGCTCTATAATGTTAACCTCCTGAAATAATGGTATCTGCAAATTTATTTACAGATGAAATCAAGTTTCGTGTCTCTCATGTTGCTGTAGAACTACAAAGGTTAAGAGACACCATTCTATCCTTAAGGATGGTTGCAAAACAATAACGACTGGACCCAACAGTGGGTCAACCACACCATCCAGGCTTTATAGAAGTTCTTTTTTTAATTCATCAATTAATTTATGTCCGATCACTTTTAAAATTCCATGTTTTATGAAAGTATTATTCATCTTAAGCAGTAATTTACAACCGTATTTTTGACAATAATTTCCATGATGATCATGTAGGGTGGATTTCATTACTTAATATACAGTGTGCATTACAATCAAGGACCAAAATTTGGCTTGTAACAAAGCTAAAAAGTATAACTTTAACTGAATATGTTTGATGCATGACATGAACTGATTAAGTGTTTGCTACCTGTACAACTGTTAAATGTTTCTGTTGTGCTGAGTGCACAACAGGAATATTTAACAGAATTTGCAGAAGCAACAAGCCCCCCTGGTATGTTATGCCAGGTTGCATGCAAAATGATAATGATAACTCACTCACTCGACATTATTTTACTGTTTATATTGCCAGTGAATTGTGCGGTGTTCTAAGGAATCTTATACCCAGATAAGATTAAGTATAGAAAGTATTTTAGATGATATGCAGACAATATAGAATATGCAGACATAGTATAAATAAAAGTAAAATATTTTAATAGTACAAAACGTAATACAAAACAACATTTAACACATTTCTCAAATACAATAACAGTGTGTAATGAAGACAAGAAAGAGGGGGATGAGCAACAAATTATAACCTCCAATAAAAAAATATAATGAAGAAGATATGCAGAATGGATCAACGGAACACGTAAAAACCAGGCACCTAAGACTAAATCTCAAAATACAGGTGTATGGACACTTAAAATCAAAATATATGCTAAAAAGGCCTATAATGGGTTGACGCACTGATAAAAGCGTAAAACAAAACAAAACAAAACAGAAAATATGTATGTGTGCACTTATCCAAATTAAACTTTAGTTGCCACAGCTTTGACCATTTTTCTAGTTTACCTAAATTATTTGCAATTTAGCTTATCTCTCCAGAAACATCAACCCTATTGCAAATCTTTGTGTAATCAGCAAAAAAATACTTTACCATTAAAACACCTTCTGCAACATGACTAATACAAATGTTAAAGAGAATGGGTCCAAGTACAGATCCCTGAGCTACCCCACTGGTAACAAGACTTTCTCTGAATATAGTCCATTGACTAATATCCTCTGTTGTCTCTCTAATCAATTTACTCAGCCCCACACTGACCTATAAAAAAAATAAGATTAGTTTGGCATGATCTCCTTTAAGTTAACTCATGTTGTTTCTGATGTTCCAGTCCATGTGATTTTATATGTTTAACAATTTTATACTTTAACATAGTTTTCATTAGTTTCCACGCTGTAAAATATTCCAAAAATGTGTGCAAAGGCACTGTATATAAAGTGTATATATTAATTATACAGTGTTTAGCAGCTCACTTTGCTGTTAGAAACTCCACTCGCATATCTCAATATCCAAAGCTTGTTAAAATAAAGGCACACTATTATATTTGTTGTGTAAACCAACATAAGTGGAAAATAAAAATACTCCTAGTTAATTAAATAAAAGTGACTTTTTTCCCAACTCTTTGAATTTAACCCCTTAGAGACAAGACATTTTCCAGGTTCAAAGATTAGAGTAATTTTTACATTTTTGATATGTGGTTGTTTAAATGAAATCTTCCTCTTTATCATTTAACACACCCAATACAATTTATTTGTTGTTGACACTTAGCGCTTTCTTGGGATACCATATACGTATATATAATCTACAATTTAGTATCAAATATATGTATAAAAGGAAGAACATTTTGAAAACATATTTTTTCCCATTTTCCCAATGATATTCAACACATCTAATGCATCACTAACTATAGCAAACATAACAACTAACTAAGTATGTGAGGTACAGAAAGTTACTAGGGAGCCTGCCAATGTTTGAAAACATTGACATTGCATTTGATTGGCTTATCACAGTGAGCACAACCATAGATTTGGTCCAAAACACTACCTTAGTTGTGTGACAGAGTCCTATACCCATTACAAACCAGCTGGAAGTGTGCACAGAGCATCATGAGAAAATTCATCATAAGGATGTGAAGGGGTTAGGTATTGTTTTTAATGTTTCACTTATTTTGGTGTACTCACATAAAATAGCACTCCTTTATTTCATAAGCATTAATTTCAATACTGATGTAAGACTTTCTGGTCAATAGTTGACCGACTCCGACCTATTATCTTTCCTGTGAATGTGTACAAGATTAGTTAATTTCCAGTCTTCTAGGACCTCTCTCATTAACTGTGATTGGTTAAATAAATCTGTAAATGGTATGGCTAGTACACCGCTAAGCTCTACTAATAACTTTGGGTGCATCACATTAGGCCCTATCACGTTATTTGTCTTTACCTTATACAGCAGAAGTAGAACCTATTCCTCTGTAAAGTCAAATGTATCAAATGACTCATTAGTATTTTTTCCTGATTGAGGTCCTTTTTCTTCGTTTTCATCTGTAAATTTTGAACAAAACAATAATTGAGGCAGTCAGCTAGACTGTTATCCTCTTTCACATATATTCCTTCTTTTATTTTTAATTTAACTAATCCATGTTTTACTTTCCTTATTTCAGTTATGTATTTTTTGTAATACATACTAAATGATAGTAAAATAGATTTATAATATGTTTGGTGATGTGGGTCCTGAGATCACAAAATGCTGATAGCCAAGCACATCAATGGTAGTAGACAACCCCACAATTAACCATGTTGTGTACACATATTTCAGGCAACCCATGTGCAGTCTCATTTAGGTTGTATCCAGTTATTTCAATATTATTTTTGTATTACTCTTGTTTATGTTTTATGCTTGTTCCTGTGTCCTCTCTGTACCTTGTATTTGTACCTTTCCTAGTCTGGCCACAGATTGACACTTTCCTAGTCTGGCCACATTCCAGCACCTGCCTTGTCCTGTAGTCCTGTGATGGGGCTATCCTAGAGACCTGTTAGAGTTCTGCCCTATCCTTGAGCCCTGTTAGAGGGTTTCCCAGTTCCATGCATTTTGTTTTTTAATTCGCTTATTCTGATTCATTTATGGTTTCTCTGCTGTTTGTTATAGTGTGCTGTTCCATTCTGGGTTTTCTTTGTTTCCTCTTACTTTGTTTCTCTGTTCCTCTATTTTTCTTTTAGTACAATATTAGAAAAAAATATTCACTTCCAATTATACATATATAACATAAGTTTGTACATGGAAAACAATACTTAGACATTTAAAAGAATACTTAGGCATTTGCTGAAATTGGAAGGAAAATGG
The DNA here is from genome assembly GCA_036172795.1 of Pelodytes ibericus. Classification (NCBI taxonomy): domain Eukaryota; kingdom Metazoa; phylum Chordata; class Amphibia; order Anura; family Pelodytidae; genus Pelodytes; species Pelodytes ibericus. Next base: position 104,155,126 of record CM069858.1, on the reverse strand, counting down.
AGGAGGTTCGATATCCTACCTGCTATCCCCTCTGATCAATTAATATTGTTCAGCATGTTTAAAAATTATTTTATCTATAAGTTCACTTCACTTTTGTAGTACTACAAGCATTAATTATATACTGTTTTACAATACCTCTTTCTCTTTGCAACTGATATAAGCTTGTTCTCGTACTATACCCTACAGCCATCTATAGCCTATACCCATGTCAGGGATGGGGCCAGGATGTTATTTGACCCTGAGTGCCCGATGAAGGAGTTCAATGTGCTGGAAATGGAGACACAGGCCTGGTGCTGGGTAACTGCAAACCCTCAGTGGTTTGAGAGCCCAAGTTCATGCAGCCATGATCCTAGGCCCTATGAAGCAGCTGTTGAATCCAGTGATGCCTAGGAGATAACTGAAGTGATCCTGCAAACGACCTGGAGTGAGAATGGAGCACAACTAGAACAGGTTACCAGGATGTAGCAGGCTAAAGCAAAGAGATGAGCCAAGCAGAGCAAAGCAAGTACAACGCAACTGAGGGAGAGCAGAGCAGAAATACAGAGTGCAGGGCTGCAGGCAGTGCTGTATTTACCGTGAGGCATCCTAGGCGGATGCCTATGGCGGCAAATTTTGGGGGGCGCAGCGCCCCCCAGCACTGGAAAAAGAAAAAATAAAAAATAAAAAAAATCCGGCCCTTTAAAAAAAAAAAAAACCCACCGCGCTTGCAGGCAGAGACAGAGGTGAGAGGGGATCGGAAGATCCCCCCTCACCATTGCTCTGCCTGCCAGGCTGCATGGGGAGCCGAACAGGCAGCACAGAGAAACCTCCGTGCTGCCTGTTCGGCTCCCCGTGCAGTGTGCCGACACGGAAGTGCCGACAGTCACGTGACGGGCGCGCTGACGTCATTCGCGCGCCCGGTCACGTGACCTGTCGGCACAATCGCCGGGAAGCCGAACAGGCAGCATGGAGGGACCATGCTGCCTGCCTGCCAGGGAAAGGTAAGTGCTGATGGGAGAGTGTGTGTGTGTGTGTGTGTGAGACTGAGTGTGATGGAAGTCAGAGTGTGTGTGATGGGAGACAGTGTGTGTGACTGAGTGTGATGGGAGTCAGAGTGTGTGATGGGAGACTGTGTGTGACTGAGTGTGATGGGAGTCAGAGTGTGTGATGGGAGACTGTGTGTGACTGAGTGTGATGGGAGTCAGAGTGTGTGTGATGGGAGACTGTGTGTGACTGAGTGTGATGGGAGTCAGAGTGTGTGTGATGGGAGACTGTGTGTGACTGAGTGTGATGGGAGTCAGAGTGTGTGTGATAGGAGACAGTGTGTGTGACTGAGTGTGATGGGAGTCAGAGTGTGCGTGATGGGAGTAGGAGTGTGTGACTGAGTGTGATGGGAGTATGAGCTTGATGTGAGTCTGAATGATGGGGCATGTCTTAGGTGTGTAACGTGGGTGTGCAGCTTGAGTAGGGGGGTGCCCGGATTTTGTCTGCCTAGGGCAGCACAAAATCAAGATACACCACTGGCTGCAGGACAGAGCAAGGTGCAAAGGGAGAACTAAAGTATACAAGGAAGGGCAAAGCATAAGACATAAATTCATAAGTAAGGAGACACAGAGATACATATATAACATAAAACAAAACATAGAGGACATGGTAACGGCTAAAGGAACAAAAGGGATAGCGTGAGGAGCCGGGATCCTCAGACGCTTCATAAGGGGAACCAAGCTGGACATGGGGTTAGGGGAGAGGAGCTGAGATCCTCAGGTGCTTCAGGGAGTAAGGATAAGGGAACAGATATATACAAACATGCAGGAACACTAAAATTAAATTGATTAATTATGGCCATAAGATGGAGATTGCCAACCACGTCAAGGTACCTCACAATTAGGCCCTACACTAAAGTCAAATAGCAGACTAATACCATGTTGCATGTCAAGTATGCCTGCTCTTTGTGGCTTTGTCTTCCTTGTTGGAGAGCCACACTTTTGTATAAAAAATGTAACAGTTCGTGCAATTTTATAGATAGACACTCACTACTATGGGCAACAGAGGTAGTATCCAGTCAAACAAATCCAAATGCTTCAATTAACCCCTTTGTGATGCAAGGTGCTTGCATCCCAAACGACGCAAGCACCAAAGCGTCACAATTGTTTCCTGGCGATCGGTAGCCAGGAACACTCTTGCAGAGACCTGATCAGGGTCTTAACAGACCCTGTGGGTCCCTGCAAAAAAACCGCAATACCTCCGGACGTTACGTGTGACGTCACGGAGGCGTGCCCGAACGCAAATGTAGCCGGTGTTCGCTTTGAGCACCGGCTACATTTCCCATGTCAGACTGAGGCTACTCAAAGTGGCCTCAGATGACAGGTGGGATCCCGCTGCAAGAGCCTGCAGCGGGATCCGAAAACAGCTCATCGTGGGGAGCCGCGATGAGCTGTTTAATACAGGACGTACTATGCCGTCCTAACGACTTTAAGGCACTTAAAGTCAGGACGGCATAGTACGTCCTAACGTCAGGAAGGGGTTAATGTATTTGTACTAAAAATGTTTATTATATATGGCAAGTTCAATACAGTCACATAGCTGCCCTTGATTAATTTATTTTTCAAGTGATTATCCATACATTTCTACCTGATTCCTGCACCATACTAATTTTGGCAAGTAAAGAATGTCCACAACTTTAACATGTTTACTAGTGTTCATACCAGTTCATTGGTACAATTGTAGATGTTACCTAATTGTTTAAGGTAAAAATTAATAAGATATAAAACTATTACTATTCATGTAAAGAATGGTTGGTTCCATCCCTCCAGATCCTGCATTTCTAGGATCTTACATCTCAAGTGAATGAGCATTGAACCATTCTGCACATGGTTCCATCTATCTGTCCTATCCCACATGAAAAATTGCTGTGTATCGTCACCCTATACAGTTTCAATTTATTCAAATTCCTCATGCTCTCTGAGCCTAACACCAGCTATACACCCACTAATTATATCATAAAACAGTATATACATTAGATAAAGCCTTAAAGACGGTGTGCATGGTATATAACCCTTTTCAACTTGCATATTGTTTGTCAAGCATTACAGGAATCATATGCCACCAATGCCAGTCACCCATTGTAAATCAGGTCAATATATTTTTAATATGTTATATTCAGTCAAATTAGACTATGAAAAACAAACAATTTGCTCTATTTGGTGTGCACTGTTGTCGCATCTTACAGTTTGTTACAGTAATTCTTTGATCATCCTGGTGCTTATATATTTAATCACATAAACTCAGAACCACAGCAAACCAATCGAACCTTCTGTCAGAGGTTAGCATGAATATTTACAAGAGAAAACCAATAAATGGTTTTGTTAGATTATAAGTAAAACACACTGATTTTTGAATAGCAACACATGAAAGGTATGTTTAAGGAAATTGGTTGTTTCTGTCCTGTATTTACCTGAATACTTTTATTTGGAAGATGTAAAAGAATAATCATTTCTGTTTCTTAGAATGCAGAATCCAAAAAATGGTCTAACATTAGAATATAACAAGGAAGCAAGGATAAATTAGAAAAACTCTTTGGTTCCTTCACAGGCTAATAAGAGATGTACAGAGAGAAGGACCTTTTAAGTTTAATGATACCTGCTCATTAAATGATGCTAAACACTAAAATATCACGAACAGCAGGGAATTTTCAGTTTACATTAGAGAAAAAAATAAAAGGGCAAAAATGACTGAAGTTGGTCAGTTCAAGCTGATAGGGCACTTCAAATGAATAACAGAAGAATAAAAGACACACTCTAGGTTAAATTAGGTTCTCCTATGCTTCTTCTTAAAAGTGTTCAACTTCACAAATTTTATTTGAATTAACTAACCTACCCAAATCAAAGGCTTAAATAGGGGAAAAGTTAAATATGGAACCATATTTCACAGTAGTTTGTCCGTTTTACAGAAGACAAACTGTAACCTAAAACGTGTTTTTGGCATGGGTGGATGGAGCTGAAAGGGTGTATATTCTCCTTCTTTAGTCAAGTAAATTTACATGTTTGATACAGCAGGGGACCGAGATTTGCATTACAGAATACAATTACATAGACCTTCAACATATTTCATGTGATAATCCTGGTGTGGCAAAAAGATTCCTAGTGAGTGATTCCACTGCTTATCTACAATTTATTTCGGAGGATTAATCCTGTCAATATCAGTGGGAATTTTGTGAACCTCACAAAACAACAAATATACATAATTGCAACACAGACCCACTTAGGTAAACACAATGTAAGGTATATGTTTTAAATAATGATTTGAATTACATTTAAAGGAGTCAAATACCTAAACAAAGATAATTGCTTTCGTCCACTGTTCAGTATAACAAAATGCTTACAAATCTGTGGTTGGCAAATTTACAGGTAGATGTGGCTCCAATTTCTTCTGTAATGAATATGGATTCAATAAACAAAGCCTAGATACTGCTCTCCTATGCCTTATTCTGTTGAGTTCTATTATATGCTACATTGAGCTTAAGAATTTTCTTGACAATCAAGAATGACAAGCTTACTGAAAATTCACTTTGGCTCACATCAATATGCTTTGGTATTAGGAATACACTGACACCAGACCACACAAATTAATGGAAAATACTCTGTAACTTCAAACAAAGATAAATAAGTGCTTCCATGCTGCAGTGTACACTATTTAGATTTCTTTCTTTAAAGAAAATTAATTGGCACTAGGGCTACCTGCATATTTTCATATTTTGCTTTTATTTGTATAGGTTATTATGTTTACATACTTTATTTTTGCCAATTGTTTGTTAATACAAAATAATTATTCATGATCATTTTTGTATCTTAAAATGATTATGATTAAGCATATGGACAGCCAACATGCTACCCATAGGCTAAATTTGGCTTGTCCACCTGGACACGTCATTTTAAAGCTCACTTAAGTAATTGGACCACAGACAGTCTCTTCTCACTACAGAAACCTAAAGCCATTCAGTGAAAACAAATAATGTGTTGTGACATTATTGCGGAATCTCTAATAATGGGGCTGCTGAGCTCCATCAATAATACTATCAATAAAACTATAAAAATATATCTACTATTTGAAAAATCTTGCTTGTCGTTGCTTTAGAACAATGGAGTATGAGGTTATGGAAACAGTATAGAGGTCATGCATAATTGTAATTTTATTACAATGTTTATCAAAGCTAAAAGGAATAACATTATTATAATATATAGTTTTCAGTTACTTTCTGGCTCTTCAGTCATTGAGGAACCAATAAAAGTCATTTGTAACATCCCCATCAAGAACCAATCTTCTTGTGATGTCTAGAAACGGATAAGGAATAGAGCAGAAATCTTTTAAATACAAAACCAGTATATTATACAGGGTTGCCACTTTCATAGAGATCAAACTTCATTTAGCATTTCTATTTAATAACAGTGAAGTACAGATACATGTCGAACTCATATGCAGGATAATCTTTACACCCTGCAAGAGATCCGCACCTGCAGATAGATGTAAAGTATGTAACTCAAGAAATCTACAGTTATTTTATTGCAGACTATTATCCAACAAACATTTGTGTTAACAAGCAACACTGAAGATTTTTCTCAAAGTGAATATATATAAGCAGTTGACATCAAAATGAATAGACATCTACATCCAATAAGCTGCAACTGTGGATTTTGGGTCCACTTACACAGTTGGTGAGGTTGAGTAGAGACAGACTGTCATCAGATTTACTTTATGTTAGATATCTATGTTAATTCTAGGCCATTGATTCTCATGTTTGGTTTTTGACACTCATGACTAATTGTGGAGTTCATAAGATGCCCTCAAGTCTCTTTGTGTGTATTTTGAAAAATGTACTAGAGTTACATTATTACTTGCAAGTCTTTGGACTCCCTGTAAACATTTCAAACATTGCATTTTTGTATGCATTCATTCATTGCTTTGAGTTTTAGATGTTTTTACAATAAAATAGGTCTATCAGTACACCTACAAAATTAAAATAAGCATCCAAAAATTCTAAATATGCTGTATATGCACAATGTACTAGTAGAACACAGTGGAAATGTATGTATTATATTATTAGAGATAGGTGATAACCAGGACACCAGGTAGAGGTAATGCTTCTCAATCTCAAATGCAATGTACGACACAATACAAAAAAAATGTGAATTCATGATTATAACATGGTGGGCATCAATGAGATTGATCACAACAATTTAAGCACAACTGGGATTTAAACCTTACCTAAAATGAAGGAACAGCTAGAGTTAAAGTTAGTCATTATTCAAATAATTCATATTTATGAAAATTATCAGAATTCATAAATACACTAATGAATTACTGTAGCATGTTTACATTCCAGAAGATGATATGCACATATTATTTACATGCATGTGCTTCCTCTTCTCCAGAAAACTTTCAGTGGCTCCTGTTTATGATGAGAAGTCCTATTATAGTCGTGGGCATGTTCTTAATACAGACAATGTATATGGACAATGTATGTGGAGATTGGGGAGCCACTATTAGCATTGTGAATGTTATATGATACACGATATTAAAACTAAAACCTATATATAATATCTGAATTGTATGTAACTATGAACACTACATTTCCCATTTTAAATGAGATTCCATTTCAGTGATCGCAATACCCACTTAGCCATTTAGTGACTTTGACACAAACATTAGAGTTGCATTACCCCTTGGAACTCTTGGGGCCCTCGCCTTCTAAAAAGGCACTTTAACCTATTATCAGGGTTGCACAAATGTATGTATAATTTAAGAGCAGGATGAACAATTTTATGAGCCAGCTTGATTTTTCATTTAGTCAGAAAGAAAGTATTCAGGGTGAAAGCTATAGAGATGTATAACAGCATATACTAATATAATACACACGTAATGATAATAATAAACCTAGGAACTAGCAGATACTTTAGGGGAACTATTGATAGCAGAAATATAGATTGGCCCTGCTCTCCGTACTAATTTTTTTTTTCTTGTTTATTTATTTATTGGTTATTACATTCTGCTTTCAAACAGAATATCAAATCTTGGCAAATCTTCACGGAATGTAGTTGAAAATTCAATCCTTTTATGCTTACTCAAGAAATATAATTTTCTCATTTATTCAGTAAAATGTTTGAAATAATTATTTCAATTATAACCCATCAGCATATTCCAGGGCTTCATATAATAGGGGAAAAAACTAAAAGCAGAAGTATTTGGTGACAAGTGATTAGACATCTAGGAAAAATACCATGTCTTCTCTTGCTCAGCTTAAATTAATGAAAAGTAATAGTGTGAGACCTCTGAATTGCAGATAGCTAAGGGAAGACATATGTGAAACCTAATATTGATATTGGTTTATTTTTGCATCAGTGCTAGCTTTAAACATATACCACTCTTATTTACTGTTAGTGAATATTGACATTGAGCACTACTGCAGTCTAAAAACATACTTAAATATTCAGATGCATAAAGTAAAAAAAAGTGTTCTAATAGTATCTCCTGTTGATGACATAATTTATTACATGATATGAAGATTAACTAACGTAGTATTAAAAATAATTTGATTATTGTACCAAAAAGTATTGTTTAGCTCAAACTGAAAACACATTTTTGTTGTAATCTATGCATTTGCTTGCTATATTGCTAACATCATTTGTATAAGTATTTTGTTGGTGCTGATAAATAAATACGACAGAGTGGTATTAGCTTTTTTTTCAAAATGTATTAGTATACAGTTTGCAATTATTCATTTTCTAATAAAACACTATTGAATATAATTTTAGGTTCATTTAAAATAATAATATAATATAAAATAAAAAAAATCTGCAACTAACCCCTCACCATATTTTGTAAAAGTAGTAGTAAAAAGGTAGATTTTATGCCTTTACTTATGAATGATATCTATAGGCAATATAATGCTTGGGGTAGTGGCAGCAAACATTTTTAACTTGAGTGCCCATTGTTCTGCAGGATACCAAGTTAAAGATCTCAGAGTGCCATTTTCCCTAAGATTATGCTTTCATCTCCCATTTCTACTGCACACTCTCTGCTATTGTACCCTTTCCTTTTGTTGTCCCATCTCAGTGTCCCCCTGTTTGCTCCACTTAACTTAATGTTTGATGATGGTAAAAATGCACTCAAATGTTAAATGGCACCTCAGAGGCTCCCAAGAACCATAGGTGGCACCAATGCCATAAGTTAACCATCGCTGTTCTACAATGCTGTACTTGTTACGCTATTTTGTCTTGAGTGTATCTAATTGTGGCCCTTCAGCTTCTGATAGCCCACATCTCCATAAGTGATGTCAACTAAGAAGCTGGCAGGGGAATATGGGTGATGTAGTCCACCAGTAGTTGAAGAGCAATTTGAAACCCATTGTGCACTGCCCTACAGAAAGTGATCATAAGCTACAAATGCTTTTATACTGGCCATGATAATCCTCATCAATAAAAAACAACTTCAAAAATTGTTCTGAGGTGAAGTAGATTTGAGGCCAGGGGATTTTTTGTGCTTGAAAGTAAAATAGTGTATTGTTTTATGTGGCATAGTTAAAGAATCCATGGCTGTGATAGTATTGTCATGGACTTAAAATGCAGTTCTAGGGACAGAGATAGTGTTTAGTATTTTGAATTCCAAAACACTACCCTTATCTCTCTCTCTTTGTACAACTGGCAGACTTAATATAGCAGCACAATAGGATAAATTAAGGAATGTCCAGAAAATTAAAAGTAACATATCAATAGCAACTAATTATTAGGAGTTTTGATAGGGATGTGTGTTTATCAAACTCAGGGCAAAATGCACTACAAAGCTAAACTCAAATATGAAAATATAATTTTTGTTACCAGTAGTTGTATGTTCTGATAGTTGAAGACGTATGTAGCACAACATGGGTTAATTATGCTAAACACTGTTTTTAATGAATATGAATGAGTGCTAATCTTTTGTCTTCTTCCTCCATATCTATCACTTTCAGTTGCTCTAACAGAGCCATAATCCTTTTGTGCATTTTTAGTTGATGCATGCTTTTGGGTTCCTGATTAAGACTAGACAAATTATGGTCCTATCCTATTATGATTTTGCCCTTCGTTATGTGGGCAAAATGAATCTGGTATAAAAAAGTATTTTTATGGACATTAATCATAGACACCCGGTGATCTCAGTGCTGGCCTGTGTATTATAAAAATCCCTGCTTTTTATCAAAATGAATAATTTCACTTTAAAAAAAAAAAACGATGACTATTCGACCTTTTTAATACACCAAACTGAGAAATTATATTGTGGATATTTTAATATAAAAAATTCAGCTTACAAGTTAATGATAAATGTGTTAGCTTAGGAAACTGGTAGTTAAATCCCTTTTTATGATCGTCTAGAAATTCTGTTATAATGCATTGTAAAATGAAATGAATTTAGTTGCATTTAAGTCACATACACTTAAATGTTGATCTTGGATGATAACACAGTTCTTTCCTATTTCTTTAATAATTAATTTATTTTAGGCAAAAATATTGAATGGAAAAACAATATCTGCCAAGTAGGAAAATAGCATATATTTAGTTAAGGAATCAAAATTTAAGATACTAATAACTTAAGCAAAATTAATATAAAAATATAATATAAGTGCAGCTCCTCTCAGCTTTTTCCTGGCCATATGGTAGAAATGTGCAAATTACTTATCTCAGGTATGGGTACATAAGAGACAACTCTTGGCTACTGTGTAGTCTGTTGAGGTAGTTTATTGAAGAGCTGTTGCAGATTTATCGATTATTAAATAGGCCATTGCAGGCACATGGGCAGTAGCCAACAATAGTTTATTAGGTATACCTTTTTGGGTATCACTGTTTTCTCTCTCTCCAGCTTACGTGGGTGTTGGAGTATTTTTTTTACCACTGTGGACACAGTCAACCATTGAGTATTAATATAGGTGGGACATCCTCTCCCGAGTAGTATCTCCTGGCATAGTTTTGGTCCTGGCTTTCAGTTTGTCATCACTCTCTGGAGCCTATTCACTAGCATGTGAATTGAGGTGAGCATTTCATCTCATTGAGTTTATTATACATCATGCATTGACAAACCTGTCTAGCTTCTACTACTAGAAGAGCTCAACTGTATAATATATAATTAAATGTTTTAAAACTTCAACTTTTTACAAAGCATAATAGATGAGTGATTCTTTTCTTCTAGCAGTGGGAAATCTCCAAATCTGTTCTTGCACAATGCATTGTAATATACCCCATAGTTAACACTTCATATTGCTTTAAGTAACTTAATACATAAATCAGAAATGATTGTAAACAAATATTAAACTGTAGATTAAATGCAAACATTTTTAGTTAGCTATTCATTTAAAATGTATAGTAAAGTTCCTTTATCAAAAGAATCATGCCAAATATCCCTGCGATATTATTCATGTTCAGGTCACAACAGGAAAAAGTAAATTGTTGATTCATTGTCGATCCATTCTGATCTGATGCAGGTTGGTCCCTGAAAGATTATAACGAGATATTTTAGGCTAGCATTTTCCTCCATAGTTTTCCAGTTAGGTTGAAAATCGGTCTTATTGTCCTATTTCAGAAGTGTGTACACCAGGATCAGATCAAAATGGATCAAACTGACAGGCCACTCAACAATAAACTTTTAGTCTCAACCCTGACTGAAACTATTCAGTTAGATATTCAGAATGTAAATCTGGATAGATGGTGAGATTAGACTATACAAGAAATTTACCAAATGGCACTAGTTGGGAAAGTGTGCCTCTTCTAACATTTACAAGATACATTTAGATTGCCAACAGTAGAATGCTACAATTATTCTAGAATTAGGAACCTAATTAAAAACACAGAAATTGCTAAATGTCATGAAATAGAAATGTTCTTGCCTAAAATTCATACGTACAAACTTACCCCTAGAGTTTCAAAGTTAATGACAAGCCTTGGGGACATAGAAAAATGGTTTAATCGGAGGAGATCTTTCTGTATGAAGATATATATAGTAATATATATAATAGCAGCCTATACAATCTGTTGCTATTGTTCCATTTATGGTGGGAATGTGATGGTCTAACACTAATAAAAAGTAAATCCTCTTCTATAATAGAAACAATCTGCTCCCTTAATTACCTTTATTGCCTCAGCTATTTTTGTTCCATCTAGAGTTTCTAACAATTACATGGGAACAGAAGTGTTTGTTGGTTCATGTTTTCATGGCATTCAAGTTAGTTATAGCAAGACAATGGAAATCTATCTTAGATATTGGAATGAAATAATATTACAAATAATGTATATAAAAAAAATGTAAGAAGGATTTTTTACATCGAACCAACAGCAAACCCAAATTTAAGATATTTGGTCAGGCAAGAATACCTTGGATACCTTGAAGCATTACCACAGATCGTTAACTCATTTATAAATGCCCTACTTTGTTGCTGTCCTCAAAAGACTTATCATTTTATGGGCAGTCTAGAATAAGAATAATACTTTATAATCAAACAAAAGGAGGAGACAGATTTTGGACAGAAAAGACAAAGAGATATAGTTTATAGTGAGATTATAGAAATGACAGTCCCCTTTTCATTTTTCTGTTTTCAAATTTCCCATCCTTGGGAGCATCTCCCTCGCCACTTCAAATAATTATCATCACATATTAGACACCCTAATTGTGAATGTATTTCAATCTGATTCTCAATTATAGAATTATAAATGTAGTTAATTGTGTATATAAATGTATTATTTATTATATGTATTTTTCTATTTGTGTAATAGAAAAAAAGAAAAGAGCAGTATATGAGCCTAATATTTGCTTAGATTATTGTAAAAACAATCACAAAAAACTGTTATTTGTTGACTGCACCTCTCAGAAATTGATTTGTATTTTGTATTTTACTGATTCTGTTGCATGGAGTTTATAGCGGTGGAGAGGCACAATTGACTTGTTGCTTGCTTCTTAACTCATTAATATCCACAGATTGTTTGGGGCTTGTATCCAAAAACAATGAGGCTGAAATATTGCAGTACATTGCAATGTCACTTGTGACATCATAAAGGCATGCCAAAAAGTTTGGGAATGGCACAATCAGTTTGAGCATCGGTTACATTTAACCTGTCAGACTAAGGACACTGAGCTCGGGGGGGCTGTGATGAGTTACTGTTCCTAGGATTTTCTATGCAGTCCACCTGGTCATTTGGACCATTTTGGTTATAATGGCATAGAACGTCCTTATGTGTTTAGTGGTTAGTAGATAATTTCCATAGTCATATATGTAAATCTGCTTTATAAAATGTATATTAACTGTGTAATTAACACTGGCCTTGTTAAACTAGGATAACAGTTGCATGTTTATCCACACATACAGTATGCAGTTTATTTGCTAACGTGTGATAACCATTATTGATCTTTAACAGAGATGGCTGCTTAGTGTGTTTTCACATATATTTACATTAGTTATGATGGTGACATGGGAGAAAATACACACCATCTGGATCTGTAATTAATACACCATCTGGATTTTGAATTTAGTTGGTACAAGCTCTGGTGCACCACCCTTTGGTGACTGAAACTCATGCTGCAGGTCTTTCAAATCATTAGACAGTATGCTACTTATTCTGCAGTTTGAAGCACTTTTTCACTTGTGTAATATCCACACCCAACAGAATACTTTTTTGCATTATGTGGTAAATCAGAATTATTGTACCATAGGGTGCGCATAATTCTTTTTTACATTTCCTCAGTTTTACTATGATACAAATGAAAACCCAATAATAATGAACCCCAAAATGGGATTATTGCATATTTTTAAGATAGGGACTGTCCATACCATATTTATGTATTATTCTTAATATGAAAGTCATTACTACCATTTTATACCAGGCAGAGATTAAAATACATAACATACATCAGCTCTGTAATGTTAATGAGTTCTGTATGAAACAAATTTGGTGCTTAAGACACTGAGTAATCTGTGACATATTAAACATCTTCTTGGTTATTATCATCTTGTGAATTAGTATAATTTATATTTAATATTTTCTAGATCACTGCTAAAGAAAAAAAACTACACAAATTACAATTAATCTGTAAAATAAAAATGGCAATATAAAATGAATGCATAGTGCTTTAATTGTGTTCTGAGAAATTGCTATGGAAGAACTTTAAAATCCTGAATTATCTTTTTGGCAAAACATGAAACGGAACGTGTATTCATTTTATTGTATTTTTTTTTCTGATCTGTATTTTGAATTTAAATTCCCCACCTTTTCTTTATTCTCCCAAATGACATGGTGTTGCATACTACTTGAAGTTTCCAGTGCTTAAAAATATATTGTATTAGCTTTGTACCACTAGCTAGCCAAAAAGTTTCAAATTTAACCAAATAAGTATATACTTTACCTAACTATAAGATATAAAATGGTGTTCAGGAACTAGCAAGTCAGTCAATTTTGAACATGGCGAATATATCACCATTTGCAAAGAAACTTATTTGAGTCTATTCTCTAAAATTTGAGAATAGCTTGAGGAGGTCGACTTTGGAGGTTGACTTTCATCTTGAGACTAATGGGTCTATTAACTAACATTTGACTTTGGAGGTACGGCACCCAAGTTTGACTTAGTCTCAAAAACAGCTTTGCTCATTTTGCCTCCCATTACTTTCAATGAGGAAGATCCTGGATTTTTTTTCTAAGTCAAACTCGGGTGCCAAGACTCAAAGTGAAAGTTGACCTCCAAAATGAACTCCTTAAACTAAAACAAATTTCAGTGAATAGACCCCTTAGTCAAATTATGCACTCGAGTTTGAATTTAAAAAAAACACACGTTTGAATCGTCCCCATTGAAAGTAATTTGACGTAGAATTTGACGTAGAAAAAACCCCAAATCGAATCTTCCTCATAATGGGAGGGGAAATAATCAAAGCTATTTTTTAGACTAAGTCAAATTTGAGTCCAAATTTGGCTTATTCTTAAAATGAAAGTCAACCTCCTCAAGCTAATTTCGAATTTTAGTAAATAGACCCAATTGTGTATAATTCACAATACTGGATGCTTTTGTTATCCAGAAATAGTCAAATCTGGTATGTTTTTTCTTCGTTTTTTGTAATGCAACTGCATTTGTCTTGGAAACAAATAAATGAGTGCATAGCATTTCTTATATTACCCATGCACACTTATATGTCCCATGATAACGAAAATGGATTCTCATTTATCAACATCTGAAGAACTGTGTGAAATATGTTACTTTTCATATCTAAAATCATATGTCATTTCAAGTCAACATCACATACCCTCTATAATCATACTCAAAATAAAAGGTTAAATCAAATAAAAGACACCACTTGTCCAAATCTTTGAATCCAAAACAGACCAACACAAAACTAGCCCATTCCTTATCTCATTGACTTATATGACCCACTAAATGTAATCAAACAGCTCCTTTGTGTTCAAAAGGAGAAGAGCAAGAGCCAGTAAATTTGGAGAATTTGTAGGACTAGTATTTCCAAGTCTAAATGATAAAACAAACACCACAGAATAGTCCTTTGCTTATTTGAAAATATCCCCATCTTCCAGTGACCTTTGGAATAGATTAAATAGTGAGCCACAATCTAAAAACCTGACAACATGCTGAGAGTCTTCCTTGAAAATATTTCACAAAATCCACCAAGCAGCATTAACTTTCACCTTTAGCTGTTCATAAAAATGTATTTAGTCATTTCTGAGGAATTCTTGTTTTTTTTTTGTTAAATGTTCTGCGCATGAAACGGCAAGGATTCTATGTATGTCACCTTTATGGCTACTAATATGAAAATGACTGGTAACACAACCATTCATAAAAATTAAAATGAAACATATAATTAAATAATTGCTAAATGTACAATGCATCTGTCTTCATACAAAACAATTGTCACGGAGTTCTTCATACTGAATGAATTAATCTGACATTGAAACAATGTAGTATCTATTATGCTTTTGTCAAAATAAAATAAAGTTAAAAAAAGGCAGGGAGGTGCAAGTTGAAATGATTCTTTCTAAAAGTATGACTGTTTCAGAGCAGTTTAAACTACACGGTCTATTCACCTCCCAAACAAACATCAGACTATGTAACTGTGTAGCACTTCAAATGCATTGCAAGACTATTAGGTAATTTTTTCTTTGTTTAACTTCAGCAGGGTTCAGTGACAAACATTCATCTTCCCTTTCTACACAAGTTCCTGCTCTTCGACTTATTTCTAAACTCCCCCTCCCCCTCCACTCCTTTTAAAATGAGGTTCTATATGATACATGATGCAAGAGTAGCAGAGTTCGTGGTGAATGAAAAATTATTTTTTTGATTCATTTAATAACGTTTTAAGCTTCACCTACTCCAGTCTTTCCAAATAACCTAATGAATAATGATAACCATAGCTTTGGAAAAAGCTGGCTGAACAATTAGCTGTAAAGACTATCTGAATTGATATATTTTTTATTTAATGTAAATTCACTGGCACCATACAAGAACAAAATAATAATTATACCACCTTCTCAATATTCGGGAAAGACTAACCAGGAACGTGATAATTGACTTCTTACTTTCTATTTCTAAGGAAGAAACTTATAATTTAGGCAAGACTATGAATATCCAACTTAAACTGTTTAGCAGAATCGCAAAATTCCCAGGATACAAAGGATAAATTTTATAGGGCAGACACCAGACAAAGCATAATTAAGTAAGGTTCTAGTAACTTCTTTGAATAATATTTTAAAAACTGTCAGCCTAATTTGTCATGCTCTGTTTCTGAAGTTTTTACATTTTAAGATACTTTAGTCTATTTGTAAAAGAATGGCTTGAAGCAACTGAAACTCATAATTAAGGGATATTGTGAGACCAAAGCAGTCTAAATGGTTTTTAAGGATATGAATTGTCCTAAAATAAGTCATTTTTAATTTAACATTTTACACAATGAAACCCATACAGCTATTATTTCATAAACCAGAGAGAATTACAAATTACTTTGACCTTGAACATTCAATGAATTGATAGCGGGCACACATAGTAGACACACATCTACATATAATATAGTTACTTATAACCCTATACTTAAAATAATATAACATTAACTTTAAGTGTTTATGTTGGTGGTAGGAGCTCAATGTTCACCCACTCCCCCCACATCGAGAGTGAAAAAATAGATAATTTTTTGAGTGCAAAACACATACTCACTCATTCCCTGTCTACCAGTCTACAGAAAAATGTAACCAGTAAGTAGGTTCTCTACATAAATCACAGACCATACATTTATTGCCCTAGCTTTCTTTGTAAAATGGAAATGATGATTTAAATAAATCACACATGCATTAGGATCTGTTGTGAAGTGACAATATGTAATGAGGAACATCGCCAATTTTAACAAAGTTAAATCAGAGATATCTGCATGTTATTTGCAATTTACTGGTAATTCACCACTGTTCTCTTTTTTAGTGAATATATCCCTATATCTATGTTTATGGACATGGGTGGCACGGACAAGTTATTTGGAACATAGATGGCAATTGAAAGCTATTTGGGGATATTGGTGGCAATAAAAAGCTGTTTGGGGACAGTGGTGGGAATGGCAATTTTTTTAGGTGACTGAGATGGCAAATTAAGGGTGGTTAAACACAGGTTTCACTCTGAGTGCCAGGGTGGGACACAAAGGGTAGCAAAATTAGGTTTGGCATATGGTGGCAAAATCCTTCCTAGTAGATATTATATTTTTAAATACATATAAAAATCAAATGTAAAAATTCATAAGCACTATAATCGTAATCACTAAATAAACACATTAAGTCTTATGCTTAGCCACAAATATATAGATTTATGAGTTAACACATTCTTATTTGTTCTTCGTAACTTTTTGTAAGGTTTTATGAAAGATAAGGGCATATGGGGCCCTGTGTTAAAAAGGGATCCCTTGAATATCTCAAAATAGTTACACATATTGGTGTAAATAGTTATACAACATTTACACTAAGCTAGTTAGCTGATATGTTTAGATTTACATAACTTCATTTTTACATCCCAGGCTCACTGGAAACTATCTTGGATGGTTTTTACAAGCATTTAATTATGTATGAATGGATTCCTTATTTACTCTACACATCCCATATGTTTGCTTGAAACATTTCCAGTGGCAAATTATTACAATAGTGACCAATATACCAATACAAATATAGAAGCGCAAGTAAAATGTCCATTGTCCGTAGAATGATGATGATACGTTTGATAGTACACGCCAGTTTATCCTCTGACCAACAGCTGCCATGCTTCCTTCGGAAGCATTCGGCCATCTGGTCAGAGACCATTTCTCTCTGCTAGCACAGAGAGACCCTTGTTTTTGCATGGGATTAGCAGGGGGACCTTAACTAGGTTCCCCCTTGCTGATCCCATGCAAAAATGAGGGTCTCTCTGCGCTAGCAGTGAAAGACCCTCGCATTCAGCTGTCAGAGCGGGGCTAGGCCCCACTTTGATTTGCTGTGCACGCGCCGAGGTTGTCAGAGCGCGACAGCCAGGAACTGCTGTGTCTCGCATGTGAGACGCAGCAGATAGTAAACCCTTGTGTATCTATTAAAATGCACGTCGGGTTTACTTTCAAAGTGCGGAACATGTTTTCTTTAACCCTTGCTTCCTTGAAAGAAGCAAGGGTTAAACAAGTTGGAATGTTCCTTTAAGATAAATTGTGTTTTAAATGTGCTTGTGTAGTCCCTAGCTTATCACATCAACCTGAAGCTTGATATGTAAAATATCTTAAATAAGTAATGCTTAAATTATGTATATACTTGCTTAGATAAATGCTTTCCTCCCCTGCTTGATTGTATATTTGAAGTTTGTTATTTGAAGATGTTATTAAATGTTACCCAGAGAAGATTTTTGGTGTTCTATTCTTAAGTAATGCAGCTGAAGAGTTCAAGCTTCATTGAAAGTGAAATGTTAGTATCCACCACTATTGGAAACTTGTTGTAGTTTTGAGCTGAGCATGATAGAGGCATATAATGCCACTAAATCTCCAGTTTTCTTCTAAGATTGGCGTTCTATGTAGCTTTATGGAAACATTTTTAAGGGAACTATTGTAAGTGTACAGATCTCTACATGTATTACTTCAAAATAATAATGTTAAAAGGTATGCAGAGAAAGACAAAAATATCCTCATATAATGCCACAAATAATATAACTAATTAACTTAAAGTATTATATACCTAACTGATCTGATATAGGTATTACTGGACATAATAACAAATATATACGTAAATAGAGATGCACAAAGAAGAAATAGTCATTTAAATGAAACTATTTACACATATCCAACTTTACAGATTACATAAGCAATCAACCACAGCAATCGTATATGCTCTAATACTCACAAAATCAACATACACCTCAGATACTGCCTGAAACATTCAGACAAAAGGCCTACAAAACTGAATCATGAGCCAAAGAAAATAACATCTGTATTGAAACTACTTCTTAAATTTAAGGAGAAAGAAATTTCAACATAAAAAACAGGTGGACACATATGTCTTTACTTAGGAAAATACATAACATAATCAAATAGCTGCAGGCATGATTAAAAAAGGATGCTATGTTAAATACATTACTATTTTCTGCAGTTTAGGTGAATGTCCAGTGCCCCCATATTTTTACTTATTCATGTCTAGCATTGCTTTTATATGCATTTCTATCAATGAAAAAAAAAAAACCTACTAAAATGACAAGCCATTTCTGCAATTTTTTTATTTTTTATTTTTTTCTAGTGTGTAATAATGTTGTTATCTTTCTATGACTTGCAGGTACAAATATTGTTTATTGGGAGATTCCTGAATTTCTCTGTCTGGTATAGTTACTACATTCACTGTCCTTTAGCTGAGCAGTTTATTGAATACTTTTGTTTTCATTTTAGATCTCAAATGTGTATAGCCCTTGTTTGTAGTTATAGTACATTTATACTGAACCTTTTTTTTTTATCTAGTATTGGAGACTCCCATATGGAGCAATTATTACATTATTAATTAAAAAAAGTGATGCTCTTGAAGACAAGTTATCTTGAACATTGAATCTTCTCAGAACTCAGAAGAGGATGGGAAGGTACAATGAGAGAACACATGGAGGTGGTTATGTATAAACATTCCCACACCAAAAAAGTTTAGGGAAGGTTAAGAAAAAGGTCATGATCACCATTTGTAATGTTTAAGGTTAATTGTTATATATATTTTATTTATTTATTTGCATGCAGGAATAGAACCTTCACCAAGCAGCAACTCAAAAACAAAGACTGAGTATTCCTTATCCAAAATGCTTTGGGACTAGAAGTATTTAGGAAAATGAGTCATTATGGATAACGGATCATTTTCACTAATAAAATAATATTTGTCACCAGTGCAGCCTCTCAGCACTCCTGATATATAGTAGTATCAAAGAAAATACTGTAGAGAGCATATGCATTACTTTGACTATAATATAGCTATCAGGAATAGTTGGGAACCTGCTGTTGGCACATACGTATTACCCTTTGTCGGTGTGGGGGAATGTAAGCATGCATAGAATAACTTCTTAAGGGGAGTGGATGTTGAATAAACTGTTGTGTGCTTGCATTCTGACAGGTGTTTGTGGAATTTGCAACTTGTGGCAATATCTAAAAAAAAACAGATCATTTTGGATAAGGGATTTTTGGATAAGGGATACTCAGCCTATACTGCTTTGCACATACAGTTCATGTTCTTTGGCTTTGTGGATTGCATAGTAAAAGGATCTCTTAGAGCTCGGTCATACTCACATAGATTGATGATGATTGGCATAATTGAGACACAGGCTGTCTGGGTAAATGGGAAAGACAAAAAAGAACACCCAACCAGTCAACAGAAATTACATGGATGGAGTCTGGTACCTGTCAAACTACTTCTATAAGCAGAAGAAAATGTAAGAAAAAGCAAAGCACTGACAACTGCAGGATTAAAACATTGTCAGTTTTGGTGTTGCTGTTGCACCTTCACACTGATGGGGAACTTAAAAACTTGGGGATAAAAATCATATTTTACACATCATAGAGTGTGTCATCATTGTGGACTAGTAGTGGTAGTGTGATAGTGAATAGAATGAAACTAAAAACATACAGAAAATAGGAATGTTTTAATTCTTCACACTGAACCAGGCAAAATGAACAAAAATATAGACGAATCTCTTATTTGTGGCAGAGAGAAATAAAGTTAAATTCCGGCATTCAAATGGAAGAACAGTATACTTGTGCTGCTTCTTAATTCCAAACATATTTATGATAGTAGATAATATTATACAATAAGATAATTTGACACTTTTAGGAACAAGTACCATGAAAACGAATGGCATTTTAATGGCATCTTTATTTTAAGTGAGAATTTGAGTATTCCAAGAAGACATTGTTTACCTCTTATGTGTGTCAATTGTCTACATAGTATCAAATACAGTGGGGCAAAAAAAGTATTTAGTCAGCCACCAATTGTGCAAGTTATCCCACTTAAAAAGATGAGAGAGGCCTGTAATTTTCATCATAGGTACACTTCAACTATGAGAGACAGAATGGGGGGAAAGAATCCAGGAAATCACATTGTAGGACTTTTAATAAATTAATGGTAAATTCCTCGGTAAAATAAGTATTTGGTCACCAATAAACAAACAAGTCTGGGGGGCAGAGTGACAAATCTGGGAGTAGATTGGCAAATTTAAGTGGTAGTTTGGCAAATCTGAAGGTGCTTTGCCAAATAAAAGAAACCAAAAACAAGAAATGAACTTTTCAATTATAATTTGTATTAAATATGAAAAAAAACTGTTGACATTTGTATAAATATTTACTAGTAAAACCTTTTTCCTATATGGTAATCTTATATTCAGGCTCCCCCCCCCCCCCAGTTTGTGGGGTCATCTTATAATCAGGGTAGTCGTATATTTGAGCAAATAGTATTTAAAAATGCAACTCAAAGAAACTAATTTCACATATAGCTGGCAGTTGCATTTCATAAGTTATGTATGTTTAAAGAGAATGTATAAAATCATTAAAAAAATTAGGAACATTGCTTCCAGGAACATGTATTTTAAGGTTATTGTCCTTATGTTGTCCTTCCCCTTTAAGTTAACAGGTCCACTGACAATAAACAGCTTATTTAAGGGCACCCTGTCAGTGAACTTGAGCACTCTTAATGAGCTGACAGCAGCCTGTTTTGCTCCTGTGCCTTTCAGGTTATAACTAACCATTTTTTCTGGTCTCAGAATCTCCAGCACAGCTCAGAACTCATTTTCTACTGACCTCACTAGGAAACCCTGAAAATCTACAAAAGTAATCCTTAGACTTACCTTGAGTCCTGCATTTTCGCAAAAAAATGTAAAAAAAAAAATCCGCTTGCAGGCAGAGACGGAGGTGAGAGGGGTTCGGAAGATCCCCCCTCACCTTCTCTGCCTGCCTGCAGGCTGCATGGGGAGCCGAACAGGCAGAAAAGAGAAACCTCCGTGCTGCCTGTTCGGCTCCCCGTGCAGTGTGACGCGGAAATGCCGACAGTCACATGACCGGCGCGCTGACGTCATACGAGCGCCGGGTCACGTGACCTGTCGGCACAACCGCCTGGGAGATGAAAGGGCAGCATGGAGGAGACTCTTGAAGAAGTCGGAAACAACGAAACGCGTCACAGAAAAGCGCCGCTTCGCCTAAGGACATTTGAAAATAGGAGCAAAGAGCAAAAACTGTTTTGCTTATAAAATAGATTTGCGTTTTTTTTAGTTCATGCCCCTCCAAGTCTTCTCATTAAGTCCCATTACTGCAGGGATCCCATCCTTCCATTTCAGTGCCACCATTATACCCTGCTCTCATATACTTCCCTATACGTCTTCTTTAATTGTACAGGCAAATGGCATATAGAGAAATAATGACCATTCTCTGTCACTCTACTATTTATGGAATATATCTCTCATGATACTCGGCAATCGTTTGGCTAAACATGATGTCTATGTAGCACAACAGCTGTAGTGAAAAAAGGTTGGACATTACTGCTAATATAGATACAAAGATTCATTAATATGAAAACACAAATGTATATAAACAGGTATGAGTACAACCATGTACCTATTCTTTGCACAGCAATAGCTTACAGACAAGGGAGTGGAGCCAACCACAGGATAGGAAGAGCTTTCCTCTCTGTTTGGAAAAGTTGGCTTTCCTCACTTGTTGGCTGTAGGAATCAGTTTCACAGAAATACTGGGTCTGTTTCTCAATCTCTCATTGCTAAGCATAACATAGTCTGGGCAAATGCAGGGAGAGCAGCAAAAGAGCTAAAATAACAGAAGCTCCAAAGGCCAGCTGCTATTGACCCTGTAACATCTGTAGGTACCCTGCAACTGCCCTTTAATACTAGTTCAAATCCCAACCACATATGATACATTAATTACTGTAAGACAGGGTGTCTGGAAAACAGACCCAGCAATGCTGTCAAGTAAGGCAAGAGAGGTATATTGTAAAAAGACGTCCATGTTCTGATTTCTAAGTTTACTTATGCTTTAATGTTTGTTTGATTATTTCAAATGGCAAGCAGCAGCCCAGATATCAATGTCTAAACTAGTAGTGAATTGTATGATCACCTTTTACTGATCCATACATATGTTACCAGATTATAGTGTCTAATACAATTAATTGGTAATTCCTAAAGATCACAGTTCTTTATAGGTGGTATCCTTTATTACAGTGCTAGTTCAATTACTTTCATTTCCTAAGAGACAACACAGAAGTTTTCGCTCTTTACGTAATGCAAAACTGGACCTGACAGGTCATTTCTCCATGAAATACATTGTACTACGGATTATTCATCTGGCCAAGTTAGATTTTTTTTTTTTTTTAACACCGTCTTATGCTTTTCTATATAACTTTATAACTCTAGATCCAACTATGTACCTTTTTGCCTAGACATAGACAAAGTAATTCAGGTGATGAAGGAAAGGGGAACTTCAACAATACATTCATTTCCTGTCTAAACATTTCTAACTATTCTAAGGAAAAATGTTAAATCATGGGTGGCTTAATCAACTCAGGTGGATCTGTCAGAGTGACTCATTAGCTAACTGATCCATCTGTGCTCATGTGTAGATTAGGAGATATTTAAGGACCGGGAACTTTTATTCTAAATTGATAAACTGTACTGTGCAGGTCTGCAATAAATTATATTTGCTGAAATATGTCAATTTAATTCATATGAATACATGCATTCTAAAACTTTTCTGCTGTTTTTTTTTCTTCAGTCAGAGATTTGTAATGAAGCATTAATGAAAGGAAGAATGCATGTATTTGAACATAATTGCTTTTTCCTGTTCTTATGTAAGACAGAAGTGCATACCTCTCCAAAAGCTTTCATTCCATATTCCATGTGAAAAGTGCATATTTTCCATGTCAAATGACTAAATTAGAATATTTAACGTCAGACATATTTATATATACATGTGGAAAGTAAACAAACCTTTGGCTTTGCTACAGACATGCAAACAGTCAACAGAAAATGAACAGTCTCATCTATAAATCAGTGAACTACCTCTGTTGAACTGATACACTTTGCCTTTGCCTAGATCACTTCCTCTAAAATCACTAAGTACATATAGGCATGTGTCCCTATATACAAACGATGGTCCCTATTTTATCCCAAATCAATCTGTTCCTCTTTCCTCCTCTTGTGTCCCTATTTTTTAGGAGATCAGAATTTTAGAAGTGTATCGAAAGCAATAAAACTCAACCTATAGTGTGCTTAAAAACAATAAATGTGTTTATAAATTAGTTGTACTAAATAAAATGCATTATTATTAGTCTAAATGGATTACTACATTTCAGAAATAGCTCTCGGTGCTATAAATAGGGGAGTGAGTACAAGCAGAAGTGACTGATTGTGAGAGGAGAGTGGAGGAAATGAGGAGGAGGAAAGTGGTGTGGGTTACCAATACAGGGAGTTGTAATGCAGAGGGAACATTTTTTTTCACTTTTCTTTTGATATTGTGCCATTGATAGTTCCTATTTTTATATTTTTACAGATATATGAAAGATTTGTACAAAGCTCAATGTCTTAGATGGATTCTAGCACACATAAATTGTTCTTGCAGTGGATGTGTTTGCACAATTGACAGAAACATCCTAAATTTGAAGAGTTATGTTTTAAATGTGTCTGTGGAATATCCTGTTAATGACATTTATCAACCTGTGTTTGATGTATAAATGTACTGGGGGTCCCTAGCTCACTGCACCTAGAGGGATACCAGCCTTACCACACTGGCAAGGCCAATGAAGGCCGAAACGTACGTCTGTGGTTGCTGTATTCTTCGTGCAGACCTGCCTGGCTATTTGGATCTGGACTGCCCTTATTGGTGGGGCCAGTCTGATATGCTAATGGAGAGGTTTCCTCTGTAATGGTGCAAGCGAGGAAAAAACGGTGATTCCTCTCCCGAGTAGGTTACAACCCATAGAGCCAGCTATTTCAGCCTTTGCCCATTCTCGCTGAGAGGGATCCCACATCTTTGTTTTTTATAACCAATATTATTTTGCATAGATATTGTTGTAGAGTTTTGATTTAAACTATTCAAGTGTGTGGAAATTCAGTTTTTTGGTCATTGAGTATAACTCTCTAATATTACCTTGTGGTCTAGTGTATTTGTTGTATTGTTACACTGACCATGTATACATTTGTTATTGAGGTAATTTGTTGTTGAATATTTGAGTATTTGACTCCTACTGTGATTTGTTTTTCATGAGTAACCTGGGGAGACAAACTGGAAAGTGTTAAACAGAACCAGTTGATAGCTTTTCTGGTATTAATTTAGAGATTGGGCTTATTTAACATTTCCTATTTTCCAATATAAGTCTTTAGTTCTAACTCAGCAAATATTATTATGCTATTCTCTTGTCAGTTCATCGCTGTTTATGTTCCCTTAAAGATGTTGTACTTTAAAATGTATGTAAAAGGAACTGGCATGTAGTGTCCATAGAGATTTATGAAGGACATATATGTGTCCCTTCATAAAGCAATCTAAATGTTTTCAAGCACCAAAATCATGATTTACTCCCTCTCACATTCCTCTGATTACTATTAACACTGATAGATTACCACTAAACCTCATTGTTGCTTGTATATCCATTTATATTTCAACTGACAATCAATATAATGTTAATCAATACACATTCTTATGTTTTAATAACACTCATTAGTTGGAGTCCAAAGAAAAAAGTTTCAGTGTGTTTCATAAACAATCTTAGTTCTTAGTTTATACACAGTAACATATAGCAAAGCCATACTTAGTGCCTCAGTAGTTATTTGGCTATTATAGTCAAATATCTCTTGGTTTGTCTTCCACTTGGGCAATGATGAATAGGTGAATGGGATTTCTTTTCATAAAATTCAGCTATTATTTTTATTCGTCCCAGGTGTAGCCAACTGTGGAGTGTTGATTTGGATGAAATAGATTCTCCTGTCAGTACGGCGTTTTTACTCATTTAACTCGCATTCACCCACAGGGGAATAGAACCAATAATTGTCCACTGCATGAGGTACACTTGCTTGTTAAAAACAGCTAGTCAAACAGTTCATTTAGAGTCACAGGATCTGATGCTTTCTGCTGCTACATGCAGACGACTGGGTTGAACTTTGGTGTAATCCACATGAATCTATGGATGCTTCCTGCCTTGTACTAGTGCTGGCTTCTGTTGGAGATGTAATAGTGTAGGAAATGTTTTTTTAGCACTCATTGGGCCCCTAAATAGTAACTGATTTCCATTTGAATGTCATAGTTTAACTAAGCATTGCTACTGACCTTATGTATTCCTACATGTCTACAATTTACATATTTTTGTATGGATACTTTCAGAAGACAAATATCAACAAACATGCATCATCTATGGTTTCACAAATAGGATGGGGATTTTGGTTTAATCCAATGGCCTACACTACGCTCTGACCATTGAGGTTTGAAGCAGGAGTGTTTGCCCTTAAAATATGTGGGTCAGCATAGAACAAAATCAATAACAATTACTTTAGGCACCTTGTTAATTTTATGCCACTGGGAATTTAGACTGCTCAGAAAACAAAACCGAATCCTACCACTTTAGTAGGAGTACAGGTAATGAACACAAATGGAACCACAAGCTTAAAATAAAATGAAAAAGCACTGGACCACATGTGGGTTCAGTAGAGCTTTCATACTGTGTGACACAGTGTCTACTAGTTTCTAAAAGTCACATGCTCTCTCACAATCAGGCACCCTCTGAAAGTGCTAATCAATTTTATTGACTACAGGGTACTGATAATTATATGCAGCCTTTACTGCCAAGATGGGAAACAGGCAGGTAGTGTCCGTACAAGGACACCAATGTATGTGGCAAGGTATGTTAAGGTCCACACCATGATCAGTGTTAGTGCATGCTGGGATATTTTGTGCATTTCATTCAATCGTAAGTGGCATTTAGATGCCACTGTTTAGCATAAACATAAAGTTTTTACTATTTTTTTAAAAATGTTTTGGTCTATTACTATAGGTGTTAAGGTATATACTAGTAATGAAGATCTGCAAGTCACTTTTCTTTATTTTCCTAGGGTGAAGATATGTGGATAACATGGAAAAGGGAAACAAATTACTGGTGTCTGAAGTATTCTATAATGCCTCCTTCTTCCCCCCCCCCCCCCCCCATGTATACAATTACTATATATTTTCAATGCCATGTTATGAATATGAACACACACAGGATTCTGTTTCCATTGACATTGTACACACACAGCATTGTGTTTTCACTGACGCAACATTCAGTTTCTATTGATATTCTACACACATACACAGCACCCACACACAAAGCATTTTCAAGCACCTTATTTTGTTTGTATTACTTTATGTACACAAAGTACATCCACTGTTCCCTTTTTCACTGTCCATTTGTGTTCACTGACATTTTTTTTTATTCAAATACATATTAACAGTTCCTGATTATTCAGACTCTGTGGGTTGCATTCCATTACTTGTGATAGGTTTACCTCTGTTTTTCTTTGTTTCAGTTTTATTTTATCATCTCTGGAACAATTTGGAAATAAAACCAGTGAAATGTTTATAACATATAATAGAACCCAGCACTGTTTCTGATTATGTTATCAGTGTTCATTGACTATGAGTTTTACAATGCATTTCAATAGTTTATTGTTCTGATAAACTGTTTTACTTATTTTCCTTGCTTTGTGTTCTGTTGCTAGTTTTTCACAAATAAGGCATTTGTTCCTGGATAAACAGATGTTTATTTCTTTCTTGTCCTTGTGGAAAGTATTTTCTCAAGTAGTACAGTTGAAAAGGTTTCTGTATAATAATTGGTGCTAATTAATAGTGCACCTGAATTCTGTGTCATTGCAAATGTCAGTGATATGTTGAAAAGGATTAATTTAGGTGATTAGTGGCTTTGTTATCAAAAACAGCCCTAATAAGCTTTCAAAAATAACTTTTTCTTATGAATACATAATATTGCAATGTGAAAGTGGAGCTGGCAACTGCAAGGTCGAGTGTGTATTGGAGAAGCTATAAGTTAACAGATAAAAGTCTACATAAACAAGGCAAATTACAATGTTTTTTTCTAGATTAACCCCTTCCCGTCCTTATGACGAGTTAACTCGTCATAAGAGCCGCCGCATTAGCGACCTTATGACGAGTTAACTCGTCATGCAGTCTAGCCGGCGGTGCGCTCCGTGGGCACCACCAGCCAGTCTGCTACGGGTCCAGGACTAAGCCTCGCACCCGAGGCAAAGCTCCTGGACCCGATCGGTCGATTTCCGGGCATGTGATCGCGGTGATTGAGTCATCACCGCGATAACATGCAAATTAGATGGCAAAGTCAGTGTGTTCACACACTGACTTTGCCTCTAATTCACTCTCTGTGATTCACGTTCTTATAGTGAAGCACAGAGAGTGACCTGTAAGTAAAAATAAATTAATTAAATACAGAGGTTAAAAAAATATATTTTTTTAAAAATTAACCCTTTCATTGCTGATCACAGTTTTTAACTGTGATCAGTTTCCTTCCACTTTATGGCCCTCATTTATTTATTTTTTAACAGATTTTTTTATTTTTACAATTTATAAAGTTTTTTTTAATAAATAAAGGTAATTTTAATATATTTATTTAATAAAATTTAACCCCTGCATGCCTGTTGCATGATTTTTACTGATCTGACATCGTACTCTTCAGAGTTTTTTTCTGTCTTTTTTGTTATGGGGGGTTTGGGAACCAATATTTTTCTTTTTTATTAGTTAGTTAATTAGGGGGGATAAGTGGGTTAGTGTTGCACTAGTTATGTAGGTTATTACTGGGAAAATAATGGGGAAAAACCTTTTTTTCCTCAAAAATTTCCTCTTTTATATTTATTTTTTAATACTAAAATGTAAATCATTTTTATGTATAGGGTATCAAAAGAAAGCTCTAACTGTCCTTTAAAAAACAACATATAACTTGTATGTGTACGTTAAATGAGAGAGAGGAAAATTATGTTTCAAAACCGCGTATTAAAAATTAAAAAACGCTCTGGTCCTTGGCCCAAGAAATCCCTGGTCCTTAAAGGGTTAATGAATCCTTAGTATAAAAATAATATGGGCTCAGTATAAAAACAACATGCCACTAAACACTGAGAATAAACAACATGCCAAAACATCTGATTACATTTAAGAAAATACATGACATTACTTTTTAATGCTAAATCAAATACAAAACACTTCAGATGATCAAATATAATTTTGCAACCTTAAGTGATACTGTGATTATTAGTTTTGAACACAATGTGCTACTTCTCCTTGTTTCATTGAAACTGCTTCGCAAAAGATATTCAATCTTTTTTCAAAATATGTGGTGTCCATTAGATTTGAAATTAAACATGGGAAGGGCTACTTTTTATTTAAATATATGGGATTAGGGGTGTCAGGTCCCGCCGCGCAGCGCCTCTCCGGAGTACCCAGCCCTCGCTGGATGTCACGGAGTAGCAGGGGACCTGTGCTCTGTATCGGCAGCTTCTCCTCAAGCGCGCGTCACCAACGACGGTGCATGCGCCCCTCCTCTCTGCAGCATCATCCAAGCCGGCACGCGCGTCATGACGTAACCAGGCGCGAAGTTTAAAAGGAATCACCAAGCTGAATACTGTGCTTGGTGATTCTTGCTCATGTACTGCCTATATTGCGTACCTGCCTTTCTGTCTCCCCGTTATCGACCCGGATTGTCTATTGGTGTTCCCTGCTTTCTCCTACCCGACCCTGGATTGTATTACTGGACTTCCTGCCTGCCTATACCCTTGACCTGGATTGTATTACTGGACTACCTGCCTGCCTATACCCTTGACCCGGATTGTTTAACCGATTACCTGCCTGCCTTTGCCCCTGACCTCGGATTACTAACTACTCTTGCTGTTGTATGCTGTGTATTAACCACCTCCTTGCTGAATTGCTGCAGTACTTGTGGATTACTAAACTGCTCCTCACTGCTGTATATTATCGTCCCTGTGGGTGTTAAACGTCTATTGGACTATTCCGTGCCATACTGTTCCAGGAGTTTCGACATCCTGGTGAGTACCTTACACTCTATACATATATTGCTGTACCCGTATCCTGACCTCCTAAACCAAACCTTACATAATCACCAAGCCAAAAATGGAGGCCACGGGTTTAACAGACGCCATCTCAGCCTTGACACAGCAATTAGCTGCCCTGAATCAGACCGTACAAGACCTCCAGTCGGGTCAGAATCAATTACAACAACAATTACAGCAACTCCAAGCCAGCCATACCAGTCATCCAGAACCAATCATGGCACCCCCAGTACCTTCTCAATTTCCCATGGAAGGAGCCACTGCACTGGAACCCCAGGTTGTGCTACCTGAAAAATTTTCTGGGAATCGATCTAAATATCGGACTTTTGTCACCTCCTGTCAAATTTTATTTAATCTACGACCCAGGACTTATGCTTCTGACTACGTTAAGGTTCATACGGTGATATCTTTATTAACTGAGGAGCCACAGCTCTGGGCTCATCATTTATTACACGTGAACAGTCCATTACTTGAATCATGGGGTTCTTTTAAACAGGCCTTGGACTCCCTCTATGAAGATCCTTTTAGAGTTTCATCAGCTACTACCACTATACGAACCCTTCGTCAAGGTCGACGACCTGTGGAAGAGTATATAACCGAATTCAGAAGAATTGCTTTAGAAACAACCTGGAATGAATCTGCATTATTGGATCAATTCCGTTTGGGGCTTTCGGATGCCTTAAAGGATGAACTAGCACGTGTCGGTATACCCACCTCTCTGGATGCCTTAACCAGGCAAGTAACTCAGATAGACAGAAGACTGAGAGAAAGAAGAGCAGAGAGGCATTCCTCTTTACCTACCTCTAGTTCTCCACATTTCTTCCCCACTGAGCCGTCTCAATCTTCTTCTACTACGGAGGAACCCATGCAAATAGGGTTGACGAGAGGCCCCTTATCTCCAGAAGAAAAGGCAAGACGTAGGGCCCAGAATTTGTGTCTGTATTGTGGCAGAGCAGGCCATATGTATAAGGAGTGCCGAGCCAGACGACGCCTACCACAGGGTAAGTCCATACAAATAGACCAGAAATGCCCTGCTGTACGTACACCCCATTTATCCATCTCTCTCTCCCTACAGTGGACTAACAAACCTATCATGGTATCAGCAATGATTGACTCTGGGGCCAGCGGTTGCTTCATTGATGGTGAACTAGCCAAGACCCTGTCCCTTCCTCTCCGGCTAAAACCCCAACCATTGCAGATACAATTAGTGAATGGTAGTCCCTTGAAAACAGGACCTATCACTCACGAAACCGTTCCCCTCATCGTTACCATCGGGGACAATCATAAAGAATGGCTCCAATTCGACGTGGTACCCACACCTATTTTTCCAGTCATCCTGGGACTCCCTTGGCTTCGATCTCATAATCCTGTCATAAACTGGGAGACTGGAACCTTCGTCTTTTCTTCCACGTATTGTACCACCAGATGCCTCACTGAAGCTACGTTATGTATTACCCAAGATAATCGGACACCTTCTGGACTACCGACAAGTTATCTACAGTTCTGTGATGTTTTTGAAAAGAAAAAGGCTGACATTCTACCACCTCATCGGAGTTATGATTTCCCGATCGAGTTACTTCCCGGCGCCTCTATACCGTTTGGAAGAATTTATCCTTTGGCAGAACCAGAACTCTCATCACTCAAGGCTTATATTGATGAGAATTTGGCAAAAGGTTTTATCAGACCTTCGTCCTCCCCAGCCGGAGCGGGTATATTCTTTGTCAAAAAGAAAGATGGTGGACTGAGGCCTTGCATTGATTACCGGGAACTGAATAAGATAACTACGAAGAACAGATATCCCCTTCCTCTCATATCCGAATTGATGGATCATTTACGTACTGCACAAATATTCACTAAAATCGATCTTAGGGGAGCATATAATCTTGTAAGAATCCGCAAAGGGGACGAATGGAAAACCGCCTTCAGATCTCGCTACGGTCACTTCGAGTATCAAGTCATGCCCTTCGGCCTTTGTAACGCACCCGCCACCTTTCAGCACTTCATTAATGATATATTTCATGACATTTTGGATCAATTTGTGATTGTCTATCTGGACGACATTCTCATCTACTCCTCATCCCTACCCCAGCATCGCCAACATGTCCAGACTGTATTATCACGTCTCCGTCAACACAAACTGTACGCTAAGTTGGAAAAATGTATTTTCGAAACTACAACTGTAGAATTTCTGGGCTTTATCCTATCCCCCAATAATATCCGAATGGATCCAAAGAAGGTGGATGCTATTCTCCAATGGCCCATACCCGCTGACAGGAGAGCCGTCCAGAGATTCGTGGGATTTGCAAATTTCTATAGGAAATTCGTCCGGAATTTCTCCAAACTTGTACAACCTATCACCATCCTCACTTCAAAAAATAACAGATTTAAATGGACAGTGGCTGCCCAAGACGCCTTCGACACCCTAAAATCGAAATTTACCACGGCTCCCATCCTGGCTCTTCCTGACCCTTCTACCGCCTACACCTTGGAAGTAGATGCTTCCGATACTGCTGTTGGGGCAGTACTATCGCAACGGCAGAACTATGACGGCCGTCTACATCCAGTTGCCTTTTTCTCTAGAACACTATCCAGTGCTGAACGTAATTACGATGTGGGAGAACGAGAATTATTAGCGATAAAACTCGCATTGGAGGAATGGCGTCATCTACTGGAGGGAGCGGCATACCCTATCACGGTTTACACCGACCATAAGAACTTAGAATATCTGAAAACGGCTAAACGTCTCCAACCTCGTCAAGCCCGATGGGCCTTATTCTTTGTTCGATTCCAACTACACATTACCTTTCGGCCTGGTTCACGCAATGGGAAGGCAGATGCACTATCAAGAATGACGGAACAAGAAGATGCAGTACCGTCAAGCAACCACACTATCTTACAACCTAACCATTTTTTGGCGATGACTCAATCCATCTGGGACACTCTACGAACCCATTCTTCTACTTTGACATCGCCTCCACTACCTCTGTTACAACGGAGACAAGGACTATACTACTACAATGATAAAATATACGTCCCGTCTGAAGTTCGTCCTCTCGTTCTCAAGACATTCCACGATACCCCAACAGCAGGGCATGGAGGAATCCGTCAGACCAAGGACCTTATCCTGCGCACCTTTTGGTGGCCATCTCTGATAAAAGATGTAATGAATTACGTCAACTCCTGTCCCATCTGCGCACGTTCCAAGGAGACCCATATCCGTCCTGCCGGCCTCCTGCAGCCTCTCCCCATTCCTTCCAGACCCTGGACTGATGTTTCCATGGATTTTATCACCGATCTCCCACCATCACAACGTTATACCACCCTTATGGTTGTTGTTGATCGATTCACGAAGACCGCTCATTTTATCCCTTCTATCAAACTTCCTTCCGCTACTGAGACAGCAGAACTTTTTATTCGTGAAATCTTCAGACTCCATGGACTCCCTGAGAACATTGTTTCTGACCGAGGGTCGCAATTTACCTCTCGTTTTTGGAAGGCCTTTTGCAAAGGGTTGCATATCCATCGTTCTCTTTCCACCGCATTCCACCCACAGAGCAATGGACAAACAGAGAGAACAAATCAAACAGTTGAGCAATACTTACGGTGCTTCTCTACTCACTTACAAGACAATTGGGCCTCCTATCTACCATTAGCTGAATTCGCATACAACAACCATATCCATTGCTCCCTGAAAATGTCCCCGTTTTTTGCCAGTTACGGGTTCCATCCCTCCATGCTTCCTGGTTCTCCTATGACTGGTCTCGTTCCTTCTGCGGATGTTCATGTGCGTAACCTTGTCAGCACCTACTCCATGATTCGTACCACCTTACGTCGTGCTCAATTACAGTACAAGTTCTTTGCAGATCATCACCGTTCCCCGGCTCCTTCCTATCATGTAGGTGATAAAGTGTGGCTCTCTACTAAATATCTGAAATTGTCCTGTCCTACCCGCAAATTGGGCCCTAGGTTCATTGGTCCTTTCTCTATTCTGGAACTCATCGGGCCTCTGGCTGTGAAATTGCAACTTCCCTCCTCCATGCGAATCCACCCTGTCTTTCATTCCTCGCTTCTCAAACCCTGGTTACCCAACCCTTATCCTGACAGATGTGTTCGTCCTCCTGCTCCGATTCTTGTTGATGGAATCGAGGAATATGAAGTAGAAGAGATTCTGGATTCTAGACTCCATAGGGGTCAATTGCAATACTTGGTGCATTGGAAAGGATACGATTCTGCTGATCGCTCATGGGAACCAGCCAAAGAAGTCCATGCGAGTGATCTGGTTCGTGCCTTTCATGCCTTGCACCCATCCAGACCTTGTCCTTCACGGGCCCGGAGGTCCCGCCTTGGGAGGGGGATCTGTCAGGTCCCGCCGCGCAGCGCCTCTCCGGAGTACCCAGCCCTCGCTGGATGTCACGGAGTAGCAGGGGACCTGTGCTCTGTATCGGCAGCTTCTCCTCAAGCGCGCGTCACCAACGACGGTGCATGCGCCCCTCCTCTCTGCAGCATCATCCAAGCCGGCACGCGCGTCATGACGTCACCAGGCGCGAAGTTTAAAAGGAATCACCAAGCTGAATACTGTGCTTGGTGATTCTTGCTCATGTACTGCCTATATTGCGTACCTGCCTTTCTGTCTCCCCGTTATCGACCCGGATTGTCTATTGGTGTTCCCTGCTTTCTCCTACCCGACCCTGGATAGTATTACTGGACTTCCTGCCTGCCTATACCCTTGACCTGGATTGTATTACTGGACTACCTGCCTGCCTATACCCTTGACCCGGATTGTTTAACCGATTACCTGCTTGCCTTTGCCCCTGACCTCGGATTACTAACTACTCTTGCTGTTGTATGCTGTGTATTAACCACCTCCTTGCTGAATTGCTGCAGTACTTGTGGATTACTAAACTGCTCCTCACTGCTGTATATTATCGTCCCTGTGGGTGTTAAACGTCTATTGGACTATTCCGTGCCATACTGTTCCAGGAGTTTCGACATCCTGGTGAGTACCTTACACTCTATACATATATTGCTGTACCCGTATCCTGACCTCCTATACCAAACCTTACAAGGGGGCATTTTGACAGGTCCTTAGATTCCATTGGAGGCTTCATTTATTTTAATTTGGTGGATTCAAGGACATTTTTCCAGGCCACAAACCACAGTGGGTCAGTTAAACTATATGGGGGGGGGGCACACTTGCACATTATAGAGGTCCCAATGGGGCAAATGGGGCAAATTTAAAATATATATATAAATATATAATTTTAAAATAATTTACATTTATTTATAACATTTATAACAACATTTATTTTGGGAGGACTTCGGCTATTTTCATAATAGCCAAACTCCTCCTGATGTGAGTTTTTCAACTCCCCATAGACTGGTAGAGGCTACTATTTGCGTTTTGGGGATGTTTCAGCTGCTTCCAGTTTCGGCAGGTATCTATGTGGATCTGGCTACGATGTCCAAATTGTGGACCTATTTGGAGGCACATCAGGGCATATTGGGTAGCTCAACATTTGGTTCCCAATCTGTTCCCGATGTGACCCAAATCTGTCTGGATTTCAGCCAGCGCAGTTCCCAAGAGCACACCCGCTGTGCTTGAAGCATTTGATGTCCTTGACCATTTATTACATTTAACTTTGATGGCGAGAATAACTGGTCTACGGCCATTACCATTTCCAATTTTCCATATTCTTTTTTTTCCTAATCATTTATCAACCCGCAATTACATTCTATCATGTATGGGACACATTTCTATATTTTATGAAACATGTACTTTGTTGAAATAATAGTCTACATAGAGTAAAATTTATATTGTTTCAAAGGCATGTATCTGGTCAAACAGATAAAAAGAACATATAGTAACGCTGATAAATTCTTTGAAATCGAAATCACTGAGCTATGTTTGGCAGAGTCATAGAATTAAGCAACTGCTTGATATTCTGCTCCTAAAATGTCAGTGTTCAGTGATGGCAAACATGCTTAAAAAAAGGTAAAAGATGTATTTTCAGTTAAATGTACTAGCACTGATTGCATCAGAGATTTTCCTTATTTTTTCAATGTTTAACCCAGGAGGTATTTATGTTAAAGGATTTAAACTGATCTTAGGATACTGTTCTGTCAACATTTCAGGCGACTTTAATAAAAGTCTTAAGAGCTAATATACTAGTTATTACTTGAACATTAAGCCACAAGAGAAAATAAACTTATTGATGACTTATACTCCATTCCAGTTTTTTTAAGCTTTTACACACAAACAAAACAAAATAAAATAGTATACCGATATACTGAGGTAGAAGGTTACACACTTTTTTTTACAATTATTTTATGTGCTTGTAGAAATGTAACATTTTGATAATTCAGATTTTTTGGGATACATTTTCTAGTGTGTTTGACTTGACTCTCTCCTTCATCCCTATGTTCAGTCCCTGATCAGATCCTGGTATTTACACCTAAGGAACATTGCAAGCATTTGCCTGTTCCTCAGCGAAGAGACTACTAAAATCCTACTGAACTTGCTTTCATATTGTCTATTGTAATACTCTCTCGATTGGCCTTCCTCTGGTTCATCTTTGTCCTCTGGTTCATCTTTGTTCAAAATGTGGCTAACAGGCTTATCTTTGTCACTTATAGTTCCACATTGGCTTTTCCGCTCTGCAAATCTCTTCACTGACTTTTCATCTGATCTAGGATAACTTTTAAAATTCTATCTTTAACCTACAAAGCACTCCACTCCTCTGGTCCGGCCTACATTACCTCCTTCATTAACCAATACCACTAGTGTGACTCAGCACTGTATTTAAACAAGGGCAGCACTTACATTGTCTGCTGTTGGGGGGGGGGGGGGGGTCAACAAAAAAAGAAGCAGCATAGTGTCTGGAGCACAGGGAGCCAAACTACAGAACAGACAAACTTCCATGCTGCCTGTTCATCCCTCCGTGCAGTTTGATGAGGGAGTGCCGACAGGTCACGTTACCCAGCAGTCTGACATCAGACATGCGCCGGAACACGTAACCTGTCAGCACTGCACAGGGAGAAAACAGGCAGCATGGCAAGACACCATGCTGCCTGCCACTAGATACCAGGGAACAGTGCTGCCCAGGATAAGTCATGGGATTCTGGAGACATGTGGTGGGGGTGCTAGGGGGCATGTAATGGGGTGATGGGGCATGTCCAGGGTGTGCAATGTGGGTGATGGGATATGTTCTGGGTGTGCAATATGGGTGATTTTCTGCCTGGGAAGCAAATAACCAAGGTACACCACTGGTGTCCACAATGTTCCTCAAGTGAACTCAGGTTCTCCTTCAACCTCGTCACCTCTTCCCATTTGGGCCTGAGAGTTGCCCCCTTTCTCTGGAACTCACTTCTGGAGAGCTTCCTAGTCACATGTAGAATAAAAAAATATTTTAGTTTGCGCAAATATAATCATAATATATTTCTACAACAGGAAAAAATGCAAACTAAAAAAAAATACACAACAGAAGCGCACAATGTTATAAATGTTCTCAAATTGCTCCATAATACTGTTTTACTTATTTTTTGAAACCCATAGTGTGAGCATTTAACCTTTATAGCTTCTTACATTTGTACAATACGAGGTTCCAGAATTAACCCCTTGGAGAATAGACTGTATTGACCATGTTTGTGTTTAGCTTCAAATTTCCTCTTTCTCATTTAATGTACCCACATAAAATATATATAAATAAATATATATATTTGCCATTAGAAGGGCTTCATTATTTTTATAATGTCAAACACTTTACTATAAAAATTATGATGGAATATTGGAAAAAAACTGTTTTGTAACTTTTAATTGAAAAATCTCTTACATATCCATAAACGCTATTAAAAAAAAATGCTAAGATATTATAATAATTGTCCTGAGTTTAGAAATGCTCCATGTTTACATGTTTTTCTGCAGTTTTTAGCACAATGTAAGGCAATAACTGCAAGTAGTGCATTGATTTTTCTTAACCATTTCTTCCAGGATTATCTTTAGTGGCATTGGAACTCTAACCCTACTCCCAACCCTAGCTCTAACCATAATCCTAGCTTTTAATACAAAATGGGTTTCTGGGGGGTGATTGGGGGACATGGGCAATGCCAATACTGATTAGTCTTTCCCTGCCCCATGCCTGATGTGGAAGCAGAGAGACTAAATATGTCAAAATAATCCATTGCTCTGATGATCGACTCCATGCTTTTTACTGCAACTGCTTTGCTATGGAAGCAGCCAGAAAAAGCATTTAAAAGCCGATGATTGTGCTCTAAAGAGTGCACAGCGTTTTTTAATAAATGACGTTCTATACCGTCATATAAAAAAATTCCTCGATGGCATGGAACATCCTGTAGTTGTCAAGAGGTTAACCATATGCCTGTCTGATGCCCTAACAACAACTACCGTATTTGCTCGATTATAAGACGAGGTTTTTTTCAGAAAAACATTTCTGAAAAATCCCCCTCGTCTTATAATCGAGGTCGTCTTATAATCTGACCTCAAATTGAGGTCAGACTATAAGACTGGGATCCAGGTCCCCAGCAGAGCTGCAGGGGACCTGGATCACCCTCTCTAACAGCAGGGGATGTCTGCGCGATGAGCTTCCGCCCGGCACGACCGCCGGGGCAACTATGAAGAAGCCGGGTACTTCCGCTTTCGTCACAGAAGTCCCGGCGGTCGTGCTGGGCGGCAGCAGGGGAGGTCATCGCGCAGACATCCTCTACTGCCCCACTAGACACCAGGGAGAATCGGGCAGCCGGGGGATGTCTGCACGATATGTGCAGACATACTCCATGCTGTCCGACACCTCCGTCTATTATGACAGACCAGCTGTCCGTCATAATAGACGGAGGTGTTGGGCAGCATGGAGCATGTCTGCACGTATCGTGCAGACATCCCCCGGCTGCCCCCACTAGCCACCAGGGATGATGACAAAGGTGAGGGGGAGGGAGGGTGCAGAGGGGAAGGGGGGGGGCAGAGCAACAAGGGAGGCAGGGGGGAAGAGAGACATGAGGAGGGGGGACAGAGCAACAAGGGGAGGGAGGGGGGAAGAGACAGCAACAAGGGGAGGAAGGGGTTAAGAAACAGAGACAAGGAGAGGGGGGGGCAGAGCAACAAGGGGAGGGAGGGGTTAAGAAACAGAGACAAGGGGAGGGGGGACAGAGCAACAAGGGGAGGGAGGGGGGAAGAGACAGCAACAAGGGGAGGAAGGGGTTAAGAAACACAGACAAGGGGAGGGGGGAAAGAGACAGAGACAAGGGGAGGGAGGGGGTGCAGAAACAGAGGCGAGGGGGGAGAGAGACAACACTAAGGGGGGGAGAGAGAGAGGCAGCATTGGCACATAAAAAGAAATAAAAACAAGAAATACATGTTTTGATATCATAATTTTTTATTAAAAAAACAATTTACATGTCAATATATACAAGTTCAACTTTTTTCCTATAGGGTAGTCTTATATTCAGGCTTTTTGTTATTTTCCTAATGGAATATCCAACATTTGGGGGGTCGTCTTATAATCGAGCAAATACGGTATATACATGTCTTTAAGGATTTCTATCACCTAAACATGTTTTTACTTTAATGTAGGGAATAAAAAAAAAATTAAGCAATGATCTATATATTGTGTTAGGAGAATTGCAAGCAATTCCTAAATTATGAGAAAATTTGTTTTAAATGTGTAAATGTGTAATTTCCATATCAAGCAATATGTGATGTCATAAACAGGAGACACCTCAGACACATTTAAAACATATTTTTAATGCTAGCAGAATACACAAATCATTTTTTGATTTTTTTATCTCTACAATGATAGAAAAAAACAAACTTCAGGAGTCACCTGAAGATAGTGTAAACATGACTTTTTAATCTGCAACTCGTCTGTATGCAATTGAAGAACGTTGAAATATTGGCTATACTTGCACTGTGTGCATTATTGCTTTACACATAATGTATTTTGATAAATTAGGCTGTTTCTCTAAAAGCAACTGATATGATTTTATCTCATTGTACCAAGACTAGATTTTTACTGTTGCTGACTCATTACATGCTGACTCTTGCTGGTGACATATTCACAGCACCATGACTGGATTTCAGCTGCATTTCTAGGTTTTAATTTGGTTCCTCTTGCCTAGCATGCATTTTTGTGGTAGCAGATGACAGGCTTACTGTATAATATTCTGTGTGCAGTGCAAAAACAATGAAGCACTGTTCTGGCGGGAAATGGAGCGTGCTCCCAATAGTCACATGACTAATTCAGGTTCTCTCTCAGTTGGTTCCTACCCATCATATATCTTTCCTGCTTGGCAACATGACTTTCAATTACTGAAATAGTCTCTTGAGATTTCTTAAGAACTCTTAAAAATTCCAATTAAAACATATTTAATCATTAAGTAACATGTAAAATAAAGCAATTTTCTCCATCTTCTTATTAAGTGTTCTTGCATAGCTAGACACTTAATATTATTTCACATATATATTCTTATTCTTATTATAGCCAAATTTACCACCCTAACTCCTCCCACAGTTTTTACACTACATAGACAGTAATATACCGAAACGTGCGGATTGTTCCCAATTGGTGTGCTATTACTTTGTGGAACTTTTCGCCGAATAGTTCACGAAGTATCATTGTTTTTGTGGTGAAATTGGTCCCATAGGAATGAATGGCGGAATGTTCAAAACTAGAGTGGGAGCCAACAAAAGCTAGAGTGTGAGCTAAAAAATCAGGACATGATTTCTAAACTGCCACCACTCCCTCATTTTCAAGCCCACCTACACAAATCTTAAATCAAAACGTTCAGCTATCCCTGCTGTCACTAAACATGTCCACAGCTAAGCCATAGTCCTGATAGTTTTCACAATATGACCATTTGTTTGCAACTCACGCCGTCCATTGACATTCATTGAAACTCCACTCTAGCCACCTCAAATTTGAAGGGCAATATTTAAACTGCGACTGTGCCTTTATTTTTAATATTTCAGAAACATATTATGCATCAAAATATAGGTCTGGGTCTTGTGATTCTCATAAATATAAAGTTCTTCATTGTAGGATTTATAGTTTTTAAAATACGACCGTTTGAAGATGCAACCGCACTCCAACCTTTCCACAGTTACTCCAGCCACTCCAACCACACAACAGTTACTCAAGCCACTCCACCCAGTTACTCCACCCACTCCAGTTGTAGACTACTGGTGGAGGCAAGAACACTTCACACAATTTCCCCAGAAATTGTAGCTTTTCTAGTTTTAATTATACTGTGTTGCAGTTTAGAGCTCCCCCATACCAATCAATGGTTCAAGAGAGCTCATTGACAGCCATACAATCATTATATTTTTAAGATGTGACCACCAACCAGGAGCATGACATTATAAATCTGCCATGTTTATGTATGGTGAAGATACCCACCTTAATAGGCCAATGGTGGTATAAATGTATGAGGGCTGCAGTTATTAAACAGTTAAACAAAGGCAGTGAAAATGGATCACCAATAAAGTAATTTAACTCAATCCTCATTGATCCAGGGGTTTTTAAAAATTGAATAGATTTAAATTTAACTCTGGCCTTTAGTGATTTCATTATGTCATACAATAAGCAAATCTATATTACAATTACATCATTGGTATGTGAAGATTTTATATAGGTCACTGTCACTGTTAATGAGCCTTTTACTGTATGCATTCCCAGGCTCCTATTGGAACAATACTTAAAATGGGCATGTAAATTATAAATGGCATCCGTTCCTTGGTGGGCTTCTCAGCATCAGACGGTGAACATAGGAAGCATAGCTACATCATCGTTCCTCCCCTCAATCTAAAGTTAGACTTTTAGAGAAGACGAAGCAGATGTCCATGACTTTACACTTTTGAGTCAGGACCCACCAGTTGAAAAACAATGCTCTAAACTATA
This sequence comes from Pelodytes ibericus, assembly GCA_036172795.1. NCBI lineage: Eukaryota > Metazoa > Chordata > Amphibia > Anura > Pelodytidae > Pelodytes > Pelodytes ibericus. The sequence continues at coordinate 104,113,623 of CM069858.1, read as the reverse complement.
AACAAGGGCTACTGCATATCCATAAACTCAAAAGATATGCTATCATGCTCTGCCCCCTCACACTTGGAGTCTTTATTAAAGTTGGTGCACTGGATGTCAGGGCAAACATATAGTGCCCTATATAAGTTGTGTAAATAATGTACTTATATTTCTGTTTCTCTAGTATCTCCAGAAGGAAAATGTTCATGAAAAACAGAAGTATGTTGCCCACTTTCTAGAAATACACTCAAAGTCACTGACAAGCTATTTTCGGTACAAGGATGGGACCAATAAGCTGTTTCTTTCTTCCCTCTTACCTCTTCAATCCCATATGTGTCTCATGTACCCCATCAGGGCTGGCCTTAAGTGTTCCGGCGCCCTGTGCGGGCTTCCCCGTGGCGCCCCCACGTCTCTTTCACCCCCCTATGTATGTGTCTCTCTCCCTTCCCATGTTTGTCCCTTTCCTCTTCCTTGCTATGTCTGTCTCTCTCTCTCCTCCCCGTCCCCTGTTCTGTCCCCCCCTCCCCCTGTTCTGTCTCTCTCTCTCCCCCCTCCCCCTGTTTTCTCTCTCTCCCTCATTTCTGTCTCTCCCCCTGCCCCTGTTCTGTCTGTCTCTCTCTCTCACCCCTCCCCTGTTCTGTCTCTCCCCCCTCCCCCTGTTATCTCTCTCCCCCCTCAGTTCTGTCTCTCCCCCCTGCCCCTGTTCTGTCTGTCTCTCTCTCCCCCTCCCCTGTTCTGTCTCTCCCCCAACCACTGTTCTGTCTCTCTCTCCCCCCTCCCCTTGTTATCTCTCCCTAGCCCTGTTCTGTCTCTCCCCCCCTGCCCCTGTTCTGTCTGTCTGTCTCCCCCCTAACCCCTGTTCTGTCTCTCTCTCCCCCCTCCCCTACCTTTGCCTGCAAAGTTGTATCCAGGGAGGGAGCGGAGCTAACCGGCTGAGCGGTGTAGCTCCGCCCCCACCCTGTGAAGCAGAGCACAGTCTGCATTACGGGGAGCCCAGGGCAGCAAGAGAAAGTGCTGCTCGGGCTCCCCATGCTTAATGCAGGCATGGGGAGCCGAGCAGCACTTTCTCATGCTGCCAGTGGCTCTTCACAGGGTGGGGGTGGAGCTACACCGCTCAGCCGGTTAGCTCCGCCCCCTCCCTGGATCCAGCAGAGCATGCCGAGCAGAGGGCTGGTGAGGGGGGATCTTTTGATCTCCCCCATCCAGTGCCTCTACCGGCTTTTTTTTTTAACTTAATTTTTTAATTTTTTTTTTTTACGGGAGGGCGCCCCCTGGAGTGTTGCGCCCTGTGCGCTCGCACAGGTCGCACACCCCTAAGGCTGGCCCTGTACCCCATTTCCTCTAGATTGTAAGCTTGCGAGCAGGGTTCTCTACCTAATGTACCAGTCGGTTCTAGCTTGTCTAACTTAGTATGTAGTTCCCTTCTATGCTCTATGTAAATTGTTGGTGCTATATAAATAAATGTTAATGTCATGTTTGGGGACAAATATGGCAACTACAAGCTGTTTGGGATGCAGAGATGGCACATATGTTATTTAGGGGCAGCCATTGCGCTGACAAGCTGTTTGAGGCAGGTGATGGTACTCACAGGGGTTGGAGTTTATAGAGGAAGGGGTGGAGCAAATTAAGATTGAGGGTTTGCGTGAGTCAGGCCTATGGCGGCACCTTAAAAAACCCCTGGTACTGTGTTAACAAAGATATTACCTAATAGTTTTGCAATGTATTTCAGTATTGCTTACTAATCTTTGTGCAGTTTCTATCCATCAAACTTATAACAATGAAAAATTCAGTTATTGGATAGTGAAATACCCAATTAAAATGCCAGAATATTTGTGTATGGTTAAATACTAGACATGTGCATTCGTTTTCGGACGAATGCATTTTCGGACGAAAATAGCATTTTCGTCCATTCGTCCGAAAAACGAATAACAAAAATATTAACTAACAAAATCCGAATGAACGAATGGTTAATAAACGAAAATCATTCGTTCATTCGTCCATTGGTGCTATTGGCATTCTAAACCGAAATAGAGTCAGTTTATACAATACCAATAGCATTGTACAAATGTACATTCCATAAACCGACATGAATGACTTTCGGTTTATGGAATGCATGTAATGCTATTGGCTTTCTATAAACCGAAATTGAGTTCCCATTCATACGAATAGGTCAATTGACCTTTTCGTATGAATGGGGACTCTTTCGGTTTATAGAAAGCCAATAGCATTGCATGTATTCTATAAGCTGAAAGTCTTTAAAACGAACGACGTTCGGTTTATAGAATACATGTAATGCTATTGCTGTTCTATAAGCCGAAAGTCTATAGACTTTCGGCTTATAGAATACTATTGGCATTCTATAAACCTAACTATTCTGCTACTATTCTACTAAACCTGCTATTTAAAATGGCCTCATCTGACAGGTGGGATCCCGCTGCAAGTGCCTGCAGCATGATCCGAGCCGCGATATGAGCTGTTTAACACAGGACGTACTATGCCGTCCTAACGACTTTAAGGGACTTAAAATCAGGACGGCATAGAACGTCCCAACGTCACGAATGGGTTAACGTTTGCTCTGGTCATAATCACAGCACAGGCTTTTAGGAGTTAACTGTAATTACATTAATACATGAAAAGAATATAAGTACTATAGTAAAAATGTACAAAATAAAATTTATTTTGAAAAAACTAAATGAGGTCCATAAACTTGGAAGGAAACGGATCACAGTAAAAAGAAACTGTGATCAGCAAGGGAAGTGTTAATACCCCTTTTATAATCGAGGTCGTATTATAATCAGACCTCAAAGTGAGGTCAGACTATAAGACTGGGATCCAGGTCCCCAGCAGAGCTGCAGGGACCTGGATCCCCGTCTCTAACAGCAGGGGATGTCTGCGTGATGAGCGCAGATCTCCCCTGCTGCCGCCCGGCATGACCGCCGGGACTTCTATGATGAACTGGGTACTTCCGGCTTCCTCATAAAAGTCCTGGCGGTCGTTCCGGGCGGCAGCAGGGGAGGTCTCGCTCATCGCGCAGACATCCTCCGCTGCCTCGCTAGAGACCAGGGAGAATCGGGCAGCTGGGGGATGTCTGCGCGAATCGTGCAGACAACCTCCATGCTGCCCGACACTTCCGTCTATTATGTATAGTGCATACATCCCCCGGCTGCCCCCACTAGCCACCAGGGAGCAAGAAACAGGTGAGGGGGGGACAGAATAACAAGGGGGGGGGCAGAGTAACAGGGGGGGGGGAGAGAAACAAGGGGAGGGAGGGGGGAAGAGACAGAAACAAGGGGAGGGGGGCAGAGAGAAACAGGGGGAGGGAAGGGGGGGAAGAGACAGACACAAGGGGAGCGAGGGGGGAGCCAAAGGGAGGGTGAGAGAGAGACAACACTAAGGGGGGGAGAGCGACAAATCTGGGGGCAAGGGAAAGAGAGAGGCAGCATTGTCACATAAAAGGAAATAAAAACAAGAATTTTTTTATTTCATAATTTTTTATTAAAAAAGCAATTTACATGTGAATATATACTAGACATGTGCATTCGTTTTCGGACGAATGCATTTTCGTCCGAAAAATGCATTTTCGTCCATTCGCCCGAAAAACGAAGAACGAAAATGCTAAGCTAACGAAAGCCGAATGAACGAATGGTTAATAAACGAAAATCATTCGTTCATTCGTCCATTCGTAGTACTATTGCATTCTATAAGCCAAAATAGAGTCGGTTTATAGAATACAATAGCATTTAACTATACGGAGACAGAGTCTCCATTCATAAAATTATGAATGGAGACAAACGTATAGTTAAAAGCCGACAGCCTATAAACCGAACGTTCGGTTAATAGGCTGTAGGCATTTAACTATACGGAGACAGAGTCTCCATTCATATGAATGGAGACTTTGTCTCCGTATAGTTAAAAGCCGACAGCCTATAAACCGAACGTTCGGTTTATAGGCTGTGGGCATTTAACTATACGGAGACAGAGTCTCCATTCATATGAATGGAGACTTTGTCTCCGTATAGTTAAAAGCCCACAGCCTATAAACCGAACGTTCGGTTTATAGGCTGTGGGCATTTAACTATACGGAGACAGAGTCTCCATTCATATGAATGGAGACTTTGTCTCCGTATAGTTAAAAGCCGGCATTTAACTATACGGAGACAGAGTCTCCATTCATAAAATTATGAATGGAGACTTTGTCTCCGTATAGTTAAAAGCCGGCATTTAACTATACGGAGACAGAGTCTCCATTCATAAAATTATGAATAGAGACTTTGTCTCCGTGTAGTAAAATGCCCACAGCCTATAAACCAAACGTTCGGTTTATAGGCTGTCGGCTTATGGAATACATGTATTCCTATTGCTATTCTATAAACCGAACGTTCGGTTTATAGAATAGCCATAGGATTACATGTATTACATAAGCCGAAAGTCTATAAACCGATCGTTCGGTTTATAGGCTTTCGGCATTTTATTACACGGAGACAAAGTCTCCATTCATAATTTTATGAATGGAGACTCTGTCTCTGTATAGTTAAATGCCGACAGAGTATAAACCGAACGACTTTCGGTTTATAGATTTTCGGCTTATGTAATACATGGAATCCTATGGCTATTCTATAAACCGAACGTTCGGTTTATAGAATAGCAATAGGAATACATGTATTCCATAAGCCGACAGCCTATAAACCGAACGTTCGGTTTATAGGCTGTCGGCATTTTACTACACGGAGACAGAGTCTCCATTCATAAAATTATGAATGGAGACTTTGTCTCCGTGTAGTAAAATGCCCACAGCCTATAAACCGAACGTTCGGTTTATAGGCTGTCGGCTTATAGAATACATGTAATGCTATTGCTGACTGTTCTATAAGCCGAAAGTCTATAAACCGAACGACCTTCGGTTTATAGACTTTCGGCTTATAGAATAGCAATAGGATTACATGTATTCCATAAGCCGACAGCCTATAAACCGAACGTTCGGTTTATAGACTTTCGGCATTTGTATTGTACTGTGAATGTAATCGTAGTACTACTATTGGCTTTCACTACACAGAGACAGAGTCTCCATTCATAAATTTATGAATGGAGACTCTGTCTCCGTGTAGTGAAAGCCAATAGTACTACAATTACATGCATTCTAAATGACGAAAGTTGTTGTTCGGTTTATAGATTTTCGGTTTAAGTCAAACTCAATTCATTCATTTATTAGGTAAAACTAAACGAATGTAACGAAAACGAAAATGGTAAACGAATTTCGTCCGAATATGTGAAGTTATGAACGAAATTAGTTTTAGACGAAATAAATATAATTTTCGTCCGAATGAACTAAAACGAAACGAAAATTTTAGTTTTGCACATGTCTATTAAATACATTATTATAGAATCTTGTTTACCATTGGGTCTACCCAATATACATCCAATCTGAAATGGATTTGGGTTAGGAACTTTAGTTGAATTTGACAAATAGCCAAAATGCGTCTACCCAGTATGGCTGAAATCAGGACATTTTCTCCATGAAAATCATAGATTATTGGCTAAAATAGGCAGAATTTGCCCCTTTCAATTTTCAAGATTTCAGATGGAGAATCGAATAGAATAGTGTAGAAGAATGACAGTAAACCTATTCCAAAAAATCATATACGCTTATAATATATTAATGTCATGCTCATTTACTTAATTTTTTGATGTATTTAATTAATGCATCATGTTTTTTTTTTTTAATTTAAGTGTTACTGATTTTTTTAAATTTTGTTACACATTGGACCATTTCAGGAGGACTTCAGCGATTTACTTCTATGGGAGGCCTTTGGCTATATTTGTAATAGCCAAGGTCTTCCCAAAATTTCCCTGAAATAAGCCAAAGTCCTCCTCATAGAAGATTATGAGGCTACCACTTTGTTGCGGTGTATTTCTGCTGCATTCAATGTCAGTAGATATTGGCATGAAATCGGATAAGATATCCAAACTGCAGACATATGCTAACACTAACACAATTCGGAGGCACCATTTCAGGACCGATTATGGGTGTATTTTGGGATGACCCTTATGAGTACTATTTTAGTCAGAACGAAGAATATCTACAATTTTACATCATGTACTCCTTTACTTAGTTGTATTGCTTGTTCCTATTTTTCTTTAAGCACCGAACATAACACAACATGTTTGATCTTATTGTCATTTGGCCTTCAGCTCACTATTGTATTTCATGCTCATTGTAGCTTTAACCACATCGCACTATTTCTACATTTTCTTTGTGATTAATATATATATATATATATTCTTTCTGCGTAGAGCATTATGTGAGACATTTTTCCATATGGCGATAACAAACATTTTTAATTATTAACTATAAATAATTGAACTTTTCACACTCTCAATATACACGAAATCATATGGTTTGTGGTTTTTGCAGCTGGTGTTGCGCACTCATATTGGGTAATGTCATATGAAAAATATTTCACTCCTCAAGCCGAAAACAGTCAGCCATTAATGAAATGCAGCAGCACAATGAGATCATATAAAGGATAGATTTCAACAGTCACACAAGAGCTACTAAAGGAACACTGAAAACTAACATATCAAGTTCTTTAAGCCAGAGCAGGAAACAGAGAATGTCTTCCTAAATTATTTGCTTTAAAACAACTGTAAACCACTGCCTAAAAAAAGCAACAATCCAAGTTTTAGCAGACTAAACAACTGCAACTTGGCAGAGGAAAACAGTAAATAACTCCAGAAAAATCGCACAATGATTTGCCTAATACCACATATGGAATATGCTTTCTTAAAAAAATAAGCTGTCACCAGCCTACTGCATCTTGAAAATAATTTCAGAGCTGAGATTTATCTAATTGCCACACTGTTTATTTTGTTTATAAAGGCGTTAAACAAAACCATGCAATTCAACAGAACAAATGCTAAAATAACAATAATTGAATATCTTCTTCTTGCTGTATTTTTCCACAACTAAAGTTCTGTAATAACACAAATAAACAATGTTTCTGCAAGATGTTTTATTATGTGAACTACATTTTATCTTGGCATACAGCAAGCATGAATATTAGCAGCATAGGATTCTGAATGTAATGGCAAGTTTGGTGGTGAAATGACTAGTCAGGGACTACAATCTAAAGTCCTGGGGGTGCAATGGGAAGTCTGAGGGTGCAATGTAAAGTCCATTTTGGGAAATACAGGTCTTTTGGCAAAAATACTTTGAGTAGTCATTGATGTTGGACACCAATGTACATGGCAAGGTCTGTTAAGGTCCATAGAATGTCATTAAATTGTCTGTCACAAATTCACAAAATGTTCAATATTGAAATTGTTGGTGCCTAACCATCTTTATATGTGTCCGATGAAAATTTCTCCAGAAATAAATATGCTGTATGTTTCCGGCAAATTGTATTCTGGTTGGGCACTTTAGCCCAATTTCCAAACCCCCCAAAATGCAGCTTCTCAGTATACCTCAATTCAGATGAGAATCGGCAGTTCGGGCAATTAGGAAACCCCAGCTTCAGACATGTTTGGATCACAAAAAAACATAGGTTTTCAGCTACCCAATATGCCCTTATCACTTGCAATCATGCTTCGAATTGGCTAAATACATCGCTTTTCGGGCATTTCAGTTTTCAAAATAAAATTGAACTGAAATGTGAAAAACATCAAGCGCACTGCCACTGGCTCCATAAAAAAATAAAAAAATATCCTTGCCTCAATTAAAATTAGGTGGGCCATAGTTAGTAGTCTTAGCCACCATAATAATAAATGGGGATGGAAACTGGCAAAATGTTTGCCAGTCCCCATATATACATGGGGGGGCTAGGGTAAGTAGCCATGACTCCATTCTATAAAAAATGGGACTGGTTGCAGGGCAGATGGCTTATAGCCACACATTATACACATGAGGGGGTCATGGCAGGTAGCCCTGACACCCCTATAATATATGGACAGGTGCCAGGGCTAGTAGTCCTACCCAAGTACTAGTGCTGGGAGCTCAAATGGGGGCTACTAACTGACCTGGCCACCCATATAATGCACCTTCAAGGTTTTGGGACTGGACAAATGCCCCTGAAACCCCTAAAAATAAATCCCCTCTGGTGAGGTCTGGGAACCAGCCAAAGACCCTCAGACTCCATGTAATTAAATTGCCATGACTCTCCATTTGCCCTGGGACTGTGCGCTGCCCAAAGGCCACCAGACACAATCAAAAAAATTTAAAAGCATGGATGCTTAGGAAAGGGGCCATGCATTTTACTTTTTTCCGGCACAATTTTTGTTAAATATAGGTGAATTAATTTTCATTTTTTGTGTGGTCCCTTTCCCTGGGCCAAAGATGAGGAACACTTGAGAGTGTCACAGATCAATACTGGACTTCAGGAATAGGTAATATTTTATTTGCAAGGAAACCTTTTGATGGCAGAGGGGTGGACAATTTCTGCCCACCCTCGTGGCACCCAAAGGATGTTTTACAGGTGACAAGGTAAAGGTAGAGGTGGGGGCAAGGTAGGGAAATATTTTATTTAAAAAGTTTTAATTGGGTCCTGAGTCCTTTGACCCACCAGACACAGGGGGTTAAATAATTATTAATGGGGGTTTTAGGTGCCTTTAATATTATGGGGGAAGGAATTAGCTTTCTTAGTGGAGGTTTGTTGGCATTGGTCCAATCCCCAAACCCTGTTTTTTCTTTTAATTATATGGCAGGTCAGGGTAAGTAGCTATCTTGGTGGCGCTCAGCCCCGTTTATTGTTAGGGTTGGTCAGGGCAATTAGCCCATATATATTTTAGGGGCCCCGGGGGGGGGGGGGGGGGATTTAAAAAAAACTTATTTATTTTTAATTTTTTAGAATAAAAAACTTTAGAGGCTACCACTTTGGTTTGGTGCGTTTGGGCATGTTTTTGGCTGTTTTTAGTTTCAGCAGGTATCAGTGCGTAATCAACTATGATGTCCTGCTTATGTCCTATTTGGAGGCATATTGGGTAGCTCCAAATTTGGGTCCTGATGTGCCCCGAATCCAGTCTGGATGTCAGAGTCACCATTTTGTACCGTATTGTGCCCCTAGTAATGTCTATGTACCACAAATGCATGGAATATTACCTGTAAGTCTCTGTTGAAGTGTCACCTAAATAATCTACCAACTTAAACAACTGGGTGAACCCACATGATACGTGGGGGATACCAAAACCTTTCTGCAGTGGGATCTCTAATGGGATGAAGTTTTGTCAGAAATGATCCATAACCTACTACATTTGTTTGATTTAAAGACAAAATGTATTAAATTAATTAGCACAGAAATAAAAGTAAAGAGAGAGAGAGAGAGAGAGAGAGAGAGAGAGAGAGAGAGAGAGAGAGAGAGAGAGAGAGAGAGAGAGAGAGAGAGAGATTGTGTGACTACCAAATAACTCCTTATCAACCACTTCTAGGTCATGTGACCAACCGCTTTTCTTAAATTACCTTCTGAACAATTAACTAAACATTGCTAAAATTGGTTGGTGATTCGATAACCAAGACACTACCATATCAGAATCCTGTTTGTGTGAATTTATTTGTTTATAGTGCTAACATAAGCCTAAGAAAAAATGTGTTTTACGCAAAGGAAATACAATAGGCAATAACGTATCCGTGTGTTTAGCAACTTTTCTTCATTCAGCACAAGTCAAGTAAAATCAGAAACTAGATGAAACAAAGGAAATACTTTGAAAAAGGAAAGGAGCAGAGTTCAAGGCATCCATAAGTATAGCCAGGTAAGCAAAGGTCAAAATATATAAACTCGTAGGCAACGGAGCTTGATAATATGCCAGGTTATGAATCCTATGAATAAAGCTCATCTATGTCAAAGTAGCAGATAATAAAATTCACATTTCAAAGTTCACATTTCTGAATGATGCTGTGGACTATAGTGAAACAGAGAGGTACTGGAATAAAAAGACAGGTTAAGTCCCAAAAAAACATGAAACTACAAAAGCACAAATAGCATAGGTGTTAACCAGATATTTGGCTTACAATGAGGGGAACCTATAAGCACTACATTTGAGGTATAACAAGAGAGAAAGCAAGGTGGATCACATATTATAACAGGGTGATCAAAACAGAAGAAATGGCTGGCACTCCAGTTCATGTGATATATAAATGTGATTTAAACAACGCAACAGAAAAATGGACAGAAACACTTGACGCGTTTTGAGTTGGATCACATATTAATCACATAATCAAAATATTGTACTTCATAAGACAAAAACATAGAAACATAGAATGTGTCGGCAGATAAGAACCATTTCGCCCATCTGGTATGCCCAATTGTCTAAATATTTTTTTATTCCCTGGTCCAATCTTATATCTAGGATAGCCTTGTGCCTATCCCACACATGCTTAACCGCCTTCACTGTATAATTGTAAAATTTGTCACTACAATATTTATTATTACACAACACATATTATTTGTTCTTAAACAGTTTTGATTTAGTCTTGTTTTTGCAAGTTTGCTGAACACAGATTCCTTATATATAGGTTTGAATGTTCACACTTCCAGCAAAATGTTTATAGTAAAAACTAAAACATGTTGTTCTAGATATACCAGAAATTGACCATAAAATAGTAAAATGCACTCACGATTTGAAGCATCCGGCCCATTGCTTTTTAAAACACGAAGACTTAAAAACACAGCAACTGCATAAAAACCACAAGTATTTATTGAATTTCATTAAGAAATCTACTCCAAAAAAATGAAGCAGAACTCTTCAAATCAGGACCAGTGCTATGATCACAAGCAGCTGAAGCAGCATTAAACATCGTAATGCTGAGTGGCAAAATCTTCACCACCATGAAATTGGCAGACAGTTTTACCACTCTTCATACATTACTATTTGTTTTGAGATTGAACATCCACTCCATGTGCTTCCAGATTCAATAAAGTCAGAAACACAGGTTCACATATCCTGCCTCTTTATAATTACATTTTTTTGTGGCTTGTTGTGTCAATCTATAAATATGTGCTAATATTACTTTTGAGAAAGTGAGAGATAAAGGTTCCCAATTTATGTCACCTCATCACCTCCTCCTTAGATAAGACATCATTTAGAAAGGAACTTTCTCATGCGTAACATGACAACGTTCCATTTTAATATACTCCTAATATCAACTATGCATTACCTAATGTTGGGACAAATTAATAATTTAGGACATCCAGTCCTGCTGCAGGAGTATTTGTGCATGAGCAGTTTGCACAGCCTGCTGGGTGAGTGCATAGGAGCATCATTCCCATTCTTTCGGCCTGTGGTATAGCAGGACCTGATCCAGAAGCAGGTTCACACATTTTATTTTCATATAACATTCTATAAGATTGCAGGTAGTGACTACATAGATTAATGTATTTAAATGGGACTGTGGCATGATATACCTGACAGAATCCCTTTAAGGCACAATCCTCTTTGATGTGGAAGACTGTGGAAACAGGAATTATAAACTCTATCACAACATAATCTTGATTCTAATAAATTAACATTCAAAAATAAATGTAACAGGAAGTCACAACAAACACATCTGTTCACTGTATTATTCTACTTAATTTGTTTTCAAAGGTATAGATTATGACATTTTTTATGATAAAGCCAATTGAAACTTCTATCGTTGTAAGAAAGTAAGATCTGAGCAATGGCTGGTTCTAGTGTAATTTGTAGAATTAACCTGTGAATTAAAAAAAGTTAATAAACTGATACACCTTAAAACAGGTAGGAAAGAGGAAATTGAAATATTAATATAAACATGCAAAAACACGTTTGGAATTAAAGCTTCTTTGTTACCGTCATGGAAAGATTCCACTGGATGTTGCAGTTTAACATGGTTTTACTAACTGACATATTCTTTAAATATTGACATTTGGGCTGTGGGTGCCATTGCTTATTCTATAGCCAAGTTATACAACATGATGGCGATGGAGATGTTTGACCAGAAAAGATTTGCATTTTTACAGAGTCAAGTGATTGAAAGTTGAATGAAATTTTCCTAGAGCGCTGTGGTTTTTTTTTACGTTCTAAGTATCAAAGAGGTCACGGTCACGACTTTTTAACTACACCTCATGAATATTTACTCAAGTTTATTTTTTACAAGTACAAGAGAAAGAAAGTTCCATTTTGTTAAATATTTTTTTGCACGCAAGATATTTCCATATTAAACTTACATGATCAATGCAAACATAGAACATTTTTCTAGCAAATGTAATACATTGTAGTATACAACATAAATAATCTATAGTTTTTTATTTTTATTTTTTATAATTACTTAAAAGTAGCACTTTGCCCCAGAATTACGCTACGTTTGCTTTTATAAATATGGATCAGGATCTGCTATATTTAAAACTAAGGCAATAGGCTTGTATTTACAGTAAATTAAAATGGTCAAGATGAGTGCATCTGAGGTGAAAGTGATAAGAATATATTTTAATATAATTTATCACTAGAAAGTGAAATGTGGTGAACTGACAAGGGAACGGCCAGTGAACTCACTGCTCTTTGTCTGCTGCTCCTCTTTGTAAAGCCCTCCACTGGCTTCCTGGCTGCCCTGAGATCAAATTTAACCTGTAAAGCCCTACACTCTTTGGCCCCCCTCTACATTGTCTGCCTTATTAACAGATACTAAACTACGTGACAGTTAAATTCCTCACATGGTGCAGCATCTAATCTGTAGATAGAGATGTCAAGGGAAACCTATTACATTTGTTCTCGGGGCATCCTTATTCATTTCTATAGGAACTCTTTTCCTTGCCTTTGAAACAAAAATTCAGTTTCAAAGGCAAGCATTGCAAAAATAAGAACAAAAATAAAGAGATATTTGCAAATTTCTACAAAATGTTACCTTGTATATCATCTTTAACAAATACTGTTTTTTGACCCTTTTTAAAATTATTTTAAAAACTTTTTTTATGCAACTCGCCTCCTCCTACTTAGAAATCCTTTTTTGTGAAATAGCAATTTTTAGTGCTTTTCACTGAGGGGAAGTGAGATGGAAGATTTAGATGGACTTGGCAATGTAGGGTAGTGGGAGGTCGAGTTTCCTTTAGTGAATAGGGTGAGGAGGTCGACTTGGGAGGTTGACTTTTAAACTGAACGTTGACCTGTAGTGAATAAACACCAAAGGGTCTAGGTATTAATGTACAAACTCTTTATATACTCTTTCTCTAACGAGAACACATGTTGTCAAAGAATGTGCATTTGGAAATGTCTTTTCTCAATATTCATTAGTAAAGGTAATCCACACATATTTTTCTTATTGCGATTTATATTGAGATTTTTGTCCACTTTGTGCACATATAGTTGTGACATAAAATGGTATTCTTTTGTTAGCTATAAACATCCTTTTGTACAGGCTAAAATCAGCGAATATATACCGTGCCTGAAGATCGGTGATGAAATATCTAACTTACAAATGATGAACTTGGCATCTGATGATTCTCTTGCAATTTTGCAACTGTTTACAATTTTTCACGCTTTACAGAGCTTACAGAGGTAAGTTGGGATCTTTAGGGTCTAGCTTCTAAAAATCATTGGAGGTAAGGATTAACACTAATTTCAACCTCAAACAGACACCCTTTCCACCTTAGGATGCCTATGATTAAGGTCTCCCAAAGAGGTTGAGAATAAGTCAAACTCAAACTTCGAGATCCTCTAATATTTGGGATCCCTAAACAGGGTCCTTTATCCTAAAGACACTACATTTATCCAAAACCTGGGTTTCTTTCCTTGCCAGATAAATCTGTAAAATATTGATTGTATCATTGCTAATCAACTATTAGGATCTTTTAGCAGAAGCATATGGAATAAATAGCTCAATTTTGGGAGAACATAACCCTTGATAACATTAGCCTGACCTAACCATAAAACATTATTTTTTTCTGGTGTTTTAATAACTAATTAGTCCGTCTAATTAATGGCAAAAATTAGCTGTCAGACTCTTTTCAGATTTCTTGTGCTGTAAGTTGTAAAGTTGGATTTAATATCTCTCTTATCTTTCATTTTTATGTTTCTAGATAGAATAATTGGTTTTCCTATCTTTTCATTCATAATTTGAATACGCACTATAATTATCTATCACTTTCATCAGTTCATAATATAGAGGCTTTAGGATCTTGCAAAGTGATCACAAGATGATCTGCATCTCACAAGATTAATATAAATTAATTATATATTCCTTTTGATTAAAAAAAAAAGCTTTTAATACAGGTTCTCTCTTATATCATTAACCAAGTATTCAATAGACAATATATATATATATAAGGTGATAGAGAGCAATCTTGCATTTTCCCATGCAAGACTTTAAACCAGTATGAATCGCTTCCTAATCTTATCATTCTGGCCATTGGAGAAACATATAGCACCATGACCGCATCATAGATCCAATCCGAAAAACCACATGCCTCCAGAGAACATACAATTCCACCTGACAAATTATTGTTACAAATAACTGTTGATGAATGTCTGTATAAATAAGGCCACAATTTTAGAGCTCGATTAGCAGCCAGCTAACTTAATAAACAAATTAAATGGAGATGACAGGGGAACAGCGAGACCACTGGTAGCATGAGGGGGTATGGCAAGGCTGAAAACGTGCAAGGAGAGTTTTCAGTGAAGGAGAACCAGGCATTGGTCCACAACCTTTGCCAATGCTACAACTAGGTGATAAGGGCAATAACCATGAGTCAGAGGAAGAAAAATTAGCTCTGGAAGAAGGTTGTGGATGTTGTGAGCCCAGTTGGGAATAACTGGTCTAAGGAGGTGCTGAATAAAATTATAATTGAATTTAACATACTTTTACACTATAGACTTCAAGTTAAATTTCACTACACACATAATTCCACACCTGTAGTTCATGTAACCAGGCATTGGTCCACAACCTTTGCCAATGCTACAGCCTGTAGTTCATGTAACATATGTAGTAGCTGTGTGAAGGCTAGCTAGGACTGTACAGATAAGGAATATTGCATGTGTCTGCACTTGTTAAAGTGGCTGCTACAAGAGACTTTCAGGGGAGGAGCTACCAGTGATGGTCGCATCTCCGCATGTCTCCCTAGAAAACAGAGATAAACATATTAAATCACACACTAAAGTGAAGAATAAAAAGTAAAATCTTAGAGAAGAATTAAAGGAAAGAAAGAAAAAAGAAGAAAAAGAAAAAATAAATCTCTGTTAGTGGACCTCTTGGGGAGAAGGAGAGAGGACGGGAGTCGATGGTGGACAGAGAGAGCATCGATTTTAACCCGGAGTCAGAGACGCCCGAGTGGTGTTGGCCGAGAACACCATCCAGCACTTCTCACCTGAAAACAAAAGAAGTGAGCTGACAGAAGAAAAAACGGAAAGCCACTTCCTTTTTTTAATTGAGACAAAACAGGAGGAGGAATGTAAATATTGTATTGCTTCCTTCGCAGCTGGGGAGAAGAGGCGTGGAGCTGGAGAGGACTGAACGCATGGATAGAGAGTGCTTCGCTTCGTCAACAATTCTCAAGCATCGTGGACAAAGAAAGATAACTTCAATAGAGATAACTTTATTCATCTGAGAGAAGAATGGAGATATGAAGGACACATAAAGAAGAGCTGCAGTACAGAGACTACATCATCACAGAAGAAACAGAAAATAAGCAGAAAAAGAGAATAGAAAAAAAAAGGCAGTGTCTAAATCTTACCATCTAATCATATATAAAATTATTTATTATTTATGTATTTATTTTATGCATATTGTGGTAGGATGCTAAAGTTACTGAGGAAAAAAAAAAATTTGGTGCCAAAAATAACAAACTCATAACGGCTGGCAGCCATCTTATTTTAACTGAACATTGATTTAAACAAATGCATATAGAAATATATTAACTTATTAATTCATTATACCTTACTATAAATTTATTTATCTTACCTCATAATATATTTTTTATTAATTGTATTAACTTTATACATAATTTAATAATATTAAAAAAAAGGGTTTGAGATATTGGTGGTGCCAAAAAATTAATGAACTAACATTGATCAATAACTACTTTAAACAAATTATTAATTAATAACTATACATAGAAATAGATTAAATTATTTTTTAACTTAATGTTTATAGATTGACTACAATTTAATTGTTTTGATTGACTGTTAGAACACAATATATAATTATATATATAATTATTGTATATATTGATGTAAGATAAATTTAAAGAAAAGAAGATAATTAATTTATAATCATGATTTACTGTATATATATGTAGATGTATGTATAACTTTGTATAGATAAATTAATTTTAATGACTTTGATTTCTAACAAAGATTGACTTATTTATATGTATGTATATATAAATGATATAGATATTGTATATATTAGTTAGACATAAAAAAACATCTTAAAAATCTTAACAAACAGCTACTAAATATATTATATATTATTTGATATTGAATTTATTCTATATGTGTATATATAAATATATATATATATATATATATAACATAAATATTACATATACTAATTAATATAATAATAGATAATTTATAGATATATCACATTTTATCTAATATTGAGTTAACTACATAGAGATATATACAAAACAAGTCCATATTTATAATCTATTACTGAGACATTTAAAAGATATTTGTTTGTTGATTAATTAATGATAAACATAACAACCTATCAAATTAAAATACTTTAAATTAATACAAAATAATACTAATACCGAATAGAGATTTAACTATAGATATATAATTTTTAATCAAATATTGAACATTATTTTAATATAAAACTTTAATAGAGACTTTAGATACTAAGTGATAGATAAAGCCATTGTTTTTCATCGGTTGCAAACATTGAGCAATATTATTAACTTCAATATTCTTATTCCATTATAAATTATATCTGAACATGGAAAAAAAGTCAAATACAAGAAATTCCAGAAAAACCAAAGATTTTCAGTCACAAAAAATAAAATTAAAGGATTCTGATACAGTATATACATTACCAACAACATTGGAAAATACGAACACACACAAAATAATATCTTCTTCTCAAACAATGGCCTCTGAAACGGCAGAAGCAGTGGCAAAAATTCTATGGCCTCTTATAGACTCTAAATTTCATGAACTATCAATGAAAGTTGAAGCCTCACTGAACCAAATATCAGAAAATACCTCTAAAATATGTGATATAGAACAACGGATTAATGATATAGAAGACTCATCTATACATACAAATGAAAAAGTTGAAAAACATACAAACTCAATACAAGTGTTACTGGAAAAAATTGACTGGAAAATCGTAGTCGTCGTAATAACTTACGTATCATAAATATACCGGAAACAGTTAAATCACATCAACTCTCAAATATAATGAAAAAATGGTTGATTGAATCATTTCACATCCAAGATTCGGATACACAACCACTTATAATGGAAAGAATTCCCAGAATAGGCCCAGAACAAACTGAATCAAAGACACGTCCAAGACCTATTATCATAAAGTTCCTAAACTTCTTAGACAAAGAGAACATCTTAGCAGAATACAGAAAAATGTCTGAAGTTTTTTTTGAATCACACAAGATATTTACCTTTCAAGATTATTCTGTTCAAGTATCAGTTAAAAGACAAGAATTCACCCCGATCTGTAAAAATATTTATCAACAAAAAATTAAATTCACATTACAATATCCAGCAAAATTGAAAATTATAAAAAATGGTCAACCTTTTTTCTTTGAAAAACCGGAAGAAGCCAAAAAATTCATAACAGAATGGGAATCAGAACCAAAACGCTCATCACGTAACCGAAGAGAAACATGATTTATTATATGTATGTGTTAAATAGAGGTTATGATATAATGTTGAAAGGGAAAAAAATAATACAAAATATTATGGCATTGATGGACCCAGTAATTAAAACAAATACAAATACAACTCCAACTCTGATCAACATTGTTTCTTGGAATGTTAATGGTTTAAATAGCCCAATTAAACGAAAATTGATAATAGAAACATAGAAACATAGAATGTGTCGGCAGATAAGAACCATTCGGTCCATCTAGTCTGCCCAATTTTTTTTTTTTTTAGTACTTTTATTAGTCCCCCGTTCCCGGTCTTATAGCTAGGATAGCCTTGTGTCTATCCCACGCATGCTTAAAATCCTTGACTGTGTTTACCTCTACCACTTCTGCTGGCAGGCTATTCCATATGTCCACTACCCTCTCAGTAAAGTAATACTTCCTGATATTACTTTTAAATCGTTGCCCCTCTAATTTAAGACTATGTCCTCTAGTTGTGTAAGTTTTTCTTCTTTTAAATATACTCTCTTCCTTTACTGTGTTGATTCCCTTTATGTATTTAAATGTTTCTATCATATCCCCCCTGTTACGTCTTTCCTCCAAGATATACATGTTAAGATGCTTTAACCTTTCCTGGTAATAATAATAATCATTAATAATAATAATCAATCATCTTAAGCATTTTAATACCCATATAGTCATGCTACAAGAAACACATTAGAAGAATGCAGAACAATCAACACTAAAAAGCACATGGATAAAAAATTGTATATCAGCTTCATATAAAAATAAATCCAGAGGAGTAGCCATCTTATTTCATAAATCATTAAATTATACAAACCACTCTAAAACTCTTTATCCCGAAGGAAGATATATTATAATGGATATCACAATAGAATTAAAAAAATACTATTGGTAAATATATATGCTCCAAACATAAATAATAACAATTTTTTTTGTAAATTATATGATATACTTGAAAATATAAATTATGGTGAAATTATTATAGGAGGAGACTTTAACCCCTTAACGACAGATGACGTGCCAGGCACGTCACGGCAAATCGAGGACTTGCCGACAGGTGACGTGCCTGGCACGTCATGCACTAAACTGAGTAAAGAAAGCGACCAGCGGTCGCTTTCTTTACTCTAACGGTGTTGCTACAATGCCTCTAGGTAGAGGCATTGTGCAACACCCCCCAAATGTGCAGGGGCGCGCTACGATCACTCCACGGAGTGATCGTAGCAGCCATTTAAAAATGGCTGCGCCGGCTGCACACATGTGCTTAGAAAGCGAACGATCGTTCGCTTTCGTAGCATCTGCGGTGTTTCTAAAGTGCCTCGCTAGCGAGGCACTTAGTAACACCTTCAGGCTCCCCAGAACCGATGGTGGTCGCTCTCCTGAGCGACCCCATCGGCTCAGTAGAAGGGAACGCTGCCTGTACAGGCAGCGCTTCCCTTCTAATGGCAAGAGCATCGGAAGTGAAAGTATTTCACTTCCGATGCTCTAGGGGGAGCCAATCAATGCCGGCACAACAGATCTATGTGATCTGTGTGCAGGCATGTATGGTAAGTGCTCTGATGAGCACTTATCATACTGTCAAAGGCAATATTAGCAAATATTGCCTTTGACAAGTATTGATCTGCCTCCCTCACCTTACTAGTTTTAGTAAGGGAGAGAGACAGATCAGATAAAGTAAAAAATAAAATAAAATAATAAAAAAAATATTTAATACATTTTTAAACACCAAGGGCTTTTATAAAAGCCATTTAACCCCTTCCCTGCCATTGATCGCTGTGTACGCAGTGATCATACACAGCAGCACATTTTTTGCTGTCTGTGCATTTTTTAGGGGTTCATTTTTTTTTTGCTGTAATTCATTACAGTATAAAAAAAAGCTCTTTTAAGAGAGATTAACCCCTTTCTTGCTGTAGATCACTGCCTAAGCAGCGATCTGACGCAAATGCAGCAATCTTGCTGCAGAAGTATTTTTAATTTTTTTAAAACTTTTTTATTACACACGTCACGTGTTAATTATACCCGCTAGGGGACTACGTTTAACGTAAAAATTTTTTTTTTAGCTGTCTGACCGCATGTATAGCGATCAGTAACAGCTGATAAGCGACAAAGGCGGGTTGGCGTTTGCTTAGATGAGCATCAGCATTCGTCTGGTTAGATCAATATTTGTAAATATTTGATCTGACCCGTGTAGATCTGCCTCCCTCTCACTTGAGTTTTAGTGAGGGAGGGAGACAGAGCTGTATAATGTAAGTTTTTAATTATAATATATTTAATAGAATTGAGACCCAAAGGCTTTTATAAAAGCCGTTTCCAGTATTTAACCCCTTCCCTGCAATTGATCGCTGTGTACGCAGTGATCTTACACAGCAGCGCATTTTTTAGGGGTTATTTTTTTTTACTTTGATTTATTACAGTATATCAAAGGCTCTTTTAAGAGCTATTAACCCCTTCCTTGCCGTATATCACTTCCTAAGCAGCACATATGGTCACTGCCTAAGCAGTGCATATGGTCACTGCCTAAGCAGCGCATATGGAGCAATCTAGTCGCAGAAGGATTTTTTTTGCTATCAGCATTTTTTTTGTCAGACTCGCTAGGGGTTAGTTATACCCACTAGGGGATTACGTGTATTCCTTTTGAAGCTGTCTGAACGCGTGTATAGCGATCAGTAACAGCCGATCAGTGGCAAAGATGGTTTGGTGATTTCTCAGATAAGCATCACCATTCGTCTGGTTCGTAAATATTGTTCTGACCCATATGGATCTGCCTCCCTCTCCTCACTTGAGTTTTAGTGAGGGAAAGAGACAGATCTGTATAACATAATTTTTTAATTGTAATAAATTAAATAAAATGTAAAAAAATTGTGAGTCCCAAGGGCTTTTATAAAAGCCATACCCTTTGTATAGTGTAGTGTATTAACCCCTTCCCTGCCACTGATCACTGCACAGCAGAACATTTTTTCTTGTCTGTGCATTTTTAGGGGTTAATTTTTTTGTACAGTACTACAAAGGCTCTTATAAGAGCTATTAACCCCTTCCTTGCTCTACATGTTCAAATTCCAAGTTTGAAAATCAAAAAGCGCACCTCTCAAATGTAGCCTTTCAACACCCAACAAAGCTGACAAAGCTATGCATGGGTGGTATCCCTGTGCTCGGGAGATGTTGCTGAACATATATTGTGGTATTGTTTGTCAGTGACACATACCGAAATATGTGAATTTGTGTCTAAAGTACAATGTATGTGGGAAAAAATACACAATAAAATGACTACCACAAACTTTGACAAAGGCTGGTGGTAGAATTGGTGCATGGAAAGTGTTAAAATAACACCATTTAAAATAGCCTAGGGTGTCTACTTTTACAAAATATATACTTTTTGGGGTAAAATACACTGTCCTACTTTAAAAAAAAGTCCCAAATGAAAGATGGGCTCAGGCTGGCTACACGTCAATATTCCAAGTTGAAAATGCGCACCTTCACAATGTGGCCTTTTTAGTCCCCAAACAACCCAACAAACCTATGCATGGGTGGTATCCCTGTACTCAGGAGATGTTGTTGAACACATATTGGGTTATTGTTTGGCAGTGACACATACCAAAATCTGTGAATTTATGTCTAAAATACAATATTTGTGAAAAAAAAACACACAAAAATTACTACCACAAACTTTGACAAAGGCTGGTGGTAGAATTAGTGCATGGAAAGTGTTAAAATACCACCATTTGAAATAGCGTAGGGTGTCTACTTTTAAAAAATATATGGGTTGATGGGGTAAAATACACTGGCTGTTTTCAAATATGTCCCAAATGGGACATGGGTGCAGGCGGTCTGCATGTCAAAATTTCAATTTGGAAAACCAAAAATGGCACCTACCAAATTTGGCCTTTTACCCCCCAAACAACCCAACAAACCTATGCATGGGTGGTATCCCTGTACTCAAGAGATGTTGCTGAACACTTATTGGGGTGTTATTTGGCAGTGACACATACCAAAATCTGTAAATTCATGTCTGAAGTACAAGGTTTGTGAAAAAAAAACACAAAAAAATTACTACCACAAACTTTGACAAAGGCTGGTGGTAGAATTAGTGCATGGAAAGTGTAAAAATACCACCATTTGAGATAGCCTAGTGTGTCTACTTTTAAAAAATATATGGGTTGATGGGGTAAAATACACTGGCTGGTTTCAAATATGTCCCAAATGGGACATGGGTGCAGGCTGTCTGCATGTCAAAATTTCAAATTGGAAAACCAAAAACTTCACCTCCCAAATTTGGCCTTTTACCCCCCAAACAATCCAACAAACCTATGCATGGGGGGTATCCCTGTACTCAAGATATGTTGCTGAACACTTATTGGGGTGTTATTTGGCAGTGACACATACCAAAATCTGTAAATTTATGTCTGAAGTACAATGTTTGTGAAAAAAAAACACAAAAAAATTACTACCACAAACTTTGACAAAGGCTGGTGGTAGAATTAGTGCATGGAAAGTGTTAAAATACCACCATTTGAGATAGCCTAGGGTGTCTACTTTTAAAAAATATATGGGTTGATGGGGTAAAATACACTGGCTGGTTTCAAATATGTCCCAAATGGGACATGGGTGCAGGCTGTCTGCATGTAAAAATTTCAAGTTGGAAAACAAAAAACTGCACCTCACAAATTTGGCATTTTAGCCCCCAAACAACCCAACAAACCTATGCATGGGTGGTATCCCTGTACTCAGGAGAAATAGTAGAATCTATTTAGCATGTTTTTTCGTTCGCTATTGTCGATGAGGAGAAGTTGTTTCAAATAAAAACAAAGAAATTTGTGTATTTTTTTTTTTTTTACCATATTTTTTTTTTTTTTTTAATAATATGATAAGATATGATCAAAAATATGGCATCCATAGAAAGCCCTTTTTGTCCCGATAAAAACAATATATAATATGTGTGGGTACAGCAAATGACGAAGAAGAAAATTACTGCTAAACACAAACAGCACAGAAATGTTAAAATAGCCATTGTCCGGTAAGGACAAAAATGTTTCAAAGGCTCTGTCCTTAAGGGGTTAATTGCATACAAAACCCCTGTATTGATAGATGGGGACCTGAAAGAATATCGAATATATATACCCCAGAGGGTTTAAAATTAATAAGACAGAATTTACAATTAGTAGATCCCTGGAGAATATTCCACCCAAAAGTTAAAGATTATACACATATATCAAATGTCCATCATGTTCATCATCAAGAATAGATTATTTTTTGATATCACCTACATTAGTCTCTCAAATAAAACAATGTCATTTAAAAAACATAGTCATCTCAGATCACGCTCCAAATACATTAACCCTTGATCTAAATATGATTAAAAAATATAGTAAACACTGGTGTTACCCACAATATCTGACAAATGATCAATTTAAAACATATTTGGAACAAACTTGGGCAAAAATATGTTGATGACAATATAGAACATATAGAACAACCATTGTTATTCTGGAAAACGGCAAAAGTAGTAATACGAGGACATATAATATCCTATACTGCCAAACAAAAAAGAGACTGGATAATTAAATTTAATAAATTAACACAAGATGAGACAAATACATATAATAATTTCTTATCAAATCCTAATGAAACAACTAAACAACAATACTTAGAGCCTAACCGTATATTGGAAACTTTCCTGACAGCTAAAGCACAATCCCAACTCATCCTTAGACAAAAAAAAAAAAAGGCTTTCCATGAATATTTTTCTAATTTATATCAAGAAAACCCAGATAATTTTAACTTGGGATTAGAATTGCTCAACAAAGCAAAATTAACAAAATTAACAATAAATCAGAGGGAAATCTTAGAAGCAAAGATCA
The DNA here is from genome assembly GCA_036172795.1 of Pelodytes ibericus. Taxonomy (NCBI): domain Eukaryota; kingdom Metazoa; phylum Chordata; class Amphibia; order Anura; family Pelodytidae; genus Pelodytes; species Pelodytes ibericus. The sequence continues at coordinate 104,090,006 of CM069858.1, read as the reverse complement.
CGGACAAAGAAATGCAAAAAACAATATCAACCTTACATAATAATAAAACCCCAGGTCCAGATGGATATCCAGCTGAATTCTATAAATTTCTTAAGCCTCATATAACAGAAACCTTAGTATCATTATACAATAAAATATTACAAGAAAACATCGATATTACCAATTTAACCACCTCAAGAACTATATTAATTTTAAGAAAGGATTTTGACACAAATATCATCATATCGTCCTATTATTCTACTAAATCAAGATATTAAAATATTAGCAAAAATATATGCTACTCATCTTCAATTAATATTACCAGAAATTATAAGTCCACAACAATTGGGTTTTATTAAAGGTAGACACTCAGTCAAAGGAGTAAGAACAGCAATAGGTGCTATCATACACACATATTACAACCACACATCTAATTAATACACTATTTTAAGTTTAGATGCAGAAAAAGCGTTTGATCAAGTTTCATGGAATCACCTATTTATAGTCATCAAACATCAACATTTTGGACAAACATTTTTAACTCTAATATCTCATTTATATAAAAATCCCACAACGGTTATCACAACAAATGGTTTGGATTCTCCCATGGTAGTAATGCATCGAGGAGTAAGACAGGGATGTCCGTTATGCCCTCTACTATTTAATTTAGCATTGGACCCACTAATCAGAATAATACAAAACACAAATGAAATCCTAGGAATACCAATAGATATGAAACAACTCAAAATATTACAAAACCACAAACTATTATACCATATGTATTTAATTTATTGGATAAATATGGTGCAATAACGGGATTCATTATAAACAAAACAAAATCTAAAGCACTATTTCTATCTACTAAAAAAAAAAATCCTAAAAATATGCCAAAAATTGGTATCCAATGGGAATTAAAATCACTTAAATATTTACTGGTGTCTGTCTTGTTTGTCAAGTAACACCTCACACTTACACAGTAAGCGGTACATTTTTAACATAGTGTGCAATATTGCATTGCAAATCAATGTTGGCATCTACACTTTGGAAATAAGATGGTTCATTACAGCACAATATATGAGCGGAGCGGAGTGGGTATGTGATGTGATGCCACTATGGAGCTGACATGATATCACTAGTATTGTTCCTCAAAAACAGATATAATGTCATTGCAATCACATTTAGAATGGTCTTTGGGTGGAGGAGTATAATTGTAGATTTAACAGAAGAAGAGCGAGGACAACAACAATTGGGAAACAATCAATCAGTAGCTTTAGCAACATCATCTGCAGGAGGTGACCTGGGTGATAGCAATAACACCAGGGGCAGACATCATGAATTATTCTGTGAATAAAAGAACATTGTAGAAATTCAATAGGTAGCTTGATCATTAGATTTGGGGTTGTCTACTTACATTGATGTGCTTGGCTGATCTCTGCACCCTGCAGGTGCCAGGATGTGAAGATGCACATGGAGCAATCCAGGTCAGAGCTGTATGAAGTGATGATTCTGAACATTGGTCCATGGAGCTCTGAGTCATCACTATGAGTAGGCAGTGCTTGAATAAGAAAATGAATAGAGAAAGAAAGGCCTGGAGGGGATAGAGAAAGAAAGACCTGTAAGGGACAGAGAAAGACAGATTTGGAAGTGACAGAGAAAGACAGACCTGGTGTAGAAAGAGAAACACTTAGAGGGGAAAGAGAAAGAAAGACCTGGAGGGTAGAGTGAAAGAACATCCTGGAGGGAAACATTTTTCCCATAAATGAGAAAGGAAAGTAAAACAAGGAGTAGTTACATTAAAAACAAAAAAGTATGCTATGTAGAATAGGATAAAGGCCTAGCAGACTGCCTTAATGATTTTTTTGTTCAGATTTTACGAATGAAAATTAAGGTAAGGGACCTCATTTAAGGAAAATGACTAATGCGTCTTTTGATGCATGTAAGTTTATAGAAGAAAAGGTTTTACTTCCTCTGTCTAAAGTAAAGACAAATAAGTTGAGCCTGATGGGATACATCCAAAGTTATTAAAATAACAGATTTATTTAACCGATCATTGTTAATGGGAGTAGTCCCAGAAGATTGGAAATTAGCAAATGTTGTGCCAATTCACAAGAAAGGTAGTAGGGGGGAGGCAGACAACTATAGACCAGTAAGTCTTACTTCAGTAGTGGGGAAAATAATGGAAACATTGTTAAAGAATAGGATTGTTGAACATCTAAAATCACGTGGGTTTCAAGAACAGAGACAACATGCATTTACTTCAGGAAGATCATGCCAAACTAATCTAATTGATTTTTCTGATTGGGTGACTAAATAATAGATCAGTGTGGTGCAGTAGACATTGCTTAAGGCTTTTGACACTGTCGCACAGGCTTATAACAGGGGGGATATGATAGAAACATTTAAATACATAAAGGGAATTAAGACAGTAAAGGAAGAGAGTATATTTAAAAGAAGAAAAACTACCACAACTAGAGGACATAGTCTAAAATTAGAGGGGCAATGATTTAAAAATAATATCAGGATGTATTACTTTACTGAGAGGGTAGTGGATGAATGGAATAGCCTTCCAGTGGAAGTGGTAGAGGTTAAAACAGTCAAGGATTTTAAGCATGCGTGGGATAGTCACAAGGCTATTCTAGATATAAGATAGGGAACTGGGGACTAATAAAAGTATTTAGAAAATTGGGCAGACTAGATGGGCCGAATGGTTCTTATCTGCCGACACATTCTATGTTTCTATGTTTCTATGAGGGGACAGAGAAAGACATGGGAGTATGGGGGACATGTTGCTTGTTGAAGTCTGGGTCAATTTTTGCACCAGGGCCCTGTGGTTTTTAGTTACACCTCTCATTTCAAATATGGCCAAACATCATATTTTAATTAAATCTTGTCAGGGCTATAGGCCTTGACAGCCATGTGTATAACTTGGGGTTGGGAGCCAATTGGCTCGCTCCCAGCCCAGTTTTCAATAGAGGGGATCAGGACAACCAGCCAGCCCCTTTTATTATTATGGGGGGCCAGGGCAGCTATTTAAAAAAAAAAAAATATTAACTTTTAACATTTAATTTCAATTTCACAGATCAGATCTGGAGAAAGGAAATGCACGAAATGCAGCTATCTTAGCTGAATTTGGAACGTGTTTTGGGGCATATTTGTGAATATATCCCGATTTGAATGCCTCCAATGCTTCTATTCCCAAACAGCCGATTTAGACCAAAATTGAGGAATACTGAGTAGCCACATTTCTGGCATTCATGAATGTTGGCTAAAGTCCCCGACTCAAATAAAATTTGTAAAACAAACTGGGGTATGTCAAGTAGACCCCTTGTACTTTTCTATGAAGATGCATGAGGTTGCAATAGCAAAATCAAAGTACACAGCAAGCATATAGATTAAGACATTATACTGGTATGTGTTTTCTTCTGCCTCAACATGATGGCTAGTATACCTCACCATCCAAATAATTTGTACAACCATCTAATATATATTATTATAGTAATGATAAAAAGCAAGATTTATATATAACAAAAAGTCTATTTAATAAAAATAAAAAAACAGGACATCATTTTAATATAATAGAGGATATTCCCTCACAATTATCTCACTAGGCTGTACAGTGTTTAGGGGTTATGAAAACAGCAACTAAAAAGCAGTTTTTTCTTCTTTTATTTTGTTTTACTGTTGCACCTTCTGTGATTGTGTTCAATATTCATTTTAATATCAATCACTTAAATATGGCGATGACTGTATATTTTGAGTGATTGTGCATCTATCAAAACCCCTTTATATACACAATCTTTACAGTACATACTGTAGAATGGAGTGTCTAATATGAAAGCATTGTCATGTATGTAAATGTATGGTCTTCAAAGTAGTTCTTTTCAACCCAGGGGTATAAATTCCATTGGTTCCCAGAGAAACAAATGACTAAAGGGACAATATACTGTTTATATTCACATGGAGTTCTTTTCAATTGCTCTCAGTAGTTAATAAATGTTGCTCAGTAATGCTATAAGTTATATATAAGATATGGGTGTATGGGGTTTGCAAGCATACAGCAAACAGTTTGGAGCAAGTCTTAATTTTTTCCCTTTAATGAATAATAGTAAACAATGAAACAAATCATATTTAGATACATTTTTCAATAGAATTTATTTTAGTGTGATAAAGATTACTAGATTGGTAATCTGAATTTCCTATATATATATTCCACTGTTATTTTTATGTTCAGTTAAAAAAATATTAATTTTAAAATACAGTTGGCTTGTTTCTGAACATCACTTTAAAGGGGCTCTGTCATCCATGGAGCATTGTAAAAACAAATCTATTTCTGTTGTAATGCCTGTTAATGTAGATGTACATAGGTAGAAAAGTGCAAGTAGTAGAAGAAGAGCAATGCATATATTATGCAAAAATCAGCATGTGAGCAGCCATGTTTCTGGGAGGATACATACAGGGCAGAGTTGGGATGTTGGTTGTCCACTCCTATGTGCTGTCAAGCAATGCTACCAAGTTGAAGAAACAGTGATTTGCTCAAGTGCACCCTGCAGAGACCTCACTGTGCTTCAAGCATCATTTTTTTTGTTTGCGGGTGGGTATTGGAGGCAGAACAGCATTGACAGTGGAATGCACAAGGGTGGACATAAGGTGTAGGTCTAAGCAGCATCACAGGAGTACCTGCAGTATGAGTAAATTAATAGCTTGTCAAACCTAGTAATACTCCAAGGTGGTAGCACAAGTTACAAATGACACCTTGCACACAACCAGCACATTCAGATTCCCATTAAAAATAACAATTAAAAATTATAATAATGTGGTAATGCATAACATTGTGAGTGGGTTAGCTGCAGTTCATGGCACTTTGAGGAGCTGGGGTTCCTCATTCAGGAACCTCTGCTTAGTACACATGGCACAATCCCAGAACAATAGAACTGACAAAACAGGCCTTACACCTTGGACTTATAAATAATAGCATCTCATAAAACACTTGTAAACACCCCTACTCAGACCTAATAACTCACTTATCCTAGCCAAATACATAGTGAAGGAAAATTTAGCAGATCAAGCAGTAGATAACCTACAATATCTTCAGCATATAAAAAAAAAAACATATTTGAAACATGTCCCTTTCTGTACTGAACTTTTTTGATTGCCAGGAGATAAAGTGACATCACTTCCCTTGCTAGGAGGAAGTGCTTGAAAACATCTACCAGTTTGTGGCCAAATCTCTGGGAGAGGTTGTGTTCAAAATTAGCATGTCATGCCACACTTTCCTATTGGTGGCTGCAATTATGAAAATGAATGAACATCTCATTAATATTTTTGCTTGACAATAACTCACCTCCAGTATTCGGATCAGTGTTAAAAGTACAGATACAATCAATTCAGTATTTTTTTCAATGCCTGCACATCTGTTGTGTGTTTGGGGACAGGGTTCCTTTAATTGTACAGTTAGTTACAGAGGAAGGAGTTCCTGAAAATGAATATAATAAAATGATATTTTTGATAAACTCTATACGATGTACGCTAATATATTAAAGCCAAAATTAATTTTAACTGGTAGCTGCGTAATACCTCTATAGTTTTCCAATACTGGAAGGAATTTAGAACATGAAATGTTGTTGGAGCGCCTTTAAATTATAAAACAATTATATATTAAAAAAACAGTCCTTTTTGGTATTGAATGAATACAAAAAAATTATAAAAATCCAAATAGAAATCAAAATACAATTTAAAATAAAAATACAAATATTTTCTATATTTATTCAGTTCCAGGCTGTTTTAAAAAAACAAATACATTTCCATAATTTGAAGACGCTCCCACCACATTTAATTTTTTTTCTGTAACGGAAATTACACAGATGTTAGGTAGATGCCAATTAAAATAAATTTTGGATTCAAAATAATAGTTTGGCGCACAATATACTGTATGGAATTCATCTAGAAACTGAAAAATGCAATGCTAGTATGTTATTCTAACCTTGTAAACACTATTCCATTTTTTTTTTAAACTGGAAAATATTAATGTTCAAAAACAGTTCTGCCTGGTTCTTAGCTAACACCTCTGCACCTCTAAGCATTTGTAAAACAAACCCATATATAGGCAACATAACATAAAACAACACATTTACCGTATTTGCTCGATTATAAGATAATGTTTTTTTCAGAATTTTTTTTCTGAAAATTGCCCCTCGTCTTATAATCAAGGTCTTCTTATAATCTGACCTCAAATTGAGGTCAGATTATAAGACATGGATCCAGGTCCCCAGCAGAGCTGCAGGGGACCTGGATCCCCCTCTCTAGCAGCAGGGGATGTCTGCGCGATGAGCCGGGCTCATTGCGCAGACTTCCTCTGCTGCCCCACTAGGCACCAGGGTAAATCGGGCAGCATGGAGGATGTCTGCACGTATCGTGCAGACATCCCCCGGCTGCCCCCACTAGCCACCAGGGATCTTTTTACATGTTAGGGGGAGGGAGGGGGCAGGGAGACAGGGGGAGGGATGGGGGGCAGAGAGACAGGGGGAGGGATGGGGGGGCAGAACAACAAGAGGGGGGAAGAGACAGAGCAACAAGAGGTGGAGAGACAGAGCAACAAGGGAAGGGGCAGAGAGAAACAAGGGGGGGAGTCAAAGGGAGGGGGAGAGAGACACAGCTGGGGGCAAAGGAAAGAGAGAGGCAGCATTGGCACATAAAAAGGAAATAAAAACAAGAAATGCCTTTTTTGATATAATTTTTTTATTAAAAAAGCAATTTACATGTGAATAGATACAAATTTAACTTTTTTCCTATAGGGTAGTCTTATATTCAGGCTTTTAGTTTTTTTCCTAAAGGAATATCCAAAGTTTGGGGGGTCGTCTTATAATCAGGGTCGTCTTATAATAGAGCAAATACGGTAGAATCCTAGATTTTATAGCTTCTGAATTTTTTTTATATATCTTTCACATATTTTATATATATTTTAGATGTTGATTTATATTTTTTGATAATATTAAAAAAAAAAAAAAATATATATATATATATATATATATATATATATATATATATATATATATATATATATATATGTGTGTGTGTTTGTGTGTGTGTGTGTGTGTGTTTCTGTGCTTATATTTACATCTATATATACCTCTAGACTTTTAAACACAGTTTTATGGTTCCATATTTTTTATAAGGAACACTTTTTTTTTTAGCATATATACAAATATATTTACCTTCATGCTTATATCGATATTTGCATCGTGTACATTTGTCAATATTTTTTGTATCCCTAATCTTTCCAGATAAGATCAATTTTAAGCTCATGGTGATTTATTGATAATGATATTTTTTTTTTATCTTTGAATGTGTTATTTAAGCACACATCATTTATGTTAAGCACAGATGAGTGTATAGGGCCACTTTATATGTACTTTTGGGGGGCACATTAAGAGACTGGTATATAAGGGATTCCAGCATCCACAGACTGGATGCCATTTTTTTACCCATGAGGAAGTGTATTCGGTTAAACGAGTTGTATGTCACAGGTCTTACCACCACCGGATGGAACCAGGTTCTGATAATCAAATGGCCTTACCTGTGAACGGTCTGTCTAGTTATGATTATCTAACAGCCTCACCTGTGACTGGTCTCTCCCTGCTTTGATGATCTAACAGCCTCACCTGTGACTGGTCTCTCTCTGCTTTGATGATCTGTTACATGTATGTATCAAACAATACATATGCTGCTCAGTGTTGATGATACAAATGTTCCTGCTGTCTCTATGCACCACACAGGCAGAAAAGGTCAAAAGGTAAATCTCTGTTGACATGTCACCTAAAGACCAAACCTCTGTTGAAGTTTCACCGAAAGAACCTATTACCCTGATTAACTGTGAAGAAAGGACATAACTGTGGAGTGCGAAAACCCTGCTGCAATGGGACCTTTAAGGCCAAGTGAGACTTTACTTCACATGTATATGGTAAATGCCAAATAAACCCTTTAAAACTAGTATATATAAATGTAAATCTGATTAAATTAATGTCAATTAAGTGTATACTTTCATAAGTCTGCAAATCTTGTAAACAATAACATCTAAGAATAAGCAGACAAAAACACTGTCAATAAAACAGTAGCAAAACTGTTGTCACAGTTGTCGTGTTAAATGAACAGCCATCATGACATTTCATGGGATACATCTGAATTGGATCAAAGATAGTGCATCTGCATGTCACACCATGTGGCAATGTGTTTTGCTAAGTCTAAGTCATGCACCAAGTTTCAAAACTTCAAACAAGTGAAATACCACAACATTCATAAAACAGAGCTGAGCTACTGGGAGTAAAAAAATAAAAAAATACAAAAAGGTAGCAGACCTCAACAGCAGATGGTAAAATTAACATTTCAACAGTTCTTGTCTTTCATCTCAGTCTCCATAGTACATCTTTTCTAGAAAAACTAAGATTTAGGTTTAGAAAGATGCAGAATTACATAAAACATCTGGAATATGGGACAAGAAATATTGGCTTATTATCCCGGATAGACCATACCTATGAAAAATTTAATAGTAATGTTTGGGTAGTTTTAATCTCTAGAGTTCTCTGAGATATGTTATGAAAACATCATATTGGTAATTTATATTAGAAAGAACACCTGCTGATGAAAGCAAAATATTTCTTCTTTAAAACCAAGTGATTTTATTTTTTCCCCATTTATGTATCCACAATAAGTAATGCATATACTTTTTTTTATTAAAGAAAAGGGGAAATATGTTGAAAATATCACTTTTATTAATATTTGTATTACTTCTTTGTTGATGGCAAAGAAACTACAAATATTTTGTTTATTTGTATTGTGTGTATTATGTGTTAATTGATCAAAAGATAAACATCACCCTCTTAAAATAAATACAAATTGACGTATCGCAAGTTTTTTCATAGAATTGTATGCTTCTTAGACATATATCTCAGAGGAAAATAATATTAATATTATTTATTTATAACACGGGGAAATCTGTATCAATTGTTTAATCCTAATATTGAAATTTCTTTCATGTGTGAAGTTACATAAAATTGCATCTTGCTCTTACACTGATTACATTTTTGTTTAATTAATAAAGCAATATTAAGCTTGAAACATGTTTAAACCATAAAGGTTTGTATTGATTAAGAAGTAAGCAGCCAGCCATTAAGGCATGGGCTTTAGGGGCTGCAGCCCAGGAGTTTTGAAAAAATGGGGGCCTCAAGGGTTGCAGCTCCAGACACATGCCTTAAAACCGTGAAAAACTTTCCTCAGAGGAAAGGTCTCCCCTCACCAGCACCCTGTCAGGGTTCGTACCAAGGAGTGTAGTGCAGAGGTGATAGCAGTAGGTGGTACACAAAACAGTAATAGCCCCGAGGGTAAAAGTACCAAGGGGGTAGGCAAAGCAAGGTCAGATACAGTCCAGAGAGTCAAGGCAGGCAGAGATGGTTCACAGTTGGTTATAGGTAAGCCAAGGTCAGGAGTGGAGAGGGAAACAAAGTCCAAGTATAAGCCAAAGGTTCAGGAGCCGGGAGATCAATCAGTATTAAGGGTATAGGAACTGTAGCAAAGTTTAGGGACAAACGGTAGAAATGCTGGCCACACTACAAGCTTGAATGAACAGTGCTTGCTGTTTAAATTAAGTGCACCAGGACCTTAGACCCACCCACCCTCCTGCAGGTTGCCGCCCTCCTCTGGCTCTGGCCAGGTAGAGGAGACAGGAGTGGAACCTGCCTCCTACTCCCTCCTCTCATGCATTCCCTAATGGGAGTGCGCAACCACTACTACAGGATGCGGCCTACACCATGATTGCACCCACCCCCCGGTGTTGGGAGTCGGCCGGACCAGGTAAAAGGCCCTTGCAAAATAGGCGGGATGGGGTTCGGGCCTGACACTCCCTGTCGTCAAGCAGACAGCATGGAGTCTGTTTGCTGCCCAAGTGCACAGTCAAGTTTCCATGCTGCCTCTCTCACACTCCCTGCCACTCTCATCCCGGCAGGCCACGTGATCAAAGTGGGTCACGTGATGAGAGTGGCTGGGAGCATGAAAGAGACAGAATGGAAACAGTCCATTCTGCCTGCCACTAGACCTCAGTGAGCTATTGATTCAGATCAGGGTAAGTCCTGGTTTGTGACGGGGCAAATACTAGAGTGCTGGGGTAAGTCCTGGGTGTGCAATGTGGGTGATGGCACATGTACTGGGGTAAGTCCTTGGTATGCAATGTAAGTGATTGTGCATGTACTGGGGTGCAATGTGGGTGATGGGGCATGTACTAGGCTAAGTCCTGGGTGTGCAATGTGGATTATGGGGCATGTAATGGGGTGCTTGGGTAAGACCTGTGTGCAATGTGGTTGATGGGGCATATCCTGCCCCAGAGCAGAACCTGCCTAATACAGCTACAGTCCAGTTGCAGCCTCATCTTAGTGTTCCAAACCTGTCTTAGAACTCTGTTAATATGCTTTTCGGGTTTCTCGGTTTCTTTCCAGTTTTGTCTCTCTGCATCTATAAAAACCACACCTGTTTCTGTTAAGTGGTTTAGTTTCCAGTTTGCGCTGTCCTGCAGTTTCCTTTCTTCAGTCTATGCAGCTCAGTCTTCAGGTTTGCTTTGTGTCTGTGCATGTAGATTTTAGATTCTGTCATAGTTAGGTACTTGCTTAATTGTGGGGTACCTTGATGTGGTTGGCAAGCTTAATCATCATTTGGTCAATTGTTGTAACCAAACCCTTACCATTTACCATCTCTAGTGTTGGGCTAGTTCCTGTATTTTTGTTTGTTCATTCGTATTTTTTCTTATGTTCCTTAGCCTAGTGTGTTGAATATGACCCCTATATGTCCTCTGTTATTATCTGTAACCCTGTGTCCTGTATTATATTTATCCTTTTTTTGGTTTCTGCTTTATTTTGCTTCTGTTTGCCTATTTTCCTGTAGCCTTTTACTCTTTGTTCAGTTCTGTTCTGCCTCCGTTGCTTTTCTGCTTTTGCTCTGCTTAGTCTGTCCTAGCCTGCTACATCCTGCTACCTGGTTAGTGTAGTTACACTACATCTGCACTTTAGACGCTGATCTCTGGGGTACAGGATCCGATGCCACCTGGACCCCATTCGTGACACTATCCAATGCTTGGCATTGTACTTAGTGATGTGAGGTTTTCATGCAGCTGCTCGGCCATAAAAACCCATTCCATAAAACTCACAACCTGAGTTATTTAAAAAGGGGCATCCTATCAGAGTGCAACACTTGAATTCAAGTGTGAGTGTGTGTGTGTATGTGTATGTGTTAGTGATAGACTGTCTGTGTTAGTGAATGTGTGGATAAAGAGGATAACCCCTCGGATTTTGCCCTAATCTGTCTAAGCACTTAAGCACTGAAGGGGTTAACTCCTCTGACACTGCCTATATCTGTCTAGCCACCCAAAGGGTTAACTGCTCTGACAATGCCTATATCTGTCTAGCCACCCAAGGGGTTAACTGCTCTGACACTGCCTACATCTGTCTTGCAACTCAAGGGGTTAACTGCTCTGACACTGCCTATATATGTCTAGCCACCCAAAGGGTTAACGCCTCTGACACTGCCTATATCTGTATAGCCACCCAAGGGGTTAACTCCTCTGACAGTACCTATATCTGTCTAACCACCCAGGGGGTTGACATCTCTGACATTGCCTATATCTGTCTAGCCATCGAAGAGATTAACTCCTCTGACATTGCCTATATCTGTCTAGCCACCCAAGGGGTTAATTCCTCTGACATTGCCTATATCTGTCTAGTGACCCAAGGGTTAACACATCTGACACTGCCTATATATGTCAAGCAATCCAGGGGTTAACTTCTCTGACACTGCCTATATCTATCTGAATTTTGTTATTGTCACGTTCAGGAGCGAGGTTGGAACCGCTTTTCAGAGAAATAGATGTTAGTGCAACGAACCCCGGTAATAGAACAGAAATCTTCCGCCTGAAGGAAGTCCACCTTATGGTTGAGCCTCAGGTTTCGTTCCCCCAGGTCTTTTGCACTCTGCACTACTACCAGAGTATCGAAGCTGAAACCAAGATACTGGACTGGAAGCTGTAACAGGACCGAAGCGGAGGTATAGGATAGGAAGCTGAAACAGGACCGAGGCGGAGGTAACAGGACTGGAAGCTGCAACAGGACCGAGGCGAAGGTAACAGGGACACAGGCAAAAGAGTAGTCAGGCAGGCGATAAGTCAAGGCTGGTAGAGTTCAGGCGAAGTCAAAACAGGCAACAGGTCAGGACAGGCGGCAAACAGGCAAGGTCAGGTTAGCAAAGTTCGGCAACAGTAATATAGAATAGGAAGTACAAAAACGCTAGTAAAGACTCAAGGCACTATCACAGGCAAAGGTTGAATGCAGACTGAGCCTTTAAATATCCCTCCAAGGCAAGTCTCCGCCTCTGGGATGAAAATGAGGCTTGGAAAGCAAACTAGGAAGTAGCATAAAAACCAAGATGGCGCCGCCGTGTGGAAGGGACTTCCCATGGCAATAGCTAATTCTTTGGCAGCGTATAGTGCGGAGGAGTATACGCTGCACTGCGCAAGCGCATGCGCACATTCTCTGGAACGATAGCAGCGGATCCGGGACAGGACCTTGTGGTATTACACGCGCAGAAGAAGCGCGTGTCAAGCGGCGGCTAAGGTAAGCAGGACATGTCCTGCAGCGCGATGGCGCTGATGTGACAGTTATAGGTCACTGGTCACATTATGTTTTAGGGAACTGCACAGGGTATTATTATAATTATGTTTTACCATTACTTTATTTTCACCTTATGGGTGAGCTCTTTGAAAAAAAATATTTTATTATGCATATAAGAAGTGTTTAGTGGGCATATACAAACAATATATTTTTTCTAAGAGCTCATCCAGGAGGTTAAAATAAAGAAATGGTAAAACAAATATTATTATGAAGATAGACTGTGCAATTTCCCAAAAAATAATATGTGGCCATTGATCTATAACATGACTTGTTCAAATATTATACATTAAGTTTAAACTTTCAATCATTTAGGGTACACATTTTAATCATGGCCTGCCAATACTCGGACCAGTACAGTATTTGACATTACCGGATATGCTTGAATATAAGACAAGTTTTTCTTATATTCGAGGTCGTCTTATAATCTGACCTCAAATCGAGGTCAGACTATATGACTGGGATCCAGGTCCCCCGAAGAGCTGCAGGGGACCTGGATCCCTCTTGCTAACAGCCGGTGGATATGTGCAGACATCCTCCGCTACCATCTGGCATGACCGCCGTGACTTCTATGATGAACCCGGGTCCTTCTGGCTTCATCATAAAAGTCCCGGCAGAAGTGCACGATACGTGAAGACATCCTCTGGCTAGCCCCCGCTGGCAACCAGGGAGATTTAGGCAGCCGGGGGATGTCTGCAGACATCCTCCATGCTGCCCGACACTTCTGTCTATTATGACGGATCAGCAGACATCCCTCGGCTGCCCCCACTAGCCACCAGGGAGAGAGAGAAAAGGGCAGGGGGAGACAAAGGGAGGGAGAGGGGTGATAGAGAGACAAGGGGAGGGAGGGGGGAAGAGAGAGACAAGGGGAGGGAGGGGGGAGAAGGAGACAAGGGGAAGGGGGAGAAGGAGACAAGGGGATGGAGGGGGTGATAGAGAGACAAGTGGAGGGAGGGGGGATAGAGAGACAAGGGGAGGGGGAGAGAGAGATGAGGGGGGAGACAATGTGGGAGGGGGAGAGAGATAACACTGGGGGGAAGGAGAGACAACGTGGGATGGAAAGAGAGATAACACTGGGGGGGGGGAACCGAGACAAAATTAAGGGGGGGAGAGACAACGCTGGTGGGAGAGAGAGACAAAGCTGGGGGGAAGGGGAGAGAGAGGCAGCATTGGCACATAAAAGGAAATAAAAACAAGAAATGCATTTTATTTGTATCATAATTTTTTTTATTAAATATTAAAAAGCAATTGATATGTGAATATATACAAGTTAAACTTTTTTCCTATAGGGTAGTCTTATATTCAGGCTTTTATTTTTTTTCCTAAAGGAAAATCCAAAGTTCATTACATTTCCCCCCCAGGCAGCACAATGCCCTCCACCTGTGGCAATGGGTCTGATTAAAACCCAAATTCAATAAGTATGAGATGTTTCCCAATACTTTTCTCCATGTACTGTATATCAGTAGTCACTGTTGTATAAAGTCCCAGACCTCATGATGGCACTATGCCCTGTGGCCCCAGGTAAATAATTAAATTACCCTACCAGGGCATGGCAATATTTTGTATCATTAGTGACCTGGGGCCCAGAGCGGTCCCAGGTCCCTGGGAGGCCATTTAATTATTTACCTGGGACTACAGGGCATAGAGCTGGCCTGTGGCCCCAGGAAACCAGTGCTTTCATTTGTGACTGTAGAATGGCACACCCCATGGTCACTAGGAGGGGGGGGGGGGGGGGAGAACACTGCTGGCCACAGAGGGGGTCAAACTTTATTTTTTGTGGAGGCTCTAGGGAACTGGGGGTGACCATTACACACCTAGCATAATGGGAAAATTGTGAATAATGGCATTTCATTCATAATGCAGTTATTCCGTTACTGAAGTACTGGTGTCTAAGTATTTCTGTGGCCCCCATTTTCTTTAGGAAAAACGTGCAGTATTTCAACTTTAACTTTTGCCGACCTTATCGGCTGGCATTGCATCTAGCCCAATTATTCTGTAACCTACATGGGCTTCTTGTACACTGTTATTTATGGAGAAATATTAGGCACATACAGATTTGTTCATAAACAATTTTGCACAGGAAGACATTTTTGACAGCTCTCTATTATTGAAACTTTCCTTAATATAATACAATTAATGTAAAAATGATGAGCAGCATTTTTCTCTTAAGAAATTTAACAGACAGGGATTAGTAAATTCATATCATATTATAAACAAACCAACCCCCCCAACCACCAGAAACATTTGTATTAATTATATTTGCATTTGAACTGCACGTTGGGTATTTGATGGTATGATCTAAAAACCAGTTTACACAAGAATGTTATAAATATTTTTTATCACATAGACCCAATTTAAATTATGTAGTAAAATATATGTGTATAAACTGTTACATAGAATGTGCATAGGAATTATAAGAATAAGAACTATTCAGGAAAATAATAAAAGATTATTCAGTCATGTGAATATGTTGGAACTAGCAATCTGTGTAAATAGTACAGCTTATGTGACTTGTATGGCATCCATATTAGAGAATATGTACACTTCACAACTCCTTTACTTTACTTTTCTAATAATGCTAACAATACATAATGTTACAGTAAATAGACAGACTTGTAAATAGGAAATGAAAGTTGCTTGACCTGTATACATGAAATATACTATACACTCAAATACACAATTATCAACAATCACGTGGATCCAATAGTGTTGACTTATAGCATTCTTGGAATGTCTATGAAAAGTAGAAAAGCTAAGGAGTCGTGGTCAAGGCTGTGAGAAAGGTTTGGTGACAATATCACTGGTTAAGTTATCAGAAGGGCAAAGGCAGATGCAGTGAGTGAGTAGGCGAGACTGAGAAACTTATATGCACACTGAGGGGTCTATTCACTAAAAGGTAAGTTGCAGGTGAGTTTAGAACAATTCATCTCTCCCAATTTAGCTATACAATGTGCAGGTACAAACCTGGTGAGTTTCCCCGACATTTAGCTACTCAGAATTGTTGATTTCAGGACTGAATAGGCTGTTCGTGCCATCGGGAAAACAACATATCGCAAGCGTTTGGATTCAGTGTCATCTTTAACATGGGTAAAACGGGGCATCTGCCCTGGGCCCAGTTACTCCTGGGGGGCCCAAGCCAGCTGCCCCATCTCCCCCCTGCCCTCGCTTGTTGTCTTCACAGCACATTGCGCTGTTGAACATTTTTTCCCCCGGCAATCATCAGCTGGATGAGACATCACGTCACATCTGGTGACTGTGTTTCCCTCCTCCCTGCAGGAGGGAAGACTGCATGGAGGAGACATCCGGGGACACAGAGCAGCAGCAGGGTGGTAAGTACTTGGGGAAGAAGAGGAGGGTGGAAAATAACGAGCATGGGAACTTTAACATTTTGATATAAAACATAATAACATCTTAATGGAAAAACTGACTGGGGCATCTAAATGGAACAATATCACATGCATTTGAATGGCATAATATTACTGGAATCTTAATGGCACAATATTACTGGCATCTTAATGCCACAATAATACTGGCATCTTAATGGGACGATTGGCTGGGACATATTAATGGCACAATACTACTGGCATCTGAATAGCACAATATTACTGGCATCTTAGTGGAATAATATTAATGGCATCTTAATGGCACAATATTACTGGCATCTTAATGGCACAATAATTATGGCTTCTTAATGGTGCAATAATACTGGCATCTGAATGGCACAATATTGCTGGTATCTTAATGGCAAAATAATACTGGAATCTGAATGGCACAATATTACTGGCATCCTAATGGCACATAATACTGGCATCTGAATGGCACAATATTACTGGCATTTTAATGGCACGATATTACTGGCATCTTAATGGGACGATTGGCTGGGACATATTAATGGCACAATACTACTGGCATCTGAATAGCACAATATTACTGGCATCTTAATGGCATAATATTAATGGCATCTTAATGGCACAATATTACTGGCATCTTAATGGCACAATAATTATGGCTTCTTAATGGTGTAATAATACTGGCATCTGAATGGCACAATATTGCTGGAATCTTAATGGCAAAATAATACTGGCATCTGAATGGCACAATATTACTGGCATCCTAATGGCACATAATACTGGCATCTGAATGGCACAATATTACTGGCATTTTAATGGCACAATATTACTGGCATCTGAATGGCCCAGTATTACTGGCATCTTAGTGGCACAATAATTATGGCATCTTAATGGTGCAATAACACTGGCATCTTAATGACACAATAGTACTGGAATCTGAATGACACAATATTACTGGCATATGAATGGCACAATAATACTGGCATCTTAATAGCACAATATTACTAGCATCTGAATGGCACAATAATTATGGCATCTTAATTGCACAATAATACTGGCATCTAAATGGCACAATAATTATGGCATCTTAATGGCACAATATTACTGGCATCTGAATGGCACAATATTGCTGGCATCTTAATGGCATATTATTACTGGCATCTTAATGGCGTAATATTACTGGTATCTTAATGGCACAATATTGCTGGCATCTTAATGGCACAATAATTATGGCATCTTAATGGCACAATATTACTGGCATCTTAATGGCACAATAATACTGGCATCTGAATGACACAATATTACTGGCATCTGAATGGCACAATATTGCTGGAATCTTAATGGCACAATATTGCTGGCATCTTAATGGCACAATAGTACTGGAATCTGAATGGCACAATATTACTGGCATATTAATGGCACAATAATACTGGCATCTGAATGGTACAATATTACTGGCATCTGAATAGCAAAATAATACTGGCATCTTAATGGCACAATATTACTGGCATCTTAATGGCACAATAATACTGTTAATACCTAGAATCTTGTGGGGACCAAATGCCATCTGTAAATAATGTTGTGGTGTATCTCTATAAAATTTATGTAGTGTATATTTTTTTCACAAGTGTACCCAATCCTTCCAGGTAAAAGTCAGTTTCAGTTCCTCAACTTAACCCGGGGGTCTCATTCTCATTAGGTGAAAGATATTAGCCAGTTTGTTGACAGGTTTTATTTTATAGTGCTTACTCTATTTTATTTATTCCCCTTGAAAATGAATTTCTTTGAAAAAAATATTTAACTCTAAATGTAATTAAAGGTATCTCTAGAGGAGAGAGCAAGTTTTTTTGTAAAAAAAGGGAGAATTTGGTCTTGATTCATCAGGTCTGAAAGCATCCCAACATTATCCAAAAACCTCCCCCTTCAGTTAAAATCTCATCCCTCTTTTTCAATCATGCTATAGGAGTGTTCAAAGATAAGTTCTCTTAAGAAATTTAACAGACATGGATTAGTAAATGCGTATTGTATGATAAAGCAACACAACCAAACAGAGAAATTTGTATTAATCATATTTACATTTGAACTGCACGTAGGCTATTTGATGGTATGATCGAAATACCAGTTTATACAAGAATGTTAGCCCTATTTAAACTACTTAATGAAATATTTGTGTATAAACTGTTACATAGAATGTATATAGAAATTATAAGAATAAGAACCATTTGGCCCTTCTAGCATGGCCAATATGTTGATGTGTTTTATGTACAGGGAAAATAATAGAAGAGTATTCAGGCAGGTGAATATGTCGGAATATATTGTAACGGACAATCTGTGTAAATAGTACAGCTTCTGTGAATTGTATGGCATCCATATTTCAGAATATGTACAATTCATACACACACACACACACATCCTTTACTTTACTTTTGTAATAATGCTAACAATGCATAATGTTACAGTTAACAGACAGACTTGTAAATAGGAAATGAAAGTTGCTTGACCTGTATACATGAAATATACTATACACTCAAACAGACAATTGACAACAACCACAAGCCAACAGTGACTTATAGCATTCTTGGAATGTCTGTATGAAAAGTAGAAAAGCTAATGAGTTGTGGTCAAGGCTGTGAGAAAGGTTTGGGGACATTATCACTGGTTAAGTTAAACTGAGAAATTATGTTATATGAACACTTAGAGTAAGAAGCTAATGAGAGTTAAAATCAAGAGCAATCTGGTAATAACATATTCTAAATTTGTTAATTATACTGTAAATAGAATATCAGTTATCATACAAAAAGGTTTTAACATAAAGCTATGCAATTAGAAACAGTCTATGTCAAAAATCAATGTCCAATCCCCTGCCACCCAATAGGTTCATTTTACAGGAAATATAGTGACTGGTAGATAGCGATTAATTACCCACAGAAGGGGTGAGCTATTTTTTGTAGCCCCAATCCCAGACTTTTATTTAGCAAGGGGGAGCTGATTACTGAGACAATCAACTGTAAATTACTTCTCACAGGAGGGTTAGGTTTTCCACCAAGAAAAACACTGGCCGCATTATTGCTTTCATAGACTTAACATTGGTCTAAAGTCAATTTTTACCAGCCTGTCGGTAAAATACCAGCTGACTGTCAACCCTATCAAGGATTGGGGTATAGGAACTATCGGCAACAGATTATTTAAAGGAACAATTTGAGATAGGTGTTGGGGACATGGCATCTCCAACACCAGGTTTATATTTAGCCCCATAGCATTTAGAAATTACTGTTTCCATCACATTGAGCATGTCGAAGTCACAAGGTTGGATAATTACAGTGGGAAGAATTTTAAAAGAAATCTGATTTCATTTGAAATTTCAATATATGAATACTTAGCTTGTCTCCATTTATTGCAAGTAGTGCAATGTTCAAATCCTGATAAAGCTTGTGTAGATAAAAATGCCAATTCATCTGTTCATGACCGAGCAAGCCAAAATTGTTGAACAAAGCAATGTATCTTTTGGCTGCTATCACTCAAGATTTCTCCATTTTTAATAGCAGTGTAATAAGTACTAGACTGGGACCAAGTTTCAAACAATGACAATTATAATATACTGGTTTCTCGTTCTCTGTTTGTTATATTTAACATGTCAGCACCCAGATGTTCACTCAGGACTTGCCCCAGTGACTTATTTGCCCTCAGGACTTGACCCTGAAGCCAAATTTGCCTTCAGGACTTGCTCCGTAGCGGCCAGAATTGCACACACCCTTACACACACGGTCACCCTTATCCACACAGACACCCTTACACAAACTGTGGCACACAAAAAAACACAGTCACACCACCTAAATACACACTTTTACACGCCATTTAGACACATACACATGCTTACAAACATAGACACACCGTCACACTTACACACATACACACAGACAAAAAAATACACACAATTAGACACCCTTACACACATTGACACATACAATTGCAAAGTTAGACACAGACAGACACAGTACATTTCTTTTCTTTTTTTTGCCAAAAACAGATGGTGAGTGTCTCCTATCCCTGCACAGGCAGAACACTGGGATTCAGCTTCTTCTGAGTGCTGAATTTCAGCGCTGACATCCGGTGCTCCAGCAGTCTCAAGGCAGTGCAAGGCAGTGGAGAATGAACCCATCTTGCAGCGCTCACCCATATGTGGCAAGGAGGTGCAGTTACTGCATATGAGGCTCACACCTTGATGTGTTGTTTGGGAGAGATCTCCCCCCAGCAGTACTTCTGTGCCTGGGCAAATGCCTAGTTTGCCTGATTGTAACCGACTATTAATGTGTGAATGTCCGTCAGTAGTTCCTGTCATTTAGCCATTTCTACGCAATCAACTTATGAATGACCACACTCAGTTGTTTTAGGCTCCAATTGAATGGATTTGCAGTAGGCAGTCCACACTGAATTTCATTTTAATGTGATTGGGGGACTTATTTTCAGATGAGGCTTGAGGAGTCTAAATCAGTGATATTTGTAAGTGGAGCTGGTGGTAGAAATAAAACTCCTTATATGTGTTGACAACAGACAGTAAACAACTATGAGCTTCCGTTAAGTACAATGTCCAACAAATTCTTGAATTTTAAATTCTTTAAGCCTTGCTTGTATTAAGGGTTATTTTTATTTTAATACATGTTTAGCCATCCAACTTTGTTTTTAAACCTGAAGTAATACTCTGGAAAAATAATATAAACATATAATTAGATTTTTTTGCCAAGAGTACTTTTTTTTTTACCAACATTTCTAAATAAATGATTAAAGAAAATATAAAAATTTTTTATTTACCAACAAAACAAAGGAACTGTATAATAGAATGTTAGTCCTATTTCTTTGCTTTTTGTCTCCTGAGCTGGAGCTTATGTTCTGATACAAATATTATAGTATCTAGTGACCCTAGAAAATGATCATGAATCTGGTCATTTTAAAGATAATATTTATAGCATTATGAGGTGTTTTTCAACTGAAAATGTTGCTTTGGTTTTAAGCATGCAATCTGTTCCATTAGATTAAAAATTAAATAGTTTAATTGACAATAAACTACAGTACATGTTTAATAAATGCTATCTATGCTAGGAAAATGAATTACTTAAATGTAGTTACTCTTAATTTAACATGGAGATAAAAAAAAACAATGCTGGTTTACTTTAGAACAGACTAGAAGTATAAAAAAAAACAGGTCACTGCTTGATTCTGACATTGTCAACATTACAAAAAAATTGTCATGCAGAGAAAGGACATCTGCAAATATCTGATTTGAATACAATTATTTGGTGCATATTCACAATAATTACATTCTTACTTAATTTTATATACCTGCATAAATAAAGAAATTGAAGTATCTTAATCAAAGCATGGGCATTATTAAATATGGTAATCTTTATAGTTTATAATAATTCAGTAATTTTTATTAATTTGACACAGATACAATTTTAATGTTCCAACCCTGCAACGCTTTCAATGCAATTAAAAACGGCTATGAAAGAGTGTGAGCTTCTTTGTAAAGGAAGATATCATTCTTCTGATTAACATGCAAACGAGCTCACGCTGGCAGAATAGATTGGGGTTTTAAAACCCCAATTACTTCAGTGTGATTATCTATTTACCAGTACACAGGCTGTTTTAATTCCTTATAAAAATACATGTCTTGCTTACATTTCTAGGCAAGCATTTTTCTATATTTACTAACATACTAATGTACACTTGAGGCATATTGTGTTTTTTTTGTACTGTGTATATGTCTTCAAACCATCAGTTCTTGCATATATTCTTCAAACAGCATAAATAACCTAGCTAAGTCGCATAAAGCTTGAAAGGAAAATGTAGCCACCAAATTAATGACATTTTTCTGATTGGAAAACAAAGCGAAAAAAGAAAAATCAAATACATTCAACCATGATATAATAGTGTCATTTGCTTTGTGTCTAAGGAAAGTTTTGGAACTTTAGTTTTGTAAATATTATAATAAACAGTATATTTTTAATCAAATAGTGCAGACTACCCTTATGTCTAACTAGCAAGCATTGATTTATGCTTGCTACAGACTGCATATGAACAAATTTTTTTCCAGACTTCTGAAGAAAATTATAATGCATTAATGACAGGAACCACAGTAATGGAAAAAGGTCACCCTCTCTTGAACACCTTCTGTATTAAACCATTATACATAAAGACATTTGAGAAAGCAAAAAATTAAAAGCCAGCCTTTGTGCAACCCATTACTGAAATATTATAGAAGAATAATCTATATAAAATGTAGTGGAATAACAGATTCTTTTGGATCTAAATTAACTGCAGCCATAGAAACGCTTTTCTACTTATTATGTATCTGCATGTTGATGCAATTATTAAAAGAACACCTGACAGCACCAAAACCTACTTAATTGAATTAACAGGGGTTGAAACAGGGTTTTGCCAATTTGAAATTGTGAATAATTTGTAATCTGCGGTGCATTATGTACGTCCAACCAAGAGTTTCCTTAAGGTAGACTGACAATTTGTAATTACATACAAAATGCATGTATGCGCATGGATTATCACATAGGGATATTTTTAACTCATACTTGGGGAAAAAAAACTGTGCACCAGTTAACCTGTAGGTGTCAAGTTATAATATGGTGACCAGATGCCCCAATAACTGGAAGTCATGTATGTCCCGAGTTATGCATTCACTGTAAAGTATCGATTTGCTAAACCTCACTGAACCTCTTTTTTCCCTGCTCAGCTCTCTTTGAGTGACACACACTAACATGGTGTTAACACTCTCACTCTGGTCTGACGTAAAGATTGTGAGACCAGAATTTGTATTTAGAATTACCTTACTGTGGTGCCAGAAGTTTTTAAACAAAGGATTTAGATTTATTATACAATGTTAAGTGAGGGAAGACCCACAGTCAAAACGCCTGTTAATTTCGAACCACAGAAAGTAGCAGCAATGACTCCATCTCATTCTGCAGGGATGTTGTATGTGGAAAGAAGTAGATTCTGATCTGGACTCTTGATGCAGAATAATTGGGCTGCCGGAAGCAAAAAACACCTGAACCTGCAACCGAAATGGAGTTATTCACCAGACAGCTATGTACCAAAGTGTTAAGTCTTAGATAACAACAGCCGAGGACTTGTGCGGCATAGTAATGATGCAAGGAAACAACTAGTGACAACAGGGCCGGCCTTAGGGGTGTGCGACCTGTGTGAGAGCACAGGGCGCAACACCCCAGGGGGCGCCCGCCCGGCAGCTCAAAAAAAAAAATTGTAAAAAAAAAAAAAAGACGGTAGAGGCACTGGATGGGGGAGATCAAAAGATCCCGCTCACCAGCCCTCTGCTCGGCATGCTCTGCTAGATCCGGGGAGGGGCGGAGCTAACCGGCTGAGAGGTGTAGCTCCGCCACCACCCTGTGAAGCAGAGCAGCCTCTGTTTCATGGGGAGCCCCTGGCAGCATGAGAAAGTGCTGCTCGCGCTCCCCATGCTTTCATTAAGCAAGGGGAGCCTAGCAGCACTTTCTCTTGCTGCCCGTGAAGCAGACACTGCTGTGCTTCACAGGGTGGGGGCGGAGCTACACCGCTCAGTCGGTTAGCTCCGCCCCCTCACTGGATCCGCATTTGCAGGTAAAGGAAAGGGAGGGGGGGGAGGGAGACAGAACAGGGGGAGAGACAGAACAGGGGGTGGAGAGAGAGACAGAACAAGGGGAGAGAGAGAGACAGAAGGGGGGGAGACAGAACAGGGGGAGAGAGACAGAACAGGGGGAGAGAGAGAGACAGAAGGGGGGAGAGACAGAACAGGGGGAGAGAGAGAGACAGAACAGGGGGGAGAGAGAGACAGAACAGGGGGATGGGGGGGAGAGAGACAGAACAGAGGGAGGGGGAGAGAGAGAGACAGAACAGGGGGAGAGAGAGAGAGACAGAACAGGGGGAGGGAGAGAGAGAGATAGAACAGAGGGAGAGAGAGAGACAGAACAGGGGGAGGGGGAGAGAGAGACAGAGGGAGGGGGAGAGAGACAGAACAGGGGGAGAGAGAGAGACAGAACGGGGGGGGGGACAGAACAGAGGGGGGGAGAGACAGAACAAAGGAAGCGGAGGAGAGAGACAGAACAGAGGGCGATAGAGAAAAAACAGGTATGGGGGAGTTAGAAAGAGACAGACATGGCAATGAAGAGGAAAGAGACACATATATAGGGGGTGAAAGAGACGGGGGGACGCCAAGGTGGTAGCCCGCACAGGGTGCTGAGACACTTAAGGCCGGCCCTGAGTGACAAAACTAGAGCTTAAGGGAGAAACTGCACTCTTCAAATATGAATGGAGAGCCGGAACTGGTGAGATGCTAAACCAGATATCATGAGGAGAAGGTATTTCACAAGGATTCTAGATATTAGAGCTTTATTGGAGCAAGAAGTATAGCTGGAGCACTGGAACAGACATGGAGTAGATGCTGAAGTAGGCTGTAGACAGAGCAGAGATTGTCACATGCAGCACAGGAGTGGAGTTATAAAACTATACAGAAACTTAGAAGAAAGCGAAAGCTGGGTCAGAAACAGGAATAAAAACTGGAACATCAGAAGTGAGCGACGTCAAGAGAATCTCAAAGATAATAAACTGGAGCAAGACTCAGGGTAATAGCCAAGAATAGGGAAACCCACTGTCACAGGCAAAGGTGAACTGAGTCTATTTAAATCTACCTCTAAGTTAGCCGCACCTCCGGGAACTAATTAAATGGCAGGAACATGCCAATGACAAAAAAAGAGCGATTCAACTGTAAGGTGAGCTACTGGCAGGAAACCGTGCTTAATGTTGGAAGGGCAGAGCAAGTGTGCATAATTGTGGTGGCCATGTTGGAGCCTGTTTCAGACTCCGGAAGGAGTGCAGGCTTCAGCCAGCATAGCATATGGTGGAGGATGGCCGACCTTTGGGGCATGATGCTGACATCCTGGGGGACAGGAGGACACCACATTTGAGGAATGGAGAGAGCCTAGACTCCCCTATATCTATCAAAAAGTATCTTGAAAGACTTATACTAACTGATAGTTTGCTTTAATTTGTGAAAGGCTCAGTCTTCAGGAATTGCTCAGGAATTTAGGAACTCATTGATTCGACGAAACACGTCTGCTGTGAGAGAGGGGGTGGATTCTACATTTACAATCCGAGAGGAAGGTGTGTTGAAGACTGAGTAGGACGCCGTGCTTGTATTCTCATCACCACTTGAAGACGGACTTTCGAAGATGGACGTGAGGAAGCGAAATCTCTTTACAGAGTAGACACAGGGTATTACTATGGGTATATAGTAAATGAACAGATGTCTTCTGCCTGAAGGAAATCCACCTTCAGGTTGAGCAGCAGGTTTTAATCCCCGAGGTCTTTTGCACTCTGTTGATTACTAATACACCAAAGCGTAACCCCAGATGAGACAGGATCACAGGAACCAAGGCAAAACAAACACTGGCAAAGGTACAAGAGGAACAGACAATAGAATGGACAGGCACGCAAAGGTTGAGGCTGGCAGCAAACAACAAAGTGAAGGCAGAAATAGGTCTGGACGGGTAGCAAACAGGAGTGATCAGGACAAGCTGGATTCGGCAACGGAAATAAAATAGAAAAATAACAAGTATGCTAGCAAAAGGCTAAGAGGCACTATAATGGCTTCCACCAAAGCAATGCAAAGGCACTGATTGTCATAAGTGGCAGGTTTAAATAGGGATGGGCTTAGGATAACGAGGCAGCTGACAACAGGAGGAGAATGGAAACAATAGAATAGCTGCCACTAGAGGCTGAAGAGGAAACAGCCAAAAAAAACCAGAATATAACATACAGGAGCCAGGGCTTGAAGAGCAAAAAAAGCAGATATCACTTATTGACCTACATGTTCTAGCATGCGATGACAATGTCGGCATGTCTTAGGCTTCAGACCCGCTGTGTCTCAGCTGTTAGACACAGCAGAGTTTAAACATGTGTGTATCTATTAAGATTCACGTTTAGTCTACATGTCTTTTTAGCATGGCTTCCTTACGGTTTAAAACAAAACTATAATCGCGTTTTTAAAAATATTATGATGCTCAAGATCAGGTATATAATGAATGCATGATATGAAGTAAAATAATGCTGTAAGCCAATTGCAGGTCCATATTCACTTACAGCTATCATGTACATTCTTGTCCATCATGATGATTATGCTTATAAGTTTTACGGTAGTCTATGGACTACAGGAAAAGTTGTGTGAACCTTAGCCAGGTTTACTGATTAAAATGACACAACAGAGCAACAGGCTGCTGGAACGCATGCATATATATATATATATGTGACTCCTTGCAACTTCTAGTCACCCACTTAATCAATTGGTCCTGGAAACCCTAAGCCTCAGTTTTAATTTACTCAATTTATTTGTATATATAACAGGATTGCCACTGCATGCATAAACATTTCTCATAGCAGGAAAGAACAACATTTCAGGAAGGAAATTATTCCTAATTTGCCTATAAAATCAATTGTTCCCACAGTGAATTTTGTTACATGTCATAACCTCATAAGAGAATGGAGAGATCTAGAAGTCATTTAAAAAAAATGAACACTATGTACAACTGGAAATATATAAGCAAAATAACATCCTTGCCTCCTACACATTACAATACCATTTATATAACAACGATGATAATGGAGTAGACAAATAATGTTGAAAAAGTGTGATGTAAATATATACAATAACTCTACATGTAATGTAAAAGCTCCTTTGATAAAAATAATAATATTTTCTATTCATACACACTAGGGAATGATCTGTAACTTGTACATCACCATGTTTTTAAACTTCTGCATTTTCATTAAATGTATGTACAAAAGTAATTTATTTGTATGCTAAAACAATAATTCTTGACTAAGAGGTATCTCTTTCACATTTACTTTCTTGAATCATAGAACATAATTAAATTGTCCGCCACAGATCTCAGTAAATGTCCACCATAATTAATGTTGGGACCTACCCCTGGTTCTTATTAACAGCTAAGCACTGGGGGAAAAAACTCTTCCAACTGGTTTTGTTATGTTGGCATCAAATGTTTTCTTTCAAAACTTAGCTCTTTCTTTGCCCCAAATTGTAGCTTTTTCCAAACAGTTAAGCAGCATTAACTACATCTGCAAGATGCAATCACCACGCGGGGGGCCAAACAGGCACCACGGGAGGATATCATGCTGCCTACCACTAGACACCAAGAAACAGCTCTGCCAAGGGTGAGTCCTGGGGTGCTGGGTGGATGTAATAGTGGTGTAATGGGGTGGTGAGGCATGTGATGGGCCATGTAATGAGGGAGATTATGGCATGTGTTAGGGACATGTAATGGAGGTGATGAGGCATGTAATGGGGTGATAGGAGAATGTAATGGAGGTGATGGGGGTATGTAATAGATGTGATGGGGCATGTAAAGGGGGTGATGGGCCCATTTAATGGGCTAATGGAGGCATGCAATGGGGTTATGTAATGGGGTGATGGGTGGTCATGTAATGGGGGTGATGGAGTATCTAATGGAGTTGATGGGGGCATGTAAAGGAGGTGATGGGATGATGGGGACATGTAATGAGGGTGAATGGGCATTTCATGTGGGTGATGGGGAATGTAATGGAGTATGTAATGGGGTGCATGTCCTGGGTGTGCAACATGGGTGATGGAGCATGTCCTGGGTGTGCAATGTGGGTGGGGGCAGCTTTAATTTTGTCTGCCTAGGGCAGCACAAAACCAAGATACACCACTAAGCACAATGTGCTTCCATACAGCCGTAGGGTGAAGACAAGGATCAAAGACATTCTCATAATTGTTAAGTGTTTGCCCTCTGAAACACACCACAGCACATCTAACTAATTATTTAAAGCTGTTCAGTAGCAGCGTTGTACACTCTAATAATATTTCATTGAAAAACTCAGAGTGAAGTAACATAAAAGGTAACTGCAATAAAATAATCATATGGAAATACAGTTGTGTGTCTTAGGGACCCTTCCTTTCGATATGTCTTTGCAGTCAAAAACAACATTTTAAATATAGAATGGAAAAAATAAGACCTATAATGTAAAATTGTAACACATTATAAAATAAATAAAAACATTAATTGTGTGCACTCACATCAAGTTAATTATCAGTTTACAAAAAGAGCATTATTTGGTACAGGTTTTGGTTCATGGTACCTTGTTGAATTAATGATCAGCTTAACACTGTAAGAATAAATTTTTACCAGTGGACCAACCAAAGATATCTAACAAGACAGCACTGGGTCACTTGCACCATAATAAGAGTATAAATTTAAGACACAGACAAATAAATAATGTATACATCAAAAGAAAGAAAATAGTTATTTATAAAAAGAACAACTAAATTACTCAGTGACAGAAGACAGCACAGTGTATTCAGTATTAATAAAACACAGCATTAATATCAAAAGGTACATTAAAAAATCACATCATATAAAACACCAGCACATTTAAAACAAGCATACATATTTCTCATGGATACCCATACCCATTAAAGGTAGTTTTACTACAGGTGGATAAACTTCTGATGTCAGTACTCTGATGTATAGGATAGAAATATACTTACATAGTGTAAAAGCCTAAATATGTTAAAATATAAAAACACTTACCAAGAGCTACAGGGAAGCCTTGTAAAAGCACTTGATACAGAACTCCTTGGGAGGCACTAGTATATAAAGCACATTTAAACTGCTCCATTGTTGGGTGTTTCTCTCTGATATACCTCATGTCATGGCTACTTCACTGCAATAAGTCTATACAAGTGGACATTTTGAATAGCCAGTTGGCAGTAGGGTTGCCACCTGGCCGGTATTTTACCGGCAGGCCGGTAAAAAATTGGTATCAGGCCAATGTTCAGTCTATGGAGACAGTACCAAGGCCGGTATTTTTTTGAAGAAAAGGTGGCAACCCTAGTTGGCAGATCTTTCAGTAATCCTTTGCCTCTTATTCGGTTTCTGTTAAACCTTTAGTTAAAAATACCTTGTTTTATAAATATTTTTAGAGCATCAGGGGTTTCCTGCCATCTCACAGCTTTGGTGTGCCTATGAAATATGGCTGGTTTTTCAGAAGAGACAAATGTATGGTGCATGGTAAACAAAAGTGTGCAGAATATATGTATTAATACATCATTTTTTTCTATTCAAACAACATAGTCAGTTTTTTCTCAGTGTCCAGCTTTTGGTGTGTAATGTATAGCAAGAACAATGAAAAATGAATATGTTTACTTTATTGAATTTATGGGTGACAAAGAATGTATCTCTTTTCTAGTGCAATGGTATTGTTATGTAAAAACCATAAATGTATCTTATGCAAAATCCAAGGCCTTTAATTTGAAAAATGCATTTACTGATCATGGCAAAGCTCTTTAGATTTCATATAATCATATCTTGATACCAAAAGGGTTTTGAAGGAGCTGGATATGTTCCTGCTTTTAACTTCTCTATGTAGGCAAGCACTGATTCTATTTTTGCATATACAAGAGATGCACTGAGCAGTAAATCTAAAAATTAATGGGTAGGTGCAAAGGTTAACTCCAGAGCCATACTACCATAGAGGATGCTTCATTTGTGCATTCTCAGTCAAACTGCGCATGTGCATGTGCAGTAATCTACTCCACAGTAATCCACTAATTTCCCTTCTGAACTATGTTATGAAGGAAGAAAATGACAAGTACAAGATGAAGATTTCTGTCACTAAATAAAAAACATTGTTTTATTATTATTTTAAAAATAGTTCTACGTGACATTTAAACTGTATGTGTATGAGTATATGATGGGGTATATACAGTGGATATAAAAAGTCTACACACCCCTGTTAAAATGTCAGGTTTCTGTGCTGTAAAAAAATTAGACAAAGTTAAATCATTTCAGAACTTTTGCCACCTTTAATGTGACCTATAAACTGTACAATTCAATTGAAAAACAAACTGAAATCTTTTAGATAGAGGGAAGAAAAAATATAAAAATAAAATAATGTGGTTGCATAAGTGTGCACACCCTCTTATAACTGGGGATGTAGCTGTGTTCAGAATTAAGCAATCACATTCCAAATCATGTTAAATAGGAGTCAGCATACACCTGCCATCATTTAAAGTGCTTCTGATTAACCCTAAATAAAGTTCAGCTGCTCTAGGTGGTCTTTCCTGAAATTTTCTTAGTCGCATCCCACAGCAAAAGCCATGGTCCACAGAGAGCTTCCAAAGCATCAGAGGGATCTCATTGTTAAAAGGTATCAGTCAGGAGAAGGGTACAAAATAATTTCCAAGGCATTAGATATACCATGGAACACAGGGAAGACAGTCATCATCAAGTGGAGAAAATATGGCACAACAGTGACATTACCAAGAACTGGAGCTCCCTCCAAAATTGATGAAAAGACAAGAAGAAAACTGGTCTGGGAGGCTAACAAGAGGCCTACAGTAACATTAAAGGAGCTGCAGGAATATCTGACAAGTACTGGCTGTGTGGTAAAGACGAAAGCCTTTTCTTACGAAGAAAAACATCCAAGCCAGGCTACATTTGGCAAAAACACATCTGAAGTCTCCCAAAAGCATGTGGGAAAAGGTGTTATGGTCTGATGAAACCAAGGTTGAACTTTTTGGCCATAATTCCAAAAGATATGTTTGGCGCAAAAACAAAACTGCACATCACCAAAAGAACACCATACCCACAGTGAAGCATGGTGGTGGCAGCATCATGCTTTGGTGCTGTTTTTCTTCAGCTGGAACTGGGACCTTAGTTAAGATAGAGGGAATTATGAACAGTTCCAAATACCAGTCAATATTGGCACAAAAGCTTCAGGCTTCTGCTAGAAAGATGAACATGAAGAGGAACTTAATCTTTCAGCATGACAACAACCCAAAGCATACATCCAAATCAACAAAGGAATGGCTTCACCAGAAGAAGTTTAAAGTTTTGGAATGGCCCAGCCAGAGCCCAGACCCGAATCCGATTGAAAATCTGTGGGGTGATCTGAAGAGGACTGTGAACAGGAGATGCCCTCGCAATCTGACAGATTTGGAGTGTTTTTGCAAAGAAGAGTGGGCAAATCTTGCAAAGTCAAAATGTGCCATGCTGATAGACTCATACCCAAAAAGACTGAGTGCTGTAATAAAATCAAAAGGTGCTTCAACAAAGTATTAGTTTAAGGGTGTGCACACTTATGCAACCACATTATTTTATTTTTATATTTTTTCTTCCCTTTACCTAAAAAAGATTTCAGTTTGTTTTTCAAATGAGTTGTACAGTTTATAGGTCACATTAAAGGTGGAAAAAGTTCTGAAATTATTTATCTTTGTCTCATTTTTTTACAGCACAGAAACCTGACATTTTAACAGGGGTGTGTAGACTTTTTATATCCACTGTAATTTGTTATTTTGATGTGTTATACAAACTAACGTGTGATACATACACAGGAACAATCCTGGTGAGTTTGCTAATTGGGGTAAACTCCCCAGGTTTGTTACTGCACAATGTATAGCTAAAACGGTGAGAGGACATGTTACATAGAAACATAGAAACATAGAAACATAGAATGTGTCGGCAGATAAGAACCATTCGGTCCATCTAGTCTGCCCAATTTTTTTATTTTTTTAGCACTTTTATTAGTCCCCCGTTCCCGGTCTTGTAGCTAGGATAGCCTTGTGTCTATCCCACGCATGCTTAAAATCCTTGACTGTGTTTACCTCTACCACTTCTGCTGGCAGGCTATTCCATACATCCACTACCCTCTCAGTAAAGTAATACTTCCTGATATTACTTTTAAATCGTTGCCCCTCTAATTTAAGACTATGTCCTCTAGTTGTGGTAGTTTTTCTTCTTTTAAATATACTCTCTTCCTTTACTGTGTTGATTCCCTTTATGTATTTAAATGTTTCTATCATAGCTATACATGTTAAGATGCTTTAACCTTTCCTGGTAAGTTTTATCCTTCAACCCATGTACCAGTTTAGTAGCCCTTCTCTGAACTCTCTCCAAAGTATCAATATCCTTCTGGAGATACGGTCTCCAGTACTGCGTACAATACTCCAAGTGAGGTCTCACCAGTGCTCTGTACAATGGCATGAGCACTTCCCTCTTCCTACTGCTAATACCTCTCCCTATGCAACCAAGCATTCTGCTAGCATTTCCTGCTGCTCTATTGCATTGCCTACCTACCTTCAAGTCCTCTGAAATTATTACTCCTAAATCCATTTCCTCAGATGTTGAGGTTAGGACTGTACCAAATAGTCTATATTCTGCTTTTGGGTTTTTACGCCCAAGGTGCATAATCTTGCACTTGTCCACATTAAATGCCAGTTGCCACTGCTCTGACCATTTTTCTAGTTTAGCTAAATCATTTGCCATTTGGCTTATCCCTCCATGAATATCAACCCTGCTGCAAATCTTTGTATCATCAGCAAAAAGACATACTTTGCCAACAAGACCTTCTGCAATATCGCTAATAAAAATATTAAAGAGAATGGGTCCAAGAACAGATCCCTGAGGTACCCCACTAGTAACAAGACCTTGCATCGAATATACCCCATTGACTACAACCCTCTGTTGCCTGTCACTGAGCCATTGTCTAATCCATTCAACAATATTGAAATCCAAACTCAAAGATTTCAGTTTATTGATAAGCCTTCTATGTGCGACAGTGTCAAAAGCCTTACTGAAATCTAGGTAAGCAATGTCTACTGCACCACCCTGATCTATTATTTTAGTTACCCAATCAAAAAAATCAATAAGATTAGTTTGGCATGATCTCCCTGAAGTAAACCCATGCTGTCTCTGATCTTGAAATCCAAGCGACTTTAGATGTTCAACAATCCTATTCTTTAACAAGGTTTCCATTATTTTCCCCACTACTGAAGTCAGACTTACTGGTCTATAGTTGCCCGCCTCCTCCTTACTACCTTTCTTGTGAATGGGCACAACATTAGCTAATTTCCAATCTTCTGGAACTACTCCCGTTAACAATGATTGGTTAAATAAATCTGTTAACGGTTTTGCTAGTACACCACTAAGTTCTTTTAATAACTTTGGATGTATCCCATCAGGTCCCATCGACTTATTTGTCTTTACTTTAGACAGCTGAAGTAAAACCTCTTCCTCTGTAAACTTACATGCATCAAAAGACTCATTAGTCTTTTTCCCTAAATGAGGTCCCTTACCCTCATTTTCATTTGTAAAAACTGAACAAAAATATTCATTAAGGCAGTCTGCTAAGCCTTTATCCTCTTCTACATAGCATCCTTCTTTTGTTTTTAATCTAACTAATCCTTGTTTTACTTTCCTTTTCTCATTTATGTATCTAAAAAATGTTTTATCCCCCCTTTTCACTGACTGGGCTATAGTCTCTTCTGTGTGTGCTTTGGAAGCTCTTATAGCTTGCTTTGCCTCTTTCTGCCTACTCTTATAGATCTTTCTATCTTCCTCACTCTGAGTATTTTTATAATTACTAAATGCTAGCTTTTTATTTTTTACTATTTTAGCCACCTCTGCAGAGTACCACAGTGGTTTCTTCAATTTTTTGCTCTTACTGACAAGCCTTATGCAATTTTCTGTTGCCTTCAGTAGTGCAACTTTTAGATAATCCCATTTCTCCTGGACTCCATTTATCTCACCTCAACCCACCTTATCTCACCTGTAGCTCACCTTTTAGTGAATAGACCACAAAGAAAGATAAAGAGAAAGACATTTACCTCTCATGCGATAACAAGTTCATTGCGCAAGAGGAAATCGCAGGGGACTTCATGCAGGACAGTTCCTTGCGGGATCGCATACAAGGTTAGTATTATTTGTATTAGGGGTTTGGATTAGTGTTAGTATTAGGGTTTAGTATTAGGATTAGTGTTAGTATTAGGATGAGTGTTAGTAATACGGGTTAGTGTTAGGGTTAGCATTAGGAGTTAGGGTTTAGGGTTAGTATTTGTCTAATTGCAAGGGATGTCTGTGAATAAGCCTCATGGCGAAATGCGTGAAAATGGGCTTTTCTCGGATGATATTTTTACTTTGTATTAATAAAGGATACTTTTTTTTTTACTTCGACCTCCACGCCACTAATGTGTTATTTGGAGTGTGGATGTGCTCACGTCCACTTGCCG
The DNA here is from genome assembly GCA_036172795.1 of Pelodytes ibericus. Lineage (NCBI taxonomy): Eukaryota > Metazoa > Chordata > Amphibia > Anura > Pelodytidae > Pelodytes > Pelodytes ibericus. Next base: position 104,055,873 of record CM069858.1, on the reverse strand, counting down.
AGTTTCTCTAATTGTAATTCAAATAATGAATCCAGGTAGTTCCTATGGGATCTTCTTCTTTAACTAGATTTAACTTGTTTCCTGTGGGCACACTCGCTTTCCTCATTCTGCACAAATACAAGTTTTATGTGTCCAGCAGGAACACTAGTTGATTTTGCACCTGATGTAAGAAAAAAAATATGTATGCTCTGTATTAACTTCTATTTATTATATGTAAGCACACCTTGCAAGTAAGGTTGCTATTTGGGACACTCTGACTGTTTTATTTTTTCCACCATTGAAAGCTGAGTGGAAACTGAATGTGAGAGTTAATAGAAGCTGCTAACACATACTTTCCAACATTAATTAGACAAAGAAGGACACTTATGTTTTAGGGCATTGTAGAATAAGAAAAATACATTTTATTTACAAAAAACCTCATATATATACATTTTGTGACATTTAAACACACTAAATGAGTTCATGAGTTATATTGCTCTTTATCGCTGTGATCTACTCGTATCTAAAATTATGAACTCCTAGAAAATAATGAAATCAAGGAAGGAAAGAAAGACAGGGGAATTTGGTGCAAAATAAAGAGAATTGGGTTGCATGGCTAACCTGATATTTATAAGGGAATGTATCAACCGAAAAAAAGTTTTACTGTGAAAGTAGAAAATAATACATGATTGAAAATGATCTATAGAATGTGTTAGCAAAATTGCAAGGACAAACCTAAATTAGAAGAACAATGTGTTTAAATGCGTCTGTGGAGTTTCCTACTTATGACCTCACCTGTGGCCTGATATGCAAATAAACTGTTTTTCAATGGAAAAGGTGTAATTTGCATATTAGGACCCAGGTGATGTCATAGGCAGGAACCACCAGTGAAGGTCTGAGCAGGCATATAGGTTTTGTGTGACAATTACTTCCCTTTACTCCAGAATTTATTTATTCATGATTCCATTATCACAATCTACTTTTATAATTATAACTAAACAATCACTTGATTTACTCATAATGAAACAATCAATTAGTATTGGACACTAATGTAAAGGAGTTGGTCATACATTGCTATTATAGCAGCAGCTGAAGTTATTATGTATTTAAAACAATCTGAATTTAACAGTAGCATGTCCTTAAATGGACTTTTTACTTTCTATGTAGATAAAAACATTTATACAGCACATAAGAAATTATGTGTATTATGCTGGTCCATTTGCATAGGATATTTACAAAGTGATGTCATAAATATGAGACAGAATGGATAGAAACAAATACAACAAATAAACAAATATATATATATATATATATATATATATATATATATATATATTTATATGTGTGTGTGTTTGTGTAACACATATGAACACAGTTTCCTAATTTGTGCATTTACCATCAATTTTGCAGAAACAAATCATCTTTTATATTTTTACATTAACGGTGAAAATACTGTTTTAGTGGTGGAATCTTTCAAATAAACATAGTTCATTGCTATACTATTGATTTCATGTGCTTACATACAAGTCTATGGTAACCTGGCTAAGTTCAGTTTTGTAATTGTTAAAGTACACCATGCTATTTCATGCTAATGTGACTGTATTGAAACGACAAGTGTTGCTCCACTTATTAAAACCACACATATGCTTATAAGATTTTATTCCACTTACTTCACACATAATTTAGTGTACATTAGAAAAAAAATGATTCCATCAATAAGAACATTGTTAATGATTTTGTACGATGCAGCACTTGTGAGGGCTATGACCTTTACCCCAGTAACTTACAAAAGGGTCCCATTACCATATGGCTTGCTTTTAAACTCATGAAAGCATTTACAAAACAAAGGTTCAGTCATATTAAGTTAAATTGTTTTAAATGAAGTTATCTTTCATATTCTTTTCCCAATAATATGTACTATATTCAAAGCATAGTGTCATTGGTGATTACTAAATAGAAATCTCCACAGGTCACACGACCATTGAACAATTAGAAAGCAGTAAGCTGAAGCAGTGTGTTCCATGCATGTTTGTTGGAGATCATGAGATGTGCAATACATACATTTGAATCAATTAATTTACATGCAGGCACCATTCTCCATGAAGGAACTATTTAAATTATTCTATACATGTTTCATTAGCCAAACTGCAATAATACACTTAATAATAGACTATAATAATCTCTGTAGTCATAAAATGTCATGTATTTATGCACATACTTAACTTTATTACTACTTTGCCGCAACAAAGTAAATATTACATCTTTGAGTGTATGAAATAAATTGAGTGTTTTGTTTAGTCACTTAATAAATTAGTATTTTAGTCTTTAATGGATAATTAATTTGAATCAGCTATTCTTCTATTTGTATATTTTGTTTTGTTTTTTCCCTTCCGTGATATTTTTTAGTACTCAAAATAAATATATTTAATATGTTTTAGTCACTGGATGGTGCATTACATTTATTTACCATTATCTACAATTAAAGGTTTAAACATATAGTAGTCCATAGTTTTTTTCTATTTTAATATGAATTCCTTAGCACTATGTAGGTATTATTTTAAAGAATAGTTTATCTGTCATAATGCTTGATAGTAAAGTGGAAATGGAAACAGTGCCATCATGTGATACTTTTCAGCGTTTTTCATTTATTAATACTTCTTAGAGAAACAGTGCTGAAAATGAACAGATTTCAAACACATTCTCATATATCACAGGACAACAAACAACATTAAACACATCAAGTGGAAACAATTAGCTATCATATGGTTTAAATTGACGGAAGCATAATCCTTACACTTTTGCATGTCGTGGTTTAAAATAGGATGTTTTCAGAACTGTGTGGATAATTTGCCTTTTTTTTTTCATTTTTGTTGTTGTTTTTTCACTCTAGTATAAACGCTTGTTTAGAAGCAATGTTTACGATTATTCCTCTACATATAGTTACAATTATTTCAAGTTGATTTAAAATGATTTGAGTTTGTAGCCTGTATTTTAAAAGACCTTAGAGCTAAAATTCTATTTACATATGTTATTTTAAAACTACATGATATGAAAATGGAAAGGTCTTCTCAATGATGCCACAAGGGAGCCAAAAAACTTGTAAACTTCTCTTGAGTATCCCATATGGGTTTATCCCATTTGGCAAGCTATTTTAAGCTTGCTCATCCCCAGTCAATCTGGATTCAATCAAAACCTTATTTTGTCTCACCACAATTGGAAGGGTATGTTCAGAGGGAACTTGCTGTGTCTACTAGGATGTTATCTGCTCCACACTGACAAGGCCATGGCTGAATCATATGTCTGTGGTTGCTGATTCCATCAAGCAGAGGAGACTTGCCTTGAATTTTTGGTCTGGACAAATGGAAGGTCTTCTGATTAATGGTACAAGCAAGCAAAAACTTGTGAGCTACCCTTGACCAGGTGCTAATCCATAAGGCAATCTTTTTTATTCTTGACAATCTCATTTGAACTGAACTCACAAACATTTCTGTGTCTCTTAAAATAAGTTAATATTTTTTATCTACATACACAGCTGCAATTTTGGTATATTCATAACAGGATTTCAGGAACTTCAGATCATATTGATCTACAAAGCAGTCTCAATGACTCAATCCCTCTAAACAGTTTAATGAACGGTAAAAACAAAAGGAGAATACACTAAATTAAATAGTAATAGATATACACACTTTAATGTGCAACACACATATTACATATACATATATCAGGATCAGCATCAATGTCACCATTGGAAAGGGTACAGCAAAAAGAGTCCACAAGGCAATTCTCCAAAGACAGCAATAGATACATGCCTTCTTCAGTCTTCAGCTAGGCATGTGGATGGAATGCCCACATTGAAGAAATATATTCTGATGTAGATTATAGAGGTCCAGTAAAAATCATGTGAGAAAATGGCATCCAGAGATTCACTTGACACTTTGAAACCTCAGTGTGCATAGTCTTTTCTCTTATTCCAATATCAGTGACATTTACATACATATGAAATTTAAAAAAATATGTCTTTGTATCTTGTTCAAAGAAAACATTTATCTGCCACATAGTAGACATTGTCAATCTTATGCCAAAATAATTTTAAAATGAAAATAAATATTTATTTTTTATTCTACATTTATATATATATATATATATATATATATATATATATATATATATATATATATATATATATATATATATAATAAAGAATAAATATTTTTTTCCGTTTAAATATGTTTATTAACAAATAATAAAATAGTATTATTGTAAGAATGTACTTAACAAAAGAAAAATGTAAATGTGTTAAAAATATATAATAAATAATATTTCCATTAAAAAATATTTTTTCTACTTTACTTATAGAAAATAGAAATCCCTCAGACAGCCATGGGCAGAAATGTAAACAGATTATAGCAGCAATTGTACAATACCGGATGTCTATATAAATAGTCACACAGCAAGTACTAACCCAAAAGGTGCGAACGTACAAAAATATAAGAGGTGATAACTGAATTAAGACTGTGGGGCTTCAGTGTATCTAATCTAAACACCTACACCACCTCTTTTTTGCCAATACATTTTATATTTTCTCCTCCCCTCCAGTATTTGTGAATAGTGTTGAGCGAACCCGAACTGCACTGTTCGTGTTCGTACCGAACATTGCGGTTTTTGGACCCCAGACCCGAACACGGACATTCCACTGTATGTTCGTGTTGGAGTTCGGGGTTCGGCAGGGCCGGCCCCACCTGTAAGGCGATCTAGGCAGCTGCCTAGGGCGCACCTTAGCCGGGGGCGCCGGAACCGTGAAAAAAAAAAATCCTCCCCCTTCCCCCTTACTTACCTCCTTGCTGCTGCTCTGTCTCCCAGTGCAGGTCCGTGGCTGTGAGGAAAGCGTTGCGCGCTCCCCTCCAGCCGAAGCGGGGTTCAATAAAGTTTGTTTAAACTTTTTTTTAAACAAACTTTATTGAATGCGCATTGGCTGGACGGGAACGCACAACACTTCCCTCACAGCCACGGACCTGCAGCACCGGGAGACAGAGCAGCAGCGAGGAGATAAGTAAGGGGGAAGGGGGGAGGGAAAGGGTGGCTAAATCCTGGCACACTGAGAGGTATAATCCTGGCATATTGAGGGGCATAATCCTGGCATATTGTGTGGGAAAATCCTGGCATATTGAGTGGAATAATAATCCTGGCATATTGGGTGGCTAAGTCCTGGCATATTGAGAGGCATAATCCTGGCATATTGAGGGGCATAATCCTGGCATATTGTGTGGGAAAATCCTGGCATATTGAGTGGCATAATCCTGGCATATTGATTGGGAAAATCCTGTCATATTGAGGGGCATAATCCTGGCATATTGAGGGGCAAAATCCTGGCATATTGAGGGGCATAATCCTGGCATATTGTGTGGGAAAAATCTGGCATATTGAGTGGCATAATAATCCTGGCATATTGGGTGGCTAAGTCCTGGCATATTAAGAGGCATAATCCTGGTATATTGAGGGGCAAAATCCTGGCATATTGAGGGGCATAATCCTGGGATATTGAGGGGCATAATCCTGGCATATTGAGTGGCATAATAATCCTGGCATATTGGGTGGCTAAATCCTGGCATATTGAGAGGCATAATCCTGGTATATTGAGGGGCATAATCCTGGCATATTGAGGGGCATAATCCTGGCATATTGTGTGGGAAAATCCTGGCATATTGAGTGGCATACTAATCCTGGCATATTGGGTGCTAAGTCCTGGCACATTGAGAGGCATAATCCTGGCATATTGAGGGGCATAATCCTGGCATATTGAGGGGCATAATCCTACAGCGATTATTAAAATTACAGTGATTATTTTAGTGGGTGCTATACTACATATTGTACCCTGCCCTGAGCCCAGTGCCACAGAGAGTGCAGTGCACTTGAAACTGCATGTGTGCCAGCCAAATGACTTTAATCCTGTTCTGTTAGCTCAGTGGGCAACATCTAGGCATTTTTAAATACTGCAATTTGTTGGTGTCAAATATTACATTTGCATCCTGCACTTCATATCTGAGAGTCAAATAGAACCGTCAAATACTGTGCTTACAGCTCACTTTGAAAAATTCTAATAGTTTTGGGAGGTAAATAGTACATTTGCCTCTTGCGGTGCACTTCATATCTGAGAGTGAAATAGAACAGTCCAAAACTGTGTTTACAGCGCATTTTGAAAAATTCTAATTGTTTTGGGTGCTAAATAGTACATTTGCGTCTTGCGGTGCACTTCATATCTGAGAGTCAAATAGGACATTCCAAAACTGTGCTTACAGCGCACTTTGAAAAATTCTGGCTACCTCCTCCTCCTCCAGCGCCGCTTCCACCTACACCACCACGGTCACCGCCTCCTCAACCTATGGGTCACTTAGTATAAACTGAAAGAGAATACCCTGCACTCCAACCCTCTCACAAATGGATAATTCTGTTGATCCTCCTGTCAGCCTTGCTTTAGATTTAGATTTATGTTCTTCCAAAGCTAAAATCAAAGATTCCATCTAGTGCTACTTTATGGCTCAGCTGTATATGTAATTTGTATGTATTTTATGTTATTTTAAGTTATTTCCCTATCCACAGCAGCGCACTTGTCCTACTCTTACCCACATTTTACTTCGTTTTGCAGCCCTCTAGCCCTTTCCAGGACTTTTTTAGAGGCATTTTAGTGACCAAAAATTCGTGTCCCCATTGACTTCAATGGGGTTTGGGTTCGGGGTTAAGTTCGAGCACGGACCCGGACATTTTTTCGAAGTTCGGCCGAACCTGCCGAACCCGAACATCCAGGTGTCCGCTCAACTTTATTTGTGAACCTTTTCAAAAGCACAACAAGAGAGACTTTAGGGGTTCTTTTTATGGCAATCTAAAAAGTGCTGTGAAGAGTCAGTCCCTTTCTAATATTCCTCACATACTCTACAATTATTTTCATGAATATGCGGGTTGTCCTTCCGATATATATTTAAATGCACGGTTATTCAGCGAGGTAGATAACATCAGCTGGGGCGCATGTAAGTAAACCATCAATCCTAAAGGTGCAGTCTTTCTTAAATGAACGGAACTCAGTAAAAGGAAACTTGATTTTTGAGATAATCTTACCAGTTCAATCAGTTCAATTGGTAATCCATTTCTATTTCATATTGCGTGGGCCTTTAAAATCGATAGCCTTGGTATAACCTAAAATATCTTTTAGAATCTCATCTTTTTGTAAAATGTTCCACTGCTTTTTTAATTATCTTTTTTATCGGATGAGCTTTATTATTATACTCCAAAATAACTGGAACTTTAGACAATTGGTGACAATGTTGTGGTGCTTTCGGTTAAATGTTAAAAGTTTATTTTGATCTATGTTAGCCACTTCCAGTATAGATTTAACAACCTCTGCCATATTGTACAGCTTTTCTTAAAATGTGTCTTTTAAAAGGACAACTTGTTCACTGTAAGTGTCCAACTCAGTGCAATTCTGTCTTATATGTGTACAATGGCATTTGGGAGTACTGTATACTTTTTCTAAATCACAACAGGTTAATCTGGTCAGCAGCCAGTAGAAATCCAATTCAGCCCTTGTTTAAATCAGCACAAGTTAGACCCTGTACCTGTCGTTCCATGTAACCAAACAATGGGCAGGGCAGAGGAGTATGACATGGCCCACTTCCAGGCCTTAAACTGTTACTAAATCTCTCCTCACCGGACTACTAATGTAATCAAGGACTAAACTGGATATCTTCCGGCTGCTGACCAGACTACCCTGTTTAGATTAACAATAAGAATACAGGTTTACTTCTGTAACTTTTATACACATGTGATAGCACTATTTACTTATATGTGATTTTTTGGGGGGATTAGAGACACCATTTTTTTTCCAGTTTTTTTGTATATAAGAGGTTTATTGGGAATATTTATTTCATGTTTCAGGTGTCTTTGCTTGTTATCTTCTTGTTATTGGGCACTGTGGTACCAAATTTGTTGTCATTTACCGTATTTATCGGCGTATAACACGCGCCGGCGTATAACACGCACCTAATTTTAAGAAGGAAATTTCAGGAAAAAAAACTTAAGAGCTTAAATTAAGAACTTTGTAGCCCAATATGCCATTTTAATATGCCAGGATATTGCCCCCAATATGCCATTTAATATGCAGGATATTGCCCCCAATATGCCATTTAATATGCAGGATATTGCCCCTAATATGCCATTTTAATATGCCAGATATTGCCCCAATATGCCATTTTAATATGCCATGATAAAAAAAACACACTTTATTGACCGCGCGGCTGGAGGGGAGCGCACAACGCTTCCCTCACAGCCACGCAGCTTCAGAGCACCGGGGGACAGAGCAGGAACGAGGTAAGTTTTAGATTATTTTTTTTTTTTCGGTGTATAACATGCACACACCATTTCCCCCCTATTTTCAGGGAGAAAAAGTGCGTGTTATACGCCGATAAATACGGTATTTATTAAGTATTTTAAAAGGAAGGATACATTGAGATTTCTCCTGGGTCTAAGAACATAGCATTGTTACAATAGGTTACTAAATAATATTAAAATACAATTACACAAAGTTAACATAGAACACAAACAAGTAAGAAAACAAGTGAAATATAATCAATAATGATTACAGGTGCATTCTGCATTAAGTTATATTGACTGAGATCTCTTCAAAGAATTGAGACTGGAGGAAGGTGTCCTGGATGTTATTCCATAGCTGTGGTTCTCTGTAAGGATCAATTCACTTTTTTTATGGAATACTATGCAAAGTGCTGGTACTGGATTGGAGGTTATAAGAGGTGGGAACAGCTGGGGAGTTTCCCATAAAATCTAGGGAAGGTGCCACTCTTGTGGCCGGACAGGGAATGGCACCACTCTGTGGCTGGACTGGGAAGGTGCCAATCTATAATTTGAGGGTCTAATAAAAACTGGAATAGAGAATCCCAATAAATAAAAAGTAGAGAGAGTGGTAGAAAGGAAAAAGGTACTGTCGCTAACCACAATCAGTGAAAGTGGGTCCTTGTGTTCAAGGAGAAGGCAAGAAGGGGAGACAAAGTAATAACAAGCTGAAATGGACACCAGTGAGGGTAAAGTAAGCAGTAGGTATAAAATCTTGTTTAACCGTATTAGAATAAAAACATGAATATGTTTAATGCATCATAACAAATAGATTTACACAATAAAAAAAATACAATCCTAAAGTGCAAGTGTCATGATAGAAAGAAACAACCCCAGATAACATATGGCTACTTGACAAGGTACAGTGCATTTAAAGTACAATAACTGTGAAATATAGATCACAGAGAGAGTGAATTCTTAGTAGGCATAAGGACCATTGATTACAACTTAGGACACACTGACGTATTTCACCTGAACTGCTTCTTCAAGGGTAACAATATTATATACTATATTTATATTGCACAGATTTGTAATATATGCTGGAATCTACAAAAGGTCACTTTAGAAAATTCTGACTATTTTAAATCATAGGAATCCATACTGAGATTAATCAGAATTAAAGGAGATCTCCCTTGGAATAGAGTATGATTAAATTATCCGTGATAGCCAGATAGCGCAGGGTTTGCAGGTGCAGCATGCATTTGTTTTGCAGTGTGTCTTTTCAAATTAGCTGGCTCTTCAGAACGGGCTAATGCTAGCAACTGGAACAAGCAAGTACTTTGCTATCCAGCTGCGGTCGAATGTTCCGTCTGATGTATGTGGCCTATATCCTGTGTTTGATTCTTCACATCTGTGCCAATCTGTGGCTGGACAGGGAAGGTGTCACTCTGTGGCTGGACTGGGCAGATATAGAAGGTAGAGACACAAAAACAGACAAGAGCGAGCCTAAATAATAAACAGGAGAGCAATCCAAAAAAGGATATTGAAATGACTGTCTACAACCTGGATGAACCTGCACATGGATTGACTTATGACATGGAGGCCAAAAGATAGATTGTCTAGCCCAATACTTATAACCAATAACTGATTGCAGTTAGTGTATTATTTGCATTAGTCCTGTGGGTCTACACAAAATAAACTGATTTATTCTCAATTGAATTTGGATCCAGCATAATATCCTTTTAGTGAAAAGAGCGCATATAGTGATTGGATTAATCTGATACATATGATTGAAGCCAGTACCAATATATGCATATGTATAAGGTTGGCAAGGATTTATTAGAGTTGCAATCGGTTGAACTTCAGCAATATTACTGGGATTTGATCAGGTCCAGATTAGTATTTAATTTTAAGTTTCTTGAGCCATTTTACTTGTGCTAAAATACTATCTGTGTGAGCCATTTTCTACTTGTGCTATAAAGTGTTAGTTTTGCTTTTTAGCCACATGACATATTACAGGTGTATATCGCACTGCTTCATATTAAAGTGTATCAATTAATGTATTACTGTTATCACAGTGCAGCACGTTTTCAATTATTGTTATGTACTAGTGGGTTAAAGAATACCATTATGTATTTACATTATTTTCCATATTACTTAATTCATGTATTGCCTATTAATATTATTGTATGTTTTAATATAGGTGTATCACCTCTCAGAAAGATGCATGCCAAAAACAAAAACAGTTTAGCATACTGGTACCCTTTTACTAAAAGAGTCAATATTATGTGCAAGTAATGCAATTACTTGTCTATTTGGTACAGTGATATGTTTATTTTTTTCCCCAATAATTAATAAACCTGTACTTCAATGCTTCTTTTTGTCTTGTTTTCTTTACAATCTACAAATGTGATTACAATTTTCCCATTTACGCAAAGTACATTTTCTTTCTAAATACAACCTATACTGCCAATCTATTCAATGCATATATCAACTTAAAAATTAATTTTATGTTTAGCATTGTACCTGATGTTGTATCTATTTGATAAATAAAGACTTGAGCAGCCGGGATTTCCAGGTAGATAATTACATCTCTGCCTTAGGTTTCACTTCATCCATACTAAACCAGATCTTTGCTCTATGTCGTTGCGTAAATCCACACATAGCAGACAGAAGTTTGTTTTTCTTTGTATACCGACACATTTATTTTTCAGTCTTTGTTATTTAGATTATTTACAATTCTGCCTTCAGCTTGTTTCGGTCATTTCAGGTCAGCTTCATGCCCATTATGCATATAAAACTATTTGGCTATGCAGCCAATAACGTCTCTAAATTAGTGCATTTTTTGTTCATTAATGTAGTCATTGCATTAAATGTTTCCTCTCCATCCAGATTTGTTCCCTCCAAATAAAAAAAGGGGCTACAGATGTGCTTCTAATATAATGAGAATGTGATGTGGTATCCTCAACATGTAATTGATATAGAATAAAGTGTCCCAAAGAATGTATATTAAAATACAACATTGGGATAAAACCATATGGGCTCCACCTATGTTATTTCCCAGCATTGATACAATTACATGCTCCACCAATAGTATTTTCCAACATTGTTGTAAATGCAACCAGACATGAGCTAGCATTCTTCATTGGATATGGCAATGTAAGGTGACATGTCAGTTTTGGAATGTTGTCCAGGGCTATGTGGAACAAACATTTGGCACCCTAGAATTCGCCCTCTTTGGCTATTCTATCTTACCCATCAAAAATGCTTCACAAGAATCATCTCAGCTGTAACAAACAAAACCATTTTACAATTCAGGATCAGCAGGGGTAAGCCGTCCATAACAATCTTCAAAGAAAGACTCTTTTATGTCTTTCGTATGACTTGGCTCAACACCCAACAAAATAAGACTGGGGTAATAGAACATTTTTTTTGAAGATTGGAGCATATACATAAACTCAGGTCTCTGGACCTAAAAAGAAAAATTAAGCAAGCCTTTCAAACCTCACCTTGGTACATGAACCAAATTCTAAAAAAAAAAACAAGATCCATCTGTATACCATAACAACATATCGGAATACCATTTGTTTGTCTGCACTATTGTACATAATACCTTTTAAAATATTATGTGATGCTCTGTCTAATATCTGATGTGTTATAGTGTAAATGGTGTATATATATAATACCAACCCACCTTCGAATATTATATATATAATAAATAAAGCAGCATCCCATGTAAAAAAAAAAAAAAAAATGGAGCCTGAGCCTTGGGATCTTACAAATGATAGATGCTCCCAAGGTGACCACATCCTTAGAAACTGTATCCAGTTGTAGGTTGATTGATAAGTTATAGTTATAGGGTCTCTAGTAGTAGATATAGTATACTAGATATATACAGGGTTTTTAGCGTCAGTAATCATGTCATGTCATCCGATATATACTATCTCTTGTTATTTATAAACACTATTAGATAATATAGAGTTCATACATGTTATACATAATTAAACATCAATTGGAGGATCTTAAGTAGTAAATTATGTTAGATATCTATATGATTTCTGCCAAAGTTCGACATGTCATGTAATTTTGTGTCATTTCATGTTATACACAGATTGTGTTAAATAATATATAAAAAAAAAAATAGATATGTAAGAAAAAAGATTTTTGTTTCTGTAGATCTCCAATCAATGTTTTTAACCCTCGAGGAAAGTGGATATTAGCAACAGAATGTGCAACAACTCTCAGCACCCTGTATTTACATACATATATAGTAGAGATATAGGTCAGTCTATACTCAATTTTTATGAAATAAAATATACATGCTACATATGGAACACATAGGAATGTGCAAGGCATATAGATATATTAGAGAATATTATCCATGTTACTATATATGTCAATTATTGATATATAAATAGTTACAGGTATTCATAGTTAACATGAATACCTGTAACAAAACTGATAGATGGCCCTATCATGTCATGAAATGAAAAATAAAAATATATCATTGATTTAGTAAATATAAGTGAGCATGTGATAAAACCATTATCAAACATTATCAAGTACAGAACAAGAGTATACACAAAAATATACAAATGTTTTTTTTTTAACGTCCTTTCTATAAATTTTTATTTTACAAACTTTGCAGTTGTAATACAAACATACAGATAATACCGTGCATTTTACCAAGAGCTCCTTGTACTAATCTCTAATCTATAGATAAGTTCCATTAAAAATAGGACGATGATAAAGTGCAAATAATGGTATTGAAAGATCCTTATTTCCATTCAAACTAGTGAGTTAAACTTGTATACTTCAACATTCATACACACATACATACCTACCCTAGCTCTTTGGTACAGCTGATATAGTAGACCTGTGCTGGTTGAGGACAGAGGGGGGCGGAATCCCTTTTAAATCCCTTTCTGAGACAAACAATACGTGAAGTTTAAAATCCTGCAGCCTGAACAGGCTTGGAGACAGATCCCTCCATCTGTTTCTGATAGGCATACTGTACCGTGATCTCCTGCCACGTAGGGAGGTGAGGGCTTCTCCAATGCCTAGCCAGGCAGATTTTAGACGCAGAAAAAATATGTACCAAACAGTTTTGCTGCGTCTTACTCATTGATGGACAATCTAGCAAAAATAGGAAGAGGGGTGCGATAAGTGAGCATCGGAGATCACAGGTTTCTAGCAAAAAATGCTGCAACTTTTCCTTCAATTCCCTTAATCCTCCGCATTTCCACCAAATATGATACATGGAACCCGGAGCCCCGTCGCATCTCCAACACAGATTCGATGTTCCGCGCTGGAATCTGTTCAGGCGCACGGGAACCTATACAGTATTTTATAGTAAACTTCTTGTAGTGAAACACAATGTATAACCGACCTATTGAGGAGTATAGCCTTATACCATTTCTCTTTGGGGTATGATACTTGTAGATCCCCTTCCCATTTTACAATAGCGGCGGGGAGTGGGTTATCCAAGGCTTCATCCAAATACATAGTTAATTTCGAGATTAATTTAGATTTATGGTGTGCCCTAATAAAGATGTCCAGAGTATCCTGGGGAGCAAACTGTTGCTTCCCCAGGAAACTCCGGATCCTAAAAAAGGCCAAAAACTCTGAGTTAGGAAGGGCAAATTTTTCTTGAGCCTTCTCGAAGGTGATCAGGTTCTCCTCTTCAAATATATCGGCAATTAGCCTTATCTTTCCATCCTTCCAAACCGAAAAATCCAAGTTTGACATGTAAAATCTTAGGGAATCGATTGATGCCTCCTTTTTAAGTGGATTAAACGTTCCTATTTCACCTCTGATTTTAACTAAATTATTGAACACATCCCTTATTACCAGAGAATTTACTTCTATTTTCTCAAAATCCGGAGCTGCTACCCAGTAAAGAAGGAATGGTTTCAACTGTAGTGTTTGAGTTTTTTCTATCTGTAACCATCTAGGAATACTGTCCCGCTTCACATTCCATTCTATTGCATGCACTAACATAGTTATTTTATGAAGCTTATGAAGGTCTGGAAACCCTAGTCCTGCATAGCTGGTACCTCGCATAAAGTCTCTTTTAGCTATTCTGGGCTTTTCACCCTGCCATACATATGCCAAGAATATCCGTGTCAATGAGTCCAAGGTTCGTTTGGGCACTTTAAGTGGAATTGCTCTAAATAAATATTGGACCTTGGGGACTAAATAAGCTTTAAGTGCGTTTATTCTACCCATCCAGGACAGTTCCGTTCCCTTCAATTTTTCTATTTTGGATTTTAATTTCCCGGCAAGATGTTGATAATTTAAGTTAACCAAACCTTCAAGATCAAAGGTGATTTTAATTCCCAAATAATACATTTCGGATCTCGAGCAATCAAATTTGTAGAGGGTTTCAATTAGTGATATTTGTTCGGGTCTCAAAAAGGTGGTAATTACCTGAGTCTTTGCCAGATTCAATTTATAGTTAGAGTATTCACTATATTCTCTTATTATATTCAGGACTTCTGGTATCGAGGATAATGGAGAGGAGAGGGTCAAGATCACATCATCTGCATACAGTGCCAGCTTGTGCTCCTGTGACCCGATCCCCCTCCACCATCCCCGATTATCAAAGCGTATAGCATCAAGGACACGGGACACCCCTGTCGTGTGCCGTTCTGAATACTGAATGGGCCGGACTTTAGCGAGGGGCCCATAATGTAATCCTGGGGGTCGCAGTACAGAGTCATCACAGAGTGCCTATATGATCCCTGCAGGCCGAATATCTCCAAAGACTCCTTTAAGAAGGTCCAACTCACCTGATCGAAGGCCTTTTCAGCATCCAATGCCAAATAGGCCGCTGGTAATTTCCTACGATTAATTTCTGAGATCAAATTTATCAATCTATGTGTGTTATCTTCTGTAGTTCTATCATAGATGAATCCCGTCTGATCTGGGTACACCAAGCTTGGAAGTATTGGACCCAGACGAGACGAGAGCACCTTTGAAAAGATTTTTTAGGGAGATTGGTCTATAATTACTTAAAATTTGCGGGTTTTTCCCATCCCTTGGTATTGGGATGATAGCGGCCTGCAGCATCTCTGGTGGAAAGGAGTTACCCTCTTTGATATAATTAAACACCCTGAGGAGTATCGGGGAGATCCACGGGTCCAATACTTGATAGAATAAAGCAGAATATCTGTCTGGGCCCGGGGATTTCCCTGATTTAAGGCTCTGCACTGCGTCCCTCACCTCTGCCAAATCGAAAGGTAGATTCAGGCCCTGTGCTTCTATATCTGTAATTTTCGGGAGATTGAGTTTTTGGAGATATGCCCAGTTTAATACTATACAGAGCCAAACAAAAAAAAAAATCATAAATCATTCTTTGATATCAATTTCCTTCATGGCACTTATCCTGTTATATATTGAGGTTTAAGTAATAACATACTTTACCGGCATACTAATAAGGAGAAAAAGTGAATTAATAGTGACTTAGTCTTCCGAGCTCTACCGTCCATATTACTTCAAGCTTCAAGAAGAAAGATATTGTGCTACATAGATTCCCCTTTCCCCATCCCTCCCCGAACTCACCCCCTCTCCCTCCCTCCCCCCCCTTCCCTCCCTAACTCCCTCTCTATAGTGCTTAATTAAACTCTATTCTTATTCCATTTTAAGTGTTCGGTGCAAGCCTCCATTATGCTTCTATTTAAGTTTCATTGTGCTGTCTTTGAAATGCCTTTGAGGTGCCAGTACAGTGACTACGATATAGTTAAATTCGTCAAATCTTCCATTCCCATTGTACTCTTATTCAAGTGGCCTGCCCCATTATAGTGCAGAGAAAAGAAAAAATACATCATGGGGAAGAGTATGAAGTCTATCAACACTTATTCTATAGTCCTCCTTTCTTTAGTATAACTCCCATACCCGACAGTCTCTCCTTTGCTTCTTCAGAGTCCTTACAGTAATACGTGGTTCCACCATTCGAGAAGATTAGAGCAGTCGGGAATCCCCATCTGTATTGAATTCCTTTTTCTCTTAGTTGGAGACAAATCTCATGGAAACTCCTTCTGTTCTTTCTTGTCGTCAAGGAAAGATCCGCAAAGAGCAAGAGACCTTGAAATCTTCCTGTTGGGGGTTTGACAGACGGATCTGTCTCATCTGTAAATCTTTCACGTAGGTGTTCTGAAAACAGACGATGACATCTCTAGGTTTATCCTGGGTCTCTTGATTTAGCGAGTCTATGAATTCTTTCAAAGAGATATTTAGTGGCCTTCTCTTCGTCGACATATTGTGCCAGAAATTCTGTGCAGTAGTCATACAGCTGTTCCGAGTTAATATCTTCTGGGATGTTTCTGAGTTTAAGGTTTCTCATTCTACTCCGGTCCTCCAGGTCCGTCAGTTTCTCTTCCATTGTTTGTGCTTCCAGCTTTAAGTTAGTATTTTGCTTTTTCAGTACGAAGATATCCTCTTTTAGTGCCTCGAATCTGGCTACTCTGTATCAGCAGAGTGGAATGTATTGCACTAATTTCGGTTTTCATTTCTTGAATGCTAAGTTTAATATCCGTACTTATTCTCTGGAAGAGATTTTCTAGTGCTTGATTCAGGATCTCCTGAGTGATTCCCATCATGGTTTCTTCGCCGGTATCTGATCTGGATTTATCCGGGGAAGACAATTGGTTCTGGTTCTTTTCCTGTTGACTTGATCGAGGGGAGTAATATAGACTCATTGGTTTTAGTGATTTACCTTTCTCCTTCTCTGTCTTGTCCTTTTTTGGAGCCATTTTGCTTTTAAGTGCGGGGGTAATTTTTAGTTCTGTTATCAGTTCTGTTATCTGTTATGTTACTCCTTGTATTCAGATAGTAAAGACATAGAAGTTATCTGAACCCATGTAAAGGTTTTGTCCTGGACCTCCCTGTTTTAATCTACTCTTTCTTTTTTCCTTCTCTTTTTCCCCTCTCTCTTAACTTATTTTCTTTGCCATCTGCTTTTAGCTGGCATACCAGGGATGTGAATTGGGAAAGTGGATCCTTCCGTCAATGGAGCGAAACGGATAGCTTGAGCCAGCTAGATGCTTTGCATTAATTCTTTACTTTTACTTCTTCTCTCCTTTTCCTATCTCTCTTCCTCTTCCCGACTCCTTCTCTCTCTCTTTCCCCTTCTTTCCCTCCACTTCTCCTCCTTCTTTCTTTTTCTTTCCCTTCTTCCTTCCCCTCTTACTTCCCTCCTTTCTCCCTTCTATTTATGGGGCCGATGGTTGTCAAACATACAATTTGTGTAGACAAATTTTAACAGTAGGTAACATTCAGTTCCACACAACGTGCAAACCTGCAGGTATTTATAAGCAGAGTATTTGCCTTGTGGTTCACACCTTTGATTTGGTTAATCATTCAGGCCCTGGTGTGTCTGTGGTTAGAATCTTTGTTTCTGATGGCCCGGTGGTTGCCAAACATACAGTTTATATAAACAAAATTTTAACAGTAGGTTACGTTCATTTCAGCACACCGTGCAGGCATTCATAAGCAAAACATTTACCCAGTTGAATTAAATCTTGGTTTAAAGATATCCCACTTGCTAAATGACTTTTTAGGGTAACTCTTATCCCTTTTATCCACTTTACCAAGTGTACCTTCGGGAGCCCTCCGTTGAGGAGCTCCCTAATTGCAGATTTCCCACTTCTGAGCGGTCCTTCCAGATCCAGCCTTCCAGTTCATTACTCGGTAGAAAAAAAAAGAGTCAGGAAATACTGCATTTGCAAGGCTAACCAGCTACAGCCACGCTGAGTCTCCCCCGCAGAGTTAAACAGGGCTAACCAAGGCCATAATGCTGGAGGATAAGAAGAAGAAGGAGCCTTGGGGAAGAACAGAGAGAGAGAGCTCTGAGTATTCTACTGGTTGTAAATCTTCCAGGCGAGCTGAGTACTGTAGAGCCACAGGGGTGAAGGAATCCAAGCAAATGTCAGAGGAGAGCAGAGAGAGAGAGCTCCAAATAGCCTCCAATTTTCCAGACGAGCTGAGTGCTGTGAAGCCACCCGGGTGAAGGAATCAGAGCAAGCATCCCTCTATGGCCGATCCGCTTCTTCCCCACCGCTACACACACACACGTGCACTTATTTAGTGTAACGTCATCACGCCCCAAATTCTTTTAATGGTAAAACATATATATCTCCTGTATAAATTAGTAACCAGAGCTCTGATCCTAAGTTTCACAGCTAGTGTGAATTTAGCTAAATAGATGAAATAAGCGCTTAGCTAATTAAGGCTGAAAATAGAATATTAGAGCAAGAGATATAGCAGATAGCTTTAATTTATTTACAGCTTCTCTAAGCAGTCAATAAAGTGATACATAAAACAAAGTCACAGTTGGTATGATGAAACGATCGTTGGGTCTTTTTTTCTCCAAGATCATGAGGAGTATTGGACTATTGCGGTTTAATACCTTTAAACGGAGACCTGTCTGCCATTCATTTACCATAGGACTTTTCTTTAAGCACACAGCTTCATCCACCTCCACGAGCAGTTACTATGGGTGTGCTGTAGGGGTGTCCATAACATTATAGCGCCTATCTCTGCATACTCTACCGGAGCACATCCATCAAACGGACTTCATTTCTAAAGCAAGTTAGTTTGGCTGTGGTGGGAGTTGCCTTTCCTTGGTTTGCCCACTCTATTCTGCAATGGTCTGTGCATTAGGGGATTTGCTGCTCGTCAACATTTGTGCTTTACATGCCTACAGCTGCATCATATGTGAACTGCTCTTGTCCGTCAAAAATAAACCGAATTTACCTAAACGTCGAATTCCACAGATCAGAGTCATAAGACAGTTAGTTGTCTGAAATTAATGCAGCAATGGGCAAAATTTGTTTCGGACAAAAAAAAATTGTCTAAAAGGACAAAAACTAAACAAGTTTTTTTGTTTTCCCCAACTCTATTATTTACACCTTAACTGTGAAAGGAACTGGAACTGTTTGCTTATGCATCACACCTAAAGAAAATTGGAAAGCAGCACTCCCAAAATGCACTGCTAGGGCTCCACAACCCCCAACAACAGGAAAAAACACAGATGATGCTCAGCACTTGAGTGAGGTGAAGTTTTTAATCCAACATGCATGGCAAAGTTTCGACCCCCAGGGTCTTTGTCAAGCCGGCTCAAGTGCAGAACATTGTGTGTGTTTTTTCCTACTTATGGATTACTGCACACTTATTATTAGTCTATTTACATGCAGGGCAGGACTTTCACTGTATTAACTGCCTAGAGGGGCTAATTTTCTATTTTCAGCTTTAGCTATTTAATTAAGCACTTATTTCATATGTTTACACTAGCTGTGAAACTTAGGATCAGAACTCTGGTTACTAATTTATACAGGAGATACATATCTTTTTCCATTTGAACATGTGTTTATTTTGTGGTATACTATTGTTCTGTGTTTGATAATGTTTGATAATGTTTTTTTCACATGCTAACTTATACTTACTAAATAAATGATATATTTGTAGTTTTCGTATGCATCTCATGGGAGTGCCATCTATCATGTCTTTTTTTGTGCACCTTTTTGCAATTTAAGTCCTCGAAAATAAATGTATATATATTTGTTCCATATGTAACATGTCTATTTTATTTGATTGAAAACAAGTATACACTCAAGGATGTCTTTATTATAGATGTATGTACATACAGGTACTGAGAGTTATGACACTTTCTGTTACAAATACTTGTTACTAATAGTCTGCAGGTGGCTCTAATGACACTCATTATTTCATAGCATTGAAGGTGGCTGCATTTAACATGTCTAAAAAAAGAAAGTATCCATTAATGCAATAAGATACTGCAAATACTTATTTGCTCCAAACTCTTCTTTCCAACCCTAACAAGCGTTATGAAATATTTTTATCATATAATTTTAATTTATTGATGGTCTGTATTTTTATGATACAAAATTACAAAAGGGATTTGATTACTGATACTATTGTGGTACAATGTTGGCAAAAAGATGTGTTGTATTATTGGCAAAATGTATACATTTTGTTAGACATTTTTCCCTTATCATGATACATTGGTGAGGAGGCTAACATGACTTACTTAAAACTGAGTTATATTTTTAATACATTCAAGATTATATTACATATCATCCATTTACAAGAGTACAATAGCATGATTGTGCAGATCAGTGATCTGTAGTTATATTATTACAGGTTGAGTATCCCTTATCCAGAAATCTATTATTCAAATTGATCTGTTATGCAAACAAAATCTGGGATTTTGCCACAAGCTGAAAATTCCACACACACCTGTCAGATGCAAACAAACAACAGTGTATTCATTGTTCAGTCCACTTAAACTGCCATATAGCCTTTCCATGTATGACCAGATTCTCCCATGCCCACAAAGGGTAATCCAATGCCCTGTGTGCAGACCTGACGTGCCATCACATCTCATCTACATCACAGTAAAAGTGATTTATTTGCAATATACAATATTTGCATTAAAACTACTGTATTTATTGAGTACTGAGAGGCTTTAATATTTCTTACGTGTGAAAATGATCCATTATCGAAAATTATCTCTTATCCAAAATACTTCTGGTCCCAAGCACTTTGGATAAAGGATACTCAACATGTACAACTAATATAACAAGAATTCAAACGTTAAATGACCCTCCCAAAGAGAAATATTCTGTCACAGTTTGTACAATTGCAATGAGTGCGATATTACACAGTCAAGTAAATGACGCTAAACAATATAATTTATCTGCGTAAGAATCCCTTTTATCTCATTTCTTATTGTACTTATGTCTATTTGAACACACAATATCACTATGACTAGAGAGATTATCATTATCGGTTTTGTGACAGCCGTTGCAAGTTTGTATAAAAAAAGAGTGATCTTATGATCCTTTAGAGCAGCATAAACATAATGCATGGAATGAGCAAGATAACAGAAAGATTATAATAGTTCCTCACCCGAGCAAAAGAAAGAGTTGCTGGTGCTGTTCTTGACTTACCACAAATAGCACTGCAACAAGGCATCTGAACACCGAGAAGGGACACTACAATTTATATATTTTTTTAATGATTTTCTATTATAATTAATTTTATAAATATGTGTGGATCAATGCAAATTTAAAATGTCATAAAATTTGAACTTCTTGTTTGAAATTTCACTGCAAAATTATCAGTTGAGTTGGAGATCAAGAATATTTTATAATTTATGTAACAAATAAGGCATATAAGGATGTAATAACAGAAATGCTTGGGATGGCTTACAACATTAGTGAAAATGCTTAGGTGATAACCTGACTGAAGGTAGAGTATTAAAATGCACCCCTCTTGCAAAACAACCCCAAAAACTTTAATCTCTGCATTGTGCTAGCCATGTCATGGATCAGATTATGGGTTAGATTTTATATTCTGAAATTGTGAAAATAATTAGCATTCGTGTATGCTCATGCAAATGCTCTTCCTAACTGTTCATATTAGTCTTTGTATACATGTTTATATTCTCATTCTGTTACCCAGTCAAAAATATTTTCCTCCCTTCCATCTCACATGATAGATATACAGACTGAGAGTACCCAATGGTTGCTGGACCATATCTATGAAGCAGCAGCTTCATGAAATCATTTCTCTCAAGTCTGTTTTTTTTACAAAAACTGTGGGATGTGTTTTGAATGGCACTTTGTAAAAGGCCATCTAAAGTGGTTCATCAAAACAGAGCACACTTAGTAAAACTGTGCATTGAATTCTCCCCACACACATAAACATTAGATTTGGAGGTCCTCTAGATGGGTCTAGGACATTTTGCCACTGCCTGTTCATCGTGACAGATCACTTACAGTTCAGCTCAGCTGTTTCGGCACTGAACTGCCACCGCAAATACTAACCCATCCATTAAAATAAAGTCCTCTTACCCTAAAAGTACCCCCTAACCACACACTAACTATCAAACTAACTAATACTAACCCCTGAATCCTAATGCTAACCCCAAAACTAACACCCTAATAATAACCCTAAATGACCCCTAAAACTAACTTGCATTGACAGAGCACCTGGAAGCTATTAAGTGTCAGGCAATCAAATTCAAGCATGCTAGAGTGCTATAAAGCACTCACAAAGAACTGTCCCAGTCAGCTCTAGACTAGGTTCCCCCATGCTGCTCAAAATCAAGAGCTCATTTTGCCACATCACCTCCACACCCTTGTTGAGGAAAAGAGTTTAGAAGTTGTATGTTTGGCGGTTGTTTTGACCTCTGTTTCATTATACTTTGTTTCAGGTATGAGCACTGATTATTATTATTATTTTGCCTGGATATTCTTGTTCCAGGTTGAAAAATCCTTGACAATTCATTAACCCTAAATGCTTGCTTCATATATACAATTATGAAATATAGGTCCACATTATTTGGTAAAAAATGCTATCTTATAAAATGTGTTAGCTAAATAACAGACTTGTCCCTAAATATTTATTGCTATTCACCAGCCAATAAATTAATTTTATTGTGGACAAATGGGGTGATGATTTCAAATGAACAAAAGTTTGCGTAATTAAAATTATTGCTTAATGAATGGCTACTTGTAGAAATTTTGGAATCACAACCTGCACTGATGTAGTGTTCAAGAGGCATGTCATAGATATTTCCTAGAACTATTTTTCCAACATTTGTAATCCACTATGACTTAATAACAGTAATTTATTTTCAGACACTTAATTTTAAAATTATACTTTTTAAAAGGCTTGAAAAATGTAATTGTTTAATAAGCAATGATAAATATTTAGCACCGTTAATGATTCAGGTGGTATTACCATCTGCTGTGAAATAAGAGACGCCTATTGGCCAATCTGAAATCACAGATTAGCATAAACTCAGCGTGATTAATCCGCATAATTTAGGAGCAAAATGATTAACCACATTCTGTTTATGCTAATCCCTGTTCTTTAAATGGCTGAGGCAAGAACATAGTTTACATCAAAGAACACAGAGCTTTCAACTCATAGCTGTGTTATGACTGACTTAATTGTTAGAATGTACACAGCATGCTAGTCACTTTTATGAAAGTAGTTTACTGTAACCAACCTTATGTGGTTCAATCTTTATAAATTTGTTTATTTGATGTGTTTGTTTTTTTACAAGATGCCAAAGGACTCACAAGGTAATTTACCAGCTGAGTCCCATTAATTTGGCATGTCTTTTTAAGACACTGATTTATTATGCAACTTTTATTTTAAAAGTTAGCCTACACATTGGTATTACAATAGAGAAAAATTTTAAAAGGATTATACTTGTTAATAAATGCCACACACAATTTCACAAGGCTGCACCTATATTGTAAGAGTATGCAATAGATATCCAAGTCTCTGGAGAACTGAACATTACGGTTGCTACCCAGCTGCTGTTGTACTAGCACACCGGTAAAAATTTGGCTTTAGACCAATGTTAGTCTTTGGAGACAAAATGGTATTTTTTTTGGGAAGAAAATGTTGCAACCCTAATATCAACATATTACACTTGTACAACAATAGCCAGATTCACTTTGTAGTGTGAGTCACACATTTCATTGAGTTTAAATATAGAATTAAAAGAGACAGGAAGATAGTAGGGGAAATAATAAAAATGGTTAAGGGAAAAGATAAGGCAGAGCAGGTGGCGTGTTCAATTCCAGATAAAAAGGTAGGTTATGCGGTGTAGCAGTGATTGTGTTTATGGACATTCAATAAATTGTATCCAGTAGAGCCAGGTGTGTGTGTGTCGGTCATGTTGGTCCTTCATTTCATGGAGAATTATTTCATATGCCTAGTGTTTTTCACTTTTAATATCCATTCACGGAAAGTAGGAAGGTTGGGACTGTCTCAATGTAAAGCTATTATAGGGACGGTTTGGTGCCCAAAATGCATCTTCCAAATGCTAATGCATATTAATGTACAATCAAAGTACTTTAAAATGCATGTTTTACATTTTGCATTGCTTAAAAATTAAAATACTTACATCTAGATGAAATTGTAAAATTAAAGAAGTTTGCAAGAAACCAGGACTGCCCCCACTAGCTGAGTAAAAGTAATTTCCTTTTTTTTTTGCTGCAGGAACCAATTAGAAGAATTTAATTCAAATGATGTCATCAGACAATGTGTTGCACTGTTAAGAGATCCTACTGTGTATAAGAGCAAGTTCATTACAGTGAAAATCCGAAGGCGGATTTTTCCTGTGTGCTGTGTTTCCAGGATTGTGCAAGCCATCATTTGCCTTACAATAAACTACACTCGTTGGGAACTATATGGTCTGGTCACTCCGCAATCCGTTCTTTTGATTTATTAGTTTAATATATGTTTAGGGATATTTTTGTAATTGTTGTCATGGTAGTGTGATGTAGTAGTAATGTGGTGTGTATTTTAGTGCAATATGGTTGTATTTGCAGGAATTTTCACCAAATGTGCAGTATCTAGGATCTAGTGCAAGTAGGTCTAATGTTCGCTGCCAGTGTGGTAGTAGTTTGGATGACATTTCTTGAGTTGTATTGTTTTTTGACCAGTAATGATTCAACTGGAATATTTATTTCCTATTGGGGTTCACTTCCCTATGAGTGCTGATAAAGCGGCATCAGTGATATTGAGGAGCATCTTGTAGAGGAGTGAGATCCCATGTGGTGGTAGGGAATCTCCTGATGTCAGTTCCTCCAAAACTGTTAGGGGTCCTGTAAGATTATGTTTCGATGGTATGGAACTATAAAAATATCCCAGTTGCGTAATGGAATTGGTCTTAAAGCATTTAGGTTTGGTTTAATAGTATATCAACTAGGGCTTTAAGTTTATTATTCGAGACATAGTTCCCCATTGTGGTAGGACTGGTTAGGGAAGTCAATAGAAATTTGCCTGCTTCTTTTTCTAGAGGGACGTTTGGGTTGTGTATTAGTGAAGTAAAATGGGAAGGATAGGTGGTTAATGTATGTTTCAGATAGGTTTTGTGGAAAACTGAGAGATTAGCCAGGATCAGTGGATGGGTTTTGATTAGTGGTTTTATTTTTTGTGGTTGAAGCCAATGGAGAAAGGGAACTGTTGTTGATTTGGTTTCCAAGGTTTGTGGGTATTATAATATTATGAGAAGATTCCAGGTGTGGTAGTATATAGTTGGGCATGGGAGCCCTAAGCTTCCACTGAACTTATGTTGAGTTAATAAATCAATCTTAAGTCTAGTTTTTCTATGGGCCAAAAAAACTTCAGGAACCTCATTCCAATTGACTTTAAAAAAAGGGGAATTTAATTGGTATTGTTTGGAACAGGTGTAACAGGTGGGGTTATTTATTTTCAGTGTGTTAACTCTGCCTGTCCAAGTTATAGCTGTGGGGCCCCACATGTTAAGGTATTTTTGTAGAACTGTAAGAAGTGGTGGAAAGTTCTGTTGCCATGAATGTACACCGCTTAAATAGATAGGAGGCAAATATATGTTGTTCCTCATATGGGAATTAGTTTAAATTTAGTTTAAATTTTCAATGTTTATTTAAGTAAGCAGTTATTTTTCTCTTGCGATTATTGTATTGGTCAAGATAGCCTCGTTAAATATCCAAGTGTGATGGGTCAGTCAGGTCAGCGGCGATTTGAGAGACAGTGAGGGGATCTTGATTGAACTAGGTGGTCACACAGTATTGTGCTTTACGTAATAGAGCTAAATAAAAGTGTGTGATAAACAGATAATCAGTGTGAATATCTGGCATGGGGAGTAGAATAAAAACTATAGTTTCTTTTATTAGGGTGTAATGCAAGCCAGCAGTCTATAAATTGGTTGTCAGCAAGCAATTTCTTTATTTTATGTGAAGTGACTTGAGATGTGTGGGCTGTCCCTATTGAAGAGCTCACATATTTTAAAATCTGTAATATATAGTGGTAGTAATAAAAGGGTTGATTGGCCATTTTCAACCAGACGCATGTGGGTCATATTCACTCAACAATTTTCGCATGTTTTTTGTCATCTTCGTTTTCAGCTTGCAACACTTCCAGGAAGAAGCTCTTAGCAGAATACGTTTCCTAAGGCACCTGTGGACTGAAGAAGGTACTGTAGTGAGGGCCAATCTCTCTGCCATCCACTTTCTCATGGATGTCAAGCTAAACATTGTACCATTTATTTAAATGACTATCTATAAATATATTACATTATGATAATATCTCCCCTTGTCTACAAAGCTCAAGGTAGAAAACTGTGCAGTGTCTCTGACTGGGTAGCTGTAGATGTAAGTTTTCTAATGCATATCCTCTATACATAAATGCAAATATATGTCTATTTTTGTGAAATGTTACACTTTGTAGAATATAATGTTACTACATTTTACTACTGAAACAGGGCTGCCCAGGGGCCCCACTGTAATAAAACCCCCACTATATTCTATAGGGCTAGGGGCTGTCCAAGGCACCTGACCACCTTAAATAATACAAATAATATAAAATTAAGTACCTAACTACTCCCTACCTTATCTTGCCATCCACTTGGGCAACCCATGGCACCATGTATATATTTGTGTTAGGTGATGCAGAATGACTTGGGCAACCCCCAGGCCATGTTTATTATGTAGGAGGGCCAACCCCTATGTATTAATAGTATGGAAGTTTTTAGCAGATGTTAATTTCTAAAGTATTTTAATAATGTTAATGCACCTCTACTTACTTAGTATAACACAACATGGTTTGCAAACAAGCATTTGTAAATGGCATAAGAATGTAACAATACAAAAAAAATTCCCCCCCAAATTCTAGAGACTAAAAAATGATCACTTAGCCTCTAAATTGTAATTAACCTTTACCATGCACAAAAGGTATAACACATCTATAAACAGCAATATGAGCCAGCTTTAGTACTATACAAAAGTCAAGATAAAGGCTTTACATGTGATACTTATTCTATTGATGGGAAAAAGACCTGTGTATTGCTCAAGCATTCACTAGATAAATGTATGTTTTATATATAAGCCCATTATATATCCTCCCTCTCTCTTTTACATTGATACAATAGACATGAAATTCATCTCTACTAGACTTATGTAATGAATGGGCTTCTCCAAGCAGAAAGTCAATGACTTTTTTTTAGAATGTTTTGTGGATTCACAATGGATATGTGCTACTGTGGTGAATAAAAACTGAAGTAGATAAACTTCAATTGTATCGTCACCTTTGATAATATGAACCCTTTCATTTCATACATTTTTAATGTACAATTAAACTGTATATCATGCCACCACTATATACATTGAGGTGTTACATTGATGCAAATTGTGGGAATTAATAAACGGGCAAAGTTAGGTGTTATCAAGATTTGCTTTTGAACAGTTACAATACGTATTCTGTAGTGAGCAGAATTTCTATTTCATTGTAGCAGCCACAGAGACAAGGTATTCTTTCAAAAATTAATTCATAATCTAGAATGCAATTGCTGCTATCTTAAAACACATGATATCTCATTCCCAGAGCTAACTTAAATATATGCTCATATTATTAGACATATTAGATTTTGTTTATTAATAAATGCAAAATTATCAGGCATTATCAGGCATCATTCCCCAACATTTTTTCATTAAGACATGTTTGTACTAAGTTTCAGAAAAGACACACAAAATAGTTAGAACCTAGGTGTGGGGGAAAGTGAATAACAATGCAAATGAGATTGTGAAGCATGAGGAAGTAGGAATGTATATGAATGTAAATGTGAATGTAGAGAATAGAACTGTGTTAGTAGAATTATAATCAAATGCATAGATTATGAGAAAAACATCCTTCTGGCTTGATAGGCATGTTAACTATATCAAGGGGAATGTATAATTAACATAATAAGTACAAGATGATGTCATCAATTTCCTGTAATTCTGATTGCTCTGCTTATATACAATTTTTATTCCCTACATCCACAGTACAATGTTACAGTGCAAGTATATTTAAATCCCCTGATGTAGGAGATGAGAGCTACTTCCATATAAAGTAGACAGTTTTAGTTCATAGCATTGCAATTATTCATTTTTACAGGTTTTCTCTAATGTGGTTTCCAGTAACATTTACAAT
The DNA here is from genome assembly GCA_036172795.1 of Pelodytes ibericus. Taxonomy (NCBI): domain Eukaryota; kingdom Metazoa; phylum Chordata; class Amphibia; order Anura; family Pelodytidae; genus Pelodytes; species Pelodytes ibericus. The sequence continues at coordinate 104,027,559 of CM069858.1, read as the reverse complement.
GTTATAGCTCCTGTCTGTGAAAATATTTTTTTTGGGATGTATATACCTGATCTGAAGTACTAACCTGCTGTCTACCTGGTTCTTGTACTGCCACTCTCTGCTGTGGATTCCCCTAATGACCACACAAACCTGGGGGTGCTATAACACTGTGGCTCAGTGGATGATTAGCCAAAGACACGTGTTGGTAGTTTGCTGCTAAGATAGTCCTTTTCCTTTGGTACATAACTCAAGTTTGAAAATGCAGAGATTTGTATATCTGTATTTTAGTTTGGCATTCCGAAAAATGTTAACGTATCATGTTATTTATGGCTCAACAAATTTGCAAATTAGGGGATAATTAGACTATAATAAGACATTGTATTTGACTTCCTTGCTTACAACATATTAGACTTAAAAGTGCAGCTTATCTTCTGTGACTAACCAATAATCATTCCAAATAAAAAAAGTGTAAGTCAAATCAAACTAAATTCCAAGTTTTAGTTATTTGTTTAGCTGTCTCTGGTCCATTTCTATCAATTTAAAAAGTCCAACTTTTAAAAGAAATGATTATCGCAAATGTGGTTGATTTTTTTTTTCAAATAAAATCCACAGGTCCATCCTTAATACATACCCTTCATTATGTAAAAGTTCCATATTGAAATTAGGCCCACCTTGGAATTCACCAGCATGTGGCAGAGCCTTTTCTTTCTTATATGGCTGTGTAGTGCTAATCAAGTAAAACAGTCATGTGTTCAGGAACCATGTTTTTTCTACCTTCTTAATATACATCAAAAGTTGAAGCGACTTCAAATATGATAAAATGGTTTTGATGTCTAGTGCTCCTGTGGCTGAAATAAAAGAGAGACTCCAGAGAGTAACATTTGTACAATCTTTCTCAGCAGGATAATCTCTTTTGGTGATAAAATTGTTCTAGTGACACTTCAGACTGGGGGAAAAACAAGTCAAATATTTCAAAAACAATTGTACCAGAAAGGCAGTGGTCAATGTAAAATGTAGTAGAGTTTAGAATATGAATGAATTTAGTATCAGCAATTGCTTTTTTTCCCTCATGCAATTTTAGAGCTGCTCACATTTGTATCTACTGATTTATATGAGTTATCAACATGTAGATAAAGCATAAATACAATGTAAAAACTTAAATTGACATCTTATTGATGAAAATAATACAAACAATTACAAAATAAATTATTTGGCTAATTACTATTTTTATTTTGGCATAGATGTATGCCAAAATAAAGTTTGAAACTAAGTTTAATTCTCACATGACAGTTATGTAAGATACCTAAATAAAAATGTAAGACTTTTACGGATATGCCAACAGATATAACAGATTCAATGGTGCTGAAGAAATTAATATTGGGCAGTGGGGGAAATTAGTTTCTCTGACCAGTCAATACTTCATGATTATGCCTATCCTAAATTCTGCATACTTGAGATGTAAGCCAGCTTAAATAGGGGCTTCCTAATCTTTTACTCCCTGTACATGTCTCCATTTGTATTATAACTAAATACTTGTACGTCTTGTTTTCCAATTGTAGAGTGCTACAGAACATTGTGTGATTTTGTAAATAAATTATTTAATCTTTACACTTAACAAAGTACAGGGCAATCAGGAAGACATTGTTTCTAGGGGTTTTGTGGTGTGGCCATTTCGTTTTTCATTATTTATTTGTCAGAGGAAGGTTCTAGAATTTGAAAGCAAATGTTGTCAGCAGACAGATTTTGACTTTCATTGCATTTCCATAAATAATTACTTTTAGGATTTATGATTATAATGAATAATTTAATTTTAGTTCTAGCACACCTAGTCATCTGGCAGATTAGCTAGTGGGGAAAATAATTGGATACCACTACTGATGTATGTGCATGTCTATGGAATCTAACTGCTATTTATTTTCACTAGATCTTAGGCTCTACTCAGGTAGTTCCGATTTTCATAGCGAGTTTTGAGTTTCGGACCACTTTGGATCACATTGATTCGCACTACTTAGAGACCACCGATGCAGTCTTGAATCAGCACTAAGATCGTCCATCATGGCAAAAAAAAATTCTGACATTTTTCCAGCTGAACTCCTCCTCCTGATCTTATTCATGGGCCATTTTGGAAGGATGGCTGCTGTTAACCGAAATAGCTGAAGACCTCCCAAAATAGATGAAAAATGGTCCAATATTTTATAAAATTAAAATCAATAAAAATAATAATTTAGAAAAAAATAAAACACATAAAATACATATATAAAAATAGCAAATTAACACTAAACATTATGTTTTTTTATGACAACATAAATATGCTATATGCATGTAAATATACTATCATAATATACAACATTAATATATTATATTTGTATATGAAGATTTTTGTGTTTAAGATATATTAACTTTAATTTTTGTACACTTTCATGTTCAATTCTCCAGCAAAAATCTGAAGAAATTAAATGCCCCAAAAATAGCTATTATGGCCGAATTCAGGGTCATTTTCTGGCCTTTTGCTTCTTATTGAGTATGTCCCCAAACTGAATATGTCCGAAGATCAGCCCAAAACATTCAGAAATTTGCTGATTCTTGGCCAAAATCAGCCATAAGAAGGTGGTTGAATCAAGGAAAATTATATAATTATGCAGACCTATGTTGCCTAGACTTGGGTTTTTTTTTTTTTTACTGGACTTTGAAAGTATTCTCTCTGTTCCTCCAATGAATATGATTCCATAGTCATGTCACACATATTAATTGATTTTTATTGGATTTTCCTTCAAGGGTTTGAGATGGCACAGCATGTAACATGATTTAAATATTTGGAGTTGCCTGTATTTAAATAAAAATCAATACATACAGTATGTCCTGTATGTTTTGTTTTATTTAAACACTTTAAGTGGTTAATAATAAAGGAGTGACAGTTTAACGTTCTAACATTTAGATTATATTAAAAATAAATAATGACCAATCTAACCAGGGTTACAGCATAACAAAGGTATTTTAAAAGGTATGATCAGCTTTCTTTTTGTCCGTGAGTTCTTAAAGATCTCCTTCAAGCTCTAGCTAAAACTATTGATCTATGAAACACAGTACACTCCAGGGAGGCAATTCACTCGACATTACGTTTTAAATGATGAGATGAATAGTGATCATGGCATTTTGTAATTAAACATCTTACAGACCATTTAAATGATTGAGTGTCAAGAGGGCATGATATGTTGTGTAAGCACCTTTACTTCTATATCATACATTTCCAATTAAAAAAAAAAGAGATTAACGTAGCAAGAGGAACAATTATGTACTTATGCCAGTATTTTCATTTGCATCCTATATAAGTCCATTCCATAAAATGAAGACTCATATTTAATACAGTAAATAACAATATTATTACAAAGGCTACAGCTATTACCAATAATATCCATCATTGAAGATATTTTATTTTGAAAAATAAACACATTTAAAAATAGTTTAGTGCAACTGAGATCATTTAAATGGCTGTATCAATTAAACACAGTATCCATTAAAAAGCACTACTAGAGCTTTCAATGCAATTGACATATTATATTATATTTGTGGGTATGTAATGTATACAGTTTGTAAATAATGTAAATATTATACTAATATACAGGGAGTGCAGAATTATTAGGCAAGTTGTATTTTTGAGGATTAATTTTATTATTGAACAACAACCATGTTCTCAATGAACCCAAAAAACTAATTAATATCAAAGCTGAATATTTTTGGAAGTATTTTTTAGTTTGTTTTTAGTTTTAGATATTTTGGGGGATATCTGTGTGTGCAGGTGACTATTACTGTGCATAATTATTAGGCAACTTAACAAAAAACAAATATATACCCATTTCAATTTTATTTTTTTTACCAGTGAAACCAATATAACATCTCAACATTCACAAATATACATTTCTGACATTCAAAAACAAAACAAAAACAAATCAGTGACCAATATAGCCACCTTTCTTTGCAAGGACACTCAAAAGCCTGCCATCCATGGATTCTGTCAGTGTTTTGATCTGTTCACCATCAACATTGCGTGCAGCAGCAACCACAGCCTCCCAGACACTGTTCAGAGAGGTGTACTGTTTTCCCTCCTTGTAAATCTCACATTGATGATGGACCACAGGTTCTCAATAGGGTTCAGATCAGGTGAACAAGGAGGCCATGTCATTATATTTTCTTCTTTTATACCCTTTCTTGCCAGCCGCGCTGTGGAGTACTTGGACGCGTGTGATGGAGCATTGTCCTGCATGAAAATCATGTTTTTCTTGAAGGATGCAGACTTCTTCCGGTATCACTGCATGAAGAAGGTGTCTTCCAGGAACTTGCAGTAGGACTGGGAGTTGAGCTTGACTCCATCCTCAACCCGAAAAGGCCCCACAAACTCATCTTTGACGATACCAGCCCAAACCAGTACTCCACCTCCACCTTGCTGGCGTCTGAGTCGGACTGGTGCTCTCTGCTCTTTACCAATCCAGCCACTGGCCCATCCATCTGGCCCATCAAGACTCACTCTCATTTCATCAGTCCATAAAACCTTAGAAAAATCAGTCTTGAGATATTTCTTGGCCCAGTCTTGATGTTTCAGCTTGTGTGTCTTGTTCAGTGGTGGTCGTCTTTCAGCCTTTCTTACCTTGGCCATGTCTCTGAGTATTGCACACCTTGTGCTTTTGGGCACTCCAGTGATGTTGCAGCTCTGAAATATGGCCAAACTGGTGGCAAGTGACATCGTGGCAGCTGCACGCTTGACTTTTCTCAGTTCATGGGCAGTTATTTTACGCCTTGGTTTTTCCACACGCTTCTTGTGACCCTGTTGACTATTTTGAATAAAACGCTTGATTGTTCGATGATCAAGCTTCAGAAGCTTTGCAATTTTAAGAGTGCTGCATCCCTCTGCAAGATATCTCACTATTTTTGACTTTTCTGAGCCTGTCCTTCTTTTGACCCATTTTGCCAAAGGAAAGGAAGTTGCCTAATAATTATGCACACCTGATATAGGGTGTTGATGTCATTAGACCACACCCCTTCTCATTACAGAGATGCACATCACCTAATATGCTTAATCGGTAGTAGGCTTTCGAGCCTATACAGCTTGGAGTAAGACAACATGCATAAAAAGGATGATGTGGTCAAAATACTAATTTGCCTAATAAGTCTGCACTCCCTGTACTATATATATATATATATATATATATATATATATATATATATATATATATATAGAGAGAGAGAGAGAGAGAGAGAGAGAGAGAGAGAGAGAGAGAGAGAGAGAGAGAGAGAGAGAGAGAGAGAGAGAGAGAGAGAAAGTAATAGAAAAAATTAACATTGCATAACTACAAATACTGGAACTTCCATACCACACATACAGATAAGCTACGAATACCTTGATATCCCACAACCACATGGGAACCACGATGAGGAGACAAGGAAGACAGAAACATCCAAGTATCACCAAGGTATAAGAAAGATCCTAAAGTGCCAGCTTAATGGGAGAACAAGATCCATGCCATCAACACATACGCCTTGTCAGTAACCAGATTCCCTGCCAGTATTTTGAGCTGGCCAAAGGTATGCCCAGAAGTTGCTGATGTGAAGACCTGAAAACTCCTCACAATGTACAGGGGTTTCCACCCCAAATCCAACATGCAGAGACTGTACACCAGCTGGAGATAAGGAGGCGTGGCTGGGAAGTGTCAAAGCCACTGTCCTGGATGAAATCCAGAGCATCTGTGAATACATTAGTAAGATGGAACCCAAAGATGAGCTACTGAGAGAATGCCTAAAGCAACAACAGACAGAGAAAGGGTCATTGCAAGCCAAGACTCTGCATAGGTTGTACCATCAACAGATAGCTGAGGTAGCGTTCATTTAGAAATCTTAGCAGTGGCTGGAGAGGGCTGGACGAAGCATCTTACCTGATGCAGACTGCTGCAGCTTGCACTGAGCTATGTGTGAAGGAGGGACTGAGACAATCAGGAGAGGCTTCTGAACTCTCAGTCAGTGAGCAGAGTTGAGAAGTATCTCCTGATTGGCTAAGACCTCCTTCACTGAGAACTCTCAATCCGGGTGAGCATTGTCGTGAATTGAGCCTCCCCGGACCCAGGACATAATCCTATTATGAGACTGTCCCAGCAATCCAGGGTATGTGGTTGCCATAGCTAGGGGTAGAAGCTGGGAGGTTATGTATCAGCAACTACCACGCATGTGAGATAGTGATGTCACTTAAACTGTTAGCACACAATGCAACAAACTCGCAGTTTGCATTCTCTGGTGTCTCTGAAGATCAGGAGGAGCTTGTGATTGCAGGATTACAGTCATGAATCACGCAAACTTGCTGAGCTCTACCTATGTCACAAAAAGCTGGGACAGAGCTAGAGCTCGCTGGAACAACAGGACAAAGCCTCAAAAACTGGACTGTTCCGTGCAAAGTGTGACATTTAAGAGTGATGAAAACATATGTACTTAAAAATGAGAGAAAGCTCAAGGTATCCATCCTGGTAAAATACTTTATAAATAAATACTTTTACAAATTCATTATTCTGCTCCTATTTGAACAGCTATATTTTTTATCTTTGATAAAAAAAAATATAAACAAATATCATTCCCTTATACTATTCCTCTTCCTGACTTAAAATGGTTAAATCATTTCAGATCATCACTCTATGTCATTCCTATTTATTTACTTTTTCTTCAATAAAATGGTTCATTGATCATTTGCATCTGTAACACACAAGATGCAATCAGTCTTCTGGCGATTGTGTCTATCAACATCAGATTTACTGTGCTGTGAATTGAATCCAGAAGACTGAAGTGAAAAAGGCACAACTGAATGAACAAACAAGCTGTGATGGAACAGCAGTGACTACAGAAAACACTCCCTTGATATTACAGTAACACAGTAAACAATGATGCCTAAATAAACACTAACAAAATTTAAGAAAATTAAATTAAACAAAATCATTTACAATCTACAAAGTTCTTAGCCAATTTAAATACATTGTACTTTTCTTCTCAGTATTTTTAAAAAAGACTTAAAGAGACTCTGCAACCTATACTTTGTTTATACTGTGAATGTAGAGCATTCAAAAATATAAAATATGATCTGTATATTGTGTTAGCAAAATTTAAACTAATAATGTTAACAAACTATGGGAACTAAATTACTCCCCATTGATCAGGGAATTAAATAATCATTTGGCTGAATGGAAAAATCTCACAGTTTCATGGTTGGGCAGAATTAATATAGTGAAAGCCTACATTTTCCCCAAATGTCGCTACTTGTTAAGGATGATACCTTTGAAAATTCCCAAAAAGATAACAGAGCTGTTTCAGAAATTGATAGAAAAATTCCTCTGGATAGGAAAAAGCCTAAAAAGTCCCAAACCTACATTTATACACATTTATACGCATCAGCAGTTCTGTTGACATAAATGCATAAATTGTACTTTAAAGAAAATACAAATCAAGATTGGTTCAACATAGAACAGGAGTTAGTGGATAAAAAAGTAAACCATGATAATTTAAATTGGAGTCACTATACAGTACTTAAGAAAGGTGTGAAGGACCTTGGATCTACAGTTATAAAGGATAGTATAGAGACATGGTCACATTTTAAGATAAAGATTAACCTTAATGATACAATTCTTAAGGCCTTGCCATTGAATTGTATAGTGTCCAATATAAAATACTTGAACTTGACCAAAACAAAAAGATTAAGATCATTGAAAGTGGGGGATTTCCTGACAGGAGACAAACATAGAAACATAGAATGTGTCAGCAGATAAGAACCATTCGGTCCATCTAGTCTGCCCAATTTTTTTTGAGTAATTTTATTAGTCCCCCGTTCCCGGTCTTATAGCTAGGATAGCCTTGTGTCTATCCCACGCATGCTTAAAATCCTTGACTGTGTTTACCTCTACCACAGTCAAGTGTGTTTACCTCTACCACTACCACAAACTTAAGTGTTTGGAAGCTATCCGTCTAGAGTTTGATAATAACTCTGTCCTTTTTTATGTGGTCAGAATTCAAGATTATATTAGAAACCACCTATTTAAATCTAGAGTTCATGAAATAGGAAAACTTATCGAAAAGATATTTGGTAAAAAAACAAGACTTAACACCCATTAAAGAATGGTATTACATCCTCTTAATGACCAATAAAAAAGAAACTCCCCAAGCCATACAATCATGGGAGAGACATCTAAAGATCAATGTAGAAGCAAAAGAATGGCACGTGAGTCTAATACAAATGGGCAGAATTATGCACTGTCTAAAAATGCAGGAGACGCACATTAAATTATGGTTTAGATGGTATTTAGTTCCCAGTAGAATGGCAAAAATTAAAGGGGGGATAAATCCAAACTGTTGGAGATGTGGAGAACCTGACGGCTCATATTTGCATGTTTGGTGGTCATGTAAAAAAAATGTGTAATACATGGCTACACTTATTTGGGGTCATATCAGATGTAATTAACACCTTAGTAAGACCACAGTTTGAAACAGCATTACTACACTTAAATATGGGGGAAATTCCACCCAAAGCCATAAAAAGTTATTCAACTCTTTATGGCCAAGAAAAAAGTAATCGCTAGGAATTCATTTTTATATGAAGTATTGTTCGTCTATACAATGACATGTTTTTTGTAAAATTTGTAATTTCATAATAAAAAATTAAAGCAATTATGCCAGCAAAATGTATAGACCCTTTTTATACTACACATTCATAGTGTAACCAATGTTTAGGTTGACAGAGTCCCTTTAATAATAGACTCATGGGCAAAATTGATTCTGTATTACATACATTAGGAGATGAACCATTTTTTTTGTTTATAATTTGTTTATTTATTTTCAATGTACAGACCACAATAAACATTTCACACATAAAAAATGAGTCTTCCTCATAATCTTAGAGGAAATGGAAGGATGAGTGAAGTAGAAGGAGAAACATCAATAACATCCGAGGTGCCATGAGGCAACATTGTGAAAGTGGGTCCCACTATAATGGGAGGGAAAAAGAAATGAGGTCACCCTAAATATGATGTGGTTCCAAATACGCAGTTAAAATTTATCAATGTCAGTAACAGGTCAGCACCAAAATAGCATGTAAATTACAAATGAAAGGGGGCAAGGGATTCAAAGGCAGGAAGGGATGTATGAAAGGAAAGGGTATATGGAGAGGAAGGGGGGAGAGAATGAGCACCGGAGGAGGTTGGATATCATATGTCGTCCTCATATGGACCAAAAAATGTCTGTTAAAGTGGGTCAAGTCTGGTCGGCCACCGAAATATAGGCTTCGGCACTCAGGACAATTAAGATACAACATCCAATGTAACCATTGTGTAAAGCGCCCCTGCCATTTGCAGTTAAACGAATATCTTTGACCCCCGTTATAGACTCCACAGAGAATAACCACTCTCTGAAGGTTTGCTACGAGATGTATCGTAAGGGAATGTTTGTAAGCCCCGATGGGATATGGTGTATGGTGAAGCAAGACGGTCAAGGGATTGTTGGGTATAGTTGGTTCACCAATCTTTTTGATTCTCATAAGTACCGCAGACCAGAAGGATTGCAGTCAGAGGCAGATCTCCTTGTAGCCTCTGTGGGGGCAGTGTGTGGTCAAATTGGACGTATAGTGGAGAACTTGGTTGTATTTGTATATGTGCCCTGGTGTTGGTGGCTGGGGTGCTACAAGTTCGGTGAGCGGTCTGATAGAACCCTCCTTGAGTAGGTGGCCCAATCTGGGGTATCGAATAGGAGTGTGGAACATGTCGTGGAAGAAAGAATAACTTAATCCCAGAGGAAATTGAGTGTTACCAATGAGCGATTGCATTAGAGAAGGGGAGTTAATAATGCCGGGGCTGTTAGTGCACTGTTTCCAGATTTTAAGAGTTGGGGGTACCGTAGGGTGATGTGATTGAGCAGGCTTCAACTAGTCACGTGCAATCCAAGCAGCTGGGGGTATTGGAGCATGGAAGCCACGTTGTTCAAGCGAGACCCAAAGCATTAGGGCCGGACATGACCAGTCCACAATCCTGGCCAGGTATACTGATTTGTAGTATATTTCTATGTCAGGGAGGCCAATCCCTCCCAAACATTTGGGGTGAGTGAGATGTTGATGACTAATCCTTGGATGCTTATGGTGCCAAATAAAGCGAGTGATCATTGACCTGAGTGCTGAGAAAAAGGATTTCAGGATAAATATGGGCATAGTTTGAACAATACAAGAAGCGGGGTAAAATAATAATTTTAACCACCAAGGCTCTACCAAACCAGGAGTGTCGTTTAGAGGACCATCGAGCTAAGTCAAGTTTACAAGCGGTCAGGTGAGATCCAAGGTTCAGGTCAAACAGGGAATTGAGATCCCCACTCAAGGAAATACCTAGGTATTTAATGTGGTGGTCAGTAAATCGGAATGGAAAGGAGCTCTTGATGGGTGCTATCATATTAGGCGGGAGAGATACATTCAGAGCTTCAGATTTATTATAGTTAATTTTAAAGTTAGACAGAGAACTAAATTTATCATGATATTAGGACGGGATGTAACAGGGTTGGAGATGAATAGAAACATAGAAACTGTCAGGGTTCAACACTGACTTTCTGACTCATGCATTTAAAAGTCATTATTTATATGCTTATATTCCTCCTGCCTCATCTAGAGGTCTCCCTACCTTACTTTGCTTGTATTCCTTCCCCTCTGTTTAGTGTCAGGAGGGCTTGTTACCTTTTGCTCACACCCAGGATATATAGCTGCAGTTTCTGGCAAACAGTGCTTTTGCATTGAAGTTGGTGCCTGATTTCTGAGAGCTGCTGCTTCTGTTCCTGATACTCTCCTTAAAGCCCATTTGTATTGTGACCTTGTCCAGAAACTGGGAATCTGAACCTGAGTGGCTCAACCATCTCAGTAGATGATTTTCAGCATCTCCTGAGACCCTCTGAGTACATCAAGATCTCTTCAGCTAAGTTATTCCCTTTAAGCTACTCTTCTCATTTCTCACCCTCTCCAGGGAGTTCCTGCTTAGTCACCCTCTCCAGGGTGTTCCTGCTTAGTCACCCTCTCCAGGGTGTTCCTGCTGCTTCACCCTCTCCAGGGTGTTCCTGCTTAGTCACCCTCTCCAGGGTGTTCCTGCTTAGTCAAACTCTCCAGGGTGTTCCTGCTTAGTCAAACTCTCCAGGGTGTTCCTGCTTAGTCACCCTCTCCAGGGTGTTCCTGCTTAGTCACCCTCTCCAGGGTGTTCCTGCTTAGTGTCCCTTGCCTCTGGCCTTAACCCTTGCCTCTGGCCTCTTCCCTTGTTTAACTCTCTCCACCCCTACCTTTGCTTTTTCTACAGTCCCTACTATAGCTCTTTGTTCTTACTGCAGTTCATACTCATACCCTTTTCCTATTCTGCAGTTCTTTGCTAAATTCCCTCTTGTCTCTCCTTCAGTCTTTATTCCAATACCTAGCTCTGTTTCTTTATCTGTTCTCCCTTTGCACTAGATTTAACATGCAACCAGACACCTCCACTAACCCTGCACTTAAACTCCTACCTGACCTGGTAAAGGCCCTGACAGAAACATAGAATGTGTCGGCAAATAAGAACCATTCGGTCCATCTAGCCTGGCCAATTTTTTAAATACTTTTATTAGTCCCCAGTTCCCTATAATAGAAAAAGATCATCCACGTAGGCGGCCAGTTTGTGGTGTGTGGGCCAACTGTCAGGCCAGTGATGTCACAGTTGGAGCGCAGGGCACACGGTAGAGGCTCCAGGGTTAATATAGAAAGGAGTGGGGATAGGGGACAGCCCTGTCTTGTCCCGTTTGACAAGGTGAGCTGGTTTGAGAGGGTACCATTAACCTGTACACGAGCATGGATAGACCCATACCAGTGTGTTTTAAGACAGCTTGGAGAAAAGTCCAGCTCACGCTTTCAAAGTCCTTCTCCACATAGGTCAAAAGCAACACGTCAGGAGTGTCATGCAGCTTGGAATAATCGATGCGATTGAGGACCCTAGGGCCGTTGTCCCATGCTTCTCAGCCCTGGAAAAACCCGGCCTGGTCGGGGTGTATCAGAGAAGGGAGGAAATCTTTAAGTCTGTTACTAAGTATTTTAGACCAACAGCTTCAGGTCTACATTCAATAGGGAGATTGGTCTGAAGTTGGCACAGGAATATTTGTCCATCCCAGGTTTAGGTATAACTGTGATGTGGGCTTCCTGAGCTTGCAGGGAGAGGAGAGTGAGTTGAAGGCGAGTAGAAAGGGGGTACTCAGGGAGTCCTGAAACATCTTCTTATAAGAGATGGTAAACCTATCTGGGCCTGGATTCTTGCCATTTGGAGATAATTTAATAGCGGCTAAAAATTCCTCTGTTATAGGAGAGTCCAGGCTCAGTGCGTCTTGAGGGTCGAGTTTACGTGTAATGTGTGATTTACGGCAATCTGAGATTTTACTATTAGAGTTAAGAACCTGGGAGGCAGTGGCAAGTTATATAACCCTTAATAGAATGCCCAGAAGGTGTCCACTATTTGTGGGGTCAAAGATGTAGTGTACCCTAGCACTGTCTTAATTTTAGGGATAAAACAAGTGGTTTTATACCTCACATAAAGATCTAGCTAACATTTTCCAAGACTTGTCTTCAAATTGATATAAATGGCGGAGGTCGTGATTGTTCCATAAGTCAGCTAATTTGGCTTTTAGTACCTTCAGAGATTGGAAGACTGAAGGATTCAGTCCAAAATGATACCATTTTGCATGGGACTTTCCAGGAGTAGATGACCCGTGCTAATGTTCTGCTCATCCTAAAGCAGGGCAACATACTGGAGATAGTTTCTAACTACTTCCCTAAATGCTTAATAAATGTAGATGTTAAATCATAGATTCGATTATATACCCCGATCAAATCTGTATTGTTTTTTTTTTCTTTTTTTTTTTTTTTAGACACTCAGGACTAGCATTAGATACATCTTAAGAGTGGATGAGGCGGCTTGGAACATCATTGTGTCTCTTTTATCTCTGGTTCTGATGTTTTATAGCACAATGTTTTCTTATTAGGAGCTTAAGTGCATCTTATTAGGTGGGGTCTTGAGAAAGAGTCTGACCTTATGCTCTCTCGCTATGATCTCCCCCCCCCCCCTCCGTTATTGTGGCTAAAATGACAAACAAGACGAACGAGACTCACAGGACTTACAGAACGAACAAAACATAATTTGTCAAAGATGAATCCCCAAAGCCTGGTAACCTGGTTTGTGCCTTTGGAGGACGACACCCGAGGATCAGGACCTATTTATTTCGTAGCTGCTTTCCTTCTATGCGCCGCGACCTGTTTATTTGAGTCATTGACCTTTCTTCTCTAGGTTTTCCAGCCACTTAATCCACATTTGGTTTTTTATAATATTATAGCCTGACCAGGCGGTTAGGCCTTTCTCCATTTTCATTTGGAAGCATACTTGTGTCAGGATCATCGGCCAGGTGATATCCTTTGAGGATTTCCAGTTCCTGGCTATGGAAAGTTTCGTGGCTGCCAATATATGGTGTAATACTACCTTTTCTTCTTTGCTCATTTGTGGGAATTTTATGTGTAGGAGGGCGAGAGCGGGGTTTACTGGTATTTCCATGTCAAGTATTGTGTTAAGTTTTGAAAAAACTGTTATCCAAGTCTTATTTATTAGTGGACACTCCCACCATATATGTATATAGTCACCCGCATGGGAGCCGCATCTCCAGCATAGGTCCGATGCATCCCTATATATTTTAGCTAATAGTGTTGGAACCCTGTACCACCTGTTATGCAGTTTATAGCAGCACTCAGTAATATTAAGGCAGTGAATATTTTTGGTTATTTCTGCCAGTGCTGAATTCCATTCCTCCAGAGTGATGTCTAAATTTAGATCTTGTTTCCATTTTGGGAGTACTTTAGACAGGTACTGATCCTACATTTTTGGCTGTCTTGCTGAATTAGTTTTATCAATTTCTGTGTTCTTGAGTCCTTATCTGAGAGGTAAAGATGCTTGAGTAGGAAATTATTGACTCTCATATGTGTAAATCGTTCACTTTCTGGGAGATTGTATAGCTCTTGGAGATTATTGAAATCTCTGATTTTAGTACCATTCAGTAGGTCGCTTATTTTTGTTAACCCCTTAGCGGACCAAGTTCGGAGTTGTATGTTATCTATCAATCCCATCAGTGTGTTCAATGATAAATTTGTGAGTATCTTATTTTCTAGTCCAGCTTTTTTCCGGAGTCTGTCCCAGCAACTGCTTAAATGTTTCAGGATTTCTCCAGGGTTTGTTGGGGGTTGCTGTTCTTTTATGGTTCTTCTCCCGTCCTTAACTCTCCAGAAGAAGGGTAGTATCCCACCACACTCTTTTACCGAATCATCTTCCAGTGGATACCAGGATTCTCGCTGAGATTGGTCACTGAGGGTGTATAAAATATGCTGGAGGCATGAGGCCCGATATTGTTCCTCAACATCTGGCATCCCTAGGCCACCTTGTTTACCATTTTTGGTTAGGAGATGTAGACACAGTCTTGGTTTTTTATTGAGCCAAATAAATCTGGAGAGAGATGATTGAATCATCTTCAACCAGCTCTGGGGGACCTTCAACGGAATCATACGGAAGATGTACATAATTTTGGGCCAGATATATGATCTGATGGTATTTATTTTACCACTCCAGGAAATTTCAAGATTTTTCCACTTTTTCAGCTTCTCATTAATTTCTTTGAAGATCGGCATGATGTTCATTTCCATCATATTTGTTGGATTCTGCGTTACGTTTATGCCCAGATATTTAAATGTCTTCTTTGACCAGTTGAAGTCGTATGTTGCTTGGAGCGCCCTTCGAACGTCTTTGTGCGTGTTCACTAGTATGGCAGCTGTTTTATTAGTGTTAAGTTTATAATTAGAGAACTTGCTGTATTCTGTAATACAATGGATCAGTGCCTCTAAGGATGTCTGTGGGTCCCTGATGATTAACAAAATATCATCCGCATAGAGCATAATTTTCAGATTGTCTTTTTTTGATCGGAGACCCCTGATCTTGGAGTTATCTCTTATCTGCTCTGCTAAAGGTTCCACTGTAAGGGCATACAGAAGGGGTGAGAGAGGACATCCCTGGCTGGTGCCGTTGTTAATTTTAAACCATTGCGACTGAATCCCTTGACCGATAATTCTGCCCATGGGTGACGTGTATAACGCCATAATTGCGTTATTTATTTTACCAGAGAAACCAAAGGCTTGTAAGGTTGCAGCTATGAAGTTCCACCCGACACGATCAAAGGCCTTTTCGGCGTCCAATGAAAGGGAAAGTGTCGGGATCTTCTCTCGATGGATTTTCTCGTACAGATTTATTATTCTTCGAATGTGACCCGAGGAATAACGGCCTGGTACAAATCCTACTTGGTCTTTATGGATTAGACTGGTGGTGACTTTCTTAATTCTCTCCGCTATTATCCCTGCATATAGTTTAGAGTCAGTGTTGAGAAGTGATATTGGCCTGTAGCTGGTAACGTCTTCCGGGTTTTTACCCTGTTTTAGAATGGTCACTATATTCGCTTTTAGTATTTCTTCCGGTATAGCTCCTTTGTCCATGAATTCATTAAAAGTATCTTTCAGATCATCGCAGAGGATTTCCTTGTAGATCTTATAGAAGACGTTATCATAACCATCAGGGCCTGAGGCTTTTTTCTTTTTTAATCTTTCTATAGCTGTCATAATTTCCGTTATAGAGACTGGTTGGTTGAGGATATCCAGCTGGTCTTGTGTTAGTTGTTTCATCATTTTATTTCTAAAGTACTGTTGTGCGTTTTCATTGTGGGCTGTTTTTGGGAGATTGTATAGCCTTTTATAATACTGTGAAAAGGCCTGACCAATTTTCTCTGGGGTGAGCCTAGTCTCCCCTTCATATGTGATCTTCGAGATCTTATCCTTCATTCTTTTATTTTTTAATTTGTTCGATAGCATGTTGTCTGATCTATTGCCTTTGTAGTACCACTTTGAATTTAGAATCTCTAGATTTCTGTTTATTCTATTGAGCAGTTGTTCATTTATCCTGTCTTGTAAGGCCTGGATTTTATTGGTTACTTCTCTGGTTGGGGCCATTTTGTTAGCATTGGACTGATTAGCTAACTGTATGTATAGTTCTGAAAGCGGAAGATCTTTCTTTTTTTTTTCCTGGGTTCCGAGTTTAATTAGATGGCCTCTGACTACACACTTTAATGTGCACCAAAGAATAGATGGAGCGATTTCTTCACTTCTGTTTTCTTTTTGAAAGTTCTCTATAACTTCTTGTATGTATTTTCTGTTGATTTCAGTGGATATTAATCTGTTGTTAAATCTCCAGTCTGCTCTGACTTTTTTAGTCCCTCCTTTTATATTCATGATCACTGCACTATGATCTGACCAGGTGACGTCTAGGATAAGGGTTTTGTTGATTTTAGAAGTAAGACCAGGGTTGCATAATATTAGGTCAATCCTGGAATAGGAACTATGCGTTTTAGAGAAGCAGGTAAAGTCCCTTTCCTTAGGGTGAAAGATGCGCCATACATCATATAAATCTGCTTTCGCCATCAGGTCTCTCATCCTCCTGGCGCTATTTTGATTTCTTCTATCCAGGGCCGTTTCTTGCTTATTTTTCCGGTCAATCTCAGGATCCATTACCATATTTAGATCTCCCAATAATATGGTTGCTCCTTGTCTAATTCTCTCAATTTTATATAATAGCTTGGTTAAGAATTTTATTTGAGAGGTGTTTGGGGCGTACGCATTGGCGAGAGTGTATGTTTCGCCTTCAATTTCGCCTACCACTATAAGGAATCTCCCCTCCGGGTCTTTTTCGAGAAACCTAATTTTCAAAGTGATATTTTTAGAGAAGAGGATCGCCACCCCTCTTTTTTTCCCCCTTTCCAGTGAAGCTGCAAGGACCGTTGGAAAGTTACTTGTATTTACTCTAACTTCCTCCTGGGTATTCCAGTGTGTCTCTTGCAGCGCCATAATATCAATATTTTCTTTTTTAAGAAGATTAAACAGTAATGACCTTTTCTGGGGTGAGTTCATGCCCCGGATGTTTAAAGAAGCAACTTTAACCATATAACAAATGGGGTGTATGTTTCTGTTTCCTACCCAGCCCAAGCATAAATTGTGGAATCATCTTTGCACACATATACACGTCGACATAAAACAAAAACCCATCCCAAACCGGCTTTAGACCGGATATTCTCTACTCTAAGGCATAAAAATGCCTAGCGTAGAGCTTGTAATTCATATAAAATGAATTTAGGAGCTGGGCAGCTCTAAAAGGCCTATATATCTTACCTTGCCTTTCCTTCCTTTCCAGTTTTCTCTCTTCTTCCTTCCCCCCTCCTCCCTCCCTCCCCCCACCTCCTTCCTCTCTCTCTCCCCTCCCGTCCCCTCCCTCTTTCCCCATGTGGGTTGATATCCAGGTAATTTGTCTTCTCGATCCTTTCCCCTCCCTCCTTGCCCCCATTCCCTCTCCTCCCCAACCCCATGGCTTATCTATAGTGTAGCTATTCCTTGGAAATCCGAGGGATGTATGGGGTCAGTCGCCAAGGAGAGGGAAAAGAGGAGAGATAGAAAAAGAGAAGAAGAAGAGGAAAAAAAAAAAAAAGTGAACAGACTGTTGATTGAGTATAAGTGATACTGGTGATTTGATGTATGCTGGTTGTGGTGGAGGGGGAGAGTGCCGTAGAATGAAGATAAAGTATGTTCGTGGGAAGAGAGAAAAAAATAAATAAACAGAAAAAGAAGTGAATGAACTGATTATTGGGAGTATGTGATACATGTAAATTTAATGTGTGATGGTTGTGATGGGGGGGAGAGTGCAGTGAGAAAATAAAAAATAGTCTGTGCTCGTTGGGAAGAGAAAAAGGAAAAAATTATTATTGGACGGTTGATAAGTGTATGAGGTGCTAATGGTTGGGAGTGTGATGGTTGGAGTGGGCGGAGCAGTGAGAGATTGCGAATAGTGTGTGTTCAGAAAAAAAAAAAAAAAAAAAGTGGTTTAATAGTACCTAGAGTGTGTGTGGTACTGGTGAATTGATGTGTAATGGTTGAAGTGAAGGGGGAGAGTGCAGTGGAATGAAGATGATGTGTATTTGTTGGGAAAGAAAGAAAGGAAGAGAAAAAAATAAAAATAAATAAATAAATAAATAAAAAAAAGGGAATGAACTGTTTGTTGAGAATATGTGGTACATGTGATTAGATGTGTGATGGTTGTGGTGGGGGGGAAATGCAGTGGGGAAATGAAAATAAACTGTGCTCGTTGTGAAGAAAAGAAAACAAAAAACAAAAAAAATTTTCCTCTTCCCCTCTTTTTCCCTCCCCCTCAATGGACAGTTGATAGATATATGGGGTGGAGGTGGATGGGAGTGTGATGGTTGGAGTGGACAGAGCAGTAAAAGATTGGAAATTATGTGAGTTCGGGAGAAAAGAAAAAAGTGATTGAATTGTACATTGGGGATGTATGGGAGGAAAAAAAAAATGGATTAAATCTATTGATAAAAATGAGGTGCTAGTGGTTGGGTGCGTGATGGTGGAAGTGAGAGTGGGCAGAACGGTGATTGATTGCGAATAGTGTGTGTTTTTTCCCTTGTTTTCCCCTTCCTCCCTCCTTAACTCGAATACTCCTCCCTTGTCTGTAGTGGGTATGTGTGGAAATCAGTAACAAGTAAGATGTCATACCAGATGTGGGTACATCTTAATTTAGTTGCTTTCTTCTTCCAAATGTTGTGAATATAGATTACTTTTGGGGTCTGGTATTAAATAAAAGCCTTCTGACTTTCATCTCTGGCTGAATAGATGGACCAATAGTATAGAGAGAGAAAGGGAGAGAGAGTAACACGGGCGGAGTCAAAAGGTAATGTGTTTCTTTCCTTTTTCTTTTTTCTTTTTCTCCTCTTCCTTAACTAGCCTCTCCCCCTCATCTATCTCCCCAAGATTCATTCTATTTTCTTATTCTCCAGCCAGACTTTAAGTTTTTCTGGGGTGTCAAAGGGGAGGATTTGACCCTCGTAGGACATCAGTAGCTTGCAGGGATAACCCCATCTGTATTTTATGCTGTGTGCTCTCAGCACTGCAGCTGCGGCAGAGAAGCTCTTTCTTTGTGAGCGGGTGAAAAAGGACAGATCTGGGAAAATAGAAATAGTTTCATAGGGTTCCTCTAGATGACTCTCTCTCTTTTGTTTCAGGATACTTTCTTTTATCTTGAAAGATCCACAGCATACCATTACATCTCTGGGGGTATGGACTGGGAGGCTATGGGGTCTATGTACTCTGTGACATCTCTCCAAGGGGGATACGGCACCTTCCGTATTTACCCCTAATTTCTTCAAGTATTCTAATACGAATTTCTCAAGGTTCTCACTGTCTATGCTTTCCGGAATATTTTTGAGCCTTAAATTGTTCCGCCTTGCCCTGTCTTCAAGGTCCGACATTTTATGCTCAAGCAGGCGATTTTTATTAGTTAGCTGTTGGATTAAATCTGAATTAGTCAGGGTTTGTAAAGTGAGGTTTTCTATTTTTTCAGAGTTAACCTTAATGTTTTGAGTACATTCCCTGATATCCTTCCTGATACTAGCTATATTGCTTTCAATTTCCCCCTTTATACGATCAAACTGTGCATCTAGGGATTTAGCTAATATCTCCTGAGTTAATGGTATCTGTGTTTGTGTAGAAGGCGAACTGGGGGATAATCCGGGTATCTCTGTCAATGCGGTAGCGCCATCTCCTTCGTTCTCCTCACCCTTCTGGGTTTGAGGAGAAAAGAAGGAGAGGCGTTTGTCCGTTCTATTATCAGTTTTTTCCTGTTTCTTATCCTTTTTCGCATTTAGTTTATGTTCCTGTTGCCTTTTTGTGGCCATTTTATAGATCGGTGTGAGGCTGTGTGGAGGTTATGGCCCCGTGTTAACACAGTGAGATAGCAGTCAGTAAGCCAATGTTTAAAGCTTCGAAGCCCCCTAAGTTGAGGGGAAAAGAAATATTTTCTGACAATACAGTGTATGAAAAATGAAGAAGCTGAAATCGGTGCGTTATGATATCAGTGTTCAATTTTAGAAAGACCGACGAGTTGCGACTGTAACGTTCTGCAACTGCAGGCAGAGGAATATATGCATTGGTATGACCCTCAGACTAGCAGAGAATTGTGCACCAAATGTATAGAGGGAGGAAGTTAACTCTGAACATTCGGTGCGTATAGCAGATAGGTAGAGACTCGGTGTTTATCAATGATTATGTTCTATTTTATGAGAACTGTGCAACAGCGGCTATAGCGTTCTGGTGTTCCAGGCGGAGGAGTGAAGCTGCTATCTGGCCCTGGGTCTGGCCCAGGTTTAAGTGTTCAATGTATATCAGGATAACTCTGACAAAGGAGTGTCCATACCAAAGATTAGAAACTCGGTGGCTATCACTTAATTATGTTCAGTTTTCCATGGACTGTGTGTCTGCAGCTATATCCCTCTGCTTTTGCGGGCAGAGTGTTTGCAAGCAATAGTCTGACCTTCAGTAACCAAAAATTTTAACACCCCTTGGTCAGCTGGAGAAAATAGGCTCAAACAGACTAAATATATAACAGGAGCTAGAAAATCGGTACTTATCCGTATCTGCTTCGTTTTGAGGAGACTAGGAACCTGCTGCTGTGGTACTCTGCTACTCGGGCGATGAAAAAAAAAAAGGACTCACGTGGAGTTGGTGTCGCCTACGCTGTTGTCTCCTTAGTGTGGCCGGAGTAGTATGCTCAATTTAGATGTCGCCTTCCGCGTATTAGCTCCCTGTTCAGCGTTGGTGAACAGCCCACCGTTAGTGCCTCATGAGTCGCCCAGCTTCAAAACCCGCGAGAACGTGTGACGTGTCACGTCATCGCGTCAAAACCCCCCCCATAGCTCAAATCTGTATTGTACATGACAAGATCCTCATGTTTGTACTCTCGGAGATTAATTGACATATTTAATGCTGTTGAAAGTAAAGGAACTCTATTACTGACATTAGATGGCAAAAAGACATTCAACAGGGTTGATTGGAGATTCCTAAAACATGCATTGTCTGCATTTTGTATTCAGGGTTTGATGTTGGATGCTATCCACTCATTGTAATAGACCTACTCAGCTAGGACAGTTGGGAAAAACATTTGCTCAGGTTGGTTTTAGTTCTGCAACAGAACTCTTCAGGGTTTCCCGCTTTCACCCCTTTTATATATTCTATCTTTAGAGCCTCTGTTGGTTAATCTAAGAGAAAAACATAAAGTTAAGGGTTTTGTTACAAAAGAAAGAGAATTGAAAAACTAATTGTACGCCTAATTACTAGCCAAGAAAAATCCCCTGTGGTAAATCTGTTGTCGGTTATTCTGGATTACAGCCTGGTTTCAAATTATAAAATGGATGTCGCTAAAACTGTATCAATGGAGTCTAACTTAGAGACTAGCGCCTGGATTAACCACAAATATGGCCTAGGTCTCATGGGTAGAAATTAGTTTAATTACACACTGTTTCATTGCCTTTAAAATTGCTTTTGCTCGAAACTGGAAGCAATCAAACAGGGTGGTATGGGAACAGGTTAAGAATCAGATTCTGTTGCAGATCAAAATGTAACCAAAGAAACATAGAATGTGTTGGCAGATAAGAACCATTTGGCCCATCTAGTCTGCCCAATTGTCTAAATACTTTTATTAGTCCCCAGTTATCTTATAGCTAGGATAGCCTTGTACCTATCCAATGGATGCTTAAACTCCTTGACTGTAACCACTCATCTAAAGTACACTGTACAATACTCGTTATTTTTGGAAATGGTCTTTCCTTTTCGTCTGCAATACTCTGCTACCTTGTTTTATGTCTGTTATGTGGTTTATGGATCTGTGCAGTTTCACATTTCACTGTGTGAAATATAATAATTTTGTTGGTCATTGTGTTGTATATTTTATACTTAAATTAAAAACAAAAGGAATTACAATAAAAAAAAAACGTAGTGTGCCTTTACATTGCAGCAGCTGTAGACACTTTAAGGTGGTAATAGGAATAGATTAAGCCTTATTGGAGAGGTGGTGATCTGGTATCTCACCTATCCAAAAAAGAGACCAACTGGATCTTTAAATAAAAAAAAACCATGATAAAAGAGGGATAAATTCAGATCTTGATATTAAGGCTTTTATGACTCAAGCCACATTGTTATTAAAAAAGTATATTTTTATCTCTTTGGCTGATACCTCTCCTATTCCTATTTTACATGTATTATATATAAATATTTCAACATGTATTTTTCTTGTAGCTGACCCTGGAGTTACTCTCTTCTGTACCTGTGGTTTCCGCTATGTCTCTCTGCATCAATTTTATTTGTATTACTAATTGTTTTCATACATGCCTTTATTGCTTTTTGCATTGTTCTGAAAAAACTATTTCAGATGTGGGTGTTTTTACACAGTCACGGGCTAAGGAACATGAGTGGTGTCTACAGGTTTTCAACTGTTACACTTTATTCACCCACTTAGAGGATGGTGTCCTATTTGAAGAATGGGATTCCATCTTTTACTGTTAGACACCAGTGATCATCAGAGACACCAATCAGATGGTTAATGAGGCCCTCTCCACTGTCTCTGTAAATTTGTGTTTAAGAGATACTATGGCTATGGTCTACACATATTAATTAGTCTTTGACCCCCCTTGCCCCATTTGTGTCAGTGAGCAACATAGAAACATAGAATGTGTCTGCAGATAAGAACTATTCGATCCATCTAGTCTGCCCAATTTTCTAAATACTTTTATTAGTCCCCAGTTCTCTATCTTATATCTAGGATAGCCTTGTGCCTATCCCACGCATGCTTAAAATCCTTGACTGTGTTTACCTCTACCACTTCTACTGAAAGGCTGTTCCATGCATTCACTACAATATTTAATATTATGCAAAAAAAGAGGGGGGTATTGTTTTAGGTCCAGCTGTCCGTCATAATAGACTGTCGTGTTGGGCAGCATAGAGGATGTCTGCACGTATCGTGCAGACATCCCCCGGCTGCCCCCACTAGCCACCAGGGATCGACTTCAAGGTGAGGGAGGGGGAGGGGGAGGGAGGGGGCAGAGAGACAGGGGGAGGGGGGGCAGAGAGACAGGGGAGGGAGGGGGGCAGAGAGACAGGGGGAGGGAGGGGGAAGAGACAGGGGGAGGGGGGCAGAGAGGGAGGGGGTGACAGAGCAACAAGGGAGGGGGGAAGAGAGCTACAAGGGGGGGAAGAGACAGAGGGAGGTGGGGAAAGAGCAACAAGGGGAGGGAGGGGGCAGAGAGAAACAAGGGGGGGGAATTGACAGCGGAGAAGGGGGAGACAAAGGGAGGGGGAGATAGACAAAGCTGGGGGCAAGGGAAAGAGAGGCAGAATTGGCACATAAAAGGAAATAAAAACAAGAAATGCATTTTTTTGATATAATTTTTATTAAAAAAGCAATTTACATGTAAATATATACAAGTTTAACTTTTTTCCTATAGGGTAGTCTTATATTCAGGCTTTTAGTTTTTTTCCTAAAAGAATATCCAAAGTTTGGGGGGTCGTCTTATAATCAGGGTCGTCTTATAATCGAGCAAATACGGTAATTTAAAGTTTTTTATGTTTGAAATATAATCAATAAAAAAGCATATATATATATATATATATATATATATATATATATATATATATATATATAAAGATTACCACTGTACTATGTGCTTTTTGACAGAAGCACAGAAAGATTTTGGTTCCCCTGAAAAAGCTGGACAAACACTAGTGAAACGCATTTAGATTTTTAACTTGCTATTAAACACATCATATGTTTTTGTTTTACTTTTAATTGTAAGTGTATTCATTGCTTCTGCAATGTTCTGCAACAGTATTTTAGATTACACGTCATTGGCTTTTTATTTACTTTTAAAGTCTCGGAATTAAAGAAGATTTTGTAAACCCCAACTCTGCTGATTTTTTTTTCCAGATCCACTTATCTATATAGATGGGCGTTATTGTAAAGGTTAGTTTGTGAGTGCATATCTACCATTGCACACTCACCTTTTATTGTACTGTATCACACTATATTTAATACCGTATATATACCCCCTTATGTAACTGTGCTCCCATTGCATGCCTTACAAATTAATATGTAAACACAAAAACACAAAACACTTTTAAAAATGCAAAAGAAGAAATTATTCAATCCATATGTCTTTACAATGTGCATAAAAGAACAAATTTGAGTAAATTACCTGTTTTTCAATGAGGACATTTACAGATACACTCCAAGTATATTCTTGCATGTGGTGCAGCATGCTGAGTAAAGAATATACATGTTTTGCATGTTCTAATATGCATAGTAAAAAGAGAGTTATGTAGACATTAAGAACTGCATTTGGCAGTGCATCCAGTGGAGAAGCATGGGGACTTGTACATACCTCCCAACTTTTCCTGCCGAACTCACGGGATGCAGGGGCATGGTTTGTGTGGGAGTGTGAGTGGTGACATGCAGAGACCAGATAATGAAAATTGGAACTGAGGGGTAGCAGTCCCAGGTTTTAAGCTTAATTAGTAAAATGAAAATTAGTACTGTAGGGTAGCAGTCCCAAATAGGAACTACCCTACTTGAAGTGGTACAATTGGGTTCAGGCTCCTAATGTGTGTGTTTGCAACTCTGATACTCCACACTTATGCAATATGCATCCTCATTCATCTTCATGGAAATTCAGTGATTTTTTTAAATTTGTATCAATTTGCTTGTATATTATTATTTTTTTTAAATAAAATTGCTTGTTTGGACCTACTTATTACATAATTTATCATTATGTTTTTTGAGTTGTTTAAATCATGACTTGGGCCATTGAGTGCAGTTAACCTGATGAACATTCTGTATGTTCTACAGTTTCAAATTCCATAAAAGTACATAATAATACATAGCAGGACACTATGTGTAGTGTTTCACTATACGTTTCAAGGTTTACATTTTTTACTTTTATTTCTTCTATACCTTGGGAACAATCTATAATTTGTAACTACAGTAGCATGTATTATCATCAATATATCCTAGTGCTATGCCTTCATAGTAAATTTGTATGATTTATGTCCTATGCAACAATAAAATAATTAGAAATTACATAGAGAGATAACTATTCTCTAGCCAAGGTTGTACATTGATTGAACTGGACACAATATATACTATTTTGCAAGTATTCATGATACAGTAGAGTTTGAAACAATAGTTAAAATAATAACTGTAATAATAGCTGTAATAATAACTGTTTACTCTTTTGGTTTTTAGAAGATATTGTGAATAAAACTGCATTCTGTATCCTAACACTTTGCTGTAAATGGCAAAGATTGACAGCTTCTCATACTATCACTAGAGAATTAATAACCATTATCTGTGTCACATTAGCATTTAGCAACCTCATTTGCTTGCTGATGATCTTCAGCTCATTTCTTGCACTTTCTGTTTTGCTGAATGAATTACATTTGCTGTTTTATAGACATTTGTAATGGATTAGTAATTCTGGAGGATTTTAGATTTTTTGACAGTAATTGCATGGATTCCAGATGGACTTTTAGAGTTGATCCTTCATAAGTTGGATAATTATATTATCTTCCATCCATCCTCTGAAGTTTGAGGTGTGCAATAATGTTAGGGGTTTCTGGAATAGTAAGAGCATAATGGGTCATTTAACAAAATGTTTTTCACTTCCTCATAACACCCTTCATTTAGTTATGTATATTTATCCAGAAAGTCTGTTTGTCTCTATCTTCAGTATTTGTTTGGTGCTACACTGATGGGAAGTAGGGGACAGTATTTTAATGTTGTTTATTTAAAAGGTGTTCTCTTTGTCTGAAAATTTAACTTAATTTAAAATGCATATGAGAAATAACACTAATGCTTTGGGCAATGAATTAAGTGACTATTAATAATATTCAGGACCATATTTTGAACTCATGGAACAGTGTGCATGTGGAAGAGACACCCATTGTTAGAACATTGTTACAATTTTCAGAACTTTACTTTCTTTGCCCAGGATTCATTTTCAGTAATAACACATCTTCATTGGCTTCACTGAAATTTAAAATAAACATTATTTCAATGTAGTAACTGTTAAATAAACATGCATTTTTACATTTTTTACAGTTAATCTATACAAAGAAAATGAATTGTAAATCTTACTTCCCATCCTTAAATAACTACTAATATATATCAATATAGTACAAAGAAAAAGTATTGTAAATCTTACTTGGCTTCCTTAAATAACTACTAATATATTTACTAACATAGTTAGTAACCAGTTACCAAATATGATTCCTTTTAGGTCATCTAGTTCCAGACTAAATGGCATAATAAAAACATATAAATGTTATTGAGTTATTTAATGAATAGAGTTTATCAAAGGAGTTTGCGCAGTCTGTTTACTCGCTATTGATTAATTCTCCGTTGTATGCTGTAGAGATCACATTAAAAGGTCCACTGCAATGGATGAATATCTTCTGTATGTATGAGTGTACAAATGTATTATTTTTGAATGCTTATATATCGATTTGAACATACAGTGGCAATTGATATACTATGCATATGCATTTAATTTGTCTACATGTTAAAATTAGGCAACTAAAACAAATGTATTGCCTATGTAATTTAGTATAAATCTTGGCTGGTGATTATGTTGAAGACAATAATTGGTTAAAAATAAAGTTGGATTCAGTTTTTTATAAACAACATTGGAAAATGTGCCCAAAATATCTGCATGCAAGTGATTATTAACACTGTAATTACATGAAGTGCTTTGAGGAGTTATCTTCAAAAGCCAACAGCACATCATCAATGGAACCCATCAGGATCTTTATTGTGTAGAAGAAAAATTGTATATGACAAGCAATGTATTTTCTCATTCCTCTACCCCCATAATATGGTAAATATCTGCAGGATTAATGTAAAACTTGACACACATTTGTAGACTTGGAGGCAGATACACCAATTTAGGAGCCACAGAAATGGAATATCTTTGGGGTCTGGTAATATTGAACAATACGGAGCTTATCTCAACATCCAAATAGGAGAACACTTTGAGAATACTGACTATAATCATTTGAGATTAATTCAAAAAAGCAAAATGGCAGCTACTCCACCACAACACTACATTTTAGAAGGGCCAGCTTTGAAGGGTTAAGGGAATCTATTTAACACAATTAGATTGAGATTGGTATTTTTCTGGACAAGTGGAATACCTTTAGACACACATTACAAAATTACACATATCAATGTATAACTTGGGGAACAAATACAAAAGAAACAAAGCAAAACCAATGTGACTTATCAGTAACATAAAACAAGAAATACAAATCAAGAAAATGGCTTTAAATCATTATAAAAGCGAGGGATCAGCAGCATCATTAATACAAAGGTGCCAAAAAAGCCTACAAAAAGGCAATTAATATGGACACCTTTTAAAATGAGAAAGTGATTGCTAAGGAGAGTAAAAACTTACCACAAAAAAGTGTTGAGCCTTTTTTATCTGAAATGAGAAATTTGGTTAGTGAGGCCATAATGAAAGTAGACATATTAAATACTTAAACCCCTGCTGGCTGATTTTAACAAACCAATTCATTGGCTGACAGAGGAAAGGCACAAGCAATTAAACACTGTTAAGATAGACAAGGCCCCAGGGCCAGTTTGTATGCAGCCAATAGTACTTAGGGAACTAAGCTAAATTCTGACCAGGCCATTTTTTTTTATCTACCATATATGGTAACGGTTGGGACCATTCAAATGGTGCTAACTAATCCCCTAGTGGTATGTCTTAAAATGGTATGTCTTATATGTAATGTATAAGAACATAATTACTACCCATGTCCACTACAGCTAATGTCCTTATTGGACTGCTAGACTATGGGTGCTATTCACTAAGTGGTGAATTGCAGGTGATTTGAGATGTAATGAAAATTTAATCACAGCAATTTTACGTTGTGCACGGGCAAGTCTAGTAAGTGTCCTCCGCTAAGCAAACTCATTAGAGTTTTCCCTGTACAAAGTATAGCTAAACTGGTGAGATGACATGTTAATTTCACCTCAACTTTCTTCAACTTTTAGTGAATAGCCCACTCTATATGTTTGGCAGACTAATAAGGAGGTACCTGCATAACAGACTCTGAAAAATGTCTCTCCTAGTGCTTGGTTTCCCCCTAACTATATCAACAATATCTTTTAAACCAAACATGACCAAAAATATTCAGTCAGCAAAACAGTATTAATATTTTTAAAGTATTGACCTTACTCCCTTTTGTGTCTCCTTTGACTAATGACATGTTAAACCTGCTCACTAGTTGGGGCATAGTGCAAGATTTTAAAAACGAAAATTAAATAATATTTTGATACTCACAGGTTTACTCTCATCATTAGTGACCATAGGTTTCAATGGCTATTAGCAAATGGATAATGGGAAGGCTTGTTAAAGAGCCAGCGTGTGCCTAATTGCTTTTATATTTTTAATTCTAAAGATAAATCCTGGGAATTGTGTTCATTGACCTTCCATGGTTGATGAGGCTGACAATATCGCTAAAGGAAAGAGCTGACGTGAGAATTCTCCTGTGTAAATTAATGTTATTCTCTTTATATATTACTTACACAAAGTAACATATTCAACTTATTGTGATGAATATATTTAAATAATAATTTGAAATTACTAGGTTTGAAGGAATGACTGTTAGCATTAATGTATAATTTTTTTTCTGTTAAAAATAAACTAGTAGTGATTTGAAATGCATTTTTTTGTAAACTATAAGATAATTTATAAAATGTTCCTTTTTGGGGTGGATACTTCATTTGGCATTTTGTGGCTATTGAATAGTAGAGTTAAAGTGATACAATATATTGGCTAACTGACTACAAGCTTTTAAGACCAAGTTGCTATGTCACTTCCTCAGGCGTTAATGAAGCTAAAACAACATTTCCTAATTACAAAGCACCATTTGCAGCCTTTAGAAAAATGGCACAGGAGTATTGAAGAATTTTCCCAGCAGTTAATTATTCAGTCTTATAGATACAGTCTTAGCTAATAGATACATTCAGTTCATTCAGAGCATCTCGGATCAGTCCACTCCCTGCTTAAGGGGGCCAAAAAAACATGTGACACATGCCAGATCCATGAATTTGTCAAAAGTTTGCAGTTTGAAAATAAGTCCATTACGATAATCCAATGTTAGTTAAAAAAAAATATTAATTTGTAAGATTATAGTGGGAAATACATACACAGTCTTTAAGGTGTTGTTCCACATAGACTTTTTTTTGCACATTTTTAACTAATTATATCAGTGTGTAGTACTCTTCAATGTGTATCATACAACCTGCCTTTCTTATGTAGTTTACAAAATCATTCCCGTTTGATTTTTATACAGGATCACACGTTTTGTCACTTAAACTCCCTCAGCCCAAGTGTGCCCTCCCATATCTGATATCACTGCAAACTTAGGTCAGAGCAGGAGGCTCTAGGGCCCTTAACCCCTTCCTGTACTCAAACACACAAGGCTGCCACTGCTGCCCTTCTTGGTGCGGTTCTTATGTAAAGGATGCAGTGGAATCTGCACTCTTACTGAGACTGTTTCCACTTAGAAAGACTATCTGAACTCACTACTCCATTGTGCTAACACCAGCACAACACTCCCTGTAAGAAACTGTGTATGTTTATGAGTGCTTATGAATTTGGGTGCATATAGCAGCCCATCATTAAAGGTGTTAAACAGACTCTATGAAGTGCTTGCACAGCCTCTGCAGCCAACCCAGCATTACCCCTTCTTAGGCCCATTAACCCGTTCCCACTAGCAGGGGTTCCATGCCATCCTACTTTTTAGTGCCAACATTCTAGTAGGCCGGCATGGAACGTCCAACAATAAACAGCTCATTGCGGCCCCCCGTGATGAGCTGTGTATGGATCCCGCTGCAGGGCCTTGAATCAGGGTCCCCACTTTCAGATGAGGCCACTTTGTGTGGCCTCACTCTGACACAGAAAATGTAGCCAACGCTCAAAGTGAGCATTAGCTACATTTTGCAGCAAAAGCCTGCAGGATTGCATAGACTGTCCTTCATGTAACAGCTCAACGCGGCTCCCGCGATGAGCTATACTGGGGATCCTGCTGCAGGGACTTGCAGCAGGATCCCCAGTGTCAGATGAGTCCACTGTGAGCACCATCTATCATGAAGGGTTTAAACTGAATAGTTTAAACTAGTTATTGCATGCCGCCCAACTGTCCCACTTTAATCAGTACCGTCATGATTTTGAGGATCTGTCCTGCTGTTCCACCAAGCATTACTTCTGTTCCACTTTTTAGGACAGAGGTAGAGCTTGCCAGGAATTTAAAAAAGTCAGATCAAAAATCTCAGGGCCATCTTTAACAAGGACAAATAGCTGCCCCAGGGGCTCAGTTTTTACTAGGGGCCCAAAGTGGCTTCCCCACAGGCCCAGTTATTCCTTGGGGGGGCAAAAGCAACTGTCCCATGGGCCCGCTGCTGGCAACATGGAGATAGTCATACTAGGGCAGCAGTCAGAAACCCGAATTCAGCAGATACAGTCCTGGCTTGCATTCATTCCCACCGGCATAACAGCAAGTCATATCTGGTGGCTATTTCCCTCCTTCTGCCCTTGTGTTATTCCCCAGCCAAGTGCCCAATAAAAATGTGTATTTATGGTCAATTTGTGGCATTTTTAATGGGCAATCTAGGAGTGGCCTATTTTAATGGGCAAAATGTTACATATTAATGGGAAAACTGGCTGTGGAATATTAATGGACAGACTGTAATATATTAATGGGCAAACTGTGGCATATTTTAATGGGCAATAGAACAGTGGCATATTTTAATGGGCAAACTGACTGTGGCATATTAATGGACAAACTGGCTGTGGCAGGGTAATGGCCAAACTGACTTTGGAATGTTAATGGGCAACAGTGGCACATTTTATTGTACAAATGGAAAGTGGCATATTTTAATGGTCATACTGTCTGTGGCGTATTGTAATGGGCAAACCGGCTGTGGCATATTAATGGATAAACAGTGACATATTTTAATGGCCAAACTAAAAGTGGCACATTTTAATGATCGAACTGTCTGTAGCAGAATTTAATGGGAAAACTGGCTGTGTTATATTAATCGGCAAACTGTGGCATATTTGAATAGGCAAACTAATAGTAGCACATTTCATGGACAGTCGGGCTGGGCTATGGCAAATTCATGGCCTAAATGTGGCATATTTAATAGAGTCACATTTTAATGGGAAAACTAACAGTGGCATATTTTAATGGGTAAACTGGCTGTGACATAGTTTAATGGACACCTGGCTGGGGAATATTTTAATGGGCAAACGGTAGCATATTTAATGGACAAACTGTGGTATAGTTTGATGGCAAACTGTCTGTTGCATATGTTAATGGCAAACTGACTGTGGCATGTTAATTGATACCTGACTGTGGCATCTTTTAATTGGCAAAGTGAGGCTGCGTCATATTCTTTCGGGCAAAATAACATGTACTATGGCGAAAAGTGACACTGGCATGTTCTGCAGGGGCAGTTCTGTGGGGAAAAGTTACTTTGTCTTATTATCACTGTGGCATGCTGAACTGTGTAGGTACTATATCAGTGCAAGCCAAGTGCTGTGGGTGTAATATAGGTGTATAGCAAGTGCTATGGGTACTGTATGGTGCTGTGCTAAGTCATTTAGGTGCAATGTGGGTACAGAGGAAGGAAATTAAAAAAAATGCATTTTTTCAATGACAATTTTATTACATTTGAAAATAGTTGAATGTAATATTAAAATAGTTGTATATGCTATTAAAATGTTAATGTAATTATACATGCAACTAGTTATCTATCTATCTATCTATCTATCTATCTATCTATCTATCTATCTATCTATCTATCTATCTATCTAGAGAGAGCTGTATGTGAATATAAATAAATAAATATATATATATATAGTTTAATAATAATAATTGTACAATAGATGAATGTGGCCTGCCATCGCCTCGCAGACTTTCTGGCCACTTTACTCAAATTATTGAGTTTTTGGCATGTCTGGGGTGACACTGTTTTGTACCAAGTAAGTTGCACTATCTTTTGGTTTCTGGTGTAGAGTTTCCATTTGTTTTAGGAGCCAGGAGACAAAAACATATTTAGCTCTGCCCATATTACTAAGCCATGCCCATTTCTAGATCATTTTGCTTTTTGCTAGCCTCTTTTGTGACATTAACTACAACACGTTACTTAAATTCCACAACTGGTTTCATTATTTTAATGGTTTTTGATTTGAGGGCACAGTAAGGGAGAGGGTGCC
Organism: Pelodytes ibericus; assembly: GCA_036172795.1. NCBI lineage: Eukaryota > Metazoa > Chordata > Amphibia > Anura > Pelodytidae > Pelodytes > Pelodytes ibericus. The sequence goes on along the minus strand of CM069858.1, from coordinate 103,995,288 downwards.
AGTTTTGCATTTGCCTAGAGTTGCCTGGGATGTAAATCTGGCAGAATGTGCAAGTACCGTACTGGATACTGTACCCATACACAGTTGCTATCATATATGTACCATATGTTTAGATATAGTTTCCCTCAATTGTGTGTGTAATTGAATGTAATTTACATCCTGAGGATTTTTTGGATTTTCAAAAATGCTAAGAAAAGAAAGGTTAATGGTTCAAGTCACTGCATAGTATGAATAGGAATATGATACTTTAGAGTCAGTGTGCTAGAGGGCTTAATAATGCATGACTGGAGGGGAGGATCACAAAATAATAACAGAATTAGGATCAGATCCACAAGGGGCAACACACATCTGCAGATATTATAAAAAACAAGAACACTGTCATTTTCACTCAGCAAAAATAGAATTTAAACTTGTCACTTTGCTCTGTGAAAAATATCACTTATTTCACTGAAAATATTATAATTATAAACATCAGAAATCTTGAGTGAAAAAAATGGGCCTGCATGGGAAATGTAAACCTATATGCTAAATTTGGAACCAGAGGAAATAGAGCATACAGTAAGTGATTGCAAAGTATATAAAGTATTGTATAACATGTTACGTTATTATTAGACATGCGTGTTTTAATTGGTTTATCTTTGAATTATCATAAACAGCTGATATGTAAATGTTTCTACTGTATGTCCCTTCTCACTTTTTTTTCACAAGCTATACATATTGTTTTCAAATGCAGCATTTTCAAACTGCAGCTATTCTAAGTGTAGTTATAGTTATTCTGTAGATACTCTGGAAGTAGTCTGAGGATATACCAGAGGTGGAAAACTGCTAAAATATTTTTTTGTTTAAATTCTTCTTTTAAAAGGGCAGGCTTGGCTCACTGTAATAGTTGTTATGCATATTTTCCATGCTCTACATTTTGGACGTTTGGATGTTGTGTGAAGCCACAGGCAACCAAAGACACAGACTCTGGCTAAAACACTTTAATTTGGGATGTTTGACTCTACCCGGACTTATTTGTGCACGATATGCAGCCCTACTATTTTGAAGTTTTGATTTATTAGAGCATATGTTCCCATAGGTTTATATATGCATACTTATAGGTTCTGTAGTATACGTGGCCCCTCACACCCTGAGATTCCCGGTCCATGACTGCTACAGGTTTTTTTTGGTCATACATGCTGGCCCTATTTTTGCTGTACCTCTCTTTTTCTACTCCACCCTTGGTCACACTCCCCCTTTCTGTATATTTAAGATTCTTAATGCTATTTACAATTATAATTTCATTATTTCTTTAAATGTTATTGTTTTTTTCTTAAAATGAGAGTTTTGTAATATTTAAGTCTTGGCCTGGAATAAAGAATATATAAAAGACCATCATGACCAGGGTTGTCAGCCATGTCCTCACACCTTGTCAGTCATTACCTGTGTCCAATACGGGCATGGCAGGTGTTGGACAGTGCCACACTTAAGGGATGGGCTTGGGTATATATTGTCATACTAAAAGCACAAACTTAATCGCAAGTTCCCTTCCTCCCTTTCCTATTTGTTTGCTTCTTCAGTGATGTGGGCGGGGTCACCGAGGTTTGGCGACATTGCAGTGATTGGTCGTCTTGGTGCATGGCTAACCCAGGTTAGCAGTAGCTGTGGGTGCTATCTGGGAGGCTGAAGTACTGAGGAAAAAAATCAATGCCAGTAACTGCAAGGACATGGTTTTTCATCTGTGCCAGATCCTCAGGGGCACTATTCTAGGTGTACAAGGATAAGTTATACGCTACTGCTTATTGCTTATGAATGATAGGTATTGTTTACAAGTATAGTTTATATACATATTTGCTTGGTATATGTTATTGATTCCTGGTTATTATTTAATAAACTTTTGTATTTGTATATAATTGCCTGTTTTATGTTTGCAGCTATTTTAAACTGTTAAGTTTATGTTGCAGCAATTTTATATAAATAAATACTGCAACCTTTCTAGTCACTCCTGTGTCTACATAATTCATTAGTGTGGGGAGAGGGATTATCTGTCATACCTTGGTCATGCATGATCACATGTGGGCACTTTTAAATTGTCAAAAGTTGGTTATAGTTTCAATCTCATTTAGTGCCCATAAAGAACAAGTTAATAGGTTGGTAGACATTCATGATCTAAATTTACATCAATACACAAACATTTTGTTTACTTATTAGACAAGCAATACACTCCTTAATTCATGTTTCATAATCACCATCAATAATGTTGATACATCCAGGTTCTGGAATCACTTCATAATAATCTTAATTAGGCAATAGGCCATACTGTCTTATTTAATAAACAAGAAGAACATTTTATTGAACTTTATTTTGATGTTTGTAAAGTGTGTTGTACAAGACATGGTCATCTGATAAAATACAAATAAAATTAAAAGAAAAAAGATGGGTTGAATGAAGAGGAGAAACAAGCATCTACACTCCTGTGAAATTCAGTTTTAAAACAATCAGTTTTTATTTAGGTCCATAGTGTCCATAAAAATAATCCATACTACTGATAACAAAGGTGTGCATAACACATTAAGCGTTTGTCTAGTTCCACACATCACAGTGTACCTTCGACTGTTTACTGCAAAACAGTTTTGGTGTCGGTGTTAAATATTATTGTTATGGTGACTAGGGACCTAAATAAAAACTGCTTGCTTTTAAGCTGAATTAAGCTGTTTCTTTCTTTTCTAACTGAACTGGATATCAGGTTGATCCTTGTGTCTGAGAATCGGGTATTTAACAACACACCGAACCAAGAAGTATTACAGTGGTAAGATTGAGGGCTTTTTTGTTGATTGAGTCTGGGAATGAGGAGTTTGGCAACATTCAACAGGTGTATTGTTCAGGAGCATTTGTATTTGTATAGTGGGTGGCACACGTGGCGATGGAAGACAGTCAGATGGTGTCTGGTAAGTTGGGGTCAGGTACCAACATGTAAGAAGTTTAATGGTGTTTTCTTACAAATGATTTGAAAGGGAGAATTTAGAATTTAGTAACTATCTTGTACAATTGTGAAGTGGAGAGGGTAGCTTTACAATCTATTTCCCATAGGCACACATAGTAGGGTTTAGTGTCCTCTAAGAGATCTATCAGAAGTCTATAAATATAGGAGACAGTCTAAGCCAGGCAGAATGTGGTCGGTATTAGACATGTGCATTCGTTTGTTGACAAATGCATTTTCGTCCGAAAATAGAATTTTCGTCCATTCGTCCGAAAAACGAATAACGAAAATGCTAAACTAACGAAAGCCGAATAAACGAATTGTTAATTAACGAAAATCATTCGTCCATTGGTCCATTCGTGCTATTGGCATTCTATAAACCGAAATAGAGTTGGTTTATAGAATACCAATAGCATTACATACGTTCCATAAACCGACATAATTAACGACTTTCAGTTTATGGAATGCATGTTATGCTATTGCTATTCTATAAACCAAAATAGAGTCCCCATTCATACGAATAGGTCAATTGACCTGTTCTTATGAATGGGGACTCTATTTCGGTTTATAGAAAGCCAGTAGTATTACATGTATTCTATAAGCCGAAAGTCTATAAACCGAACGAAATTCGGTTTATAGACTTTCGATTTATAGAATACATGTAATGCTATTGCTATTCTATAAACTGAAAGTCTATAAACCGAACGTCGTTCGGTTTATAGACTTTCGGCTTACAGAATACATGTAATACTATTGGCTTTCTATAAACCGAACTAGAGTCCCCATTCATAAGAAATTCTTATGAATGGGGTCCCCATTCATAAGAATTTCTTGTGAATGGGGACTCTAGTTCGGTTTATAGAAAGCCAATAGTATTACATGTATTCTGGAAACCGAAAGTCTATAAACCGAACGTCGTTCGGTTTATAGACTTTCGGCTTATAGAACACCAATAGCATTACCTGTATTCTATAAACCAATGTATTCATTTTAACAATAGACACACTTCCGAATCACAAATGTGTTTTACAGACCACTTTACAACATCTCAGTGGAGACAGAGGGCAACCTTGTCTAGTGCCAGTCAACCGGGTGAGTGGGTTTGATAGTGTCCCATTGATGTGTATCCTAGCATTGGGGTCCTGGAGAAAAGGGGAAGGTATGCATTTTTAATTTTAGCAATAGGTATTTTTCATTTACTCAACAATTCATTTTTCTTTGGGTCGGGGTCAGGAGAATAGGTTGGGCACTTATGGGAGCATAATCATTCCATGTTATACTTCCAATGGCAGGAATAGGAAGTCAATAAGTATAAGTGCATCTGTGATATAAAGATGTGGTCAATGCATATCAGTTATGTGGCAGGAAATAATATGTTTAGTGTTTGGTTGTTGGTCAAACATTTTACTTACTCTCAAAATGAAAGTCAACCTCCAAAGTTGACCTCCTCAAGCTAGTCTCTATGTTTCTTTTAACATCCTTTAGTGTTTTATCTTTTTAAAATAGGGGTTGGCAACCTACAAACCACTGGACAAAATGTCCCAGTCTGCAGTCCCAACTAATTCAAAGGTATTTACCCAGCACCCAAATTAATCCATAGCTGCTCGCATGGGAGCAGCTGATGCGGTTATTTTCTTGTCACTAGATGTGACAGGAAGTCTTATCGAGCGGCTGTCTCTCTGCTGCATGTGTGAAGAGGGAGATGACCAAGCAGCAGCCATGCAATTACTGGAGAGTGGGGCTAGGGTGTGTAATGGGTACCTCACAGTGGAATATTTTTATGAGCACCTCACAGTGGTATTTGTTTAATGGGCAGATGATTGTGGCATATTTTAATGGCAGCTGGCTGGAGCATATATTAATGGGAAAGCTGTGGCATGTTTATTGGGCAAAATAACTGTAGCATATTTTAATGGGCACCTGGCTGGAGCATATGCTAACGGGCAAAATTAATGGGCAAACTAGCTGTGGCATATTTTATTGGGTAAACTGGGTGTGGCATATTTTAAAGGGCTCAACTGCTGTGATATATTTTATTGGGCATCTGGATGGGTCATATGTTAATGGGCAAACTTGCTATGGCATATTTTATTTGGCACCTGGCTGGGTCATATGTTAATGGCGAAACTGTGGCATATTTAATGGACAAAGTAACTATGATAAATTTAATAGACAAACTAACTGTGGCATATTTAATAGGCACCTGACTATTAGTTGTAGATTATAGAATATTGTACAACAGATGAACTGTTCACCTCACAGACTTTGCTTTCTGCACCCAAGTGGAAAAAGGTTGCTGACTCTGTTATAAAGCATGCAAGCTTTAGACGATTATAGTTTTGGCATGATACCTGATGTTCAGCACTGTACATAATACAATATGAATGTATTAAGCTATAAAGCAGCTCAACAGCTCTTCCTTCTCTGCTATTAATACAAGTAAACTATTCAACCATAAAAGCAACAGTGAGATACGCTTTCATTTTCCAGTACATTCTAAGGATGTTGCTGTTGCTCAACCATTAGTGGTTGCTGTTCTTATCCAATTTAATGGTACTTATATATCCACCTCAGAGGGATGAAGGACTAAGTGTAAGGATAGTCACAGGAAGTATGTAATATCACAGAAGCAAGTCTATGTAGATAATGCAGAATGGAAAATAACAATATGACATACAAACTTGCAGTCATGACTTGGTAGGAGTTCAAGTATAGCAACCAACAGCAACAGAATTTTATAGTCCAAGCAGTCCACAAACAGGAGGATTACCAGTCATACACCAATTCAGCAGGAAAAAGTATATGGGTAATTCACAGAAGGGTTGATCGGCAAGTAATATGAGCAGATTAGTAGTAATATGAGTAGCAGCTTAGCAAGAATATGCTATTTTATAATTCATAGTAGTAGGAAGCCACAGTTAATATAGCAAGGCCCAGACTGAGACCTAAAATAGGCCTGGGCATTTTAGAATGAGCAGGCCATTTGTTTTTCAAGCCAAATTTCAAATAATGACAAATAAAATATAGTGGTTTCAAATTGTTAATTTGTTACATTTAGCATGTCAGACAGTTACTGTAATTTATTAATTTATTAATCATTTCGCATTATGTAAATCAATGGACTTGCCCCAGTGACCAGATTTGCCCTCAGGACTTGCCCCAGGGGCCAGATTTACCCACAGGATTTGCCCCAGACACACTTGCACAAGCAAACATAGTCACACATTCACACTTACACACAGACACACACATATTTATTTAATGTCTCTTTACTACAAACAGGTATGCTGTATTTGCACTTTGTCTTACTCCCTGCTCATTTACCGTTATTTGCAGGGGGAGGGCAATTCAGTCTGTTTCTGCCTCAGTGCATCCTATCCCTGCAGAGGTAGAACACTTTCTTCTTCTGAGCACTGGATGTCACCTATGGAGGTGCGGTTATTGCAGGCACTAACACACATGCTGCACCTCAAGGTGTTGTTAGGGAGAGAGCACCCTATAGCAACTCCTCTACTCCTCTGCACGAGGACGGCTTGGCCCCCCAATGAGTAGTAAGCAAGGGTGTAATCCAATGACAGTCCAGGTCAGGGGCACAGGTGAGTGAACAATGAAATAGGCAGATGTCAGAGGCAAAGGGACAGATTTCAAATCATAAACAGGCAAAAGGGTCAGGGACACAGACAGGTAGGCAAAAATGGGCAATATCCAGGGTCAGAAATCAGGAATCAAAGTGACAAAAATACCAGGAGGAACTAAACATGATTAATCAAGCGCAGTGCAACAAAAAGTGGGCGTGATGTGTAGTGGGTGATCAAGAACAGCGGAATCAGTCAGCCAAAGTGGTCACCTGCACACTCGGCCGTGATTGCAAGTGTGTGTTGAAGTATTTGATGTGCATGAACTCCATGGGAAAGTGCTGCATTCAGCAACCACCGTTCACACTGCTCCATTGAGGGGCCTGACACTGAGTCAACCTCACCAGGAATTGATTCTGCAGCTCTGAAAATTAAACAGGTTCTAGAATTGATGCATTGTCCCCTGAGACACAATAAAACCTGCTTGCATATGCTCTGTTACTTTCCCTTTAATATAAAATTCTTCTTTTTTTATTGGTATTTCATGATTTTCCTTTTCTCTATACTGAAATAAATTGGGAGCTCAAACATTATCGTAAGTTAGAAATACACACACTAATAAGGAAACATCCCACTTCCAGTAAATGTGTCTTGCCTCATGCAAACATGCTGAAATAAAACAAAACAAGACTGTTTATTGTGAAAACCACACCTTGCTGGTTTAACATCTGTACTTTATTTCAGAGTGTATTCGTTTACAAAAGGCAGTCACTCCTAATCCAAACTGCTAGCTAAGTAAAAATTCACGGGTTCTTTTGTTTCCAGCACAGTAATTGGTATGCACACTTTATATATTACACATTACTTGAGTCTCTCTGTGGTTTTAAACATATACCATGCAGGTTTTTCATTTACTATTTAGATCAACAGCTCCTTTTTTCAGTAGATCACTGTGTCATTTCACAATAAATTAAATAGTCAAGATGGAGTAAAATGGCATTGTTATTTTGTATACCCCTGTGTCAGTGTTTCTCGTGATGGGGCACTAACTACACTCAGGGGGTTGAGATCAATATTATAGATCGTTTTGTATCCAGAATAGCTGTTTTTTTGTTTTGTATCTTTGTTTTGTTTGTTTTTTTCTGTTTAGTCTCTATAAAGGCTGCCAACTCTGCACCCAATATGAATCATTCTGTTATGAAAGCTTAAATAAGAAAGCATATGCAATTGAATGAACATACCATAAGGCACAGTATAAAACACTGCAGGCAAATAAACGTGGGAAATGTACATAACATAATGATTGGAACTAATTTAACAGAGTGTAGCAATTCATGATGTAGCAGATAATAATAATGACAGTAAAGCAGTGTCCACAGAAGAACGAAGAACACATTAAAATGTTTATAGTTCCCAAGTAAGCCCTGGTAATGTTTGGATTTAACATATCTGTATAGTGCGTGCATAAGCCTTGAGACATTTTAAGCAACGTAACTTAAGCATTCTCTTTGCAAAATGAAGCATTAGGCTTTCTCTTCCGATCACTGGAAATATTGTAGGGCTTGATTCATGAAACAGAGAATTCAACTGAATGGGAACATTTTTCCAACTCACCTACTTTGGCCTTCATTTTGAAATTCCCTTATCAATTCCCTCTCTTTAATGAATAAAGCCCTTAGTATATACACATAAAGAAGGAGATATTCTATTACAAATGTGGTTCTATTCTGTGTTGCTGACATCTTTCCTCTTTATATACAGAGATTTCACTGAGTTTGCATTCTGGCAAGGGATCACCTGCTGAGCAAGTACTCTATATTGCTTTACATTTAGAGATGTCGCAAACATAAAATTTTCCGTTCGCGAACGGCGCACGAGAATTTCCGCAAATGTTCGCGAATAGGCGAACCGGGCGAACCGCCATAGACTTCAATAGGCAGGCAAATTTTAAAACCCACAGGGACTCTTTCTGGCCACAATAGTGATGGAAAAGTTGTTTCAAGGGGACTAACACCTGGACTGTGGCATGCCGGAGGGGGATCCATGGCAAAACTCCCATGGAAAATTACATAGTTGATGCAGAGTCTGGTTTTAATCCGTAAAGGGCATAAATCACCTAACATTCCTAAATTGTTTGGAATAACGTGCTTTAAAACATCAGGTATGATGTTGTATCGATCAGGTAGTGTAAGGGTTACGCCCGCTTCACAGTGACAGACAAAACTCCCCGTTTAACGCACCGCAAACAACCGCAAACAGTCCATTTGCACAACCGCAAAAGCTAGCCATGTCCCGTTCCTTGTCCTCACTGATGTCATTGAAGGTCTCTTCCTCCACCCAGCCACGTACAACACCAAGGGTCCCCGAAAGGTGACAATAAGCCCCCTGGGACGCCTGCTGTGTTTGGTCTTCCACCTCCTCAAAGCCACCTTCCTCCTCTGACTCCTCTTCTTCAGACTCCTCTCTCTGCGTTGCCTCTCTCTGCTTTATTATAAGGTGTGTTAAGTAGTACTATTCCTATCAGTTTAATCCCTGTTACGTCCCCTATCAGGGGACGTGTATATGGCCTTCGATTTTAGGAACCGGGAGGTGGAAAAAGATGCTTGGTTGGTCCTCCTACTTCAAATTTGGGGCACTGCGCGTGCAATCTAATGTGCCACCAGATAGGAGTGGTGTGTTAAGTAGTACTATTCTTATCAGTTTAATCCCTGTTATGTCCCCTATCAGGGGATGTGTATATGGCATCGATTTTAGGAAACGGGAGATGGAAAAAGATGCTTGGTCGGTCCTCCTACTTCAAATTTGGGGCACTGCGTGTGCAATCTAATGTGCCACCAGATAGGTGGGATAGCTCAGGCCACAGGTCAAGCCTGCACACCCAGTAGTCAAGGGGTTCATCGCTCCTCAGAGTGTTGATATCTGCAGTTAAGGCGAGGTAGTCTGCTACCTGTCGGTCGAGTCGTTCTCTGAGGGTGGACCCCAAAGGGCTGTGGCGATGTGTAGGACTTAAAAAGCTCTGCGTGTCCTCCATCAACAACACGTCTGTAAAGCATCCTGTCCTTGCTGGCGTGGTCGTGGGAGGAGGAGGATTACTTTCACCTCTTCCCCTGTTAGATTCCCGTTGTGCTGTGACATCACCCATATAAGCTGTGTAAAGCTTATTTTTTAATTTATTTTGGAACTGCTGCATCCTTTCCAACTTGTGGTAATTAGGTAACATTTCAGGCACTTTCTGCATATACCGGGGGTCTAGTAGCATGGACACCCAGTACAGGTCGTTCTCCTTCAGCCTTTTTATACGAGGGTCCCTCAACAGGCACGACAGCATGAAAGACCCCATTTGCACAAGGTTGGATGCCGAGCTACTCATGTCCCGTTCCTCGTCCTCAGTGATCTCACTGAAGGTATGTTCTTCCCCCCAGCCACGTACAACACCACGGGTACCAGATAGGTGACAACGAGCACCCTGGGATGCCTGTTGTGGTTGGTCTTCCTCCTACTCCTCAAAGCCACATTCCTCCTCTGACTCTTCTTCCTCACAATCCTCTTCCAGCGTTGCCGCAGGTCCAGCAAGCGATGCTGATAAGGCTGTTTCTGGTGGTGATGGTGACCACAACTCTTCCTCTTCCTCTTCCCGCTCATCTACGGCCTGATCCAGCACTCTTCGCAGGGCACGCTCCAGGAAGAAAACAAATGGTATGATGTCGCTGATGGTGCCTTCGGTGCGACTGACTAGGTTTGTCACCTCCTCAAAAGGACGCATGAGCCTACAGGCATTGCGCATGAGTGTCCAGTAACGTGGCAAAAAAATTCCCAGCTGTCCTAGCACCCCGGTCATGCAAATAGTAGTTAACGGCTTTTTCTTGTTGGAGCAGGCGGTCGAACATTAGGAGTGTTGAATTCCAACGTGTCGGGCTGTCGCAAATCAAGCGCCTCACTGGCATGTTGTATATATGAAAAGTGCGCCATGGCAGTGTAGGAACGTCTGAAATGGCCACACACCTTCCTGGCCTGCTTCAGGACGTCCTGTAAGCCTGGGTACTTATGCACAACGCGTTTTACGATCAGATTACACACATGTGCCATGCACGGCACATGTGTCAACTTGCCCAAATTCAATGCCACCAACAAATTTCTTCCGTTGTCACAAACCACTTTGCCGATCTCCAGTTGGTGCGGAGTCAGCCACTGATCCACCTGTGCGTTCAGGGAGGACAGGAGTGCTGGTCCGGTGTGACTTTCTGCTTTCAGGCAAGTCAACCCCAAGACGGCGTGACACTGCCGTATCCGGGATGTGGAATAGTACCTTGGGAGCTGGGGGGTGCCGTTGATGTGGAGCAAGACGCAGCAGCAGAAGAGGATTCAGCCGAGGAGGTTATGGAAGAGGATGGAGTAGGAGGAGTAGAGGAGGTGGCAGCAGGCCTGCCTGCAAGTCGTGGCGGTGCCACCAACTCCTCTGCAGAGCCACGCATTCCATGCTTTGCAGCCGTCAGCAGGTTTACCCAATGCGCAGTGTAGGTGATATACCTGCCCTGACCATGCTTTGCAGACCAGGTATCAGTGGTCAGATGGACCCTTGCCCCAACACTGTGTGCCAGACATGCCATTACTTCCTTTTGCACAATCGAGTACAGGTTGGGGATTGCCTGTTGTGCAAAGAAATTTCGGCCGGGTACCTTCCACTGCGGTGTCCCAATAGCTACACATTTTTGGAACGCCTCAGACTCCACCAGCTTGTATGGTAAAAGCTGGCGGGCTAAGAGTTCAGACAAGCCAGCTGTCAGATGCCGGGCAAGGGGGTGACTTTGTGACATTGGCTTCTTACGCTCAAACATGTCCTTGACAGACACCTGACTGTGGGCAGATGAGCAGGAACTGCTCAAGGCGAGAGACGGAGTGGCGGATGGTTGAGAGGGGGCAAGGAGGACAGCAGTGGTTGACGTGGCTGAAGATGCTGGACTAGGAGTAGGATGGCGGGTTTGAGTTTGTGTGCTGCTTGTACTCATGTGTTGATCCCATAGGCGTTTGTGATGTGCGATCATGTGCCTTCGCAAAGCAGTTGTACCTAGGTGGGTGTTGGACTTCCCACGACTCAGTTTCTTTTGGCACAGGTTGCAAATGGCATCGCTGTTGTCAGAGGCAGACACACAAAAAAAATGCCACACTGCTGAGCTCTGCAATGACGGCATTCTGGTGGTGGCAACAGCATGCGTTGATTGGCGTGCTGTCTGGCTGACCCCGGGTGCCGATGCATGCTGTCTGACTGTGCCACTAGCTCCTTGCGACGACCTCCCCCTGCTTCCAACTCGTCTCCTCCTCCTCTCTGTCTCCCCATATGAACTTTCCCCCTGTTCTTCTTCTCTTCTAGCGGGCACCCACGTAACATCCACGGACGCATCGTCATCATCAACCGCTTCACTTGTATCTGACAACTCAGCAAAGGAAGCAGCAGCGGGTACAACATCATCATCATCACACCGTGCGTCCATGTGTGTAATGCTGCCTGACTGAGACATATCCCTGTTATCTACATCCTCTGGCAATAATGGTTGCGCATCACTCATTTTCTTCCAACTGATGTGTAAATAACTCCTCTGATAGATCAAGTGATCTAGTGTAGGTGGTGGCGGCAGGCGGGCGAGTGGTAACTTGAGAGGTGCCCGAAGCTAAGCTGGCGGAGGATGGTGCGTCTGACTATTATTTCACAGTCAAATTTCTAGTTTTTTTTTAAATGTACATTACTGTTACACCAGATATGAGTTGCACTGGTGTGACACTGTGCCCTGGCAGGCCCTGAAAAGCACACGTGTGAAGGAAACTGACTGCTATTATTTCACAGTCAAATTTCTAGTTTTTTTGTTAATGTACACTACTCTTACACCAGATATGAGTTGCACTGGTGTGACACTGTGCCCAGGCAGGCACTGAAACGCACACGTGTGAAGGAAACTGACTGCTATTATTTCACAGTCAAATTTCTATTTTTTTTTTTTTTTGTACACTACTGTTACACCAGATATGAGTTGCACTGGTGTGACACTGTGCCCTGGCAGGCCCTGAAAAGCTATTATTTCACAGTCAAATTACTATTTTTTTTTTAAATGTACACTACTGTTACACCAGATATGAGTTGCACTGGTGTGACACTGTGCCCTGGCAGGCCCTGAAACGCACACGTGTGAAGGAAACTGACTGCTATTATATTACAGTCAAAAAAGTTTTTTTTTTTAAATGCAAGCTATTGTGACACCAGATATGAGTGGTGGCACTGGGCAAGTGGGAACAGTATACACTGTGAGCCTGACACACACGCTGGCAGGCAGGCAACTGCAATTAGATTACAAAGGAAAAAAAAAAAAGCAGACTGATGTTCTAGCCCTAAAAAGGTCTTTTTGGGGTGCTGTCCTTACAGCAGAGATCAGATGAGTCCTTCAGGACTGTAGTGGACACTGAATACACTAGCCTAGCTATCGATTTCCCTATTAAAGTTTACTTAACCATTCAGTCTACTTAACTATTTTTTATATGTATAATCCATGTACATTTCATCTAGATTATTTTTGTATCTATATCTATACCTATATATATATCTATATCTATATATATCTATATATATAGATAGATAGATAGATAGATAGATAGATAGATAGATAGATAGATAGATAGATAGATAGATAGATAAATATGTATAAGCACAGATTATTAAGGTTTAAGGTTTGTGATGGATGCGTGATCTCAAATATGATGTCACCATAGTAAATAAGATCAATTAATCAATTATCCATCAGTAGGTGTACTCATTCCTTGCAGAAGCTTTCCCTGGGGATTGCAAGATGGAGGTGAGTAACATGAACATTTTTCATTTTCCAGATGTGATAGTAGCAGCATTTTGCATGGAAAATATTACCCTTAATTCTTTTTTTGAAGGGTATTGATCTAATACAATGTAGCTTACTGTTTGTATTTCTAGTTATTCAGAGGTTAAAAAATAAGTCATGATTTTAACAGAATTCTACAAGCTATTTTCAGCATTATTATTAGTCTGGCAGACTGTCTTTCTCAAAATCATACATATAATTTCCCATTGACTAGACTGATGCTTAATACAGAATTGAAAAACAGCTGTCTCTTACTTATACTGCCACTTATGAACTAGTTTATTACTTTTGCAGAGATCTTGGCTTTGCGTTCAAAGCTTTAGCAGAAGTCCAATGTCACAATGCAGACAACAATGCTGAGAAAACATCTATAATGTGGAAACTTGAAAATTATATATGATAAATAAGAATATAGGGAAAAAAGGCATCATCATGGGTATATGTATATTCCATATTTAGTGTCTCTTACTTTCTATTTAATATTTAGTTCTGTACTCTAGGCTCTGTGATATTCTACAGATTTGTGTGATTTGTGTGCAGATGCAGACACTGTGATCTAGTCACTAAACAGTGATCTATGGTGAACATACAAAATAAATCAGGTATGAATAGTTAAAATAAACAAGGTGACAGTGCGCTATATGTGCTATAAAGTGACAGTGTAATCAATCTGCTGTGCAGAAAATACAGGATATATACTGGGTATATATCCTGTATTTTCTGCACAGCAGATTGATTACACTGTCACTTTATAGCACATATAGCGCACTGTCACCTTGTGTATTTTGTATATGTGTTTTACTGCAGTATTTTGGGATAACTGCTAGACAAGTTGCTGCTTGTGCAAAATTTTCTCTAGCGCCACCTACCTCACACCAGTTCCATTGTCTAGGTATGAATAGTTGACTTGGAAAAATTTCCCAATTTGCTGTCTTTTTAACTCAGATATTAATGCCTGATGTTTTGATATATAATGAATAGACCTTACTATTTTGAGTTCCTTCAAGTGTAATGAAAGATCTGATTTTGTCAGATTCAGCAGACAATTTCTTAAAACTATGAATGTGACTTTAGTTTATGGCCTTAAGAGTATTGCAACGGGATCCCACCTGTCTTATGAGGACACTTTGAGTAATGGTTACATTGAACAGAAATGTGCCATATACCAACTTCTGCATTTTGACATTGTATGGTCTATGTACATATTTGTATAACATAATCACACACCCTCTAAGACACCATTCCTCTAGCTTGTACAAATGTAACTTTTTCTAGCCTTTCATCATGACTAAGCCTTTCACTTGTTAGTTTTGTAGCCCTCGTCTGCACTTTCTCCAGATCCATATAGTTTGTTTTAGTAAAGGCACCCAGAATTGAACTGTATATTTAAGGTGGCATCTTACCATGGACCTGTAAAGAGGAAGCAGAATATCTTCCTACCACAAATACATTTATTTTTTAATACATGATAATATTCTATTGGCCTTTGCAGCCACCATCTGACACTGCACACTACTGATAAGTCTACTGTCTACAATTACTTCCATTTTCATTGGATGATTTCCAGATAGAAACACCATTTAAACTATATGTTGCTTTTTTATTATTATAATACCCAAAATACATAATTTTATATTTGTCTATATAGAAAAACATACACCATTTATTTGGCAAGTTACCTAATTTGTCCAAACCCTCTTGCAGGGTTCAGACTGTATTACCCTACTTAATTTTGTGTCATCGGCAAACACTGAGATATGGCTTCCTTTGTCCACTGAGAGATAATTAAACAAATTAAAAAGGTATAGGACCCAGGACAAATCCCTGAGGTACTCTGCTTATCCCATTTTTCCCATTTGAGAAACTCTCATTTACCACCACTCTTTGCATTCTATCTTTCAGTCAATTGCCAATCTACACACAAATGTTTGCCTTACCCCAGTGGACCAAGTGTAACAGATATCCCAACATAAACACAATGTGTATTACTCTTGTAACAATCCCTTAATTAATCCCTGTAATAATACCTTAATCCAGGACTATTGGGATTCCTCGAGGTTGGGGGACCATTGTATTAGATTTGCCATATGTTAGGAAATATTTGCTAATAAGGGGAACTAGACGACAGGAAAATCCAGCAGAGAAAACACTTGCTGTAACCATGGTAAAATATCCCACCATGCAGTGTTCCAGTATCTATTGGGTATTCTAGATTATGATTGTGATGTACCACTGTATACTAGAATATTTACAGTTTAAATATAGATATTTAAAAGTTATGAGAGAAAGAGCAAGCCAAGGTATTGTCATTTTTATTTGCATGATGCCATGCGATTTTAGATAGGAGGGTATGTTTTGGATTTTCCCAGGTCTGCAATTTCAATATGGGCCCCTACTGTGTTTTGTGTACAATATCTATGTCTAAGTCATGAGTGACTAAATGCGTTAGGTGATTATCCACTCCAGAGTCACCAGAGTTCTGTATTTGTTGCTGTTGTGGATTTTAAGTTGTCTAAATAAAGATCTTCTTTTTACTATCAGTTTTGGAGTGGGAGTCAGAATTGGTCAAACTACTGGTGAGCAGCCTATTTCTGTCAATGTGTATTTGATTTGTGCAGTTTAGGCTTCCTTAGGCTACTTTGATCCATAACCATATTGTCCTTTTAGTATTAGCTCAATGACACTTGGCGCACTGCCTCCTCGAAAGCAATAGGAATAAGCATTGGATGGAAAAATAATAAATATGATGTCAATGCTGTGTAGCTGCTTAAACCCTCAGAATAAGAGCATATTGTCATTTGTAAAATGACTTACATTGATTAATGGCTGCAGTAAGTGTAGTCATTCAGCCATTTGCAGGCTCATCCAAGCTGTGTACAGGCATTTCAGTATCCATGTTGCTTTGCTTTCCTGTTTGTTGTTTATGCTTATTCTTGTCTGCCTGTTTTCCTCCCTGTCTAGTTTTACTGCCTTGTTCCTTGTATCTTTGTCTGGCCACAGAGTGGCACCCTTCCCTTGTTTTTGCCTCAGTGTGTCACCTGCCCCGTTGCTCCTAATATGGCACCTACCCAGTTGGCCCCAGAGTGGCCCAGTGTAATATTTGCATGGAAAATGACAACAGTACAGGGAAATACAGTGTTTGACATTTTTGGAGGGCTACCTTCAAAGTGTTTTAGGAATTGTTTTAAGTCTGTGTTTCCTGTATTGCCATTTGTAATAGAGTGTGAACACACATGTAAAATCAAAGAGAAGAATCAAACATTGGAGACAGATCATCACCATAAAAGTTGGTTTTGTTCAGTGGAAACTTTTCATAGAGAGTTTGGAAAATTCACTACAGTCACACAGATGTGAGTGGTAGACAGAGCTATGACATAATGGCATTTACATACCAGAATAGAGAATTCTGCTTCTAAATTTAGACATTTCCAAACTAGACATATGTTAAAATAATTTGGATACTATTAGGAAAGATTATTTTAGCTTATTAGGAGACGTTTATAAAGTTTAAAACCTGTGTTTATTTCTTTTATGGATTTTTAAAATTTTATTAAAAAAATTGTGTCTACAATTAGAAAATGTACATCTCTCACATCCTGTCATAAAGGAAAATTAGGTTAAAATAGACTTTTTCTTGATTGCTCTTGACATTGGTGTGTCGTTTTGGGCAGCTGGAGGATGTCTGTGCACTGCTCGGTGTGCACAGACATCTTCTGATGCTTCCGACACTTCTGCCAGGCCTTATGACTCCAGGTGACACTAGCGGTCTGTCTCAGAAGACCCAACGGAAGTGTCCAGCAGCTTTGGAGGAAGTCTGTGCACTGCTTGTGACGAAGATCCAGGTGCCCTGCAACTGTGCGGTTGACCTGTATCCTACAGGAAGTGCAGAATTATTAGGCAAGTTGTATTTTTGAGGATTAATTTTATTATTGAACAACAACCATGTTCTCAATGAACCCAAAAAAATCATTAATATCAAAGCTGAATATTTTTGGAAGTAGTTTTTAGTTTGTTTTTAGTTTTAGCTATTTTAGGGGGATATCTGTGTGTGCAGGTGACTATTACTGTGCATAATTATTAGGCAACTTAACAAAAAACAAATATATACCCATTTCAATTATTTATTTTTACCAGTGAAACCAATATAACATCTCAACATTCACAAATATACATTTCTGACATTCAAAAACAAAACAAAAACAAATCAGTGACCAATATAGCCACCTTTCTTTGCAAGGACACTCAAAAGCCTGCCATCCATGGATTCTGTCAGTGTTTTGATCTGTTCACCATCAACATTGCGTGCAGCAGCAACCACAGCCTCCCAGACACTGTTCATAGAGGTGTACTGTTTTCCCTCCTTGTAAATCTCACATTTGATGATGGACCACAGGTTCTCAATGGGGTTCAGATCAGGTGAACAAGGAGGCCATGTCATTAGATTTTCTTCTTTTATACCCTTTCTTACCAGCCACGCTGTGGAGTACTTGGACTCGTGTGATGGAGCATTGTCCTGCATGAAAATCATGTTTTTCTTGAAGGATGCAGACTTCTTCCTGTACCACTGCTTGAAGAAGGTGTCTCCCAGGAACTGGGAGTAGGACTGGGAGTTGAGCTTGACTCCATCCTCAACCCGAAAAGGCCCCACAAGCTCATCTTTGATGATACCAGCCCAAACCAGTACTCCACCTCCACCTTGCTGGCGTCTGAGTCGGACTGGAGCTCTCTGCCCTTTACCAATCCAGCCACGGGCCCATCCATCTGGCCCATCAAGACTCACTCTCATTTCATCAGTCCATAAAACCTTAGAAAAATCAGTCTTGAGATATTTCTTGGCCCAGTCTTGATGTTTCAGCTTGTGTGTCTTGTTCAGTGGTGGTCGTCTTTCAGCCTTTCTTATCTTGGCCATGTCTCTGAGTATTGCACACCTTGTGCTTTTGGGCACTCCAGTGATGTTGCAGCTCTGAAATATGGCCAAACTGGTGGCAAGTGGCATCGTGGCAGCTGCACGCTTGACTTTTCTCAGTTCATGGGCAGTTATTTTGCGCCTTGGTTTTTCCACACGCTTCTTGCGACCCTGTTGACTATTTTGAATGAAACACTTGATTGTTCGATGATCACGCTTCAGAAGCTTTGCAATTTTAAGAGTGCTGCATCCCTCTGCAAGATATCTCACTATTTTGGACTTTTCTGAGCCTGTCAAGTCCTTCTTTTGACCCATTTTGCCAAAGGAAAGGAAGTTGCCTAATAATTATGCACACCTGATATAGGGTGTTGATGTCATTAGACCACACCCCTTCTCATTACAGAGATGCACATCACCTAATATGCTGAATTGGTAGTAGGCTTTCGAGCCTATACAGCTTGGAGTAAGACAACATGCATAAAGAGGATGATGTGGTCAAAATACTAATTTGCCTAATAATTCTGCACTCCCTGTAGTCTTATAGTCAGACCTCTTTTTAAGATCTTATTATAAGATGACATTGAATATAATATGAGGGGACTTTTTTAGGGCATCTGTTTAAAAACAAACTGGTCTTATAGTCGAGCAAACACAGTATTTATGAATCATGATGCTATTTTGTAATACTAAGCTTGTTTCTTTTAGAATCTGCTTTCATGTTTATGTATAGTATGAACATGTCTCAATGGGTTTTGTACAATCTATTGAGAATGAACTGTACTGGCAAAGGGTTAAATTGATTCTTGCACATATTAAGTTGTGCCAGGTCAATAAATGAATTGCAAAATGTCTTGGCAAATATGAATATTACTTTGGTTACAATACAAAACATGTTTAGTAATTTTTAAAAAGAAAAAAAAAATGAAATGTTATTTGCATGCATTTTATTTATTTATAAAGTTTTTTTTTTTTTTTTTTACCAGAATGGACACACTGAGTTCTGTTGTTTTCAAATATGTTCTGGGGACTAAGCCCACAATGATATTACACATATTTCGATATTTAAAATGCATACAATATTGCATAGCTTCATGAAATCCAAAATACTTTTGATGGTGTATTCTACTAACAATCATAAATACACACACATATGTACTGTAAAGAATCAGACTATACATGTATGTACACCAATTGCCCTAGTAATTAAATGAAATGTACTTTGATCAAGGATAGCAACCAGTGCTGATGGGTGTTCCAAGCACTTATACAATTGCAACCTTTTTTTGATACTTTCAGTGATCCAGGAAGAATATTGTGAGACCGTTCATTAACCTCTTCTACATGATCAAAATGTGTAGGAAGAGTAAATGCTCTGGAAATGTGGATGATAATAATGTGAAAATCAGTCACAGCTACGGATTTCATTATTTTGTGTGTGCCAAAATATACTGAATGAATAAAGTTACAAAAATGCATAAATTGATGAGAAAATACATGATATCATTATTGGAGCAAAACAATCTTTAAAAATGTACATTTTATTTACAACTATCCTATTACAGATTCTAATTGATCTATGCACAAAAGCAAAAAATTGTATTACACAAATGACTATCATTTGTGTTATTCTCTTGGAATTTTATACACGTTACTTATGTGGTGATTAGTACATTTGTAATACAATAAAAACTTTAATAAAAAATGGCGCAAATTTGGGAGATCTATGAAGCTAGTGTATGCTGTGTGGGTGGATGAGTATGCATTACAGAGATTAGTGCAGAAATGAAATGGTAAACTGTGTCTTTTTAAAGGAAAAAGCACAAGTTGCCATAGGAAAAATTGGTTAGATTTTATATACAGGAGGATATGAGTAGGACAATGGTATTTGTGTAGCAATAAAAGATTAGGTTATTTATGGAGAGAAACGGGATACATTGTGAATACGATATTAAATATATTTTTTGAACATTTCACACACTTTACACATTTCAGGCTTTTGTTAGGCACTGCTGTCATTGCCTGATATATTTTGAGGCCCTAGTCATCGAGGAAGAACATCTCAAAACATGTGACATAATAAGTGATGAGTTTTGGGCAGGACAGGTCATTTCCTAAATCACTCATGGTTAAAGTTGAGCAGACACCTAGATGTTCGGGTTCGGCGGGTTCGGTCGAACTTTGGAAAAAAGTCGAACTTGACCCCGAACTTTTGGCCACTAAAATGCATCTAAAAAAGTCCTGGAAACGGCTAGAGGGCTGCAAAAGGAAGTAAAATGGGGGTAAGAGTAGGACATGTGCCCTGCAAACAAATATGGATAGGGAAATAACTTCAAATAACATAAAATACTTACAAATTAAAAATACAGCTGAGCCTTAAAATAGCACTAGATGGAATCTAGGAGGAGGTAGCCAGAATTTTTCAAAGTGCACTGTAAGCACAGTATTGGACTGTTCTATTTGACTCTCAGATATGAAGTGCACCGCAAGACGCAAATGTACTATTTAGCACCCAAAACAATTAGAATTTTGTTAAAGTGCGCTGTAAGCACAGTATTGGACTGTTCTATTTGACTCTCAGATATGAAGTGCACCACAAGACGCAAATGTACTATTTACCACCCAAAACTATTAGAATTTTTCAAAGTGTGCTGTAAGCACAGTATTTGACGGTTCTATTTGACTCTCAGATGTAATACATGTAATGCTATTGCTATTCTATAAACCGAAATAGAGTCCCCATTCAAACGAATAGGTCAATTGACGATTTATAGACTTTCGGTTTTTAGAATAGCAATAGCATTACATGTATTCCATAAACCGAAAGTCTATAAACCGAATGTCTTTCGGTTTATAGACTTTCAGTTTATGGAATACATGTAATGCTATTGGCTTTCTATAAACCGAAATAGAGTCCCCATTCATAAGAAATTCTTTTGAATGGGGACTCTATTTCGGTTTATAGAAAGCCAATAGCATTACATACAATGTAATCGCCGAACCCTGAACTCCAACACGAACATACAGTGGAATGTCCATGTTCGGGGTCCAAAAACCGTAATGTTCAGTACGAACCCGAGCAGTGCGGTTCGGGTTCGCTCAACACTACTCATGGTAGCGAGTTGCTTTGTGGAAATATGCAAGAGGTCCTGGGGTGTATATTCTGTTACCTTTCCAAGTGAACCTCTTAAGTGTCTGTGCACTTTCTTAGGGTCAGTGAATGCATGTTGACTTGTCAGTCAATTGTTAATAATTTATGTAAACATTCAATTAAACCTAATAAAGTAACCCATTGACTGCCATGACTCTTGCCTTTTATATATACTAGCTGGGGTTGTGCACTTTTGATCTGCATTATAGAATCATTTGTTTTATTAGTCGATTACTGCCTAGTACAAAGTAAATTAACTCTTCTAACGAAAACAGTTCACATAACTGTTTACCATAAAACATATTATTTCATCACACATCTGTGTAACATATACAGATGTTGGAGAAAGTAATCATATTTGCATTCATCTTTGCCTGCCGTTATTTGCTTTTATGTGCACTTAATTATTTGCTTTTATGTGCACTTAATTTCTGTTCAGTTGGTGATCTCATATATTGATAAAAGAAGTTACTGAAAATCAAGCACAAACATTTCTCATGCTTTTGAAACAAGCACATGGTTGTCATTCATTTCATTACAGAGACATTCTTAAATGGAGCTATGCATCTAATTATTACATTCCACACAATTTTAAAAGCACTTTGTATGTAAGAGTAAATTAAAACCACCTTGTTGGAAAAGTTTCACCACATTGTTTAGAAAAATGCCTCAATCCTGGCAATAAGAATATTAATATGCAGACACTGACAAATCCTAATGACTTTAAGAGCAAATCCATGGATGAAAATATAGTGCTCAATTAGTGCTCTGCCACTGAAAGATTAAATTGGTAGGTACGTACATGTCAAGTTTTGTAACGAATAATGAGGATCATCAGACTCATCTTCCTTACTCTTTTTTAGGACATTCACTGCCAAATTCAGATAGTGGCAAATTATTATTTTTTTCAGCAGTAGACAAGAATATTACTATCATGAATATCAAAAATAGATTCACCTCTGGTTTCAATAGCTTGTCGAAATTATGACCTGCCATCTAATGATCCTGCTAAACCCTGATAGATTGTAATCAATCTAGACAAGATATTTTGTCCAAGTAAATTGCATTAAATAACTTACCTGTGCCTGAAGTGTCCTAATATAAGTCTACATAAAGCCTTTCCAGCTTTATATTACATATAGTATTTACATTTTTTTATGATTTGAGTTATAAATTATAGAGTTTTTATTTTTCTCATTTTGTTGTTTATGCATTTTAATTTATAGTTAACAACATGTTTTAAATTTGAACAAAAGCTTAGTATAGGATCACCAGAAATATAGCTTATTCAACAGTTATCTGTTAAAGGATAAACAGAATATAGAAGATGATGATATGAAGAGGTTGTGTAGCAATTCATAGCCGATCATTTCTAAAGCTAATAATATAAATAAAAATATGTATTCTTAGTGTCATGTGATATAGCCATGGTAACAGAACTGAATTAACTGAAGAAACTATACGTACTTGAACTTTTGCTAGAACTATAATATCTTTATATAACTACATTTTAGTGGGATTATGTTATCTGATTTATATTTATCTTTATCTTTGTACTATAGATTTATTGCAAATGTCTTTTCACCATAAAAAAAAATAAAATAAATATATATATATATATATATATATATATATATATATATATATATATCTATATGCGTTGGGGACAGATCTGTCTTTAATAAGCACCCATATATTTCTTATCTTTAACTGATAAACTATTTGTGAGTTACTACATCATTATTTTACAATAATACATTGTGACCTTTCCATATGAATATGCATCCATACTATCCAACACTTCATTATGCAGTGGGTTCTAGCAAGGAGAACAGAAATGAATCTAAAAACTAGAGAACAAAGGGAAGTAGAGATCAAATGACAAAGGGCCAGTAGATAAACATACACATTGAGTATCCCTTATCCTAAGATCCATAATCAAAAAATACCCAAAATCCGGTGGGGGAAAATTCGGATATGGGTCAGTTCGGAAAAAGGAGTACTCACCTTCCTGGCGCCTCGATTGGGAAGCTGCTTTGCTTCCCCTTTCCAGGGCACCATACATTTGAATCTAGCACGCATGTGAAATGTAGTTCTCAGAGCACTGTAATGGGAGTGAAGCACTACTGCGCATCGATGGATCATTCCGACAGCACCGTGGAGCAGGTAATTTTTTACCAGCGCCACTGCTGTAAATGATCTGCATTACCTAAATACAATGTGAGCAAGCCTGAATTTAGGTAATGTAGATCATTTGTAGAGCTGGTGATGCCAAAATGATCCATTAATCGTTAGTATCCTTTATTCAAAATGCTGCTGGTCCCAAGCATTTGGGATAAGGGATACTTAACCTGTAAAAAAAATAGACGAATAAAGTGAAGGACAGTGAATATGCATTGTTAGCACAGAAAAGTAGCAACAGAGAGCTATGTCAACAGGTTTCTGTGTACAAATAGCTGCCTGGCAACAATTTTAAAAATTATTAAAAATAATAGAAACATGTATAAAATAATCGGGGGTCCTCCGTGCTCCTAATAATGAGTCCAATTTTGGACAGATATTAGTAAAGATAATTATAGTAGCCAATGTGAGAGATAATCAGGGAGAATGATCTTGGAGTTTTGTGGCATCTTCAGTGAGAAATATAATATACAAGCAAACATCCTTAATGTGGAGGTCTAAGGTTTGGTAAGAGATTGAGTCTGAGGGATAACAGAAAGGCCACAGTCAAAGATAAATCTTAAGATTGTGGTAATGTTTCGTTGTAGAGATAGTGGTGTAAGTTTAAATTTGGTTACAGGGGTGGCAGCTAAAAGAAGAAAGATTAGTAACTCAATTTTAGAAGGGTTATCTAGTGGTTGGAGACACAGGAAGATATGTCTGACAGACATTTAGTAATGCCGAACATGAGAGTCAGGAAGATTGTAGATTTGGACATTATATGACATTATATTTGATATTGGATGCTAAATTAATTCATTAGATACACAAGAGGCAGTAAAAGAGAAGAGCAGATTGACCCTTGTAGTACACCAACACAGTAGAAGAGGTGAAGACATTCCAGCAAAGTAGATGAAAAAAAAGCTATTGGATATATATGAGCCAGAATATAACCAATCTACTTATAGCTTTTGGGGATAATGTAGCAAACAGAAGACTGAGATAAACAAATGTGGAAAGCAAATTGTGTATAACTTTGACTGGCAAGGCATTCAATACTTTGGCAAGGGCTGTTTTAATAGGCTATAGAGATGATAACTTCAAGTGAAGAGACATAAAGCCAGTCAAAAGGAGTTATACACTTTCCATTAATGTAGCGTTGAGCTAAAAAGAAAGAAACTAAAAATATGGTAATCTGACACAATTGTGGCACCATAGGGAAATATTTAGTGTGTGTGTGATTAGGGTGTGATTAATAGTTGACAGCGCAATTCTTGAGCACAGAGAAGTTCCTCATTTGGCCTGGCTAGAAAAAAAGATAGAGTCAATTCTGTCAGGTGCTGAAGAAAGTGCATTGTTCTAGTTGATGCTGCTAGCTCTATACACAAGATGGATGATAAGTAAGGAAGGAGAATTTCCAAAGAAACAGATAGGTGCAGATGGATGGTGCTTGGTAGCTGCCTGAGTGACTTAATGAGATTTATTACTACAGTTAGGATGTGAAAGAAGATTAGGAGATGATGGTCATAAAAGGGAGATGTAGTGTGAGATAAAACAAGGATGGAACATAATGTTTAGGCAGTCATATGTGTTGTATTCTGTTGTATATGGATTTGGGGAGTAGAAGTAATTTAGAAGGGTAGGAGAGGGTGTGGGTAGTTAAATATAATATTGGATGGCAATTTTCTGGGCAACGATCTGGGCTCAGGTACTCTTCCAGTTTAAAATGGAGAAAGGCATAAATGTCTGGTCTCACTTTGATAACTCAAAACATCAAATGTGGAATAAATGGCTGGGGATTTTAGATACGAAGAAAAACAAACAGTGGTAATGTGGCACTTAAGTCAGGCCCCCGATCTGCAGAATGAGGAAATAACAGGAAGTTAGAAGAGGCACTCTAACGAAGGACTAATACCCTCCCCAGAAGTTGAGCAGGATGGTATAAACGTCAGTAATAAAATCATCTGATAATTGTCTTTTATGTTGTCTGTCCGTTTTTCGTTCGTCATGTATGTCTTGTTCGTTTATGTGTTGGTGCGAGTTCCACAGGGATTGTTGTCTACACTTTTAGACTCTTAGGCAATACTCCCCTAACACACATATACAACCCATACTCAAAATACACATGTATTAAGCAAGAAGTATTATACTTACGAGATAAAAGGCACAAGGATGTTTTTCCACAACCCAAATAAACTATAATTGTTTAACCCCTTAACGACAGATGACGTGCCAGGCACGTCACGGCAAATCGAGGACTTGCCGACAGGTGACGTGCCTGGCACGTCATGCACTAAACTGAGTAAAGAAAGCGACCAGCGGTCGCTTTCTTTACTCTAACGGTGTTGCTACAATGCCTCTAGGTAGAGGCATTGTGCAACACCCCCCAAATGTGCAGGGGCGCGTAGCGCGCCCCTGCACATTTGGGGGGTGTTGCACAATGCCTCTACCTAGAGGCATTGTAGCAACACCGTTAGAGTAAAGAAAGCGACCGCTGGTCGCTTTCTTTACTCAGTTTAGTGCATGACGTGCCAGGCGAGTGGCACCACGGAGTGATCGTAGCAGCCATTTAAAAATGGCTGCGCCCGCTGCACACATGTGCTTAGAAAGCGAACGATCGTTCGCTTTCTAAGCATCTCCGGTGTTGTTAAAGTGCCTCGCCAGCGAGGCACTTAACAACACCTTGATGCTCCCCAGAACCGATGGTGGTCGCTCTCCTGAGCGACCCCATCGGTTCAGTAGAAGGGAACGCTGCCTATACAGGCAGCGCTTCCCTTCTAATGGCAAGAGCATCGGAAGTGAAAGTATTTCACTTCCGATGCTCTAGGGGGAGCCAATCGATGCCGGCACAACAGATCTATGTGATCTGTGTGCAGGCATGTATGGTAAGTGCTCTGATGAGCACTTATCATACTGTCAAAGGCAATATTAGCAAATATTGCCTTTGACAAGTATTGATCTGCCTCCCTCACCTTACTAGTTTTAGTAAGGGAGAGAGACAGATCAGATAAAGTAAAAAATAAAAATAAAATAATAAAACAAATATTTAATAAAATTTTAAACACCAAGGGCTTTTATAAAAGCCATTTAACCCCTTCCCTGCCATTGATCGCTGTGTACGCAGTGATCATACACAGCAGCACATTTTTTGCTGTCTGTGCATTTTTTAGGGGTTATTTTTTTTTACTGTAATTCATTACAGGATAAAAAAAAAGGCTCTTTTAAGAGAGATTAACCCCTTTCTTGCTGTAGATCACTGCCTAAGCAGAGATCTGACGCAAATGCAGCAATCTTGCTGCAGAAGCATTTTTAATTTTTTAAAAACTTTTTTATTACACCCGTCACGTGTTAATTATACCCGCTAGGGGACTACGTTTAACGTAAAAATTTTTAAAATAAGAGCTATTAACCTCTTCCTTGCCGTATATCACTTCCTAAGCAGCACATATGGTCACTGCCTAAGCAGTGCATATGGTCACTGCCTAAGCAGCGCATATGGAGCAATCTAGTCGCAGAAGGATTTTTTTTTTGCTATCAGCATTTTTTTTGTCAGACTCGCTAGGGGTTAATTATACCCACTAGGGGATTACGTGTATTCCTTTTGAAGCTGTCTGAACACGTGTATAGCGATCAGTAACAGCCGATCAGTGGCAAAGGTGGTTTGGTGATTTCTCAGATGAGCATCACCATTCGTCTGGTTCGATCAATATTGGTAAATATTGTTCTGACCCATATGGATCTGCCTCCCTCTCCTCACTTGAGTTTTAGTGAGGGAAAGAGACAGATCTGTATAACATAATTTTTTAATTGTAATAAATTAAATTAAATGTTAAAAAATTGTGAGTCCCAAGGGCTTTTATAAAAGCCATACCCTTTGTATAGTGTAGTGTATTAACCCCTTCCCTGCCACTGATCACTGCACAGCAGAACATTTTTTCTTGTCTGTGCATTTTTAGGGGTTAATTTTTTTGTACAGTACTACAAAGGCTCTTATAAGAGCTATTAACCCCTTCCTTGCTCTACATGTTCAAATTGCAAGTTTGAAAATCAAAAAGCGCACCTCTCAAATGTAGCCTTTCAACACCCAACAAAGCTGGCAAAGCTATGCATGGGTGGTATCCCTGTGCTCGGGAGATGTTGCTGAACATATATTGTGGTATTGTTTGTCAGTGACACATACCGAAATATGTGAATTTGTGTCTAAAGTACAATGTATGTGGGAAAAAATACACAATAAAATGACTACCACAAACTTTGACAAAGGCTGGTGGTAGAATTGGTGCATGGAAAGTGTTAAAATAACACCATTTAAAATAGCCTAGGGTGTCTACTTTTACAAAATATATACTTTTTGGGGTAAAATACACTGTCCTACTTTAAAAAAAAGTCCCAAATGAAAGATGGGCTCAGGCTGGCTACACGTCAATATTCCAAGTTGAAAATGCGCACCTTCACAATGTGGCACTTTTAGCCCCCAAACAACCCAACAAACCTATGCATGGGTGGTATCCCTGTACTCAGGAGATGTTGTTGAACACATATTGGGTTATTGTTTGGAAGTGACACATACCAAAATCTGTGAATTTATGTCTAAAATACAATATTTGTGAAAAAAAAAACACACAAAAATTACTACCACAAACTTTGACAAAGGCTGGTGGTAGAATTAGTGCATGGAAAGTGTTAAAATACCACCATTTGAAATAGCGTAGGGTGTCTACTTTTAAAAAATATATGGGTTGATGGGGTAAAATACACTGGCTGGTTTCAAATATGTCCCAAATGGGACATGGGTGCAGGCGGTCTGCATGTCAAAATTTCAATTTGGAAAACCAAAAACTGCACCTACCAAATTTGGCCTTTTACCCCCCAAACAACCCAACAAACCTATGCATGGGTGGTATCCCTGTACTCAAGAGATGTTGCTGAACACTTATTGGGGTGTTATTTGGCCGTGACACATACCAAAATCTGTAAATTCATGTCTGAAGTACAAGGTTTGTGAAAAAAAAACACAAAAAAATTACTACCACAAACTTTGACAAAGGCTGGTGGTAGAATTAGTGCATGGAAAGTGTAAAAATACCACCATTTGAGATAGCCTAGGGTGTCTACTTTTAAAAAATATATGGGTTGATGGGGTAAAATACACTGTCTGGTTTCAAATATGTCCCAAATGGGACATGGGTGCAGGCTGTCTGCATGTAAAAATTTCAAGTTGGAAAACAAAAAACTGCACCTCACAAATTTGGCATTTTAGCCCCCAAACAACCCAACAAACCTATGCATGGGTGGTATCCCTGTACTCAGGAGAAATAGTAGAATCTATTTAGCATGTTTTTTCGTTCGCTATTGTCGATGAGGAGAAGTTGTTTCAAATAAAAACAAAGAAATTTGTGTGTTTTTTTTTTTTTTACCATATTTTATTATTTTTTTTTAATAATATGATAAGATATGATCAAAAAGATGGCATCCATAGAAAGCCCTTCTTGTCCCGATAAAAACAATATATAATATGTGTGGGTACAGCAAATGACGAAGAAGAAAATTACTGCTAAACACAAACAGCACAGAAATGTTAAAATAGCCATTGTCCAGAAAGGACAAAAATGTTTCAAAGGCTCTGTCCTTAAGGGGTTAATATATAAGAACTGAGTGTCAAAAAAAAAAAAAAATATATAATATTGGATGTAAGTTTTGTGTACATTTTATACTAATATAAAAAATAAGAATGTTTTCCTGTAATTAAATACAGTCCAGACATTCGCCTTCTGTTTCTTAATAAGAAGTTGTTTGGAGAAGTTTCAGAACTTCTATAAATTTGAATGCATTTCTATTGAAAATTTAAGAAATGTTGATAAAATTGCACAAAGAAAACACAGACCACCTATGATTTTGGTCAAAATTTTTTGGTCTCAAAAACTGAAATTGTTCTCCTAAAAATATTGGAGGCAAAGCATGATTTATGAGACGCCATCTGGCCTGCCTTCACCACTGCTCGATGAAAATATGCCTGAAAATCTGCTTTGTGAATATTATTTTTAGAGATTGAAAAGGAGGAATACAGAGGAGGTAGAATGTCCAAGTTTTTTGTAGAGATGAGCTCTCATCTCGACCACCAAACTCAGACTTTAGTGAATAGCCCCCTCTATGAATTGCTACTTTATTCTCGCTATTAACTGGAATAGTTATTACATTAACTCCTCCATTTTTTCATTCCATGCATGTATGCTCGGCCACTTTTTTTTAGGAAGACATAACTTTTACATCCTGCCCATGATTATATAACGGGTTCCTCATGCACACACTTGCCTTCTATGTTCTTCATGGGAGTTGGGGAAATTTACAATGTCTAGCAAAACACTGGCAATCCTAACTGTACTTCTAAATATAAAAACATTCAGATGTGCGTTTTTTAAGACTTCTGTGCAATATACACACATATACACACCTTGCAAGTATAGTTATCATTTGGGAGACATTGCTTTTTGAATATTGGAAATGCTTTAAAAAAAAATTCCTCCCGGGTTCCAGCCAAAAGCTCAGTTGAAGGAGCAAACCTGATATTCTTTTACTAAATTAAACATATTTTGAATACAGATATTAACTTTTTAAACATATTATTATATTTATTTAACATTAATAAGCATGAAAACAGAGTTTCATTTGATTTCAGTGGAAATTAACAGGTGCAAACGGACCAAATATATTTTATGAAGGATGTGAGCCAATGGGTTATGCCTCAATATCTATGAAGATTTTTTTCATATATTCAAGATAATACTACAAATTTTACCATTAAATATATACTGTATACAAATGGGTTACAGTATGTGATATTAATTTATTTTAGTTTATGGGATGCTGTCGGTTATCAAAAATCTCATTGTTTTAATTATCAAAATTTTTAAGTTAGATTTCACTATCAACACAGGGGGCCGCTTTATGTTACTTTATGCATTTTATTTTGTGGGTATTACATACACTATGTACAAGTATAAACATGTGGTTCCAACATAGCACTAATGAATATGAATAAACACAATAAAAAAAAAACAATTCCCAGATCTAAACTGGGCAACTGTCCAAGTTTCAGTTAGACAACTGAAGACCTACATCAATTAGTTGAACAAAAACGAACAGATGTTCAAGTCCACTGTGGAACAGACAGCTATGTCTCTACTTTGCAAAATCTGTGTTATGCTCTTTGCATGAAAAATGCATCAGTTTTTCTGTGGATTCTGTCTTTAGCATGGCATATTTTTTTGTCATTATTAATTTAGAATTAGTTGACCAAGAATAGGATTTTTTGGTAAACACAATAAATAAACACATTAAATAGTACAGCTAGATGGTCTACAATCAGGATATAAAAACAAATGTTTGACACACACTGTCAAATGTCTTTCGTTAAGTTTATTATTGGCCATTCTTGAAAAGAACACATCTATAGTGGTAAGTCACATAGAGATTTTTTTCCAGTTTAAAAGTAGATGCAGTTTTTACTGAAAACAAGAATAATTTAAATAAATTCTTTCAGTGTAGGCAAAGATGAAAGAAAAATCCATTTGGCTTCCTCTTCAGTTGTTCAAAAATGAAGGTCCCCATTATATTCCATGGTTGCTTTCACACAAATAAAAAAAATAGCCCAGAAATACCAAAAATCAAACAAAATAAACCAAACCTCCATAGGAAAAAGGCCCAGCTTCAAGACATTGATGCAAAATAATGTTAATAAACTTAGAGCCAATCACTGTTGAATAATCTGTGTATAAATATTGAGCACATGGCAATACAGACTTTTTGCAGATAACAGCAACACAATAAATTCTAAAAATTGGAAAATGGCAAGTAAACGGTCAGGGTGGAGGGGAAACAGAACACTTGCAGCAGGAGAGGGGGGAAGTCAAGTGCAAAAAACTATGCCCATGGCATTGGTTCAAAGCTTTTTGAACACTACAACTACGGTGAGATAGGGGCAGCAGCCAAGAAGACAAGCCTGAGGAGGAGGAACAACATCTGGTAGGAGGTCATGGATAATGTCAACACATTTAGTAGGAACAACTGCTCTGTGGAGGTGGAGAAGAAAGGGTAAGTGCATTTAAAACACGTACCATAGGCCTCATGTACGGTTAAACTAGACACAGCTTACACACATTTAATTCATATAACACATGTATTAGCAGTGTAATTGAATTGTAGGAATATGCAGATATGAAATGTTGCATGTTTCAGCACATGGCTGCCACACATGGTGCATCTGTAAGGGTTTGAAACATAGAAACATAGAGAACATAGAGTTTGTGTAGAGAACTGTAGCTATAAACAGAATGTTAACTGGAGAGAGGGTGGGAAAGCAGCACACTGCAGAAATTAACATGTACAAACAAATGCTGCAATTAGCTACGCACAATGGGTAGTGCAGTACACAGTTGCAGTACATATCAGTGAAGTAGTAGATCTGTGGTAGCACATGTTCATAGGCAGAGGCGTCACTATGGTTGGTGTCACCCGGTGCAGTAACTCATGGAGTCACCCCCCTGGATTTCCTCCAATACCATGCCAAACAGATTCCTTAGTAATGCCAGTCAGATGGCCCATTAAATATGCCACATACCGGAGCCCCACAAATTATGCCACACACAGGAGCCCATAACTATGCCACATACAGGAGCCCCATAACTATGCCACACACAGGAGCCCCATAAATTATGCCACACCAAAGCCCCATAAATTATGCCTCACCTTGGAGCCCAATTAATTATGCCACACACACAGACGCCCCTTAATTATGCCACACACAAGCGCCCCATAATTATGCCACACTAAAGAGCCCCTTAATTATGCCACACATGGGGCCCAATAAATATGCCACACATGGGACCGCCATTCATTTTGCGACACACAGGAGCCCCACAAGGTGACAATTGTACAATTCAAAAACAATACATATCTATAAACACAGACATCTCTCTATAACTAGTTGCATTTATACTTATTTGAATTATTTAATATTCTATTTAATAAAAATGTTATTGAAAAATTGCATTCCTATTTTTTATTCCCTTCCTCTGCACCCACATTGCACCTACAGGACTTAACACAGCACCATGCAGTATCCACAGAACTTGCCATGCACCTATATTGCACCCACAGCACTTGGCTTGCACTCATATTGCACCTACACGATTTGGCATGCCACAGTGTCACTTTGATCCACAGAACTAGCCAGTGTCACTTTCCACATAATACATGTTATTTTGCCCCACAGACCATGCCACAGCATCACTTTGCCAATTAAAATATGCCAGTATTTAACCCCTCGATATGCCATGATTTAGCCATTCAATATGCCAGGATTTAGCCATTCAATATGCCAGGATTTAGCCATTCAATATGCCAGGATTTTGCCCCCAAAATGCCATTTAATATGCCAGGATTTTGCCCCTCAATATGCCAGGAGTTTGCCCCCCAATATGCCATTTAATATGCCAGTATTTTGCTCTCAATATGCCAGGATTTTGCCCCCCAATATGCCATTTAATATGCCAGTATTTTGCCCCCCAATATGCCATTTAATATGCCAGTATTTTGCTCTCAATTTGCCAGGATTTTGCCCCCCAATATGCCAGGATTTTGACCCTCAATATGCCAGGATTTTGACCCCCAATATGCCATTTAATGTGCCAGGATTTTGCCCCTTAATATGCCAGGAGTTTGCCCCCCAATATGCCATTTAATATGCCAGTATTTTGCTCTCAATATGCCAGGATTTCACCCCCCAATATGCCATTTAATATTCCAGGATTTTGCCCCCAATATGCCATTTAATATGCCAGGATTTTGCCCCCAAATATGCCATTTAATATGCCAGGATTTTGCCCCTCCAATATGCCATTTAATATGCCAGGATTTTGCCCCCAATATGCCATTTAATATGCAAGGGTATTGCCAATTAATATGCCAGGATTTTGACCCTCAGTATGCTCGTTATGCCACCCTCCTCCCCCCTGCACTCAGCACTAACAATGCTATATTTTACATCTCCATCAGGGGTATCTTCACCCCCTCAGGGACTTGATGATTCCCACTAAATTCAGGCTCCTGATGTGCAGGGACTGGGATCCATCACTCAAGGTAGATTTACACATCATTCATTAGATGTTTATGTATACAGAAATGTGGACTAGTAGAACAACAAATACTGATGCACCACTGTCCTACCTATTTACAGAAATGTGAACATAGATGTTTTGTTAGTAATTCCTGATATTGTTTCCTTGGCTTTTTGTAACAATACATTGGCATTTGGATCACTTTATGACACTGTACTTTTGGTTATAGCATATTTTCATTTCAAAGAAACCCATGGGATAAACAACATTTTATTAGATGATATTATTCTATGACTACATTTCCAGCTAACAATATGACTCACCAGTCATCACACTCTTGTAATAAGATCTCCTTCAACCAAATGTACTTTTGGAAAACATTACCTAATTTAAAATGACCCAACTTATGTTATTTGAAATGTTTTAAAATAAGCATGTATATATGAAAATCTGGAATCATACACATCACTACATTTTCAAAGGCAACAACACAATACTCATGAGGGAAAGCACTAAAATTATGTTTTCCCATTGCTACTTTTGCAATGTACTAAACATTTAACCCACAAGTAATACATAGGAACAACTTATGAATAAAAGTGGGCATACTTGCAAAAGAAAAAAATACTGCCTTTTTGATTAGCACTTGTTAAAAGCTGGTGTAATTTTCACACCCAGAATAAGAATTAAATTGCACTAAACATTTGAAAAAGTCTTCATCGTTCTCACATATAATTACAATATATTATAAATATTCACAAATTGCTCCAAACTCATGTTTTACCTATTTTTGCCTGATGCTCTAGCATGAAACATAACCCTCTTAGGGTTTTCGAATTGTCAGAAATCCATTCATCATAGTGAGTTAGAATGATATATACATATTGCATTGTATGCAAAACTGCTAACTGCTTAAATGGCAGAAGGTAACAGAGATTATTAGACTGTAAAAAATAAAAAGTCAAATGCACACTTCCAGCTATATAATGTAAGTGTAGGTGTGTGCACATGTAATTCAGCTTCCAGCCCCCTTACGCTGCAATATAACCTTTTCATGCATGCTCAGATTCCCCCACACCCACAAAGGGTAATACAATAGCAAAGTCCTGACGTGCCAACGGCAGGTTCCCAACAATACCTCACATCATAGCTACATCACAGTAAAAGTAATTTATTTGCTGTATAGAGTATTTACATTTATATTACCATATTTCATGAGTTATGAGAGGCTTTAAAGGTACTGTACCACCTAAACATTGTTTTTACTGTGAATGTAGAGAATAATAAATGATTGAAAATTATCTGTAAATTGTGCTAGCAAAATTTCAGGAAAATGCCTAAATTAGGAGAAAACATGTTTTAAATATGTCTGTGGATTCTCCTGTTTATGACATCACCTGTGGCCTAATATGCAAATGAACTGCTTTTCAGTGTGAAATATGCAATTTGCATATTAGGCCACAGGTGATCATTTTGTATTCTCTACATTCACAGTAAAAACAATGTTTAGGCAATACAGTCCCTTTAATATATCGTATTGGTGAAAATGATCTATTATCCGAAAACCAGTTCACAATAAAATATGAATTGTGTGTATTTTTTGCACATTCAACTTTGCATGCGCTATATTTTCACATGTTTCAGAATGAAAACTCGTTTCAAAATAGATTAACACTCCAGTTACTTTTAATCAGAATATTTAAACAACTATAAGGTCAAAACAAGCACTCTATCTCTGGAGACTAATTTACTAAGCAGGCCTAGTTAAGAATCATCTAATAACCTCATAAAGAAATAATTAGAACACTTAATTGGACAAATTAAGGAAATGTAATTAACAATAACACTGGCAATTGCTTATTATTTTCTAAGAGCTTCTCCTATAGTAAAAGGATTTATGCTGAATGATAAATTCTAGTCATGTGGTTAAGTGAATCAAAATTGTTTGTCATATTAAGAAGGGCAAGTAGCAATTCAGCTGGTAAAGAGACTTCTTGGCTCTGACAATTTCTCACAGAGAGTTGCCAGCAGTAGGCATTATGCCAAGAAAATCCCATTGGAAGCACAAAGGGATTAACAAATTATGTGGCAGAGTTCAGTCTTTAAAAATGCTTTAATCAAGATCTGGTAATAAGTCAATTAGACTATTTAGGCATGATTATTTTGTAGATGGTTTAATATGTGATACAATTTAAGTAGATAAAGATACCAAAATACCAATTATGTCACAAACATGATCTTCTGTAAACCCTATTGATAGATAGTTAGAAGAAGGCACAAAAGTGGTATGCCTTTTACATATTTCTAAACTTCACCTACCATCAGATATTTTACAAGGTGGAATTTAAATTTATGACTATATGTCCTTTGATACTACAAAATGTTATTGGGTAGAGCACTCTTTATCTTACAAATTGCTGATATATTCTATATAATTAGTGCGTTTACACCACATAAGGAGTTCTGTGTGTTATCTCCTTTAATTGAAAATATACTTGACCAGGCATCAAAAGCATAGATACAAACAAAAGCATTTGTTGGTAGTTTATCAAGTACTCAACTTATTAGTACAATCAGAGCCAACCTTAAGTGTTCCGGCGCCCTGTGCAGACCTCTCCCGTGGCGCCCCCCCATGCCTGTCTCTTTCCTCTCCCTCCATGTATGTGTCTCTCCCTTCCCATGTTTGTCCCTTTCCTCTTCCTTGCCATGTCTGTCTTTCTCCAACTCCCCCATACCTGTTCTCTCTTCCCCTCCTCCCCCATATTTCTCTCTCTCCCACTCCTCCCCTATATCTCTCTCTCCCCCCTCCTCCCCATATATCTCTCTCCCCCTCCTCCCCCATCTCTCCCTCTCTCTCTCTCCCTCTCCCTCTCTCTGAGCTCCACCCCCTCCACCGGCAAACTTTTTTTGCCTGCCGGGCGGGCGCCCCCTGGGTTGTTGCTCACCATGCGAATGCACAGCTCGCACACCCCTAAGGCCGGCCCTGATTACAATGGAGTATCAAGGCTGCTTGCAACTTTTTGCACAGAGGGAAAATCAAGTGGTAATCCATAGCGATTCAATTACATAGACAACTAGAAGCAACATATAATGCTTATTAAAACTTAATGCTTGATAAATTTGATTATGTACCCACTTGTGATTTGAAAAGAATAAAGCTATATTTATGAAGATTTAAAGTGGATATTTGGATGATAACTTGCAGTGAATCAATGTGGCTATTATTGTACGTACAATTTATTTTTTAAAACGGTCTTAGGTTTAGAAAACAACATATATCAAACATCACTAATTGTGTACCATTTGTGAAAAACTACAAAGAAACAAAAAATCTACTAATATCAGCAATTATTCCACAGTAAGTATTAAACCATGTTTTTATAAGGGGTCCTATAGACATTCATTACCATCATTACTTTCCCTATATTTATAGGCAAGGAGAGTTATCATATAAATATATATACAAGATATTGACTCACAAATATAATGTATATAACAATTAAAAATAGTCTCTGTGCATAGGGATAGAGCTATGATAGAAAATGCAATACAGTTTACTTAATTAACTAATCTTTCCAAAGCATGCTTGGAATAGTAACCCAACACAGAGATGATAAGCAGTTAAAGGGACTTAAGCAGGGGACACCACAGAAACTTTCAAAGCATATTTTTCCCTTAGTTTATTCATTTGTATAAAATTCTGCTAACAATGTATAGATCACTCTCAATTATGATTGTTTTAATTATCTCCGTTTACAGTATAAACAATGTATAAAAAACCTTAAATATGTGTGATAATAATGAGTGTGTCCTAGCAGGCAATGGATTTGGCAGCAGTTTAACAGAGCTCCTGCAGAAAGCAAGTGAAAATGGAGCCTCTAAGCCCTACATGACACTCTCGTATTGCACCATTAGCATGGCAAACCAATGCAGTACCTATAATAAAGAAAAAGAGCTAAAATGTCTCATATGAAAGCACACAAGATTTAAATCCCTCTCAGGCATGCTCCCATGATGGCAGATGCTAAAGAGGACAATACTTTTCGAAGACTGACAATGCTGCCTCCTTGGCATCAACATAGGCAGGCCTTCTGTTGAAAGACATGAAAAGAGTCTTGGAGACAGACCAGCACAAGTAGAAAACAAGGTAGATTAATACATTGACTGAATATAGTGAAAATAAATTTCAATTGAGTGAAGAACACTTGTGGATATATTGTGAAAAATTGCAAAAAAATACTTAATGATTAAATATCGGCACAGATCTCTTTAAATCTTGATTGAAGAGTTAAATTCATTCAGGAATACCCAAAATTTTAAATAAGAAGGAGATACAATAGTGTTTTCCGTTCCAGTATACTGCTCAATATAAAGATGAATATAAGGAGATCCCTTAGATGTCTTCAAGGAACACAAAGTCTATGAACCGTAGATATCTTTAGCTTGTGCAAGTATTACATACAAAAGAGAGAGAATGCCATAGTCAGGCAAAAGTAATTTCGCAGGAAAATAGGAGGTATGCAAAATTATTTTCGTTTTGTATAAACTTGTCCATAATATTGTTGATAGAATAAGTCTTTGTAAAATGTTTTTCATTATGCTTTTATAAAAAAGCGCTGAATAATTTTATTCACCAATGGAACATTAACAGTTAAATTATCGATGTTACTGAAGTTCAGCACCAGCTGTTTAGAGTCACAGAGCGGAGGTACTTTATCACGAAGGAATATAAATAAGACACCAGGAGGAGGGTGACGTGCATCTGATGAAGCCACACCCGGCGAAACACGTATGACACGCCCCCTCCTTTCTGTGATTCCCGCACTTACCGGTTGGCTCTCATACGGAACGGACATCTGATTTGTATCTGCAGCTTTGGAAATCACGGCTGATCAGCTGTTTCCCCGTTGGCACTTTGCGCATTTGTGAGATACTTTGGAGTACTCACAATATTTTAATGTAAGCCTTTTTCTACTCATTACATTTTGTCATAAACGTTACATCACTATGGCATTCTCTCTCTTTTGTATGTAATACTTGCACAAGCTAAAGATATCTATGGTTACTAGAGTCTGTGTTCCCTGAAGACATCTAAGACATCTATTCATCTATATATTGAGTAGTATACTGCTCAAAAAAGTGTGAGTAAAATACTTACCATCTTTATAACTGAAAAATCCTGTATTCAAAATGGAAAACACTATTGTATTTCCTTCTTATTTTCAATTTTGGAGGTTATTCCTGAATGAATTTAACTTCAATCAAGATTTAAAGAGATCTGTGCCGATATTTAATCAATAAAAAAAAATTTGCAATTTTTTCACAAGTGTACTTCACTAAAGTGAAATTTATTTTCACTGTTTTATTTCACACTTTGCACTCCTGTTTCTTCTTGTTACACTTCTTTATTTAGTTGGAAATAGAGGTCACTTTTCTTTATCAGTAAGCAGCATAATTTAGATTTTTATGGTTTATTTAAGTAGCGCCTATACATCATTCTGTATCACTGAATATAGTGACCTGGTCAACAAAGTCATTTTAAGAAAAAAGTCAAAGCACTCCTTGAGAAAGTATGGGATCTACAGGATAGATCCCGCCATAGCAATATTAGAATACAGGGAGTGCCTGAAAGATTTGCACTCTTCCAATTTGAAGGACTGGGTGCAATAATTATTCTCTACACTTCTAGATGATTCCTCTGACTCCGACACATCAATTGACAGGATTTATGTGCTTCCGAAGCCTGGAAATCTACCCAGTGACTCCCCAGGAGACACCATCTTAAGACTACACTAGTGCTATTACAAAGAGGACATGCTGTGTGCAAGTACACAAAATACATTGCTACCTGCCCCGTTCACTGATGTCCAGCTATTCATGGATTTATCTCCCTCAAAACTAAAACAAAGGAAGAGCTTCAGACATATCAGCACAGCTGTACATTAACAAAGTATCTCTATTGTGTATTCTGTGTCAAGTCAACCACAAACTATAAGACCCCCATATCAATGTTAGTTATGTCTCTAACATAACATGTTAAAGTTTTTAGCATTAACAATAAGTAGAATCCTCAACTAACTCAAGATGTAAAGAACCATTTTCTCATTTCAAATATCCAAGTATGTTACATGCACTAGCATGTGCTAACAAAACAATTAGTAACATTATATTAATTAAATACTAAATAATAACCCAACCTTATAAGATGCATCCAATTAACCTCCTGTAAGAAATTGTCTTTTATCTACATGCATATCCAATCATATTCACCTAATGTTTAATAATGTTTAATTATGGTTACCAAGTGAATTCCTCTAGGCTAGAGGAACTACATTCTAATTTGCAAATATACATATCAATATACCCTACTTATTTGACAATAAGTACATTTTTCTCACTTATTTGACCCCCGACCTAGATCTTCACTTAAGCAAGTCTAATGCAATAACCTTAATAAAAGCTCAAAGAAAAAAGAAGTACATAATAAGAACAAAACATATATTTAATCAAAATGTACATACTGTGATTCTTTATAGATAATTTGTAATTTACTTCTTTTAAATAGATGAACAAATAGAAAGTTTTCAATGTAGTTACACGTTGACTCATATTCAAAGAATATAGGGGAGAACAAAACAATTACAATATGCTGCAAGGACCCCAAAATAAATAATCCCTGACTCCATGCCGGTGTCTGGGTCTGCTTGTGGCCTCAAAACCCTGCAGGCTAATTAATTTGGTGGCTCCCATCCCCGTTTTCTCTATGGTACATCAGGGCTACTTGTCCTACAGCCCATTTTTAGGAGATCCACCAACTGGTTTGTGGTAATCAAAATCATATTAAAATTATTTTTAGCCTACATTACACTATTCTGATAGCTATTAATTGTTATTAATTGTTTACACTAACTGATCAAAAATTCACAAAGAGGTAAAATAGAGTATGGGTCATTACATCAGATGCAACATAAATCCAGACACTAATTGCTTATGTTCTAAAATCTAAAAACCAATTGGGATAAATGAAATGAAAGTACAGATGATTAGATAGGCAAATAATAAAAAAAAAAAGGATAATCGTGTTAACAGTATAGTTTTTTTTTTGAATATGTAAACTTCTTAACTTATAAAAAATTAAACATTATTGATATTTATGAGAATTCTCTTTTTACATGAATTAAAAGGCAAACTACACAACAGATTAAAATATTTGCTTTTAAGGATAGCAGTAAAGTGCGACAAAATTACCAGTAGAACCGTAGACAGATATGACTCAGAAATGAGTTGTGGTCAATCAATTATTTGAGCATTTGGTTATCAAGAGGAGAACTCAACCAAAGTTTCACAGGAGAGTTACTGAAATTATCCATAAGCAAGGTCCTTTTATAGTAACAGGTGTAATTTGTTTTGAACTAAAGTTAATTACATTGTTTTAACATGAAATGATCATGAAATCAGAAAAATCTATTTTGCAACTTATAGGGGTTTCTCAATATTCCTTTTTATGTATCTTTTGCAGTGTTTAAAAATAAAGTCAAAGACTTTTTACTTAAACAATTGTAAAAATTCAAATCATTTGGTGATGTCTGCACTGTTTTTTGTCATCTAGTTTTGTACACACAAATACATTGTCTATGCAATGCATATGAGGATAAATTATATAGAGTTTAAACACAAACTATCCACAGTTAAACTACACAAAACAATGAATGCATTCCAATTTATTAGTATCCTTGGTTGCTAGGGAACTGAACAGAGAAATATATGTAATATTATATTATTGTATCTGTTAACAGCTTCCATTAATTATGCATGCCTTCTGACCATTTG
The DNA here is from genome assembly GCA_036172795.1 of Pelodytes ibericus. Lineage (NCBI taxonomy): Eukaryota > Metazoa > Chordata > Amphibia > Anura > Pelodytidae > Pelodytes > Pelodytes ibericus. The sequence continues at coordinate 103,953,717 of CM069858.1, read as the reverse complement.
TGTACCAATCATACATATTTTTCAAGTGCCAATCACATGAATAAAGGCTAATGAAGACATCAAGTAATCAGTAACCCGAGACCTCCAATGAATTACATTCTAATAGTCTGCAATCTCTGCATCCTTTACAAAAATCCAATAATCAGAAAAAGAACTGAGTTTCCGTTGTGTCCAATTTTCACAAATCTTCAAGTATGGTATCTTATAATCTAAATCTAGATTTATTATCATTAATATCATGTTTATTGTGTATTCATTATAAAAAACATTCCTTGCAGAAAGAAATAGTATACAGATTCAGAGGTTTTAAATGAGAACTAAATAATGAGTTATTTTTAACACATATAAATAATGTTGACCATTAATTTCAGCAGAGAATGTTGACTTTGTCAGTGTCATGGTAGCTTACCAGCAACAATGAACTTGCCATGTCATGCCCTGGTATACTTTGTAGGAGAGTGACTTAAATAGTTTTACACTTGGATACTGAACTACCAACAGAAGATTTTATTGCTGTTATAATAGACAAAAACACTGGATTCACAGTGCCCAATCGAGAGAAAAGAAAGGGACACTCACAACCACAGCCACTGTTACCACCAGTTACCCACACACACACACACACACACACACACACACACACACAGGTTAATGGCATGCATTATATATATATATATATATATATATATATATATATATATATATATATATATATATATTTTATTGGAGATCAGCTATCTTTGGACATCAGATGAGTATAACAGATTAGGCAGCCTTATATGTTTGTCTGCATCCTCTTTATCCCTTTCATAATTAACTTTGGACCTTTTGTTCAATTTGATGTCTTACTACTTCGGGTACAGCCAACACAGTTAAATTCCTATGTATTGACATATTGTACGGATCTCTTGCAAGATGTAGGTCTGATAAGGGTGTTGCAGGGGCTGCGTCGGTGTTTGAGTGGATTCTCTACCATTACCCTGAACATGGTCAGCTCCTAATGTACCTGGCTGACCTTTAAAATCTGAATACTTCATGCTCATGGAAATGTTGTCTTCTTATTGCACAAATGGATCTAAACAAAAGTACAGTAGTACTATATAATGCAGCATGTGCATTCTACCTTAGCTCTTTATCTTTTTTTATTTATTTAATATTTCTTTATTGAGTTTTCCAGTTGTATAGGCACATAAACATAGTAAAGGTAGACAGCTATAAAATTACATGAACAGAAATCAGAGTAGTGTTATTCATCTCACAGTGGTTGGGGGCATTGACATAATACTTTGTTTGATATTGGAACATGAAGTTAAATACATCACATTGTCAGATGCTAGTGCTGTGTCAATAGTATATTAGGGTGACCAGCCTGTCGGAATACAGTAAATTAATTTAGTCCATATTGTGACTTGTCCACTAGGTTGGTATTTAAGTCCAGGTAATACTTTAAAGATTTATTTTAGCAGTGAAGAACTGAACATATAGTCAACGCATAAACATAGTGGAAACGGGTAGCTACATAGTTACCTGGAAAGAAACCAGAATAGTTTTATCCCACTCACCGTTTTTGGGAGTAACATCACACATCTATGGTCAATGCTGGAGCATGAAGTTTAATACATCATATTATCAGGTATTCGTGCTTTGCCAACGGTATATTAGGATGGCTAGCCTATCGCAATACAGTAAATTAATTAAGTCCATAATATGTCCTGTCTACCAGTCTATTGTCATAATCCAGATATATCTTTAATACTTTCATGCATCAATAAATAACTCAACACAGAAACAAAATCAAAAGGGAAAAGGAGGTTTGTAAACCAAATAACTAACTGCGGTTTTGGACATCTATAGATATTGTGGGTGATATTTTATAGTCCTGATGGAGAGGTAACCTGTTTAGAGTATACTCCTCAGGTTGTGGTGAGTGTTGTTCTACTATAACAGTGAAGAGGGTAGGGCGTATAATACTTGTTTAAATGAGTCCGAGTCTAAGTATAAGGTCCAGGGGGACCATCTGGTAGAGGATTCCAGACCCTTACCTTGTGAGGTAAACAGTAGATCCTCCATTTTTCTTATCTGTTCCACCGAGGTGACCCATTCAGCACAAGTAGGCGCTCTTGTTTGTTTCCACAGTTTGGGAATCAGCATTTTAGCTGCATTAAGTAAGGGGGAGTAAGGGAGTGTTTGTAGTTACTAATGGATTTTGGTGTATGATGTAGGAGTGCTTGTAGAGGAGTGGATTGGAGATCAGGGTCATCTATCGATCTGATGATTGTTAGGACAAAGTCCCAGAAGAGTTTGAGGACAGGGCAGGACCACCACACGTGTAGGAAATGTCCTCTATCTTGCCTGCATCGCCAGCATGTATCTGGGTTTCTTGGGTATTGTCGATGCAACACCGAGGGGACCCTGTACCATCTAACAAAATTTTTATACGAGTTCTCCTGTGTCATGGCATAAGGGGTACATTTGTGGACTAGGGTTGAGATTTTGGACCATTGGGCCTGTGTCAGTGTCGTATGCGTATCCCTTTCCCAGAATCTTACAAAATAAGGTTTGGTGTCAGATTGTGTATCAAGAAGCATGTTATGGTTGGTTGAGACAAGTCTCGTGGGGGGCTCCTCTTGGTGGCAGAGCGCCTCGAATGGGGTAAGTGTATCTGGATACTGTTGTGCTTTGAGTATCGATTCAGCGTAGTGTTGTAATTGTCGGTAGGTATAGAGTCGTAGAGGGTTAGTAGATTGGGTGGGTATTAAGTGTTTGTATGGTGTACATTTTTTGTCTGTCATAACATATCCTAGTCTGGGGTATCGAATTTCTGTTGGGAAGAGATTTCGCACAGCGTGGACATCAAATCCTGGTGGAAACTGTTCATTGTAGATAAGTGAGGTAAGGGGCGAAGGTGTTTGCCTTAGATTGAGTGCGGTACTTCTCCATATAGCTAGTGTCGTGGGTATGGTAGGGTGGTGTGGGGAGCGCAAAACTGGTTGTGGTACCCAGGCCGCTGTAGGTATCGGGACTGTGAGTCCCTCCTGTTCAGTTGAGACCCAAAGTTTGGGAGCTGGTCTTGTCCATTCGACAATTCTGGCTAGGTGAAAAGGAGAAATATCTGGGAGTGAGACTCCTCCCAAGTGTTTGTTTCTAGCTAAATAATCATATCCTACTCTGGGGAGTGATTTCCCCCAGATATATCGGGATATGAGTTTTTTGATATCTTTCAGATAATTTTTAGTTAAAGCTATAGGAATAGCTTGTAGCAAGTAGAGAAGTCTGGGGAGGACGTTCATTTTAATCACTCCAATGCGTCCAAACCAAGATATATTTTTTGTGGACCATTTGTTCACATCGGCTTGTATAGATCGTAGCAAAGGGGGGTAGTCAAGCTTAAATAGTTGGGTAGAATCTCGTGGGATAGTGATACCCAAGTATTTAATAGCTGTGGTGGCCCACTTGAATGGGAATGTCGTTTTCAACACTGCCATATCTACATCTGGAACTGACAAATTGAGTATCTCGGACTTAGTGAGGTTGGTCTTAAATTAGGATAAATAAGAGAACGCTGTCATCTCCTGCATCAGATTGGGTAGGGATGTACGCGGGTTGGTCACGATAAAGAGTAAAACGTCTGCAAATTATATCTCGTGGGTAGCGGCTCGTAGGATCCTTTGGCTTTAAAGCCCTATGGGCTCTGTCAAGGATAATCGTTTTCTTCGGGTCTTTGTGGAGGATGGTTTGAAAAAGTTCTAAGACTCAGGTAGGTACATCCGCTGGGCCTTCCAGTTCGGCGATGCCCCTGATAAGTATATTGGACCTGCGGATTCTATTTTTTAGGTCTAGGATATGCTGAGCTAGCAGACCTGTGAGTCGTTTTTGTTCCCTCGTGTCATGTCCAAGGGTTCCCATAGCTCCGTGTAGAGTGGTCTGATCAGCTTCCAGAGTGTCTAGACGGTGGGCTTGCTGCTTGATATCAGAGCGGATCTCCGCCATTTCGGATTTAATCGTGTCCGTTATATATTAGCGGTGAGGGCTGCGAAGTCCCGGCTAATGCGTGTTGTAAAGAGGGAGAAATCTGCCCTGGTGGGTAAGTCTCTACCTTGGCTCCGTTTGCTGGAGTCTGAGGAGTCCTCATCTTCTCATTCGTTCTGGCGCTCCAATGGTGGGAAATCCTCCATTTCTTGCCGCGTGGTCTTTATCCTGTCTCACAGGCACCAAAAAGGACTTCAGTGAAGGCGGGTGATGTCGCTCCGATACCGGAGGTACGCCAGTTTTGGCAGGGCGTTTTATGGAGCTCTTCCCCATGTTTTTAGAGCTGCTTTGCGCTTGTGCTTTATGTTATTTCCAGCCTTGGAGACGGAGCTCACCTAGCACATGTCCGCTTGCATCGGCTGTTGGACACGCCCCCCCCAGCTATTTATATTTTTACTGAGCATACAAATTAAAACCTTAATGAAGTATCTGAACATGTACTTTGTAAGGATAGCTTTTGTAATGCACTTTTGAACACATCTATTCATGTAGTGTACGTACCTGCTGGTATATTGGAATCAATGGCCTCTTGAGATCCATGGGTAGTTGCTGGAAACGTGAAGTTATGGAGTGCCAGCTCATACTCCTTGAGGTTGGATGTGGTTGCTGTGGCACACCTATCGTGGCAGTACCTGCAATGTCATAGCAGAGCATGATGTTATGTTTTCATGATGAACTGCACCTGTTTATGGGATTATAAGTGTACTAACCATTTTTGCTCATTTGGACTTCATCATAGAACTCTAAAAAATCTCCCGTTAATGATTAACAATCCTCATAGGATCGCTGGTTATGTGTTAATTAACATGCATTTCCAGTGTTTTCATGGTTTCTTAATGGGTGCGTTAAAGATCCATTACAAGTATAGTGCGTTTTTGTAACAGTGTGCAGTGATTTTTAACATTTAATGTCTGACCTCTTGAAGTTGGAACTCTTAAAAAAAATCTGGGTAGACTTACATGGTCACTGGCTTCTTTAGTAGTCAATATCCTCTAGCAAACTAAGTCAATGGGATGGAATATTGACTAACCTATCATTGTATCTGTAAGGACAAATTACTCAAGGTGAAAAAAGCCTACTATTTTATGTTGTGAAGCAGGCTTTTGCATTAACTGCCAAAATGTCCTGGACCCCTCCATTCCTTGACTTATGAGTACTGCTTAGCAAGGATTTGTATAACTGCAGGTATCTCCTATACTCACCAATCTCTCAGAGTGAAGTTCTTTAGGTGTAAGCATGAGGATGAGGAAGTCACCCATCTTGTGTGTAAGATAAGATAATAACAAGAATGTCAGGAATTCTTTATGGAATGGATTCTTGACAGGAGGAAAACTAGACAGGAGGCGTGACATTTAAAGAGGAACCTTCAACAGCTTGGCACTGACCATCAGGATTATCAGGAAAATCATTGAAAAGAGGGGATTCTGGTACCTTAACTTCAGAGTGTCCTGCTCCTCTCACTCCATGAATGGTTATATTGTCTAACTTGACAGGATAATAACCTATTTGTTTCTTTAATCAGGCAGAAGGCATCCTCAACTTGAGGTGGGTTTGGTGTCATATCTCTGTGACATGGTAGCCTGGAAGTGAGTACTGCTTACAAAAGAAATCTAAATCCCTTCTGTCTGATTAAAAGATTGACAGAAGTGTTTAGTCACTCTATAAATTCCCAAGTTGCAAGATATTTCTGATTCCATTCTACACATGCTTTAACTTACTTTAACAGTGGTTGTTTGTTAACATTCACCATGTTTGCAGGTTGAAATCCCTTTCTTATACAGACACAGGTGCATTTGTAGTGATTGCATATACTTTAATTCATACCTAGCTAAAGCAAAAAGTGTATCTTGATTGACATAAAAATATAATTACAGTAGGAATATTATTCTCTGATGACCAGGGGAGGGCTAGTAACTGTTCCCCTAGTGTGCAAAAACAATTTAGTTGCCCACTTCATATCATCAGCGATATACACAGATAGGCAAGACGGATTTGCTGATAGATAAGGTATATAGATTGATAAGCAGAAAAGACAATTGGATAGAAATATCAAACATTGTTCAGACTGGGGCATTTAAAAATGAAAAGTGGTGCAGTGGTGAGAGAGATTAGAGAGCAGCCTGGGGCAATTGCCCTCTAAGGTGAATCATTTGTGATCACATTGTTTTTTTTTTATAATAAAGCTGACATGGTCCTTAGTTTGTTTCTTAGGATAGCTAAAATACTATTATAATTCAGTTGCTAGCTGGCTTAGCTGTAGATAATATTTATTATTCATCCCTCAGTTCAATTAATTATTCTTGTCTGCCTACTTATCCTCAGTTAATGCATGAAACAAATTAATTCTCTTCTTTGTTTCAATCACTGCAGTTCATTATCAGTACTGCTATAACCTACATTTATATGTGTTTGCTTTCTTTCTCTATATGCCAGCAAAATGTGTTCTGTTGATTATGTTACTTCCAATGATTCAAAATTTATCTTGATCAATATGTTCCTTAGTTATGTTGTCATTTCTCTATGGATAAAGAAATCCCATTTTGTGGACCATTGAATCCAAATTTTAATAAATAGTCATCAATCTCACCCCTGTGTAAGAAATAAGCAATTGGGTAATTATTCAAAATTTGACTTCAGTTTATTTTCAGTGTCAATATTTAATATTTTGTCAATTTCTAATTATTGAAATAAATTGTTCTATACAAAGATTTTATCAACCATGGAAAGATTAAAAAATCTAAGAAAAGTGATTTCACTGACATTGTGTTCAATGAAGTATAAAACAAATTGTGTAGGGCATTTTGGCTTAAGAAACTGAAAAATAGTCTTAGTAGTATGGAATACTAACTTCTAGATTTCTAACTATTTAAAATTTTTCCACAATCATCTCACAATGTATCTCTTAAAAAGTTAATATCTATAATCAAATGAACCTTTCATTTTTAACTTGCAACAATAACTTAGTGAAAAAGTAAGTGGAAGAACAAAAAAAATGCCTCCTTTTATAAGTTATCTTTATAGTTTTCGACAGTATTTAAAGCTTTATCAATTTAGTCTCCACTAAGAACATAATATTTATCACTAATTCCATGTCAGACTTACTTTCTACAAGTCGTTGATAAAAATCCCCTAAAATACAGGCACAAAAAGAGGGAGCTATTGACAGACATACTACCCATTAGAAAATGTAGCCCTGCGTACTTTCAAAATTTACATTGCAATAGTTCATTTTAGTCTCACATTGGTTTATAGATGTGTTTCTATTCTTTCGTTTAACAATACAAAATAATTTATTAATAAAAAGCCACAAACAGTTCAGGTATTACTGGATCCCAATGCATTGCTTTATCATTGCATTTGTGCTATGCATCCAACTTCTAACCTGGAGCTAGAAGAATGGCTCCCATGTAATCCTAAAAACACAAATTGGTCACATAACTCAAATGTTGAGAAAAACTGAATCTAAACATTTCATAGTTTCTGAAAACATTACGTAAAAGACAATTCATTTCTGCATAAATTTGAAAGTTGTCTGATTAAGATTATCCTCTGATAATTAACAGCATAAATATTTCCAAATTCACTTTTTGGCAGCAGTAAATGCCACCACAATATGTCTGTCTATTTGTCCCAAGCAAGTATACAAATATGATTAACAAAATATAATTAGGATTTATTCAGTAAAAACTGAAGTTTGGTAAAGTTCCAAGAATTTCATTAATCACACCAAAAAAAAGTGAGTTGAAAAAATTCTCCAATTTGCACATTATTCCAACTCAGCTATTTTGCCATGAATTTGACAATGCACTCATCACTTTACCCAAGATTACTGTCTAGTGAATAGATAAAACTGCATATGACATGTTCATACCTCCCAATCGGGATGCCAGGGGACAGAGCATTGGAAGTTGTGTGTCAGCTCTACTGCACATGCACATTAGACATTGTCCCTCTGTGAGATTCGGGGGTAAGGAGCGCAGCGCTGGGTGGCGGGTGGAGAGATGAGGTGACTCCAAAAGTGACACAAAAAAAGGGTAAGGCGGTAGAATAGTCAGTTCAATCCAAAAGGTCAATGCCGGTAGTCAGGATACACAAACGGGTATAGAAGTACAGGTAGGGATACAGCAATAAGGATAGTCCAGGGAAAAAGCCAAGGTCGGTACACAGGTAAATCTTCAATCAAAGTAGCAGGTAACTGGGAATAAATGGTACTGAGAACAGACACCACAGCTCAACAAGCAAGCAATGATTGAGGTGAGTGTGGGGTTTTTATAGAGCTGCTGATTAAGGACCTCTCCCCTTTACACCTGGGGACCGCCCCTGCACCATGTTGTGAATAGGGAGAAGAGGTACCGCCTCCTCTTCCTATTCTCCCTGCCCCTTTGCCAACAACCAATCGCACAACGTTTCTCGCGAGTAAGCTCCGCCCCCTAAACCTCTTGGAAGTAGTCACACTCACTGTTAGCGGGTGAATAGCAACTCGAGGCCGGGGATGCGGCCTACCTCGCGGTCGCGCTACAGCGCAATGACGGCAAACAGGGACAGAGGATGACTTTGGCCGTGAGGGTCCCCTGGGCAAGGTAGGTGAAGGTCCTGGAACCTGACACCCTCACTCTGGAAGCGCTGCTGCACATGCACATAATGCTATTGGTGCAATAGACAGTATCTGAAAAGCAAGACAGAGGTTGGTGGGACAGCGGGATTGCCTCCTGAAATCAGAACTGTCCCGGACATAGCAGGACAGTTGGGAGGCATGCACGTTAACATCACAAGGTCATCAAAACCACATTAACTGGTGTTACTATGCTACTTTAAAGAGTTAGAAACAACTCTACCTTACCACTCTGTATGAGAGTTGAGAAACAAAGGAGGCAAGTAGAGTAAAGTTCATACCTTTATTCGTTAAATAAGCAGATTTGGAGTGCAAGCTTTCAAACCTCTTAAGTCTCTTCTTCAGGCGTGTTATACCACTCAAGGGATTAAAATAATTTTATTTTTGCTTTGCAGGCACATATACATTTCTTGTGACTAAGTATAATTGCATTCATACCTAACTAAAAGCAGATATTGTAGTTTTCTTGGCATAAACAGATAATTACAATAGGAATAGTATTAATTGGATCAATGCTTGCTTTGCTCCTTTATTTGGCCCTTTTGCTAAAACCATCTTTACCCAGCTAGAATGTCAGCATCAGAAAAGACACAACATTATTTACACTCCTGGAATAGATACTTAAGTAGTGGGTTAGTAGTTGAATTTCTTTGGTTCATTAATCTGTCTGTTATAAGTATATAAGCCAGAAGGTTTATTTTAATTGCAGACCACAACACTGGCTAGTCACTAACTGGAGGAAGAAGACATGAGGAAAGGATCAGTAAATTCACAGTTTAGCTGCAATGAGTATACATAAGAAAGTTCACTTTCTATGGGAACTGGTCCAAATATCCAAACAAGGACCAGAATTAAACAGCATGAAAAGCTCTCTTCTCTTAAACTTACAGGAACACATCATAGGCTCACTACAACTTAGAACTGAGTCAGATATATTCTGCAACTTACTTATCTTTCTCAGATATTAACACATATTATTTGCAGCTCATTTGTCAGTTTGCTTTGAATAAACAGACCCCAATATCTTCCATGCTTCCTTGTCTTTCAAATATATGTCTTTATTGTACAAAACATTTTACAAAAACACTTAAAAACATCAATGAGTAAATATCAGACTTAGTCAGCGTAAATACACACTTATACAACAGACACGTAGACAGACAAGACTATGTTCCGGGGGGTGGAACGGGCTCGCGAGGGGAACGGGGCAACGGGGAATCCTCATATATCTCCGGCGTGCTAACTTTTATCCTTTACTCTTAGCAGGGGGCCTCTATATCTCATGGGCTCTCGATTGAAAGTTATCCCACGGAGACCAGATCTCTATAAATTTGGGGGCTGCTTTGCCCGTCTTATACATTAGGCTTTCTGCCTCCCTCTGAAAGTTGATCTGCAATTTTATTTCTTCCTTGCTTCCTTGTATACAGTGGGAAAATACATACTCAAAACAGCTGCTGATTTAATTAACATAAAATAATGGTTCCAGTTTGGTAAATGGATATCTGTGGTAAAGATATCTAAGATTAAGGCTTATATGAATTATTTATGCATTATAAATACACATCAAGCAGATTATAGAAACATAGAAACATAGAATGTGTCAGCAGATAAGAACCATTCGGTCCATCTAGTCTGCCCAATTTTTTTGAATACTTTTATTAGTCCCCCATTCCTGGTCTTATAGCTAGGATAGCCTTGTGTCTCTCCCACGCATGCTTAAAATCCTTGACTGTGTTTACCTCTACCACTTCTGCTGGCAGGCCATTCCATCCATCCACTACCCTCTCAGTAAAGTAATAGTTCCTGATATTACTTTTAAATTGTTGCCCCTCTAATTTAAGACTATGTCCTCTAGTTGTGGTAGTTTTCTTCTTTCAAATATACTCCCTTCCTTTACTTTATATGTAAGTTATGTATATTCAGATTGAAAACTGATCGATATGTTATTGCATTATTTAGTCCTATTTATGTTGCGAGAGGGGTTTGGAATAATATCTCTGAGAACTTCCCTTCTGAAATCAGTTGTGCTCCTAAATTTTGACATATAAAGTGAAATAGAAACCCTGCAGATAACTAAAATGAACTGTATTTAACCCCTTAACGCAAATGGACGTATATATACGTCCAGAAAAGCATGGTCCTTAAGGACCATGAGGACGTATATATACGTCCTCCGTTTTCATGTAGTGTTGCACTCCTTAGCGCAACACTACATGTCTGTAGCTACTCTCAGAGGCTGCTTCAGATCCGAAGCAGCCTCTGAGAGGGCTTTCAGCCCCCCCTCGACCTCCCCCCGCGCGCATACGATCACCGCGAATGTGATCGTATGCGCATTAACACACATAGGCAGTGAAAGCTGATCACTGCCTATGTGTGTTAAAGTGTTGCAATGATGCCTCTATCGAGGCATCATGCAACACATTCTGTGCCCCCCTGGGCACCGCGATCACCCGGTGATCGCGGGTGTGTGCTGTTTCGGAGGAGCATGCTCCTCCAATACAGCGTGCCCAGCACAGAGCGACGGAAGACAGAAAAAAAAAATGTCTTCCGTCGCTCTGAAACCGCTACTTGACTGCCCCTACAGGCAGTTAGACGGTATTACAGTTAAAAAATAGAAAATGTATTAAATAAATAAATTAAATAAATAAATAAATGGAAAAAGCTAACCCTTGATCTACTGAACCTAGATCTAGGGTTAGGGTCACAAATAGGGTCATAATTAGGGTTAAACGGGGGTTTGGATGATTACAAGGGTTAGATTAAGGGGTGGGGGTCAATTTAGGGTTAGATTAAATTTAGAGTTGGGGTAAATTTAGGGTTCGGGTTAAAAAAATCACTGTAGAAGAAAATGGTTAGAAAACAAAAAAAAACACTAATATTGTTTATTGCCCTATTACGTAAAATAAAATATAGACAAACAAGGAAACATTGATATTACTAAACTCAGGACAAATAGTAGAAATATATAGACGGGGTCTTTTTTACCATTTGTAATTGAGTAAAAAAAAAAATCAGGTCAAAGTTGGAAAAAGTGTTTTTTATGGCATATTTTCATCATATTTTATATTTTTTTAATAGTAAATGATATCATATGATGAAAATAAAAGTATCAAATGAAAGCCCTATCCGTCCTTTAAAAAATGGACACACATGTGTGGGTGGACTGAACACAAAGAAAGAAATTCACAGTTCAGTAAACGTATGACAAAAATAATGGAATTCTGGTCTTCAAGGCACATCAAATGCAGCATAGCACTCGGTCACTAAGGGGTTAAGGACACAAACTATTTCTAAAAGTAAGATTCCATAGAAAGCTGAATTGCAAGTACAGTTCTTCTGCAATGTTGTTGTATCATTTAGAGACGTAGTAAATTTATCACTAAAGAGGATATGACAAATATTATTATGATTGAGATGGATGGTCTGACTTCTAATTTTGGACCATAAACAATCATGGCACAGAACATATCATGACTAATGAAAGGAACTATATTTATTTTATGTCTTTACTAATGGTCTGGAAAACCCAGACATTAAATATTTATTAAATCTTCATAGTTACCACATTTGTAGATATATGTCAAGCTTATTGTTGTATAGATCATCTATAGTTGCCAACATTTAAAAAAATACTTACTTGAAAATGTACCACACTTCAAAACTCTGCTCACTCCTAACCAACATAATTAGTGATACTGACATGTGACACTGACCATCTGTTTGGTGACAAGTATGGCACAGACAAGCTGTTTGGGGACATATTTGACACTGATAAGTTGGGGGAGATGGTACTGACATGTTGTTTGGGGAAATACATTGCATTACCAAGCTGTTTTGGGGGCAACTATGCTACTACCAGATGTAGTGGGGATACACTGGTACTGCCAGACACTGCCAAGCTTGTTTAGGACAGAGATGAAACTGACTGGCATCTGGGTGCATAGATATCACTAGCAAGCTAAATAGGGGTAAATATGGCACTGACAAGCTGGTTGTAACATCTGGCAGTGGTAAACTATTTGTGGACATAAATGCCACTTGCAAGCTATTTTGGGGCAGGCATGCCACTGTTCAGCTGTTTTAGGACAGAAATGACACTTACATGCTGTTTTGGAAATAGAGATGGCACATATTAGCTGTTCAGGGACATATAGGGCACAGGCAAGTATTTTGGGCACATATGGAAGCATTGAAACATAGAATGTGTTGGCAGGTAAGAACCACTCTATCTATATGGCCCATCTACTCTGCCCAATTTTCTAAATACTTGTATTGGTCCCTGGCCTTATCTGTTATCTATGATAGCTTTATGCCTGCCCCACACATTCTTAAATTCCTTCACTGTGTTAACCTCTCCACTTCTGTGGGAAGAACATTTCATGCATCCACTACCTTCTCACTAAAGTAATTATTCCTGTTATAACATTAAAACATTTGCTCCTCTAATTTAAGACTAGTTCCTCTTTTTGTGGACGTGTTTCTTCTTTTAAATATACTATCTTCCTTTACTTTGATGATTCCCTTAATGGCAAAACCAAGCTGTGTGGGGTCAGATTTGGCACTGATAAGCTGTTTGATGGCAGATAGAGCACTCAAAAGCTGTTTGGGGACAGAGAGGGCATTTTCCAATTCACTGGTTTCATGTGGGTGGACTGTAGAATAGATTCACCATACCTGTAGGGTTAACCTTGTTAAGCAGCAATGTTATTTAATAATGGATATGGATTCTCAGCCCCAACAATTATTGCAGTGCATCAGTAGCTTAGTGAGAAATGTATGCATTTGGCATTATTACTCCACATAGATTGCACAGTTCCCACCTCTTCATGCCCCACTGGGCTCCAATAAATGGGTTAACTAATAACCAGTAGTGTCTTCAACAATTTTTCCTGTTGAACTCAGAAAACATTGTAATTCTGCACTGATTTTGTCACCCATTTTCTTAACTCCTATTCTTTTTTTACCCATGTCCTCCAGTCAACATTAATCTCTCGACACATAGAGGTTTTATTAATACCTTTGAAAATATCATTTCAGATGGAGTGTGCCATCTCATTTGCCTCACTTCAGCAGTCATAACCTGACCTCATTTGATTTCTTCAGATACAATCAATTGTAATGCAGGGACTATGCTAGAGTCTATACAGAAACATTGCTCTTTTATTTGAACAAAGATTTCAAGCAATATGTCTGCCATACAGAGCTATATAGAGTAAAGATGACTCAATAAGGTTACAGAAATTATGCCAAATACCCAATTCTTTTCCATCAATTAACTTTTTAAAACAAATCACTACTGCAGTATGTTTAGCTTCCAATTGGCCTACAGCAACTCACCTGGCATGAACAGTAGGAATCTTTATAACTCTGCTGCACTTCAGGAATACCAGTCAAGGCAGGCCAAGTGGGCATTACAGGCAAGCAATGTCACAACCTGGGCTAACAGACCAGGGAGGAGTCTCATTGCAGGGCAGGGTGTGTTCTCTGTCTGCACCCCATGATGCATAACTATGAACTGAACAGAATTGTCTGACAGGACTGGTAGTGGAGACTGGCAGCTGAGACAGGACAGGAAACTGACAACAGAATGCAGAAACTGGACTGGCAGAGTAGGACACTTGTAATAACTGTAATGATTTGGTACAAGGCTGGAACCACTGTGCAGAATAGGTCTAGGTATTTTGTAACAGACCCAGGTAACAGAACAGAATTATTCTACCTGAAGGAAATCCACCCTATTGAGCCACAGGTTTCTTTCCCCCAGGACCTTTGCACTCTGAACTATTACAAGGATACCGAAGTGTAACCAAACCAACAGGAGACTGGAACGGAGGTACAGGAACAAGGCGCAGGTTCAGAGGGCTCAGACAGGAGAATAGTCAAACAGGCAAGGATCAAGGCTGGCAGCAAACAGACGTAGTAGGGGACAGGAAATACAAGTCAGGACAGGCGGCAAACAGACAAGGTCAGAACTAGCAGGAGTCAGCAACAAATAATCAGTAATAGAATACAGGAACGCTAGTAAAAGGCACAAGCCACTATAACAGGCAGCAACCAAAGCAATGCAAAGGCACTGAGTGCCATATGCTGAAGGTTTAAATAGGGAAGGGACGAGGATAACAAGGCAGCTGACAACAGAAGGAGAATGGGAACCCGAGAATCGCGGCCACTAGAGGCTGAAGAGGAAACAGCCACAAACCCAGAATAACCGTGACAGGCAAAGTAGTTAATAATAGATGGAATGCAAAGTTTCACCCAGTTCTCCTGTGAATCACTTAGATGTTCATTGGCAAGCTTCAGACAGGCCTGTACATGTGCTTTCTTGAGCAGGGGGACCTTCCGGGCACTTCAGGTATTCAGTCCTTCACGGCGTAGTGTGATACCAATTGTTTTCTTGGTGACTATGGTCCCTGCTGCCTTGAGATAATAAACAAGATTCTCCACTGTAGATGTTTCTTCACCATTCTCATGAAAACTCCAAGAGGTGAGATCTTGCATGGAGCACCGGACTAAAGGAGACTGACAGCTATTTTGTGTTTCTTCCACTTAATAATAATCGCACCAACTGTTGTCACCTTCTCACCAAGCTGCTTGGAGATGCACTTGTAGCCCATTCCAGCCTTGTGACATCCTTGGACAACTCTTTGGTCTTGGCCATGGTGGAGAGTTTGGCATCTGATTGATTGCTTCTGTTGACAGGTGTCTTTTATACAGGTAACAAGCTGAGATTAGGAGCACTTCCTTTCAGAGAGTGGTCCGAATCTCAGCTCGTTACCTGTATAAAAGACACCTGGTAGCCAGAAATCTATCTACCATTAAAATTATGGACTGATCATTTCTCTGTCAGTGGGCAAATGTTCAAAATCAGCAGGAGATCAAATGCTTTCCCCCCCTCACTGTATATACTGTCAATGTTTAATTATCATGATAATACACAGATAATTATGATATATGTAATATTTTTATCTGTCAAGTTTACATTTCAACTTCTTTAACTAACTATCTAAATTTCTATACACACATACAAATTGGAATTGAGTTTCAAAAAACTGAACCAAATATATATTTATATATATATACTACCAAGCAGTCTGGACACCAATGTTGATTTTCTTTACAGAATTCAAATGATCCCTGTAGGCAACCAACAACTTCTAGATCTGTAGATTGTGCTCTTTGAACTGTACAAAAGCCTTCAGCCTTCTATGTATGGCTGCAAACAAAAACTGCCAAATGTAATTATTTCTGAGATTAAATGTTATGGAAGTGTTGCATCATTTTTTTCACAGTTTTCAAAACCGAAACACAAAAAAAAGATGTAAATAAATCACACTTTTGTAATACTATGAAAAAACAAGTATTATAAAGTAACATGTCTTTGGTAAAACAAGATATGTTATTTATCTATATTCAATATATGCTTTGTATCTCTCTACAATATATTTGTAAAGAATGTATTTAAGGATACATGTATTTAATTATTCTGAAGTAGCTGTATATGTGATTATGCTTTTTAAAGATAATCTTGCAATTTAGCATATTTGTAGTTAAAAAAATATATTTTTATTGTATGTAGTTCATTTTTATCTTTTGCTTTGTGTTCATAAATAGCCATAATATCAGAATGTTGTGTTTATTAACCTCAGTGATAGAAACATAGTTTTTGATAGTCTGCCCATAATAATATACTTACTGTATTTTTTTTTATTTAGGATAACCTTCTGCACATTCCAGTTATTATTTGACTTCTGTACTTCTTATACTGGAAGGTTATCACCCTTTCTCTCAAGTAAGATGTTTGTGCATTACACTTCACTTTTCCACCTGCTAGTTTCAATACTTCTCTTTTTATTGTAACTGTTTCAGTCATCAACAGCACATAGTTCTACTTTGTCTCATCTCCTTTTTTTCTATGGTGTCTTGGCTCTACCATTTTTAAAATCCCATTGCAAAGTGGGAAGTGTTAAAATTGTGTATTATTGCAAATAATTATGTCAAATGAACTCCCCACAGGTACTTTGGTCATGATTACAAATATTGACAGTTATACAAAATTGTAACATCTCTGGATGCTAGACACAAGTTTAATGATCTTGTCAATATGCTCATATATTGATATTATTAAAAAGTAACATTTGAATAGTAAAATGTATATATATACACACATATTCGTACTTTGGGAAAAATGGTGCGGACTATCTTAAGTTACAATGTTGTAGAAGGAACAATTGACTAATGTGTAAGAAAGTACAATGCTTAACACTCACACTTAAAGTTTGTATCTTTCTCTTTAGAATTGGATCCCATTTCTCTGTTTCTACTTAGAAATAAGCCCTCATATTCCTTTGCAGATCTAATCAGAGCATTCCGATAGAAATTCCTCAGTACATTAAATATCCATGCACTGGAATTCTTCATAAATTCATATATAGAGTACTGGGCTTGAACTACACATGTTCAAGGCATGTGTGATTGTCTTAGGTTTGATTTTTCATAGTATAACTAGTGCAATAATTAGGAAAAGGCTTCATACTTTTTATGGCTGAGTCACTACATATTCATTAGACTAAAAGTTCCGGCTTACACAGAAAATATGAAGGCAGGTGGAAACGAATGAGATACAAGGTGAAACCAACAAAAACAAAGGACAAGTTATAAAAAAAACACATTAGTACAATGGCTACTTTCATAAAAACCAACAATAGTACTAACAATATGGAAAGGTCAATAAATCATGGCTGACATTCACTAACAAAATGCTGAATGAGCAGGTTGCCTCCTAGAATGGAACAATGGTATGTATAAACATACATTTTTTAGCAAGGATTTTGGTGGTAATATCTCTTTTAAGGTAATGGTACAAGAGCAGCAGTGATATTCCCCATTCATTCTAACAAGATGCACTCATCAGTCCAGCAAATGCATTTGTCTCAGGACAGGAGATGTTATCATTTATTTTTGCCTGCATGACACATTGTCAAAGACTATTTAGTTTGTCTATGAATAGCAAGATATGCTATCACTGCATGGGTTTAAAGCTATCATTTTGTTTCAAGGCATGTTTTATATTGAGAACCAACAGTTCATTAAAACAGATAAGCACACCTAAATAAGAAATAACGCTTAGTTCTTAAAATAGTGGAATTACTTTCCATTTCTGCAATTTGGTTTACTGAAATCAGTTTTATTGCTTTTTCAATTCAGTATTTAGTCAACACGTTTCACATTATGTTTATACACTGAAAAATAGCAATCCGATTAAAGTATAATACATTTACAAACAAAAGAGTGAGCAATGGACTTACAATTTGGGTATTCCTAATCCTTTTTGGGTGGAAAGAACACGAAATGTAGCTTAAAAAGCTTTTGTTTCTTGTAGTAAAACATGTGTTCCATTTACTTCAAAATAAGGGAAAACAATGAAGTCATTACCTCATTCGTCACTCACATTCATAATACTTGTACATGATTTTCAAGAGTAGACTTTTATCTGAAAATTTCACAACAGTGAAATGGATTTCATACCACAATAGAGAAATCTTAATATATACACATATATACACACACATAAATATCCATTACATTACCATTTATTTATGTAGTGTCAACAATTTACGTAGTGCTAGGTACAGAGCATAGAAGGGAACTACATACTAAGTTAGACAAACTAGAACAAACTGAACATGAGGTAGAGAGCCCTGCTCACAAGCGATCAATATATATATATATATATATATATATATATATATATATATATATATGTTGTGGACAAAATAAAAAAACACCACGTGACTAAGGATTGTGACTTAGAAGGAACTAAAGCACGATAACAAGCAGAGATGCTAATGCGAGTCACACACAGGGGTCCACTAGCAATATTTTTTTTTTTAGGTAATAACAGAGTTATTCCTTTCTGCTGAACTTGTGCTTTAATTACATACTTTTGATGGAGTTAATGGCAGGTATTGAATCTTCCTCAATGTCACCAACCATTTTTAAAGAAATACATACTTGTGACACCACAGGTCCTAAATTTGTTGGAATTGACAAGATCAAGAAGAATTAGAGAGGTGTGGATTATATAAAAAAAAAAACTGGACAGACATGAGACTAGATGGATCTATTACCTTTGCAATTTGGATCCACCACATCTCAATGCCTTTCAATTGTGTTTGAAAGGTTTTACTGAGGATTAGGTCCCTTTCCAGTGAGGCAGGGAGCAGTATCAGAATGAGGGAGATTTACTTTTGATGTGCCTTGTATTTACATTTAGTTTTGTAAGCTTAACCACTATCGTGTGTGTGTAGCACTTTTAAAACAGTGCACACTATGTATGTTTGATCGTATTTTTGGGAAGAAGATTTTAACCAACTTGGCGTTTTGAGTGATGTCCATTTACATTTTTTTATCCCTGTCAGGAACATTTTAAAGTTATTGTCTTTTTAAATGAGTTTGTTATTTTCCTTTAAATTCATAGAGCCAGTGACAATAAACAGCCTATTTAAGTGAACCTGCATGCTCTTAATAAGCTACAGAAGCCTGTTATGTGCCTGTGCTTTTCATGTAATAACTTACTAATTGTTTAGATTTCAGAAACTCCAGCTCAACTCAGAATGGATTATATACTTACCCCACTGGGAAACCCTTCAAATCTACAAATTGAATCCATATACTTACCTTGAGTCCAGTATTTCCGAAAAAATTACTAATTAAAATCCAATTCACCTAGGCTCTCTAAAAAAAAAAAAAAAAAGATCAAAGTCTACATTAAAGCCTTTAGGGATGAGAGTTTTAGGGCTATACCCACTTGGGGGGCATCTTATAATCAGGGATGTTTTATATTCCAATAAATATAGTATTTTGTTAAGTCCAAAAACTGTGTCTTTAAAGTGCTAAAGCACTCAAGTCTCAGAAAGTCCATCAGTTCATATAAACAAATAGGTCAACTATGTACCATTGATAGGCAACCAGGTTTGAACCCCAGCCAAGCAAGGAGAAAACAACATGGTTCTCCCATAGGGAATGAGGCCTTGTCAGAAGCATAAGACAGCGGGATAATCTGGTATGAGAGTTATGTGAATTTATGTAAAACAATTGAAGGTATATGTATTCTATGTAATTTCTATTTGAAATATAAAATGGTTCTTTAAAAAAAGGCCCTATGCAGGAGCAGACATTCTGTTTAGAATCTTTCATCTGATTGGTCAGATTTTCCTGATCCCTGATTCTAGACGACATGTCTGCCCCCTGATAGAGCTGTACAGAGCAAAGAGGCACCAATAAGGAACCATATTTGTATTCTTGCATTAAAGTGTTTCATTTTAAAACACACCAAAAAGGACAAGTGCTGTCCTTAAAAAATTCACACTCAAAAAATGTTTTACATTTTGTTTACATAAAATGTGATTAGCCTGTAAAGAAAATAAAATAAAAATGTGGTTCTCCCAGTGTGGCATATAAAGATTAGCATAGCTGGGGGTGAACTTGGTGCCCATCGCAGTACCCTTTTGCTGCTAATAAAAACTCCCATCAAACTAAAAATATTTATTATGAAGGATCCATTCCCCTGAAAATAAACTTATTCTGTGTTTTAGGACAAATATTTTCAGTATTTAAAAATAACTGGACTGCTTCATAATCCTTTTTATGATCAGTATGAGCAAGAGTGAAGTAACATTACATGTCACAAGGATATATGTGTCTTTCCACTCAACATTGCTCAATAACCTGAATAATATCTGGGGAATCTTGGGGGTGTTTGCGCTCAATTATTTCAATGTCTTAAATTAATTTTGTGTAAGATTATTATTAGTATAGTTCCTTTTTTGGCCAATCAATTTCATTATATTATTTATATAACTTTATATTCCAATTTTAAAATATAAAAGACTTTGGATAACATTTAATCTTTTCTATAAGGAGGTGTGTACATATTGTGTACCCAATCTGTCCCTCACATTATTCATAATTATATCGGTAATAACATTTTTTATAGAAAATCCTCCACTTTGGAAATTAAAGGGTGTCTTTAGATATGTGAGATATGTGAGTGTGTTAGGCAGGGGTGTGAATTGAAACCACTGGGACACGGTTTTTAAATTGCCACTTGTCCCCCTGACCAAGTAGCACATCACCACATGAGCTCACCAGTGCAATCCCCCCCCCCCCCCCCCCGTCCACCACACAAGCTTTGTCCAGTTGCAGGGTTTCCCCTGCAATTGGACCTTCCAACCTAGGTGACCACTGCACTGACAAGGGGTGATGTGCTATGTGTCCCAGTGGTTTCTAGTCATACCCCTGCCTAATTATGTAAATATTTTCTTTCATTTCCTCAGTGGAGAATGGTGCATTGCTAACCAATGTTGGCATCCATACTGTGGCAAAGAAATGGTACTGTGATGCATGTGGCATGATGGAAGAATGGTACATATAAGCAAACAACTGTTGATTATGAACAATAACCGGTGATGTAATGTTGACCTATAACTGACATGACATCATTGGTATTGTTATTTCACAAGAGTTATTATGTCAGTGTTAAAAATAATATAGTCCTCTGTATATACATATAAAATATGTATAAGGTGATTACTAATGAGATTACATATGGGATAAATGTGTGTTTTAGTATATGACATTAAAAATTGCATCAATTATTTTTTTTAAATTTACTATTACAGAATATATTTAGCAATTTCCATACCAATTAATTAATTTTGAATATTTGTTTTAATTAAATGATTACCCCTAAAATATTCAGTTCTTCAACCCCTATTTGGAGACAATTATAGACATATTTGTTTCTCTTTATTAATGCATGTGCTTGCAATTTTAGATATTTTTTAAAATATTTTTTTCATTCTCTATATTCACAGTATAAAAATGTTTAGGTTACAGAGCCCCTTTAATTGACTAAATTCATTGACAAGGCAATGACTAATTGTCAGACATATGTCTGTACATATGATCCTGTTTTTTTCAGTGCAGTGACGAAGCGTTTTTGTTTCATGTTCACTGTAGCATATGTCTGTACCGTTTATCTTATTAAAACGTTCATGCACGGACATTCAGGAGTTTTGTCTCATCATTTGCTGTGACGCTACTTCACCCTGCTTCATCCCAGCTGGAACTTTGTTTCTTTTTTGCTTTTGAATTTGATCGGTGGGAGGACGGAGAGGCAGAGTTTGAATGCTCACGCAAACACTGGAGTGTACATGCGTTTTCTTTTTCTTGCTACTTTGAACAGCAAATCCTTTACTACATTTCCCGATGCACAGCTGAAATTGAAACAGACTTGAAACAAGCACAAACCTATGGCTAATTTTCCTAGTATGTGTATATGACTTCACAGACAGTGATGTGCATACATAGGCAAAATACTTTTTTTGTAAGATAGGAACACATGCTGATATGTAGACTTTTAAGACAGCTTTGGGTAGATGGCAATGTTTCCTTAACTTCGTGACATAGTGTTGAAAATGTAATTACTCTCAATTTGAAATCTAGACATTACTGCTGTTGTATTTTATACTCTTTGTAACATGCATGCTTCTTTAACTTAGCAGAGCTCAATCTTGACCATATAAATTAACGAAGAATGCAACAAAAGCTGCAATAAAAGAACTTTATCCCCCAAGCCTTCAAGTTGCAGCTAAATGAGATTTCTTTGAAATGCAGATCAGTTGAACTAGATTAGTGAATTTTAGCTCCTGTCAACATCATAACAAAATACAAATACAATTGTTCACTGGCCTTATCTCCATGCTTCCATCTGCTGCCTTGTTATTTACTTTCCTTGATTTACTATGCAGATCTAAATAAGGCACATCAAGGAGGGCTTACAGCACAATGGCTTCTTAAGCTTTACATCAAGGTATTTGAAACTGAAGCCCTGAAAGGGCTGCCATCAAAGACATATCTCTAATGAACTTCCATATCTGAGAAGGTTTGGTATTTAATACTGCTGTGAAAAGGAAAAAAATCAGAACAGTCTTTGGAATAAAAATGCTGGAAAATCTTGATGAGATTAACACCTACTGGAATTAATATCCCACTAAAATGATGTTTTGAACAATACAGAGTTAACTCACAACCTCTGAGAAATAACAGTGTCACAATGGCTAGAACTGTTGACAAGAAAGAAAGGTCATATAGAATTTGTATGTTTTCACAAAAGACAATAACACGGCTTTGGTTTTTAATTAAATCCCATAAACCAAATTATCAGCAACATGCTGTTGTTGATCACTAACAGATCAGCAGCTTTCATTTTTCAAAATAGATTTTGTTTTATTATACCTTTTACAAATATATAAATGCATCATTGTGTACCAACCTAATCTAAAATGACAGCAGGCAACATTTGTTCATCAAGTTTATTATTTCATTTCTACCCCCAGAGCCATTGGTCTTTGCTCAGGGTAAAGTCCTCTGTCAAAAAGCTTTAAAACAAAAACAAAAAATGTTTTAAAGTGTAATTTTTTTTAACATGCTAGAAAAATAATCAAATAATGAGTAATGGACCAAGTGATTACTTACTATTATAACATACAGAAAAATGTATACACCTATGCATTTGCATTGGAAATATTTCAAGTGTATTAAGCAAACTGTGTAAATTAAAGAAAATTGTAATATAAGTTCAAACTAAATAAAAATAGTTTCGTTTGTTACAAACTCCCAGAAGCATATACTAGACAAAGTCAAGACGACACATTATAAGCTTCAGTGCCTAGAAATTATGCTCTGGGCACACCAGATGATAATAAATAAAATGCACGTGGATCACAAAGTCTGTGGGACACATCAACCATATTCTTATATCAGTGACAAGAAACACCTTCACTTCATTTCTTAAGAAGCATGTTTGACAAGAATACACTTTTCTCCACATGACCTATAACCCATTATAGTCTAAACACTATCAAAGTTCTTCTCAGTGTAAAACAAAACCTTAAACATGATACTTAATTACAGTTATCAACCAATTATTCCTTTCCTGTTACATTCACTCTTTTTGCTTCAACCTACCTGAAAGCAGAACCTGCTGTTGCTTAATTAAAGCACAAAGATCCCAGATTTGCTACTTTTACAAACAGGTGCTTGAACAGGTTTTGCTTATCTTGACCTAAGGCATGTAACAACAGCTATCATGACAGAAATGTAACTTTGAAAAATTATCCAAACGACAATATCAGTTGTATTTTGTTAAATATTGCATTCTTATTTAAAGATTTACCGTATATACTCGAGTATAAGCCATTTAATATGCCAGGATATTGCCCCCAATATGCCATTTAATATGCCAGGATTTTGCCCCCAATATGCAATTTTAATATGCCAGGATATTGCCCCCAATATGCCATTTTAATATGCCAGGATATTGCCCCCAATATGCCATTTTAACATGCCCGGATATTGCCCCCAATATGCCAGTATTTTGCCCCCAATATGCCATTTAATATGCCAGTATTTTGCCCCCAATATGCCATTTAATATGCCAGGATATTGCCCCCAATATGCCATTTTAATATGCCAGGATATTGCCCCCAATATGCCAGGATATTGCCCCCAATATGCCATTTAATATGCCAGGATATTGCCCCCAATATGCCAGGATATTGCACCCAATATGCCATTTAATATGCCAGGATATTGCCCCCAATATGCCATTTAATATGCCAGGATATTGCCCCCAATATGCCATTTAATATGCCAGGATATTGCCCCCAATATGCCAGGATATTGCCCCCAATATGCCATTTAATATGCCAGGATATTGCCCCCAATATGCCAGGATATTGCCCCCAATATGCCTTGTAATATGCTAGGATATTGCCCCTTAGTATGCTCGTTATGCCACCCTCCTCCCCCCCCCTTCCCCAGACCCCAGTACTTACCTCGTTCCTGCTCTGTCCCGCCGGTGCTCTGAAGCTGCGTGGCTGTGAGGGAAGCGTTGTGAGCTTCCCTCCAGCCGAGCGGAACAATAAAGTGTGTTTAAAAAAACACACTTTATTGACCGCGTGGCTGGAGGGGAGCTCACAACGCGTCCCTCACAGCCACGCAGCTTCAGAACACCGGGGGACAGAGCAGGAACGAGGTAAGTTTTAGATTTTTTTTATTTTTTCAGGCACCAATCGGCGTATAACACGCACACATCATTTGCTCCCTATTTTCAGGGAGAAAAAGTGCGTGTTATACGCCGATAAATATGGTATATATTTTTAACGTGTCAAATGCATTTTAATTGTCCAGATGTGTTTTTCAGAGCGGAGTGATGCATTAATAAGTGAACACCACACTGACAAAGTTATTAGCATTAGTTTTAAATAACATTCCCAATACAACTAGTAATCTTTTTGTTTAATTTATATGTTTCACATTCTTTCCACATTTCAAAGTTATTTCTAAAATAGAACACATTATTAAATAATAATTAAGAAATCTGAGTGAGGTAGAGTTGTTTTTTTTTTCTCCTTTTTGTTTTCCAATATTAAATTGATTTAGAATCTGTAGGGATATTTTACCTATGTTTATTTAAACAAAATCTGGATGTATGAAAGACTGTACAGGAATCTTTCTTCAGCATGATTTAGTATGGTACTCTAGAAACATAGAAACATAGAATGTGTCGGCAGATAAGAACCATTCGGTCCATCTAGTCTGTCCAATAAAGAAACAAGAGACAAGAAATCTGTAATTGTTAAAAGCTCACAAACGTTTTTTTTTGTTTTCATTTCTGGAGCAAATTGTGGAAATACAAACATTTTGCATATAGTACTAGGCTTAATTCTATTTTTCTTCATTTTTATTTAAATATAATGTATTATTTCTACATTTGAACCTGTGTCTTTAAATTATCACCTAAGTACCAATTTACTCTCAAACAAAAATTGAATATGTGTTATGATAATAAACTAGAGAGACAAAGAGACAAATACTCTGTGTGATATCTGTACATTGCCAGATCTCGCATTGAAAATCATGTTGGAACACATTGTTTAAATATATTGTTTTTTTATAGGCTATTAGTTGCTTGAAATTGCTCACCTGAAATTTACAGCAAGATTGTTTCACTATGGGATATACCATGGTAAATCATGCATAGAAATGCAATGCAATGCATGCCATAATGAAAAGTGGAGGATTTATGGTACTGAGTAAAGTAGGGACATAAATGTAAATAGCTTCCATATTTCCCTTTAGGGGGCAAATTTGCTCAAATTCTACACAGTGCAATAGATTCCCCACATTACACAGTGCGATACATCCTTCAGCAGCCACAATGCCATATAAACATAGAAATAGAGAATGCGTCGGCAGATAAGAACCATTTGGTCCATCTAGTCTGCCCAAAAGAGGCATGGCCTAGTGCCATGCCACTTTAAGAATCTTATTATTCTCACAGGTTGTAAGATTAAAATAGTAAGATGTTTTTAATATAGAATGCCATGAGTATATAATGTAAAGTAAACTCACTCCAAAATACAAATTTTAATTAACCCTGTGGCACGTAGTCACAGAATAAGATTAAATGTAATAGATAAAGTAGAATAAAAATCTCAATGTTAATAAAGAAAAAAACAACTACTGTTATTTGTCATATATTAATGTATGGAATTGTTTTAAATTTTTGTAAGCAAAGAAACCTGTTTTTTTAAAATAACTCCTTGGTTTATGTTATTGTAATATTTTAGAGCCATGCAGGCAGAAGGTACCATCATATGCCCCAAGCCTTAAGTTTGATGCTCTTTCTGAAGTCTAATGTGACTGTCAAAATGTGTTACAATCACAAATCTACTATCACTACGTATTGTTTATTACTGTAAAAGTGAAATGTACCCTTTGTGATCCTTTTTAATAATTTTTTTCAAATATACAGTACAAATTTTTAAACACTTAGTTTATTATCATAACACATGTTCAATTTTTGTTTGAGAGTAAATTGGTACTTAGGTGATAATTTAAAGACACAGGTTCAAATGTAGAAATAATACATTATATTTAAATAAAAATGAAGAAAAATAGAATTAAGCCTAGTACTATATGCAAAATGTTTGTATTTCCACAATTTGCTACAGAAATGAAAACAAAAAAAACGTTTGTGAGCTTTTAACAATTACAAATTTCTTATTTTTAACATCTGAAGAACAAAAACATAGTGCTTCATTCAATAAGCCCTGCTAAATGAAAAAATAAACTGTAGCATAAAAGCATGCAAAAGTTATTCAATGACCTCAATTAAATGGAACAAAGGATGTGTTAAAATCATCAACACATCCATTAAAAGCTGCCTATACTAAATTAATTTGGTATACAAATGCTTCTTTATGGATTTTCAATAATAGTTAAACAAATTAATATCTGTTGATCCATTACATTTAGATCTACTAAAAGTGGATCCATACTGTGCACGACTGCTCATCGCAGACGCTATTTGCGCACTAACCCTTTTCACTTCTGCTGGTAATCACACATCTCCCATACAACACTGAAATCACAAAGTAAAATTTATACAGATACTTAAATATCATTACTTATGTTAGAAAAAGACATATTGTCTAGTATTTAAATATTTCTTAACACTGGCATTTTCTGATGCACAATGCAAAAAGTGCACAAGACAAGAAAGTAAGTATGTGGCTGGATAGTATCTCTAGATAGGTTTTTGTATTGACCATGAATATATTTATAAACAGCAATAATATACCCTTGAAAGATATTTTCTGAAGAAAAAAACAACTTCTTTTTGTAGCATTTCTTTATGACTTAAATCTGTCATTTATTTATTCAACATTCTACCACATCTCTTAACCAGTACCAGTTCCAATATGTCCTCTTTTTGTACTGCATATTCTGGATAAAAAACTGAATAAAAAACAATTCATCAAACATCATATCAAACCTAGCGGGATTTCTTCAGAATTTTTAATGTCGAGTATGAAATGTATAAAAACGACAAGACATGTGCAGGACCAAAGAAACTAGACATATATTGGCCCCTGCAAAAAAAACAAACTCACAGGATAAAAAACGGGAAATAGAAAAAGAAGTCCACTGCAATAAATTGCATCCGTGGGACTTGTATACAACCGTGACCTGGAAGCAGAAAACGACAAAGTCAAAGAGTAGGACCAGAGAGAAAACCTGTAGCTGCTGGTATCTCGTCTCTACGCGTTTCGCGGGAGCTTCTATCGCCGCTTCATCAGTTGGAATAAGTATTTAGTATGGACTCTTATAGGAACTGTCCTAAAAAAATACATTATTTTAGGGACTATATAAGTATTGGCTGCATTTATTCAGCCCAGCCAGAATATTTCTAGTCCCTACCATTTTGTTTCCTGAATTTAAAGTATTTATAGAGCTATGGACACAGGGGAAGCTAGATCATCGGTTATTTTTATTCCCAGGTATTCTATTACTTCGGTCCTCCAATTAAGTCTGTATAAGGATCCAAGCTCGAAATTAGTCCTAATTGTTTTATTATTTTAAAAACTGCTGGAATTGACCTGAGCAGGTTCGTCAGGGACAGGAGCGCATCGTCCACGTAAAGAGATATTTTATGGGAATCAGCAGCTGTTTCAACGCCACATTAGCTGATTGTCTAATACATTCCGCTAGGAGTTCTATGCTCAGAATGTAAATCAATGGTGCTGATGGACATCCCTGATGAGTGCCGTTATTGATATGAAACCAATCTGAATTACGCATCAAATCAGTAATCTTAGCTGTTGGATTTGAATACAAAGACATTGCGCAGATGTTAAAGGCCCCATCTATAACACATTTATTTAAGGCCGTCTCCATAAGTCTCCATCTCATGTGATCAAATGCCTTTTCAGCATCAAGTGCCAAAAAGACAGTCTTAGTACAATGGATATTGACCTTATGGATCAAATTAAATATTTTACGTGTGTTGTGGAAGGCACTTCTGCCCCTGACAAACCCGGCGTGATCTCTATGGACAATAGAGGGAATCACTGTTTTGAGTCTGTCTGCTAAGATTTTAGAGTAAAGTTTTATTTCCAAATTAATGAGTGAAATAGGTCTGTAGTTCAAAATAGAGATTGGATCCATGTCCGGATTAGGTATAGGTGTGATAGTAGTGTGTAAAAATTCCTCTGGTAAAGGTTATTATTGTAATTATTGTAAAGCCATGTTAATCTCTTGTAGTGTAAAAAGCTTGTTAAGAAAATATTTTTGATCATTTGAGATCTTTGGGAGATTAAGTGTGTCAAAAAACTTTTCTAATTGTTCTTGGGAATTGGTTAACTTTGTTAAGTTATAAAGTGATTTATAGTATGTGGCAAAGACACTTGATATATCTCTACGGGTAAGAAGTTGTTTCCCATTAAATATGATTTTTTTTTATTGTTTCTGTCTTCCTATTAGTCTTAAGTTTTCTTGTCAAAGTTTTTCTCACTTTATTTCCAGTTTGATCCCACTTTTGTTTTAACGTTAAAAGCATAAAATGTATTTTATCTAGTTATTTCGCTTTCATTTCCACTCTAGTTTCATAAATGTCTTTAATAGTTTTAATATTTATTGTTTTGTTTTTTTCCTGTACAGCCGTTTTGATGATCAGGCCTCTCATGTATACCTTAAAGGTAGCCCATAATGTAATATCTGAGATTTCTTTATTGTCATTGATCTCTAAAAAGAGTTTTGCTTTTTTCAAAAGGAATTGAAGGTTATCTTTCTTATTTAAGAGATGCTCATTTAAGCTCCATTTATTTCTTATTCTGTATTGGAGATTATTTTTTATCTCCATAAATACCAGAGCATAGTCTGACCATGTGATCGAGCGAATTGTTACCTTCTGAATCTTATCAAGTGATTGGGCTTTCGATAGAAAATAATCAATAAGATAATATATCTGGTGTGGATTGGAGTAAAATGTCTTTTTATGATGGATTATAGGTCCTCCAGCAATCAAATAGCAGATGTTTATTAAATATTTGATAGATATCTACTGATTGGGTCACACAGAGAAAGACAAATTTTGAGCTTGTGAGCTACGATCCATTTTAGGATCTGCTACGGCATTTAAATCTCCTTCGACTCGGCAATTATTGCCCCCCTCCCATTCGAACGAGTGCATAGACTCCCCAGACCATTAAATTTGTCTCAAGATATCTCAAGAGATACCATTGCATGTCACAATGGCATTTCACAATGCCAAACTGAAGGATCTGTTTATGAAGCAAATAAGACTGAATTCAACACAAGACCCCAGCTTTTCCTCTATTGGTCTTTTTGCTGACATCTCCCATGCTACTAGAGTGCAAAGGAGCAGATTTAAGTCTCTTACTTCCACTCTTTGGGATAATGCCATTGTATACAGATGGGGATTCCCTACCAAACTGAACATTTTCTATCAAGGGAAAAAAATCATTTCCGACCATTACTCTCAAGCAAGAGAATATATGTGAGATTGGGGTTTGCTCACAAATAGGTATTGACTTTATATGATCTAGTTGTTCACAATCACCTTAGGTAATGAGAACACGGGAGGGGGGGATGTGTGTTTTTTTCTCCTTTTTATTTTCTTTTTCTTTCTCCCCCCCCCCTCCGGCTTCTGAGTAGGCTCTAAATAATATATCACACTTAAATTTAACTGATGTCTCTCGCTCACTTCTTCCCCCTGTTATAACATTTCTATTTAAACTGCAGGAAAGCTGTCTGGAGAGGGTAGAAGGGTAAAGATAAGAAACAGTATTCTATTTATGTCTCTCATTGTTAGATTATAATCAGCGTGTTTTATTTAATTAATGCATTCCATGGACCTCAGATATGTAGTCCTCAACGGAACTTTTTCCCGGAGGGAGGGAACTCATAGTGGATTCCACTGAAGATCTCCTGTGTGGGTCATCATATAGAATGTCCATCTCCTGTTTGAACTGGAGCCAAGCTCCTAACGAGGGGTGTTGGTTTTGTAGAAGAAAAGGAGGGAAATGACCATTCGGACCTTCACGAAATCGATGGCATAGGTTCTTGGCTTTAAGGCGAACAGCAGTTCACAAGCAGTAATGATTGAGCGATATTTAATGCAGTCCCCATCAAATTGTGATTTACCTGAGGTTCAGGGGCAGCCCCAACTCCTTTTGATATATTCTCAGCTTCCACCAATGGAGGGGGTACTGCAGAAGGAGGTAGAGATGGAGGCCCGGCCTGAATGGCTTGCACCTAATGTTGGAGGTGGGCTTGTTCTACTTGGAAACAATATCCAAAGGCGTCACAACAGAAGGGAATTGGCTCCACCAATCATGCAGCATCATCCACAAGGGCCTAGCATGGACCGTCACGTTACCTTCGATCATATTCCCCGCTACTCGAGGCTGAGGATGCGGCCTACACAGCAGTTGCGCCACAGGAGGCATCTGATTGGCTTACTTACTTGTTCCAACCCTATTATTGGCTGGTTTTAAAACCATGCAAGGCTGGGACCGGAAGGCTGGGAGAAAGCCAATCAGACAGTTTATATTATCTTTTGAAATACCAGTCCCCATAGCTGGCGTGTCAGTCTGAGTCTCTCCATGAGATTTAAGTGCAAATGTTTGATTAGCACTCATGTGAGGTGCTGTGTATGCTCCCCTGTCTGAGGGGGAGTGATGACACATGGATAATTAGGGCCTTTTTCATGAAAGAGGGGACTGAACAAAAAAATTGCAAAGTTATGGCCAAAATAGCAGAGCGTGAAGTAAAATTAAGGCCAAAATATCAGAGTTTGAAGTATTGCTGAAAAGGAGAATATTTTAACTTTTTTGCCTTAAGTTTGAAATATTCAACAGCTCCCTATTTCATGAATAAGCATTGCACATTGACAGGGATATTTTTCTTCTGCACATTTGTTTTTGGGAGTGTGGGGGGGGGGAGATGCAAGTGGAGGAATTCGATGCAGAAGGTGCAGTGTTGACATTTCAGGCTAATGAGCTTTGTAGCTGGGGTTTTAGGTAAATGATCTGCAAGTTACCTGGTTGCTGGTAAACCACATTGCAGTAATTAACATTTTCTGGTAGGGTCAAATGTTTACACACCACATTGAATTATGGAACATGGGGTATGGAGCAGTGTTTTTAGCATAGTTGGATAAGAAGTGGACACTTGTGGCACTTTCTTTGTGAGAGTGAATGTGGTTTGACTGTGAATGGATTTTTTTCAAGGCTTGGGTGACTTTTAAGGCTTAGGATTAAAAAAAATAAACTGTGTGTGGACAATGCACTATTGGATCCTACCCTTGGAGGGGCTGAGAGGCACAAATAGATGCTTCCCCTGGGTCCCATTAACATTAAAGATGGCTATGGGACAAGGAAATATAGAAAGACTTCTATCCAGCACATAAAATACAGAATGTTTAAATATAGTGCCTCCATCATCATTGCAGAAGTGTCTACATCCATCATTGCTAATCTGTGAAATGCATACGAATTGTCAGAAATAGTATCATTTGTAATAATGACTAATGTCAAAATTAATCAAAAGCAATCTGAACATTTCAAGTTATATTAAATAAGATAAAACTGAAAAAAAATACACTTATTGTATTTAAATTTATAAGGTGAGTAAACTAATTATATCCATTCATACGGCACATGAACAAACTTTGTGACCATATTCCAAGTACTCCACAAATCTGGAATGTACTGTAAGAACACAAGAGGACTCAAGAAAGGATCCATTACTCAAAATATATTAAGCATTTCAAATCTTCTGTTTGTAGTCTGTAGAATAAATACTATGGCGATATAGGGGAACATATATAAAAACTCTTGCTCTACAAAATGTCAGGAGTTTTATAATGAAAAGCCCAATTGTCGTTTGATATAAATAACAGCGATTGAGCTTTTTATAGAGGTTCTCCGACACAAATCAGGCCCCTTTCAGTGCCTGTTTTTTTATACATAGACTGGACTGGCGTAATGAGCATCGACACAACCTAAATCTACTCATTCAGCGTAGATAACACGGACACCTGTACATTAGTGCTTTTACATGCCCCCATTGTATCCATGTCATAACTATGGTTGGTATGGTGCTACTGTACCCTATAAGTGAATAGATTTGTGGCTCAGGGTCCCCACTAGTTTATATCTCCTCCTCCTCATCTGGAAAGACTAGAAAATAAAATCCTTTTGCACTTAACTATTAGCGCCATCACAGAACACTCAGGCAAAGCATAATTACCTATGCTTGTAACTGTATGCAATTGTCTATAAAAAAAATATGTATATAAACATAGTTCTATACATGGCCCTCATTAGCAGCACGGAAAAAAAACAGTAGTGTATTTGAATAGTATTAGGATAGAGAGTGAACAAGATATGTAGGACCACTAACCACTATTTATCCATCTAACCAAGAATGTTGTCTTGGTGTCATCTTTAACTTGGAACTCTCCTTCATGCTTCACATTCAACAACTTTCCAAACCTGTCTACATCCAGCTATGAAAAGACCTATATTTCTTGTACAGTCAGAGTGCAGGTTGAAGGTTGTGAAGAGGAAAGCTGCTACCTCTTCCTTAGTTAAACTTGAAAATGTATTAAGTTTAAAATGGGGTGTCAAGGCAGAAGAAGGTGATGATTGTAGTTTGTGCTGTAAGGCAAAGTCACACCTGACTGTCAATTATGTCTTTGTAGTAAGTGGTTTGGTCATGGGCAGTGAGAGAAAAGTAGGGCATTAGGGCTTAATTCATGAAAAAGGTAATTGACAAGGGATAACTTAAAGCACCAGAGTTGGAAACATTCTTCTGCTACTTACTTTGATCGTAAATATGAAATTCCCTTGTCAATTCCCTGCAATTGTTTATTGCGTAAAGTATTTTAACACAGACACAACAGTTGAGTTCAGAAATAATGTTGTTAGTGTGTGAGGTGTAGGAATACAGCATAAGAATACATTTTTTTATTTTGTTTTATTTAATCCAGATTGTTCTTGGGCTTGGCTTTTGAAGAATGCATAAAAAGAGACATCAATAGGTCTAATATATTAAATGTATAAATGTATCTCAGGTAGTAAAACAAAAGTTAAGTTTTAGGGCTAGTGAAGGTTAAAGGATCTTAACATGCATAGCTTGGAAGAAAGATAAGACAACAGGATATGATCTAAACATTTAAATACATAAAAGGAATCCATATAGTAAAAGGAGGAGAGTACATTTAAAAAGAAGAAACACTACCACAAGAGGACATGTCTTAACCCCTTAAGGACAAAGCCTTTGAAACATTTTTGTCCTTTCTGGAAATGGCTATTTTAACATGTCTGTGCTGTTTTTGTTTAGCTGTAATTTTCTTCTTTGTCATTTGCTGTACCCACACATATTATATATTGTTTTTATCGGGACAAGAAGGGATTTCTTTGGATGCCATCTTTTTGATCATATCTTATAAAATTATAAAAAAACAAAAATAAATATGATAAAAAAAAAAAAAAAATACACTAATTTCCTGACTTTTATTTGAAACATCTTCTCCTCATCGACAAAAGCGAATGAAAAAACCTGCTAAATAGATTCTACTATTTCTCCTGAGTACAGGGATACCACCCATGCATAGGTTTGTTGGGTTGTTTGGGGGGTAAAATACCAAATTTGGGAGGTGCAGTTTTTGGTTTTCCAACTTGAAATTTTGACATGCAGACATCCTGCACCCATGTCCCATTTGGGACATATTTGAAACCAGCCAGTGTATTTTACCCCATCAACCCATATATTTTTTAAAAGTAGACACCCTAGGCTATCTCAAATGGTGGTATTTTAACACTTTACATGCACTAATTCTCCCCCCAGCCTTTGTCAAAGTTTGTGGTAGTAATTTTTTTTTTTTTTCACAAACCTTGTACTTCAGACATGAATTCACAGATTTCAGTATGTGTCACTGCCAAATAACACCCCAATAAGTGTTCAGCAACATCTCTTGAGTACAGGGATACCACCCATGCATAGGTTTGTTGGGTTGTTTGGGGGGTAAAAGGCCAAATTTGGGAGGTGCAGTTTTTGGTTTTCCAACTTGAAATTTTGACATGCAGACCACCTGCACCCATGTCCCATTTGGGACATATTTGAAACCAGCCTGTGTATTTTATCCCATCAACCCATATATTTTTTTAAAGTAGACACCCTACGCTATTTCAAATGGTGGTATTTTAACACTTTCCATGCACTAATTCTACCCCCAGCCTTTGTCAAAGTTTGTGGTAGTAATTTTTTTTTTTCACAAACCTTGTACTTCAGACATTAATTAACAGATTTTTGTATGTGTCACTGCCAAATAACACCTTAATAAGTGTTCAGCAACATCTCTTGAGTACAGAGATACCACCCATGCATAGGTTTGTTGGGTTGTTTGGGGGGTAAAAGGACAAATTTGGGAGGTGCAGTTTTTGGTTTTCCAACTTGAAATTTTGACATGCAGACCACCTGCACCCATGTCCCATTTGGGACATATTTGAAACCAGCCTGTGTATTTTATCCCATCAACCCATATATTTTTTTAAAGTAGACACCCTACGCTATTTCAAATGGTGGTATTTTAACACTTTCCATGCACTAATTCTACCACCAGCCTTTGTCAAAGTTTGTGGTAGTAATTTTTGTGTGGTTTTTTTTTTCACAAATATTGTATTTCAGACATAAATTCACAGATTTTGGTATGTGTCACTGCCAAACAGTAACCCAATATGTGTTCAACAACATCTCCTGAGTACAGGGATACCACCCATGCATAGGTTTGTTGGGTTGTTTGGGGGCTAAAGGGCCACATTTTGAAGGTGCGCATTTTCAACTTGGAATTTTGACGTGTAGTCAGCCTGAGCCCATCTTGCATTTGGGACTTTTTTTTTACAGTAGGACGGTGTATTTTACCCAAAAAAGTATATATTTTGTAAAAGTAGACACCCTAGGCTATTTTAAATGGTGGCATTTTAACACTTTCCATGCACTAATTCTACCACCAGCCTTTGTCAAAGTTTGTGGTAGTAATTTTTGAGTGTTTTTTTTTCACAAATATTGTATTTCAGACATAAATTCACAGATTTTGGTATGTGCCACTGCCAAACAATAACCCAATATGTGTTGAACAACATATCCTGAGGTCCATGTATCTGGATCTAACACATTAGAAAGTATGTCAGTCATAGTTGAGTAAATGGAGTCCGAGGTTGAGATGGAATTCATGCCCAAAATCACAAGTCAACGTCCTTGACAGTGTATAGTAAATCAATTATTTAAAGATATTTTCATTCAATATTTAAATCAATCCATCTTCTTGAAACCTGTAGAAGAGCAAAATAAAAACAACCTCAAACTTAGTCAAGAACTTCTGATGCCCCCTTGACTTTAATTTAGATTTAAAAAAATGATCTACTCTAAGTGAACCGAAAACCAAGAGTTGCAGGATTAGTGCCAACTCATTAACTTATTATACAAAAAACAGGACAGAGTCACAAAAGCTTCAGGGAATTATTCCCCTTCATCAATGTGGAATGTCCTCTTGGTGGGGGCATCATGCATCCTAGAACCTTACTCTTCAATACGAAAAATAGTGAGACTTACTGACTAGACAGGTATCCACAGCAATCTGAGCACATGTTTAAAAGTAGCAAACTTTATTTTCCTCTATTAAAAGCAGGACAAGCTCAAGCTTAGAAGGAGTAGCAGCAGAACACTGATCTTTAATTACTTATTAGGGCACACCTGATGCACTTTGTCATCATGAACTCAGAGGATCGACTAACCCTCTATCACTAACATTGAATAAATAAACTAATCAATCAAAGTAAATGAGAGCCAGTGCCTGCGTCCCAGAAGGGGTGGGGACACCAGACCGCATACTAAAGAAAAAGGTTTTTTTTACAACAATAGAAAAACACAATACAAAACAAAAGTGGGCAAAAGAGCACAAAAAGAATCAAAAGCAAAATGGTAAGCAATATGCTGCAACTCCTAATTATATACAAGAGCAAACATGTGGATCTTTTTAAAAGAGACATTGATAGGTCTAACAGATAAGTATAACATCTAATATATCAGTAAACACAGTATTTAAGTGTCAAAAAAATAATCACGTAAAATAAATAATAAATCCAAAATGTATGACTTAGTAGCATAAAAAAGTTATTGCTCATGTAATTGGAAAGGTTTTCCTAATGGGGACTAAGTTTTAATATTTGTAACTGAACTGAGATGTTGACATAATTGGCATATAGCCCGATGCATTCGGCCTCCATATTATTTTACTCAGGACTGGCAAGGGATGAGATAGATAAAATTATTCAAATTCCAATTAAGACATTGGCGTATGTAATTCTTCCAATAAAATTTCAGACCGCCTCCTGCTCCAAGCTATATCTTGTAATAAAATTAACCTTATTGTCGGTTTCTTGGTTTATTGTAATGTCCGTTTCTATTCAAGTAAGACTCTGTCTATCGCCAAAAATAGCTCTAGCCTTTCTGATGTTGTATTCATGGGATAAACACTTGCCAAATGATGCTTCGGTAAGTCATTAGCATGGGCCTGATATATTTCCTCAGTGGACCAGTTTCACCTCCGTCTTATAAATAGTCCCTTAGGGACACCAACATGTAAGAATCGCATGAGCTCACATGAAGTATAGTATTATCAGAAGTAGGTTTACTTCTTACACAATAAGTAAGTATACACTAGACATGTGCATTCGTTTTCGGACGAATGCATTTTCGTCCGAAAATAGCATTTTCGTCCATTCGTCCGAAAAACGAAGAATGAAAATGCTAAGCTAACGAAAGCCGAATGAACGAATGGTTAATAAACGAAAATCATTCGTTTATTCGTCCATTCGTAGTACTATTGCATTCTATAAGCCGAAATAGAGTCGGTTTATAGAATACAATAGCATTTAACTATACGGAGACAGAGTCTCCATTCAGAAAATTATGAATGGAGACTTTGTCTCCGTAT
This sequence comes from Pelodytes ibericus, assembly GCA_036172795.1. Classification (NCBI taxonomy): domain Eukaryota; kingdom Metazoa; phylum Chordata; class Amphibia; order Anura; family Pelodytidae; genus Pelodytes; species Pelodytes ibericus. Next base: position 103,916,143 of record CM069858.1, on the reverse strand, counting down.
AGTTAAAAGCCGACCGGCTATAAACCGAACGTTCGGTTTATAGACTTTCGGCTTATGGAATACATGTATTCCTATTGCTATTCTATAAACCGAACGTTCGGTTTATAGAATAGCAATAGGAATACATGTATTCCATAAGCCGACAGCCTATAAACCGAACGTTCGGTTTATAGGCTGTCGGCATTTTACTACACGGAGACAAAGTCTCCATTCATAATTTTATGAATGGAGGCTCTGTCTCCGTATAGTTAAATGCCCACAGCCTATAAACCGAACGTTCGGTTTATAGGCTGTGGGCATTTAACTATACGGAGACAGAGTCTCCATTCATATGAATGGAGACTTTGTCTCCGTATAGTTAAAAGCCGACAGCCTATAAACCGAACGTTCGGTTTATAGACTTTCGGCTTATGGAATACATGTAATCCTATTGCTATTCTATAAACCAAACTTTCGGTTTATAGAATAGCCATAGGATTACATGTATTACATAAGCCGAAAGTCTATAAACCAAACGTTCGGTTTATAGGCTGTCGGCATTTTACTACACGGAGACAAAGTCTCCATTCATAATTTTACACAGAGTCTCCGAATTACACAATAAGTAAGTATACACTAGACATGTGCATTCGTTTTCGGACGAATGCATTTTCGTCCGAAAATAGCATTTTCGTCCATTCGTCCGAAAAACGAAGAATGAAAATGCTAAGCTAACGAAAGCCGAATGAACGAATGGTTAATAAACGAAAATCATTAGTTTATTCGTCCATTCGTAGTACTTTTGCATTCTATAAGCCGAAATAGAGTCGGTTTATAGAATACAATAGCATTTAACTATACGGAGACAGAGTCTCCATTCAGAAAATTATGAATGGAGACTTTGTCTCCGTATAGTTAAAAGCCGACCGGCTATAAACCGAACGTTCGGTTTATAGACTTTCGGCTTATGGAATACATGTATTCCTATTGCTATTCTATAAACCGAACGTTCGGTTTATAGAATAGCAATAGGAATACATGTATTCCATAAGCCGACAGCCTATAAACCGAACGTTCGCTTTATAGGCTGTCGGCATTTTACTACCAGGAGACAAAGTCTCCATTCATAATTTTATGAATGGAGGCTCTGTCTCCGTATAGTTAAATGCCCACGTTCGGTTTCTAGACTTTCGGCTTATGGAATACATGTAATCCTATGGCTATTCTATAAACGGAACGTTCGGTTTATAGAATAGCCATAGGATTACATGTATTCCATGAGCCGAAAGTCTATAAACCGAAAGTCGTTCGGTTTATAGACTTTCGGCTTATAGAAAACATGTAGTACTATTGCCTTTCTATGAACCGAACGAGAGCCCCATTCATAAGAATTTCTTATGAATGGGGCTCTCGTTCGGTTTATAGAAAGCCAATAGTATTACATTGTATTTCTATAAAACGAACGAATTAAAATTAACGAAACGAAAAATAATGAACGAATTTCGTCTTAAACGAATGCAGTAATGAACGAAATTCGTTTTAGACGAAATAAATAACATTTTCGTCTAAATGGACGAAAACAAAACGAAAATGTTAGTTTTGCACATGTCTAGTATACACACACAATCAGTATACACACACACAGACACCATACACACATACACATACCATCAATACACACACACACAGTCTGTATACACACACTCATACAAACACAAGGTCAACATATCCAAAAACACAGTTGGCATTCATACACAGTATTAAATGTTTCTATATAAAAAAACTTTTGCACGCATGAATAAAGTATATAAGTAGATTACATATTATTTTTACATCCTAATACAAGCTAATCCCCTGTCTTGCACATACATTTGTTGTATACCTCCATGCCAAGAGTGACAGACCGGAGGACCCAACTGCTCTACTCTGAATCCTAGTTCTGAGCACTACCATGGGCTGCTGAGAAGGTCATTGACCACACCATTACTGCACAGCACCACTACCCTGCTCTGGCAGCTTCCAAGTCTCCCATATTCTTTGTCATTGCTGTGAGTGTATCACAGACATCCACAATAATACAACTCACAGGAATGTGTTGTGCCGGAGTGTATTACACTGCTTGATAGCAATAAAACTCACATTAATTAGCTCCACATCAATAATATTCACTGTAATGTGCAGTGTGTGCAAATGTATGAACGAGCCCCATGTTAACGTGCAGTGTGTATGAGTATCAAAGTACTTCACTGCAATAAAACATTTTTAGTTTTCCCCTTCTAAAGTTTGGAAGTATGTATCCAGGTTATTTAGTTATTACTAGATTTCACATGACTGCAATCACTTAATTTAATACTGAATGGTCTATACTCTAGACTCAAGTGCGTTAATGAAAAAAATGCATTATGCTATAAATTAAGCGGAAATAGTAATTCAATGCTGTACATTAAAATCCATTCTGCAACTGCTGAAAAAAGACCATCTCAATAGTGAACTGCACACTATTTACAGCAATAAAGCTATTCAATGACCCCGGTTATAAAGTAATTGTAAAAAAATCTATACATTTTTGCCCGTCAAAATGTATATAGCCCAATTACAATGATAGGTTAAAAAGGTCTAAATTGCTTGCTGCAGGATACATTTGCACATTAAAACTATCAGTGCTCCTGTAGTAAAAAGAAAAATTCAAACACCTCTGTAACGCCACAACAGCTTTAGGAGCCAACATGGCTCCCTTTCTGTCCCTATTATCCCCAGTTCCTGGTCCCAATAATAAAATAAATTTGTGTGGGGATAGAAAGGGAGCCCATGCCAGCTCCCCCAGCTCGGGGGCTATATGGGAAGTCCAGTGCATCATATCCAGCCTCCATCCTCATTCATTATATAGGGTGCCAAGTGCATTCTGCTCAGCCCTCACTGGTCCTTAGCCTGTCTCCTCTTATATGAGACCAGGGCTATTTTATGGGAAGGCAAGCTTGGGACCGGGGCAGTTGTGAAATCTCCAGGTTCCATGGCATTAACAGATGGGCAGGTGGGTGTGTGTAAAATAAAGGCGTATTAAAAAAAAAACATTATTGCCATACCAGTGTCCTGTAATGTGTGTAATTCTTGACACTGTGTTTGAGTTGAATCATAAGTTATTCTTTCAGGAGATAGATTTTATCTATACCGGCTATTTTTATACCATATATTATATATTATTTTATTCATATGCTGTGATTAAAATAGTATTTTGCACTAACACAATTCTAGTTACCTAAGCCTATATCTTTTTAACTTCTTAGAGTTATCACAAACATTTTTGGTGATTTTAGTAGCTTTTTCTTTATTTTTTTCTTTTCTTTTCCTCTATGTTTTCACTAGTGCAGGTCTATATAGAAATTCTTATCAGCCCTTATGCCTTGGCATGTTCAATTTTCAATATCAAAATATGCAAAGTTCTTACAGAATACCTCAGATGTGTACCATATTAAGTGAATAGAGCCACAAGGGGGACAGTGCACCACGTGAAAGTGCAGGTTCTGAGCCTCATGCAGTGTATTTGTGAATCTCAATGAAGCCATATTGAAAAGAAAACATTCCATGCACCTAGGTTTGCCACCTTTTTTTGAGAAAAATATCGACCTTGCTACTGTCTGCATAGACTTAACATTGGTCTGATGCCAATTTGTTACCGGCCAGCCTTTTCTTTTCTAAGTGTTTATGAACAGTATAATACTTGCACACAATGGTTAATAATCTATCTTGCTGTCAAACTGCGTGAATGTTTATCTGTCACCATTGTGGAGGCCCTTCCAAAGTTTATACTTTATTTTATATGCATAAATATTGTTATTGTCATTCCCTAGGTCTGTATTATTATTGTGTGTACAATTTGAAAGTCTTTTACATTGCTGTAGAATGAATTAAACCTACTGATTCACATTAGAGACGCTCTGTGGACATTCATGAAAGGTCTACATTCACATAAAATCCGATAACCATGCATATAATGTCACTTATACACTAAGCAAGCTCTTCTTTTGTGTCCTTGTGTTTGAATTCAGTTACAGCTTTGATTCACAAACTTCTTTTTTTCAACTAGCTGGAACTTAGCCAAGGCAATTAGCATTATTTGGGGAGGTGTTAGCTGCCCCTTTGAAATGGTACATGAATGGACTGAGGGCACATGCTGGTGAAGTGTCCTGACGCTTAGCTAGGATCCTAAGCCATTGTGAGAGTTGTGGCCAATGGCAGGGAAGCAAACCAGAGATGGAAAGTTCAGCTCTGGGACACACACACTCCCTTGGACTTGATCTCTTGATGCTGCACAACTAGGTAGTCATCCTTAATAGAAATGTTTTCTGTGCTCCTATTACTACCTGACCCTGGGCCTCCTTCTTCACACCCTCACATCTCTTTAAATAAAGAAGGCTACAATATCAAAGGGGGCTTCTCCACACTCTTCTGTACAAATTAGTTTTACAAGCTTTCTAAAAATTACATAAGGCATAAGGGAACACTGTTCCACAGGCAATTTACAAGCAGATATTACTACCACACTTCGCGAATGCAAACAACTAAAATTGGTATGGATAGTTTTGTACTTTAATTCACAGGTACATGAAAACAACGTCTAATATATACCGGGCTATTTATAAGGACACATTCTGAGGAAATGTTCTAATAGTGGTGTGCTCCCTATTGCAATGTTCCTGCTGAGTGCTATTAGGAAGAAATGTTACTGTATATTACAGACCCAAATAGTACTTGGCTTCAAAGACTTTCCAGAATAAGTCCCATACAAACATGCTTAATCTCTTGCAAGCTAGCACATCAGATCACATTCAAATGGAATGATACTTCTAGGAGATTCCAGCTCATTTTAAACTTTGTACTACTTGCTGTGGTTTCACAAATTAGGGGAGTCTTTCATCTTTATTTGTTGTCAGTGGTGTCATTTGGAGTGAGCCAGAGGGGGCCCCCCAAGTTAAATGACAATGCCAAATATACCTGCCGCGAGGAAGCACTGATGTTGCCTAAGGACTCCCTTGTTGTGCAGAAACCAATGCTTTTTAAAAAAGTCCTTCTCCATCTTTTATAGGAGGAGAACATGCCACTATACAAGCCATGTGCCCACCCTGTCCCTCACAAATGAATGAGGATATGCTTAACTCCTTGATAGGGGGCAGAACCAAGCAAGAGGTGCAATCTAATCCTGGCATATTTAATGGACCATCATATGTGGCATATTTAATGGCATATCTATTGGAACCTGTATGTGACATATTTCTTGATGTTGTGTATGTGGCATATTTCTTGGCCTCCTCTATGTGGCATATTTAATGGGCACCTATATGTGGTATATTTAATGTGCACCTGCGCTAGATATATTTTATTGTGCAAACTAACCATGGCATATTTTAATGGGCAAACTGACCATGGCATATTTTAATGGGCAAACTGACCATGGCATAATTTCATTGGCACCTGACTGTGGCATTTTTTTGATATTTTTTATGTTACTTGCTGAATAAAAGCTATGTTTTATTAGTCCTATCCTGCACTGAATATTGAATTCTTTCCTATGAATTGGGACAAAGTGCATGTGATTTCTGCTTACTGGTGAACAGTCGGGCAGGGGACCCAGTGCTCAGCAGGCAAGGAGCAGCAAGGAGGTATCCCAAAAGCACAAATTTCCCCATGTAATTGCTTTTCTTTTTTCTTTTTAGGATGGAGAACAAAGGCAAAAAGAAAGAGAAGGTGCCATACTCTAAAGACCCAGATATTGAACTTTTGCTAACTAGGCCTGGGCGCCCACCCGCCAGCAGGCCAAACAATGATTTGGTATGACAAGGAACTGGAGAAATAATTCCACCTATGCCAAACAACTTAAATAAGCAGACAGTTGTGCTCAGTCCTTCTACAGGAAGCCCATTCAGCTTGCAGAAGCAAAAGTTGTCCCGTCCTATCACTTTTGATATTTAATGGCACTATGTCACTGGCATGTGTATAAGGACACACATTTACATGGTTTTCTTTTTCCTGCTGCTCCACTTATGGCAATCTGTTCCCCTGTGAGCTTGGGACCCTCTGAGGAAGCCTAACGGCGAAACGCATCAGTACTCCTTTGTCGCCTCAGGGCTTCACCGATTTTGTGTACTAGTTCAGTTTTAGTTGTTGTATTTTTTTACTATTGTCTTTTTTTACTATGGTTGTTTTTTTTATATTTTATTGTATTAAATAGCCCATTTATTTAATGTACTTACCTTGCTGTGTCACATTCTTAGCAATATTATCCCTTTCTCTTCCCTCAAGCGCTTTCACCATTTCTACCTTAATCTTTGTTTGATACTTGGATAGTGTTATATAAATAATAATGGGGGTAATGAACCCGTGACGCAGTTAGATATCTCGCTCAATCTTTCTTCAGAGACAGTGTTCTTGTTTTTTACTTGTCTTTGTATGGTTAATACCTCAATATAGCTTCTCTGCTCCCCTTATTTTGTGACTGTAACAATTAACTCCTGTGCTGCTTAATATTAACGGGCATCTTTTTGAAGAGATATTTCATACCTGCTCATGGGAGCCTGCTGCAAGCTCAGGGAATGTCACCATCAAACAGATAGTTTACAAGAGCACACAACAATGCCTCATGAATCTCTAATTTCTGGCAAATAATGTTTTTTTTTATTGACATATGAAAAATAGTTGAATATAATTTTAAAAAGTATGAGCAGAAACATACAAGTATAAATTCAACTATTTGTCTATATGCATATATGTATATACAATTAGTGTTTTATAATTGTTCTCCTACTTTTGTCCCTGGCCCCCTGTTAGCCCCTCTAATTATGATTTCTGGAGATACAACTGAACTGACAGCTGCAAATACTTAAAAAAACACAGAAATGTACATTTGTTTTGTTTGTTTTTAAACCTTACTTTAGTAGTATATTTTTATAATAATGAAGCAATGTGCTTTACTGCTTTACTTAAAGCATATTCATTATTTCATGCTTTTTGACAACATATATTTTCAGCTCTTGTTCCAAAGAACTGTCTGAGGAGCATTCTATACATTCCAAACCTTACTTACAAAGCAACTAAATAGCCATTATTGGTGGAACTGCATCGCCACCTGTTGTTGGGTCTCAGTAGTGCTGAACTTATGATGCCTGAACTCATTATAGGACTCGTCCATAAATCAATGGGTTGGATAATGCAAGGGCCCAAATTATTGAGGTCTTGCTGCTCTGGTCCAAATATCTTCACAGTGAATCATCAGTTCATAAATTAGTTAATAAAACTCCAGATGTGTCTGAAAATAATTTGATGCTCTGAAAGAGTCATAGAGATCATGGCTGATAAATCATTCTCAGCACCCCCTGCTAATTAAACACCACATATTATCATGTTACTTGCTGGGCCCTAAGCTCATGTACAACTTTAAATACTACATTGAATGGGCATTTATGGAAATAAAGTTTTGTTTTAAACTGACAAGAATACCTTTCTATCCTTGGAAGCTTTTAACTATGAATAAAATACACCTGCTTTATATTCCTTGTGCTCACACAGTACTTGACGCTTTACATATGCCCTGGATTCAAATGACAATTGGGTCAAATTAGTTTTGGTCTTTAAAACACATTTTATACTGATTTCTAAACAACCTATTTGTTGTTTGTCTGCTAAGTGCCTAGTAGACATAGTGTATTAATTATAACATAACAATGAAGATAATTTCTGCCTATTTTGCTTCCAGTATTTAATTTTTCTGGATAACCTATCTGTATTGAAATAAGCTGACAGTTTCTGAGAATATATCATGTACTGCAAATATTTGAATTAATTGGTTTATTATAACTCTGGTACTACTATGTTTTGTCAGCATTGTCCTAGTTTTTTATTTCTTTGGCAACAAAGCATTATCCAATTAGACTGCATTTGGTTATTAACTCCTACAGCAAGCAATAATCAAATAAGATTCTATATAAAGATGAGAGGTTTGAGTTTTTATCAATTTCTATCATTTTAAATATTTAGCACAATAAATTTACTGATGTTATTGAAAAACTCAGTGTTGTCTATTATTTTTTAAACCTATATATTTTCGAATGTAAACATTGACAAACATCTGCCTTTGTCATATCAAACTCTTATTTAATATTGGTTTTAAATTCCCTTTTCTGTTCTGTTTTCAGTAATCAGAATTATGTTTAAAATGACCATTATCATATAAATAAGACTCAGTAACAAAAAACTTGCTACAGGTATATTGTTTGCAAAATAATGCAACACAACAGTTACATTTTATAATTATTAATAGCAAGTCATGTAAAAAATAAAAGATATATTTAAATAAAATCTGTACATAAAAATTGTGGAATCCTTGTAAACTATTTTAGAGATTCAGTGGACTATTTTTTACTAATTACATATTTAAATATGTACATTATAATTTTATAATTCTACTTCACATTTTTGAAAATATTATAAATATTGTGTGAAAATAAAGACAATATAATGAAAGGCACAAACAAATTACTTAAATAGCCCCAGCTAATTTTAGAAAGGTACTATGCTCATTTTCGTTGTGTGCATTGTTCCCATAATATTAACACTTGCAGGTAAATATGTTTGTGTTTTTCAGCAGCAAGCTATTTTGTTTTTGATTGCATACCCACATCCATGAATATTATCAAGCTGCATTAATTTGTATCAATGCTACATTACAGAAGAATAACACACTTTATAATTTAAAAAACACATACACTGCTCATGACTTGTCACTGAATTTGCTACTAGGTGTTTGTAAATTAAAACATCTTTAATATAAAATGAAAATACAAATATTGGTTTGCAGAACATGGAAAAAGTCTTTGAATTGTATCAAAATATGTATTTATTTATGTTGTACATTGTGCAGTTTTTTTTCTGTGCTAGTTCCTTGAAAAATCATTTTCAGCTATATACTTTTACTATGCTGATTTGTGTCATTTTATAAGTGTAATAAAATCATTATAAAGAAGTACACTTTTAAATAATCCTGTTAATCAGTGTGATCAAAAATAGCAGTTCATTACACATGTGCAACATAATCAAAGTGCTCTACTGAGTAGTCTTTCATACAAGTCCTTCATACAACTGTGATGATGTCTGTGAATGGGTTTTTATAGATTTTTGTAATGCAGTTAAAATACAAAATACTATGTTAACTGTGGGTAGATATCATAGTAAATTAATGCAAATAAGTGCATTGAGTGTTTGTTTATATATGCTTTGCTCACAATAAACATTTATTTTGCTTTTCACAGGGACTGTGAGCTGTTGCCAGCAAGGCAAAAATAATTTTTTTATTTATAAAATCATACAGTAAAACATAAAAATATGCAGTGTATGTTTCAGTGTCACATAATTTTTATTTTTACTTAATTTTAATTTATCATTGAATAGTCATATATAAAAAGTATGGATAAACAACACAACAATATACTCAGTATATGATTTACATTAACAAAACAAAAAGCTGTTTCTGCAAATCTTTAGTGCAATTTGTAAGTACAACTATATACTGTTATTACTGCAAGTCAACTGCCCTGTTACAAAAATGTCACAGTAGGCAATGATGGGTACAAACACAGTGCCAGTGCACAAAAAAAAAATGTAAATCTGCAGCATCAATATGGTGAAGTAGTGGGGTATAGTTATGTCTCAAATTGGAAGAGGATATTTTTAACAATGTCTATATAAATTAAAGAGACTTTGTCAACCTAAATATTGTTTATACTGTGAATGTAGAGAATGCAAATGAAACTACAGATATTGCAATAGTAACATTTTATGCACATGCATAAAATAAGAGAAATATATTTTTACAATTCCTGCTTATAACATCACATACATATACATCGATCACTCATAACATTATGACCACCTGCCTAATATTTTGTAGGTCCCATTTTGCTGTCAAAACTGCCCTGACCCATCGAGGCAGACTGCACTAGACCTCAAAAGGTGGTATCTGGCAGCAAGATGTTAGCAGCAGATCTATAAGTCCTGTGAGGTGGGGTCTCCATGGATCAGACTTGTTTGTCTAGTTCATTCCACAGATGCTCAATTGGATTGAGATCTTGGGAATTTGGAGGCCACGTCAACAACTTGAAATCATTGTTGTCCTCAAACCATTCCTGAACTATTTTGCTTTGTGGTAGGGTGCATTATCCTGCTGAAAGAGACCCACAGAGTAATGTTTCCATAAAGGGTGTACATGGTGTGCAACAATGCTTAGGTAAGTGGTATATGTCAAAGTAACATTCACATGAATGGCAGGACCCAAGCAGAACATTGCCCAAGGCATCACACTGCCTGAACCGGCTTGCTACATGTCGGTGATCATAATGTTATGGCTGATCGGTGTATATATGTATTGTAATTAACAAAATAAACTGAATTAGTAAAATTGCATTCAAATGCATAAAATGAGAGAAATACATGTTTTAAAATGGTCAGGTAGCAGTAGTATAAGTCTCGGATGTATTATGCCTTCAGTAACGTATTGGGGCTGTTCAATGAAATTGACAAGTGAAATGCAGAAATAAGATATTAAAAACTGAGTTGGTAAGGCAAGCAAAATGGAGAAAATATTCAACTCAGTTATTAATATCTGATATTAGAGAGAGAGAGAGAGAGTGTGCCCCTGATACATTATGCACAGATGTCTCTGCTCACAATTGATTTAAATATCAGTTTTGAAAAGCAATGAAAACTACCGTATTTATCGGCGTATAACACGCACTTTTTCTCCCTGAAAATAGGGAGAAAATGGTATGTGCGTGTTATATGCCGAAAAAAAAAAAAATCTTTGCTGCTCTGTCCCCCGCTGCTCTGAAGCTGCGTGGCTGTGAGGGAAGCGTTGTGAGCTTCCCTCCAGCCGCGCGGTCAATAAAGTCTGTTTTTTTTAAAACAAACTTTATTGACCGTGCGGCTGAAGGGAAGCTCACAACGCTTCCCTCACAGCCACGCAGCTTCAGAGCACCGGGGGACAGAGCAGGAACGAGGTAAGTACTGGGGTCTGGGGGAGGAGGGTGGCATAACGAGCATACTAAGGGGCAATATCCTGGCATATTGGGGGCAATATCATGGCATATTAAATGGCATATTGGGGGCAATATCCTGGCATAATAAATGGCATATTGGGGGCAATATCCTGCATATTAAATGGCATATTGGGGCAATATCTGGCATATTAAAATGGCATATTGGGGGCAATATCATGCATATTAAATGGCATATTGGGGCAATATCTGGCAAATTAAAATGGCATATTGGGGGCAATATCCTGCATATTAAAATGGCATATTGGGGGCAATATCTGGCATATTAAAATGGCATATTGGGGGCAATATCCTGCATATTAAATGGCATATTGGGGGCAATATCCTGGCATATTAAAATGGCATATTGGGCTTCAAAGTTAATTTAAGTTCTTAAGTTTTTTTTCCTGAAATTTACTTCTTAAAATTAGGTGCGTGTTATACGCCGGCACGTGTTATACGCCGATAAATACGGTATTTATTGTTTGTTTATGTGATAACATTTGGACAAGTGTACCATAATTTAAACAGGGACCAAACTGACAACTATACCATAATTTAAACCGGGATCAAACTGTCAGTTATACCATAATTTAAACAGGGACCAAATATGAACCACCAGCTTTACATACAATTTCTACTATCTTATTCTGGTGTTATATGCTCTGCACAACAATTCACAAATTAAAAATAATATAATATTGTAGAGTGAGTTTTGCCCATTTTTGAATTTTGTTTAAACCAAATCAAACAGCACTGTGTAAACCATACAGGCACACTAAGGAATCATAAAAAACATACATGAACATGAACTCCCAGTGTTTTTAAGATGGATACAGGCAATATTGAGATATATGTTGTGTATATTAAGTATAAGGGGGACCTTTCAGATTAAAATACATTGTAGAAAAATGTATTTTTGCATGTATTCTGGTTCATATTTATTTCATGTCTCAATAATTCAGCTGGATGACACACTAATAGGATACTTTTGTAGAAAACACAGTATGTTTCAGTTGTGAAAGTCACCAAAACCTTGAGATAGGCATATTTACCCAGTGGACACTTTTACATTGCATCCATCAATAAAACAAAAATTATAAGAGACAGCAAGCTTGGTGCTCTATTTCAATGACAAAGCACAACACCACCTGTCAGTTTGATTTAAGTTTCCCAGCACTTAAGGTGTTGCATTAATGTTAATGCCAGCTCACTCAGAACTACTTCTTTACCTAAAACATTTCCTTTCATTGTATCAACCATTCATAATAAATGCAATCACCACCCTTTGTCACTTCATTTTGCTGAAGCAAAAACAAAGTTTAAAAAAAAGTAAATCTTTTTTTTTTAGTAGTTGTCTTATTTCATTATTATTATCATTGTTTATATTATTATGCTTAATAATTGTCTAGCATTTATAAAGTCAACCTTGATTGCTTACTGAAAGCTGCCTTGTACCTACCCAGTGTATAGCCACCACCTCTGAGGGCCACCCTCCACTCTCCATTGAAGTCTATTTCAAGGTTAGGATTTATTACAGGTTTTTGAGTTAGGTTTGGATTTAGGAAGAAATTAATTAAAGTAAAACACTTGTAGTGAACATATTTCTTCAGGTTATTATCAATAGGCTTCAGTGGGCTATGTCACCTTAGTTAGGGAAGATAACCAAATGGCTGTTTGCAAGGCACTTATATTCAATTGTTCAGGTACCCTACTGCTTATAATATAGACAGACAGACAGACAGACAGACAGACAGACAGACAGATAGACAGATAGACAGATAGACAGATAGACAGATAGACAGATAGACAGATAGATAGATAGACAGATAGATAGATAGATAGATAGATAGATAGATAGATAGATTCCACAATTCTTGCCCTCATAATCAACTCAAATTAACTTTCTCACAGATGTGGCCTTCTACTAGAATATCCAATTCAGTATTTATGGCACATTGGTTGTAAATCTGATAAGATAGCTCAATTAGTAAGTCATTTTGCTGCTGTACCTGATCAATTCTCAGGTCATCAGGATGGAATCATTGCAAGGGCAAGTCTGCCCTTCAGTCTCCCAAGCTTGATAAATGAGTAACATTAAGTTATGTTATATTAACTTTATTCAGCTGACCTTTGGTTAATTCTGAGGGCATGTACTAAAAGACTTTGAGTCTCTATAGGGAGAACCATGCAATACAGAAGCTAGTTATCATTATTATAACTTGATAATCAACGCAATAATCATGAATAATACAATTAAAAAAAACAATATCAGAGCAAACAAAACATACTTTCCCTGTTACTGGATGTGAAGGTCTTACAGACCTGAGTAGGAGGAAACTATTACTTCTGAATCAAGTTATCACCCAATGTAAGGTAGAAAGGGGTGTTTGTCTATGGAATATGAAGGATAAATAAAAGGCCCAACAGGGGGCAGAGTGGATAGACAAATTGGAACAACAATAGTATTCACAGGGTGTGTCTGACTATTGGCCTACAGAGAGTATAACAATAGTGATGTTGCCCTTATATTGGATAAAGGCGGGAGTCAACCTGCCCTCTCTCTCTCTCTTGTGTACTTTATGATGTTTTTTTGTGTGTTCATGTTTTATGTGGTGTCTGCGGGCCATGGGCTGTAAGTCTTGAGGTGCGAAGTAGTGAGAAGAGGCTGCTCTGCATTTAGAGTTAGAAAGAGAAGGAAGCAGAAAGAAAGCATATTTTTCTGAAAAGCAGCTAGAGACTTGAGTATAGCGTATTCACTACTTGCTAGAAAAATGTTATTGTATCACTTTTGTAGATATATAATATATAATAAAATGTATACTAAAAAAAATAAGTTACCTTCTTGTTTATTGTTCAGCCCTGTATTATCTCAGTTCTGTCTCAGAACTCTGTTAAACTGTAATTTTCTTTTTACTTTAGTCTCTGCTCTGATCCATTTCTGGTTTTCCTGCTCTCTGGTTATTCTATTGATCCATTCCAGGTTTTCTTGGTTTCCTCTTGCTTAGTTCTCTTATAAATGCAAGCACACCTGTTTCCTCTGTTTGCTTTCTTCAGCTCTGCAGATATTGTATCTCTTTGTCTGTGTATTTTTATTAGTTTGTTATTCAATTTCAGCGTTGGGACTTGCCTAATTGTGAGGTACCTTGACATGGTTGACAAGCTTAATCTTATGGCCAGAATTTAACCAAATCCTCATCTAAGAGTGTTTGGTCAGTTCCTGCATGTTTGTTTTGTATGTATATGTTCCCTTATCCTCTCTCCCTGAAGCACCTGGGGATCTCAGCTCCTCTCACCTATCCCCATGTTCAGCTTGGTCCCCCGTATGAAGTGTCTGAGAATCACAGCTCCATCCCTTTTTTCCTTTAGCTATTGCCCTGTCCTCTGTATGTTGTTTTGTGTTATATTTGTATCTTTGTATGTCTCTGATGTCTTATGTTTTACCTTTCCTTGTATGCTTTAGTTCTTTCCTTGCACCTTGATCTGTCCTGCAGCCCTGCACTTTGTATTTCTGTGCTACCCTTCCTCAATTCCTTTGTACTCACTTTGCTTTGCTTGGCTCCTCTTTGCTTTAGCCTGCTTCATCCTGATAACCTATTCTAGTTGTACTCCATGCTCGCTCCAGGATGTTTGCAGGATCACTTCAGTTGTCCCCTAGGCTTTACTGGATTCTACGACTGCTTCACAGGGCCTGGGAATGTGGTTGCATGAACTTGGGGTCAGAAACCACTGAGGAATTGCAGCTACCCAGCACCAGGTCCTCCATTTTCAGTGTATTGGGTGCTCAGGGTCCCATAACATCCTGGACCCGTCCCTGACATATGGCTATAGGCCATAGTCAGGAGCCCAACAGAGACCTTCCTGGAGATCAATCAACTCTAATCTCTCAATGCCTTAAACTAGATGTTTGTGCGCAAGAAAACATGAAAAGAAACCACTCCAACTTTCATCCAGCTGCTAATTATTAAGGAGCTGAATCCAACCAATCTATGGCCGAGCTCATGGATACTGGTCTTTTTTAAATCACTTTAAAGAAGAGAAGTCATGCTGCAGGAAATTTGGCCTATATCTTTACTGTGATCAAAAATCCCAGTTTGCCTTAAAATTGCCCCAGAAATAATAAAACACCCACTCTTAATGAAAGGAGGAATTCCACTGAGTGTTATCACCAAATCATCTCCTTTGAACCAAAGACTCCTTGTACCTGTCTTGCTCCAGTGGACCGGCCACCAAGTGGCCACTAAGGCATTCATAGATTTCAGAGTCACTTTACATTTTCTAAACCAGATATGGGCTAAACAAAAAGAAATCATACTTAGACTCAAGACTCATAGAAGTGTGGTAGTCACCTTAGTTGGTACTTCTGTAAATACTGGTATCATCTCCATGGAAACCCTCTCAGTGAGGCTAAAGATTGTGCAGTTACATTCGGAAGAATTAAACTTTGATGTCCTTTCTAGTCCTCATAAGTGTGTCATAGTGAGAATTCCATTGTTACAAATAAATAACCCAGAAATTGATTGGCATAAGGGATGAATTAGTGCTTGGAGCCAAGAATGTTTCTCTGACTGTTGTACTACCCCTGCTGAGGTTAACATAGTACATGAACTTCCTTCTGAGGATCCCAGTTTTCTGGTCTCCAAAATATAGTGGGATTTCTTCAATGTTTCCTCCAAGGTCAAGGAAAGTCTGGTCCTCCTTATAGAAGATACAACTGCACCATTGACCAGTTCCCTGGTACTACACCAGTGGGGGGACATACTTATCCCCTCTCCAAACCAGAGAACCAAGCTTTGGTGTAATGCACCTGCAGTTTTGTTAATGACAACTGTTAATGATATGCTTTTGTGTCATGTCATGATTTATTTGGATGACATAGTAACATTTTCAAAAAATATTCAAGAACACAGAAAGCACATTCAAGGGGTATTACAACATCTTAGAAACATTACCTTGTATTTGAATGTTATAAGATAATGTTTATAGGATTCATCATATCTTCTAATGGTTTGGAGATGGATCCAGATAAAGTATTAAAGAAAATTCCACTTGATGTTAAAGAAATATAACAATATTAGATTAATATAATTGATATATATTAGATTAATTTGAGATTTATATAAGAGAGTCTTGGGCTGGCACTATCCTATCACAGAGATACCAGGGAACTAATCACATACATAGTTGCTCCTACTTTTCCAAAATGTTTATAGCTGCATAACGCAATTATGATGTAGGAAATATATATAGGTTGTGCCGAGTGAAGTTCAAACAGTACTATGATAATTCCAGAAGTATCTGAAGGGTTAGAGTGCAAGTTAAATGAGGTATGATGGGCATAGATCAAGTAAACTGTGAAATGAGGCCTGCTTTTTAAAATAAGTGACTGTCAAAAAAGGTGGCCATTTTACACAGACTACTTGAACTACGCAATGGTGTGAGTGAGATAAAGGAAAATGGTATGTAATTGACAAAGTATAGTGAATGGTGTTGCTAACAGGGTTCCTGTCTGCAACATTGTTAAAAATGTGGTTAAAAACATGGTGCTAGAGGGGACATTTGTTTTCATACTTACCGTAATATTATTTTCCTGGGTAAGATCCATGGCAGCATTACATATGGGTAGCTCCTCCCCTCTTAGGACAGGAAATAAACTCACACATGATAAAATAGGCCCCTAATCACCTCAACCATTAGTCTTGTAACAAGCAATCAGACCCAAGGACCCAAGACCTCAAATCTGTCATTATCTTAATAAATGACTTGAGGCTTCTTACTGGATCCAGAGAATGAAGTATAGGATCTTCCTCATTATATGAGTACAGATAAAGGGAAGGTAGAATAAATTTCTGGTTCAAATGAAAATAGGAAGCCACCTTAGCCAGAAATGATGATAAGGCGTGAAAAAACATTGTGGTTTGCTGGAAAACAAGTCAAGGCTCCGGCCATGAGAAAGATTGATGATCAGACATCCTTCTAGCCAAGCTACCAGGAGAATAGTTTTCAGCATCAGAAGGAGACACATAAACTACCTCTAAAGGGTTAAAGGGACAAACAACAAAAGGAAATCCCATGGAGGTGCAGAAGGCCAGAGAGGAGGTGCGATCTTGAGAACTGCATGAAAGAATCAGGAAACATCTTGATCCAATGCCCATCAAACCCCAGTCAGAGCTGAAATATCCAAACCTGGACCCATAAGGAATGGGCTCAGATCTTTGGAGGAAAAAATGCAAGGGCTTGATTAGATGCCCATGTGCAGAATACAGATCTGATCCTGTAATAGTAGCTAAAGTAGCTGATACCGTGACTCAGTACCTAAACACTGATTATAATGAGAGCAGGATCTGGATGCTCAAAGAGAGGCATTTGTAATCGAGAAAGTTTAAAACAAACAATATAAAGCCAGCATACAGTGGTGAACAGAGCATTCTTACCTTAAGGCAAGTGATGATGTCTCACCTCCTGGTTGCTATGGGGGGGGGGGGGGGGGGGGGACTCACAGGCAGACTCACTGCAATAGGAGCTGTGTGCTGAGAGCTTCCAGGGAAGAGAGGCTGAACTTCCCCAGGCAGGACTCAAGAGGGCCCAGGTAAAAAAAAAAGAAAAATATAATCTTAACAAGAGGAGTTCCTCCTGTCAGTCTGAGAGGACAGGAAAAAAGACTGATTAGGGGCCTATTTGTATCATGTGTGAGTTTGTTTCCTATCCTATCAGCTGAGAGGGAGGAGCGACCCATATGTAATGCTGCCATGGATAGCCAGGAAAAAGGTATTGGTTGCAAGAGTAAAATGATGACTGTAGACAGCAGCAATGGTAATTGTATGTGAAAGCGTGTCAGTTGCCACAAAAGGTTTATCAAAAATTGATTGCCCATAAAGACCAGACAACCCCTTATTTATACATACCTATGTTTCATTATTTGAAGCAATGAATTCTCTTTTTGAGTGAGAGGTTTGCACCCTAATTTTCATAACCGTGTGTGATAGGGTTGCCACTTTTCCTTTAAAAAAATACTGGCCATGATACTACCTCTATTGACTTAACATTGGCCGTAAGTCACTTTTTACTGACCTTTGTGGTAACTCTATTTGGGTTAGCAGTCTATGAAAGTGGTTCCCAACTGGGGGTAGATGTGGGCCATTCAGGAGTACTCGAAAAATAATCAGTAATGGAGTAAAAAATAATGCAAAACATTAATTATGTGGACATAAGTTCTGTGAAATGCTTCAGAGATCTATTTGTGGACTCTGAGCACCACCATACTCAGGAACTAGTTTGGGTGATGTACCTTCCGGCTCCTGCACCTCTCTAGCTGTTTCCAGTTCCACGGCACCACCAGCCAGAGTACCTCCAGCCTTAACTTTTCTAGTCATAGTGGGCAAACATCAAAACAATTTGACATCCAGCTTTATCCTCTAGCCGAATATTTGGCCGAAAAACAGATGAATATCATGCTGATTAGTCTGGCTCATTACATATTTACATGGCTATCACCATGTTCTGAGAGGAGCCTGGATATAAGTCTATACTGCTTTCCCCACACCAACATTTTTACATGCCTTTCTTTGTCATATATTCTGTAAGTACAGGGTGAGACAGCTTTTGAGAAAGCACCACATGGGTGAGAAATGCATAAAGTGTTTGTCTCTACACCTCAGGAGGTTTTTTTTTTGTTCAATGGATATTTAGTACTTACAGTATGTATTTTTCAGTAATGTTATAATAAAATAATTTTTGTATTTTTGAACACCACTGCCGAAGCCTTTTTTTTTCGCATTGTCTCTTGGACTTTGGGGTGATTCCAGGCAGGTGAGCACCTGGTGGGACCACATTTATTGGCACTGCACCATTGGGATATGTGGGTACTAGTTGAGCCAGCTTTTTTATGTTCTATTCTGTAAGTACCTTCAAAGACAAGGGGTGTTTTATTAAATGATATGCATGATGAGCCCATTATGCAATTGTGTTTTTTAGTACTATGGAACAATAAATGTTAAGATTGAATCACACTTCAAAACTAAGCAAGGGGTACAATTTATATAAATGGGTTTGACAGGGGTACACAAATGGAAAAAGGTTCAGAACCTCTAGTCAATGACACCTTTGGAAGAGACATTGGACCCTTAACAGCTCCACTCTTTATGCCCCCATTAGTCATAACTATGCTAAAGGGCTACATAAGATATCAGTCAGCATTGCTATGCAATTCCCCTTATCCCATTCCTAACCTTATCTACATTATACTTTGTAGAAAATAAAAGACTTTTCAATGTGCAATAAACTGTTAAAAAGTCACCCATTTAATCAGATTCTTAAACTGGTTATGTGGGTAACATGCTGTAACTGAACTGGAAAAGCACTGAAGAAATGAATAATTAGGTTTTATACTAGAGACAATGGCTTACAAAGACAACTTTTTGCAAGGTCCTATTCAAACATTTTATAGGTAATTGCATTTCTCTCTGTTCTTTATTTTATTGTAGATATATTAGATTATATTTAATACATATACAGTCCTGCAATGGTAATTGAATAATGTATATTACATTTATTTTTATAGAAACGATTTTTAGCACACTTTCACTTTCACAGTAACTTTCAACACTGTCATTTGCATGCATATATAATGGAATGCTTATATTCTTGATTAAGTTTCATCGAATTTAATGTATCTTCTAAAACAGGTATTCCTGTGGGGAGCGATTCCATAGTATAATTATACTACTTCAGCTAGCGACTGTTATTATTTATGTACCTGATTTGCAGCAGAACTTTATAGGCCATGAAAAAGTAGTGAATATTTTTATGTAAAGTGCTGTGTGTTAAAAATGCATTTTGCATTTCTTATGACAAATTTGTTGCGCCCAACTTCTATTGTGTAATAAATCTTCCGCATATATATCAGTCTGTTAACAATGCATACTCACTGCAGCCACATTAGTTATTTTCTTACGTTCAAATCAGAAAGGTGTCAAGTATTAGAGAAAATTTGTTGTTGGGAAAAATGCCACACACTTGGGGGGCTGTTTATATTAATTAACAAATTCTAATAACTGCTTTCAAAACTGGTTTTGGAGAGTGCTTATCAGAGTACAGAACATAAAGGGACACGCTAGCCGCCAACTGTTAGTGCATCCTGTAGTAGCATTATTGTAAGGTGCTGCTTGTTATTTCCATAACATGCTTGACCATTTCCTCTAGAAATCCTACTGCTGCTCTCATTTAAAATCATTTTTTACTTGGGTACCAGCTGTGATATTGAAAGGAAGGATGGGATTGGGATAAAATACATTTTACTTATTATAGTAAGTATAAAGTTGCCTGAATTAAAAGGCAAATACAGTCACCCTAGACTACCCCTGTTTGTGATGAACAAGAAGAGACATTGCTATGTAATGTCATTATTATCCTAAAATATACCTAAAAGCAAATGAAATAAAGTTGTAAAAGACATTATATGTTTAACAATAAGAAAGTAGGGAGGAGTGGTTTGTTTAGGAGACAAAGTAAGTCATCATGCAGCTTACCTACGTTATTTAATGAAACAGTAGAAGTTTCCTTAGACAGTTTCCAGATATCACTGATAACGGGTTTCAAAGTGGAAAAACTGCTGGTTACAGGGGGCTCCCACACTTGATTATGCAGATAAGCAGTTTTATCTGCTTAAAATCCATAAGGATATAAACATTCCCCCAGGCTGCTAAATTGTTGAAGTGATATACTCTATGCGGGAGGGTCTTTCTATATTTATAGATCACCATCTCTAGCCTTTGGTTGAGTAACTTAAAGTATATTTACATGACACAAAACATTTACTTGGAAAACTTACAGAGGTTGGTTGGCATTCCAATTATTTGTGAGTCACAAGGGACATAATCTTGCTCTATCAGTGACTATGCTATGGATATGGTATAATTGTTGATGGAATCTATGTGGTTCCTTCTGTTGTATAATTATTCTTTGTTTGAGGGTTCCATCTTTGAGGGTTTTTCTGCTGGGCCCACAGCAGAAAAAAAATGGAGGACGTTATAAGACCAACATTACATTTATTGCAAAAAACATGTGCTCTATACACAGTTTGTTGTCTCAAAGTTATTTGTCCACCTAGTCTGGTATGGGAGGAGGCTGTGACTGCCTTTTCACTATTGGCATCTACCCTTGTGGTTCCAGGAGAGGTGCAGATGCTGTAAATATGCTAGTGTCACTAAAACATTTGTAACTTCCTACAAAAAGCAGAAATTTATGATGATGGGTTACATCAATTGTAACACAAGCAATATCATTTATTTAATTACATGCAAACAATGTAAGATTCAGTATATAGGTTGAACGAGCAGACCACTGCAAGAGAGAATAAGAGAACATGTATCTGATATAAATTGTTATGATAACCAAATCTCCTGTCAACAGACACTTTCAGATATGTGTAGGAGGTGATGTCAACTTCTTTTCTTTTATAGGAATTGAACATTTGTAAGCAGGGAACGAGCGGTGTAGACATTACAGCCCTTCTTAATAGAAGGGAGATATTTTATACATTTAAAACGGAAACTAAAGCTCAGTTGGGTATAATCCGTGAGTGGAAGATCAATTGCTTTGTGGAGTATCAGTATCTCTTACCACTGTTATAAATCCTGGTGAGGATGTGTCATTTCCTCCCCTACACTTTGTATTTTACAGCTGTGCACCCTTACTTTATTCTCAGTTCTCCGGCTTCTTTTTATATTGGAAACCCTAACAATCTGTGTATCTAGTGTTTATTCATATATACTGATTTATTAGTTATCTTATAATAATTTTGGATGTGCAAACTATGGATAATGCTCCCATGAAATGTGACAACTTAGATGGGTCGATTCACTAAAATTCGACTTGGAAAGTTGAATTTTTATTTTGAGAACAAGTCAAATTGAGCACCGGAGTTTGACTTAGAAAAAAACCCAGGTTTGAATCTTTCCCATTGAAAGTGATGGGAGGCACTTAGCCAAACTTAGGTGCCGAATTTCTCAAAAATAACTTTGATCATTTCACCTCCCATTACTTTCAATGGGGAAGATTCAAACCTGGCCTGCTAAATTTGACTGGGTCTCAAAATGAAAGTCGACCTCCAAAGTAAAATTTTAGTGAATAGACCCAATAGTAATGATTAACAAAAAGCAGACTTTTGAATTTTCAACAGCAGTAGTTTCATATTTTATTCAGTATAAAAATATTTTTTCTGCCACAGAATGTGAATTAAAAAATATTAGTTTACACACACTGGTTTATTGAAATTCCCTTGATTACTCTTTTATGATGGATTTACTGTGTTTTAGAAATGTCTCTATTTCAAACCCAAAGCTGCAAATTTATTTATACTGTGTTTTGGGAAGGAAAAATGAAAAACGTATCCCCCCATGTTTGTTACAGTTGTGGACAGAATGTGACTCTTTTATAATCTTTTATGCTTGTTACTCTGTATATTTTTATAGATAAACACGTTATGCTATAGGAGCCATTAACACAAATAAGTATTTTACTACTTATTCTGTGTGTTTTTTAATAGGATGAATGATTTACCCTGTATATATTTTTGTTTGTGCAAATACCAGCTCAGAGAGATACTCTAATTAAGTCATTTGAGTTTTGATGGGTCTATCGTCCTTTAAATGCAGGTTTTTTTTTTGCTAAGGGTGTTGTCTATGATTAAGTTGTCTCAGCAAAATGTGTGAAACTGTGTTTTCTCAGTTTACATATGATTTTTAAAGAAGGTTCTCTGGAATACCTCCACCTCACCCAGGGAACTATTTCAGACCACACCACAGAAACCCCAGGTGCCCAATCTCACAACCTGTTATTGTCCTGCTTCTTCGATCTAATTAAAGCCCTCTGTGAAATGAGCCCCAAATCATCCCCCCGGCATGAAAAAGAACTACGTCAGGCCTCTTCCTGTCTTTAAGCAAGTATATGAGCTCAGGAAAAACATCAACCAAAACCTCTGTACCCCAAACATTTGACCATGATGTGAGCCTCCGAAAACCCCCAGCTGCAGTCCATTTTGATGAGCTGTGGCTCTTCTCTTGGCCAAAAACACAAAGGAATGTCCAAGATACTACATCAGTGCGCCACCCCCAGTACCCCCTCTTCTACAAACTGTTAATCAACCAACCACACTGGAAGGAGATAAGAACAGAACCTTTGAGACTCCCATCTCCCAATCTTCTTAACCAGGTCCTCGCCCAGCTGCAACCTGGCAGCCTCAGTGGCGGCCCCAATGCGAAAGGAATGAATCCCATAGCGGGAGGGATCCCAGCCAAGGCACGCCAAGCTCAACTGGAAAACTTTAAAGAACTGAAAGCAGGCAGGGCCATTTTAATGTACCAGTAAAGTTTCTCCCCCAGAGGGCCGAACCCCCAAAAATGTAGACATCCAGGACACAGGGCATATGACAGACTCCGCCACCTCGTAGAGAATGACATAACACCCTTTAGAATAGGATCTGTTTTTGATTTAGAAAGCCTAATACTAATGGAACCCTTGAACAACAACAAGTCAGCCAATTGAAGCCCACCACCCCAAGACTTACTGTTGCACACCACCTCCCCAACCCGGAATGCCCTAAAAAAGGTCAAAATGAATGCCATGGAAAATAAAGTAAGCTTGTATTTAGAATAACAGATGTCTGGCAATACCATCAGAAGTCGCTGCAACATATGAAGCGACAATGGCCACCTAGCATCCGGCATATGTTTTTCACTCTGAAAACCTTTCTGAGCCTGCTTAATGAAAAAAAAATCTTCATTATATCCTCCCAATCCTCCTATGTAGTCTGACTTTAACCAAGCCAAATTTTTGTCAATGACCGCCGGGGATGCCTAGGCAGCAAACAAGCTAATGACAAACCAAAGCAATGATTCCAACCGTGTGGGAGCCGCCTCCATGTCCCCCACCAACACAACCATGTCATCACATGCTCGGGGCCAGGGAAGCCTTCACATAGGAGGTCCCGAGGTGCCACATCTCGTCCAGGCAAACCCAACCTTCCCCATCTGCTTCTGGCGCCAGTGTCTGAAACCGAGCACATTTGAAACGAGACAAAGTGTCAGCAATCCCGTTGAGATACCCTGGAACATGATGTGCGGGAAAGACGATGTTACACGACATACAAAGGAGTACCAACCGACTCAATGGATGCACTACAGGCACCGATACGGCCGACAAATTATTCACCTCTGGTACCACCACCATATTGTCAATAAAAAAGACTACCTTCCTATTCTGCAGATGCTCACCCCACAACATCAAGCAAAAAACAAATGGAAAGAGTTTGAGGAAGGCCAAATTACGAATGATGGGGTCAGAGAACCAGGCCTCAGGCCACACTGCAACTCCCTTTGAAATATGCCCCGAACCCCGTGCTACCTGCCGCATGACTGACAATCATCTGACCATGGGACACACGCACAAAAAGTAATCCAAGTAGTGGACAAATGATTGGCTCCCGGTTTCTCTCTTGACAACCCATTCCAAAAAGGAGCTGAACGTCTCGAAATACGGGCATGAAGTTGAACAGCCCATTGGTAGGCATAAGTCCACAAAGTACTGCCCCTCAAAGAAACACCCCAAGAGATGGTGACAATCTGGATAAATTGGTAATAAGCGGAAAACTGACTCAATATTGGCCTTTGCCATAAGAGCACCGGACCCAGCCTTCTTGACCAACTCTACCGCCTAATCAAATGATGCATAGGAGACCGACCACAGCTCCCTATCAATATCGTCATTAACAGATTCCCCTGCTGAATAGGACAAGTGGTGAATGAGCCTGTATTTTCCTGCCTCCTTTTTAGGAACCACTCCTAGGGGCGAAATTCTTAGATTAAAAATAGCAGGTGACTGAAAATGGCCCGTGACCCTCCCTAACTGAACCCCCTTCTTCAGTTTCTCGTGAACCACCTTTTGGAAAACACAGTATAAAAGTGAGACAGCGCTAATAGTAAATACAAACACAGTATGGCAAAATAAACTGCAAGGACAATAGGATATATAAAAAAATATGCAAAATTTATTGCAACAGAATATATATATATATAAATAAACATAAAAAGACACAATATGACAATCCAGAGTCACAAAATGAATGAGTGATCACATGGATAGAAAAAAACACTGGGAATAAGTAACAATAGACAGAATAAAAAAGCCCTCTATGGCTACAAAAATAGTACATAAATGGTATAATACATAAAAACTAATAATGACAAAATCCCTTACCCACTGGGTCTGTTCGCCTGGCCAGGTCTATTGAACAGTTTAGGATATGCACTAAGAAAACCAGCTACACCCCACAGGACGCGTTTCGAATTTTCTTCATCAGCTGGTGGGCGATAGTGCAATCAAACCTTTTGGAAAAGCCAAAACAGATTTCAAATTCTTAACACAGCAACCCACCCGTGAAGAAAAGGGAATATAAAGCCGTGCAAAAACCCCTGCATCTGTTAGCATAGAGGCTTAGCCAGGGCAGCATCTCATTTAGCTTCAGTGGAGACTGCCCCTGGGGCTACTAAAATAGCAAGATCATGTAATAAATCCCTATTGTCTGGTGCACCTCCCGAGCCCGCCATGGCCTCCAGTCTGGCGGCTACAACAGGAACTCCCACACTGGCGCGCACCATCCTTGAAGTCCTGCCACTTCTGTCCCCAGAAGAATGGCATCTCCTCCTGTCCTACAGTTGGCTCCAAAACCTGGAAGAAGAAACACAACGCCTGGGGGAACCGTCATGCCACAGGACCCACTGTCCCCTGTTCTCCACGGTAACCTGGTCCTGACAAGATGCATACAGATGTTCAACCTGGCTTCTGCAGTCATGACCACAATTAGAATGCGATGCCCTTCCTTGACCCCACACATTCATCATCTCTGCGAATGCTGTGTATGCTTGAAACTGACCTGCCCCGAAGGTGAACACGGTTACCCTGCCCTCCAGTCATATCACCCATGCATCTCCACGGTGAACGTGATGTCTTAACCTGAGTGCTGTCACTAAGACTTGGTGGTTGCCAAGTCAGATGGTAGGCCGGAAAGGAGGGAATTCCTGCTGTCATACATAGATATCTCTGAAGAGCGGCCCCTGCCGCCCCCACCTGTCATCCAGGCTGATGGAAGAACAGAGAGTCCCCTCTGTGTTGTGAGAGGAGCCCCCTTGATTGTGTGCCACCTCACCAAGCCCCCGCTGCATACACCAGTGCTGTGGTATGGATGATGTGCTGCAGTAATGCACCAGCGTCCTGTGCCCCCAGGTGAGCCAATGCTCCATTGGTGTGGCCCCTCCCACAGTGCCCCTGGTCCCCTGCACCAAACACCTTCTTTCCAGCCATTGTCATCGCCTCTGGGCCCTCCCCCGTGATCGAGCACTTTGCCGAGTGCTTTTAGTGCTCCCAGAACCAACCTCCCGTATGGCACTACTCACCGGTGCCTGCTCTCGTCGCCCTCCAGATGCATCTGCCACCCAAGGAGCCACTGCCGGGTCCTCCACCCAATGTCCGCTGGTACCCCAGGCCTTCTTGGCACCACGTACCACTGTCGGGGATGGACTCCACCTCATGCCTCCAATGGTGATGTCGTCGGGGCTCAGTCTCTGCGGGGGCCTAGTCGTCCTCCGAGGCTGCTGCTCCACCGGGCCTGCAGGCCCCGCTGCTGACATTACAGGCTGAAGGTGGTCCTGGATCTTTATGCACTGCCTCCTGAATCCCCTTCATCATCTCGTCCAACGATTCTTCCATCCTGCAAGATAGAACAGAAACAGCCAAAGCCAAAGCAGTAAGTAGAGCTTCACCTTGGCTGAAAATTAAAATCTAAGGGATCACAAAAAGTTAGGGCCTATTTAAATAACCCCTCCCACCAATGACATCACTAAGTCCATTAACCCTTTCCCTGGCCCACCTCCTAGCCCTGTCAAGGCCCATTGCGCTGAGTTGCAGCTACATGGGCATCATTATTTGGTCCTCCCAGTAAAAGAACTCCATCACCAACAAACAGTACAAAATGCAGCAGACAGACTACTGGCATATCACTTACGTCACATAACACCTGTTCTCCACTCCCTGCATTGGATTCCAATTAAATAGCAAACATATTTTAAAATTGGCCTACTGTCCTTCAAAGCCTAAACGATCAAGGCCCACAGTACCTGAAAGAGCATCTAACACCCTATATTCCAATTCACTCACTGTGGTCAACCAATAGACCTTCTTGTCAGTGCCTACAATAAAGACAAGAACAGGCACAGAACAGGGAGCCCTCTGATAGGGCAAAAGAAGGTACAGCCCTTTCAGAAGCTCAGGCCAGGACAGCCCTCTGATAAAACACAGGACAGGACTGCCTTCTCATAAGACACAGGGCAGGGAACCCATCTGATAGGGCACAGGATAGAGAAGCCCTTTAACAGGGCATAGGATGTGGTTACAATCATAAACAAGAAAGCAAAAGAAATGACTGGATAAATCCTGGATGAAGCTGCACACTGGTTGTAGAATGAAATCAACAAAATGCTGTTATTCAAATATTTCAACCTATTAACATTCTCTTGTACCAGAATTGTCTGCATCTGTCTCTGCTTAGTTTCAACGATCAGGGGCTCTCAAATCAGATTTGCTGTAGGCAATAGATGAGTTTGAATTGGAAGATTTTATACTATACAGGAAATGGGAGTCAATTCAAAGATGAAGTCAAAAGTCTCTCACAGCACCTAAAGCCTACAGCATCTGGTGCTCCTAATCTGTCTCTCACTCTGGCACTGGCAAATTCTGTCTCTGTTCAGCCTACAAGAAAGAGCATGCTCAATGCTGAATGGTTTTGAGTGAAAGGTCAGTCTTCCATGGCAACTCGTATCATATACATGCAAAGGGAACAAACTCAAAAAAGAAGAGTCACCTGGGAATATGCAATCCTGCAGTACCTATGACTCCTGATCATTCTTCCACACCAATACTCACCAAAACCTGTCTCAGCTTAGCTTCTGAACTCAACTCATCTAGAACTTTCATAAGAAAGAATGTAAGTGAGAGATAAGTCGTCAATTGCAACTATTTTACACCACAGCATAAACTAGCTGATCCAAGGAAAAAGTCAAGAGTGGTTCAGACAAATGAAAGCTTACAGCACCTGGGCTCCTTACATTTAGAGATCCAATTCCATCTCTCAGAGAAAAATGGCTCTAGATGATAAATATGGCTTCAATGGCAATTCAATAGTATACAGTAAAAGGTAGCCAAATCAAAGAAGAAGTGGAGTGTCACCTGGGAAAATGAAATGTTCTCTAGTGTTCTCAATTATTCTCCCACACCAGTACTGACAATCATGTTTCTGTTTAGCTTCTGAGATTGGATGCCCTCAGAGTTGAATGGCTGTAGATAAGGGAAGAGTTGTCTACTGCAACTTTTATACTTTACTGCAAAGTAAGCAGTTTCAAGAAAGTAGTCAAGATTTACCCAGCAGAAAAAATGCTGTGAGAACCTCAAGTTACTAGCCAATATCCAGCACCAGTAATGACAAAACATAGGCAAGAAAAGATTCCTTGATGGCAATATTTTTCAGCAAAAGAGAAATAATTTTAAAAAAAGAAGTCACAAAGTCACATTGGAAAAATGCCTTTGGTTCCTAATCAAGCTCCTGCACAAGCACCAACCAAGTCTTCCTCTGTTTAGCTCCTGATATCAAAGTATATTTGGAGCTCTCATAGAAGAATAGCTGTATGAGAGAGTTGATTTTCAATGACAACTCTTATAATATACCAGCAGGGGCGTACCTAGAGCATTTGGCACGCGGGGCGGACCCTGAGTGTGGCACACCCCCCCCCCCCCCAAATAATAAAAATGTAAGAAAACACCCACAATTTTTTCAATGTTTGAAAATTGTACAATTATAGATACCAGGAATAGTGTGCCAGTCAGATACCAGTAATATTGTGCCAGTCATATACCAGGAATATTGTGCCAGTCAGATACCAGTAATATTGTGCCACTCAGGGCCCAGTAATATTGTGCCAGTCAGATGCCTGTAATATTGTGCCAGTCAGAACCCAGTAATAGTGTGCCACTCAGAACCCAGTAATATTATGCCAGTCAGAGCCCAGTAATACCGTATTTGCTCCATTATAAGACAAGGTTTTTTTCAGAAAAAAAAATCTGAAAACTACCCCTCGTCTTATAATCGAGGTCTTCTTATAATCTGACCTCAAATTGTGGTCAGACTATAAGACATGGATCCAGGTCCCCAGCAGAGCTGCAGGGGACCTGGATCCCCCTCTCTAGCAGCAGGGGATGTCTGCGCAACGAGCGCAGACTCCCCTGCTTCCGCCCGGCACGACCGCCGGGGCTTCTGTGAACTTTCGTTTTCGTCACAGAAGCCCCGGTGAGCGTGCCGGGCGGCAGCAGGGGAGGTCTGCGCTCATCGCGCAGACTTCCTCTGCTGCCCCACTAGGCACCAGGGACAATCGGGCAGCTGGGGGATGTCTGCACTATACGTGCAGATATCCTCCATGCTGCCCGACACAGCTGTCCGTCATAATAGACTGCTGTGTCGGGCAGCATGGAGGATGTCTGCAAGTATCGTGCAGACATCCCCCGGCTGCCCCCACTAGCCACCAGGGATCAAGGTAAGGGGAAGGGAGGGAGGGGGGCAGAGAGACAGGGGGAGGGAGGGAGGGAGGGAGGGGGACAGAGAGACAGGGGGGACAGAGAGACAGGGGGAGGGAGGGGGGCAGAGACAGAGTCAAGGGGAGGGAGAGGGTTAAGAGACAGAGACAAGGGGAGGGAAGGGGTTAAGAGACAGAGACAAGGGGAGTGAGGGGGTTAAGAGACAGAGACAAGGGGAGGGAAGGGGTTAAGAGACAGAGACAAGGGGAGTGAGGGGGTTAAGAGACAGAGACAAGGGGAGGGAAGGGGTTAAGAGACAGAGACAAGGGGAGTGAGGGGGTTAAGAGACAGAGACAAGGGGAGGGAAGGGGTTAAGAGACAGAGACAAGGGAAGTGAGGGGGTTAAGAGACAGACAAGGGGAGGGGGGAGAGAGAGAAAATGGGGGCAAGGGAAAGAGAAAGGCAGCATTGGCACATAAAAAGAAATAAAAACTAGAAATACATTTTTTTATCTCATAATTTTTTATTAAAAAAGCAATTTACATATGAATATATACAAGTTGAACTTTTTTCCTATAGGGTAGTCTTATATTCAGGCTTTTAGTTTTTTTCCTAATGGAATATCCAAAGTTTGGGGGGTCGTCTTATAATCAGGGTCGTCTTATAATCGAGCAAATACGGTATTATGCCAGTCAGTGCCCAGCAATAGTGTGCCAGTCAGTGCCCAGTAATATTGTGCCAGTCAGTGCCCAGTAATATTGTGCCACTCAGAGCCCAGTAATATAGTGCCAGTCAGTGCCCAGTAATGTGCCAGTCAATGCCCAGTAATAGTGTGCCAGTCTGTGCCCAGTAATAGTGTGCCAATCAGTGCCCACTAATAGTGTGCCAATCAGTGCCCACTAATAGTGTGCCAATCAGTGCCCACTAATAGTGTGCCAATCAGTGCCCACTAATAGTGTGCCAGTCAGTGCCCAGTATTATGCCAGTCAGTACCCAGTAATAGTGTGCCAGTCTGTGCCCAGTAATAGTGTGCTTGTCAGTGCCCAGTAATAATGTGCCAGTCAGTGCCCAGTAATATAGTGCCAGTCAGATACCCAGTAATATAGTGCCAGCCAGAGCCCAGTAATATAGTGCCAGCCAGAGCCCAGTAATATAGTGCCAGTCAGTGGCACTATATTGGATTTTTTGACAATAGATGAGTCTTCAGTGTCAACTTTTATACTATTATTCAAAAATCAGTCAATTCAAAGAAGAAGTCAAGAATTACCAAGGAAAATAAGTGCATAACATAGCCGAGACTCATAATCAGTCTTCCACACCAGTACTGTGCAGTATTTTTGCTTAGCATATATGTTTAAAGAGTTGTCATCTAAAAATTAATGCTTGCTCTGAGTGTGTCCTGTCTCTCAAAGTAGCCATTTCAGATACGATCTTTTGAGTCATTGGATGCAATCCAACAGCACCCAAGACCACCAGATCATTTTTTCAAATCAGTACTGCCCAAGCATGTTGCTGTTTAGCTTTGGATGCTCAGGAGAGAATTGTTGTTAAGAGAACATGAGGCTTTAATGGCAATGCTTATACTATGCAGGAAAAAAACAAAATTCAAAGAACACATGTAATTTGCTTGAGAAAAATAAAGCCCAAGGCAAATGTATCTCCTGATCACTGTTCTGCACAGATCACAACCAAGCCTGTCTTTGCTTAGATTGCAAGACTGAACAGAGCCTAGCACCGTAAATTATTATTCTGCACTAGATTTGACCAAGTCTTTCACTGCTTAGCTTCCAGAACTGAGCACATGCAGAGCAGGAAGCCTGTAGGCAAGAGATGAGTATTAGACATGTGTATTCGTTTTCGGACAAATGCATTTTCGTCCGAAAATAGCGTTTTCGTCCATTCGTCCGAAAAACGAATAACGAAAATGCTAAACTAACGGAAGACGAATGAACGAATGGTTAATAAACGAAAATCATTTGTCCATTCGTCCATTCGTGCTATTGGCATTCTATAAACTGAAATAGAGTCGGTTTATAGAATACCAATAGCATTACATATACATTCCATAAACCGACATAATGAACGACTTTCGGTTTATGGAATGCATGTAATACTATTGGCTTTCCATAAACCGAACTAGGAAATTCTTATGAATGGGGCTCTCGTTCGGTTTATAGAAAGCCAATAGTATTACACGTATTCTATAAACCGAAAGTCTATAAACCGAAGGTCGTTCGGTTTATAGACTTTTGGCTTATAGAAAACGTGTAGTACTATTGCCTTTCTATGAACCGAACAAGAGCCCCATTCATAAGAATTTCTTATGAATGGGGCTCTCGTTCGGTTTATAGAAAGCCAATAGTATTACACGTATTCTATAAGACGAACGAATAAAACGAAACGAAAATAATGAACGAACTTCGTCTGAAACTAATGCAGTAATGAACGAAATTCGTTTTAGACGAAATAAATAACATTTTCGTCCGAATGGATGAAAACGAAACAAATATTTTAGTTTTGCACATGTCTAATGAGTATTCAATTACATCTTTCATACTATACAGGAAAAGGGAGACAATTTAAAGAAGAAACCAACAGTCACCAGTAAAATTAAACACCTTAAGCACTTTGGGCTTCTACCAGAGGCATAACTAGAAACCACTGAGGCCCCCGACCCCACCATACAACTCCTCCCCAGAATTGACACTTAAATGCGTCCCCCCCAAAAAATTAAAATATATCCAGCCTTTTCAAAAGCTTGAGGTGGACCCCAAATATATGTATATAACTAGCTGCATGTATACTATATAATATTATACTAATATAATATTCAACTATTTTCACATGTAATGAAAACGTTATTGAAAAATTGTTAATTTCTTATTTTTATTGCGTTCCTCTGTACCCACATTGCACCTAAAGGTCTTAACACAACACTATACAGTACCCACAGCACCTGGCTTGTACTCATATTGCACCCACATGATTTGGCATGTAGCAGTGTAAATTTGCCTGCCAGAACATACCACAGTGTCCCTTTGTCACATTGAACTGCCCCCACAGAACATGCCACAGTTATCACTTTGGCTACAGCCAAATTGTCCATTAAAATGCCACAATCAATGTTCCCATTATGCCACAATTATCCTGCCCATTAATATGCCACAGTCAGACTGCCAATTAATATGCCACTATTAACCTGCCAGTTCTTTTGCCCATTTGCTAGTGTTCTTTGCCCATTTGCCAGTTATTTTGCCCATTTGTCAATGTTATTTTGCCCATTTGTCAGTTATTTTCCAGTGTTTTGTTGCCCATTTGCCAGTGTTATTTGCTCATTTTCAGTGTTATTTTGCCAATTTGCCAGTGTTATTTGTCCATTTGCCAGGCAGTGTTTACCCCCCCCCCCCATACTTACCTGTATGCTGCTCGTCGGCCATCTCCTCAGAAATGTTTTCTCCTCAGAAACGCTGCTCGCAGGAAAAACAGCCACTGGATGTGACGTTTCCGGTGGCTGTGACGAAAAGCAGGGTCCGCATGCAATGGATGTAGACTCATGGCTGCTGCCCGATAGTGACTGTCTCCTTGTGAGTCACATGGGCAGAGGGGGCACACAGGGCAGCTGCTTTGGGCCCCAAGAATGAATAGGCCCTGGGCAGCTACCCCGTTTGACCACACTTTTTCTGACTTTTTGAATGAAACAAATGTACAAAGGTTGGAATAACTAAAGATAATTGACTTTTTATTCCTATGAGTATACAGGTTGCAATACACCTTGTAGCATAAGGTGATTTTAGTTGGAATAGGAAATACACAGATGCAGATCCTACTTGGTGAAGTAGGTACTTATACAGGTTATGGGCAATTACTTTGCACAGTTCTTATTCCGCAGTATAGGTGACCCCCCCGAAGTCAGATAAGTATTTATACAGGTTATAGCCAATTACAGAGATGCAGGTTAAGTATTTTGCACAGTTCTTATTACGCAGTATAAGGAAAAATAGTATTAGAAATAATTCGCCAAACAGGGGGATAACCAGCAGGGGTTTATTCAGGATAAGCAGATTTTTTTGGGAAGTGTATCCACAATACTCTACAGCAGTTTCCCTTATGGCACGGGCGTCCAACGTGCGGCCCGCGTGCCAAATGGTGCGGCCCGCTTGAGAGTGGCAGCGGTAGCCGCACCTCTGAGCCTCTGAAATAAAGTGTGCACCGGGATGTCACTGACACCCGGTGCTTCAACAGGGGCAGAGCATGGGAGAAAGCTCCGCCCCCTCGCACTCTGTCCCCGATGGAGTACCGGGTGTAAGTGACATCCCGATGCTCAGATGAAGACTAGGACCTCCATAGACGGAACAATCCCCCTCCCTGCAGATAAAGGTAAACGAGCAGGGAGGGGGAACAAACATAAGGGGGGGGGGGGGTTCTTAAAAAAAAAGAAAGAACAAGAAGCAATGTCTATGTGTGTGTGTGTGCCACAGTGTGTGAATGTTTGTGTGTGTGTGACACAGTGTGTGAATGTTTGTGTGGGTGTGACACAGTGTGTGAATGTTTGTGTGTGTGTGTGGTAGTGTGACACAGTGTGTGAATGTTTGTGTGTGTGTGGTAGTATGACAGTGTGTAAATGTTTGTGTGTGTGTGTGTGACACAGTGTGTGAATGTGTGTGTGTGGTAGTATGACACAGTGTGTGAATGTTTGTGTGTGTGTGTGGTAGTATGACACAGTGTGTGAATGTTTGTGTGTGTGTGGAAGTGTGACACACTGTGTGAATGTGTGTGTGGAAGTGTGACACAGTGTGTGAATGTTTGTGTGTGTGTGACACAGTGTGTGAATGTTTGTGTGTGTGTGACACAGTGTGTGAATGTGTGTGTGTGGTAGTATGACACAGTGTGTGAATGTTTGTGTGTGTGTGGTAGTATGACACAGTGTGTGAATGTTTGTGTGTGTGTGGAAGTGTGACACAGTGTGTGAATGTGTGTGTGGAAGTGTGACACAGTGTGTGAATGTTTGTGTGTGTGACACAGTGTGTGAATGTTTGTGTGTGTGTGACACAGTGTGTGAATGTTTGTGTGCGTGTGACACAGTGTGTGAATGTTTGTGTGTGTGTGACACAGTGTGTGAATGTTTGTGTGCGTGTGGTAGTATGACACAGTGTGTGAATGTTTGTGTGTGTTTGGTAGTATGACACAGTATGTGAATGTTTGTGTGTGTGTGGTATTATGACAGTGTGTGAATGTTTGTGTGTGTGTGACACAGTGTGTGAATGTGTGTGTGTGGTAGTATGACACAGTGTGTGAATGTTTGTGTGTGTGTGTGGTAGTATAACACAGTGTGTGAATGTTTGTGTGTGTGTGGAAGTGTGACACAGTGTGTGAATGTGTGTGTGTGGAAGTGTGACACAGTGTGTGTGTGGAAGTGTGACATAGTGTGTGAATGTTTATGTGTGTGTAAGTGTGAAGGTGTGTGTGTGTGTGTGTGTGTGTGTGGAAGTGTGAAGGTGTGTGTGTGTGGAAGTTTGAAGGTGTGTGTGGAAGTTTGAAGGTGTGTGTGGAAGTGTGAAGGGGTGTGTGTGGAAGTGTGAAGGGGTGTGTGTGGAAGTGTGAAGTGGTGTGTATGGAAGTGTGAAGGGGTGTGTGTGGAAGTGTGAAGGTGTGTGTGTGGAAGTGTGAAGGGGTGTGTGTGGAAGTGTGAAGGGGTGTGTGTGAAGAAGTGTGAAGGTGTGTGTGTGTAGAAGTGTGACACGGTGTGTTAAGAGTGTCAGTGTGTGTAAGTGTGTTTGTGTAAGTGTGACACAGTGTGTGAAAGTGTGTGTGTGTAAGTGTGACACAGTGTGTCGGTTACAGTGATTGTATGTATATATGTAAATATGTATATATGTATGTGTGTGTGTGTGTATACATGCATGCATACATTTACTTTCAATGAAACGTGAATATGCGGCCCACGAACAAACAGATTTACGGTGAAGTGGCCCACTGGAAAACAAACTTGGACACCCCTGCCTTATGGTAACAAACTCATTAGCAGTAGAAAACAATTAGCAGTCTAGATGATTCAGTCCAGCTTAAGTAGTGTCAGATCAGTTAATTCCATCTTTCAGTTTTAAGGCTGCAGTAACTGATTTGCATCGGTACACTTCTGTTTAGCAGAGCAGAAGTGTGTCTGCAGGAAGTGGTCATGAGTCCCATGACAGTCACGTTATTCTGGGTTTGTGGTTGTTTTCTCTTCAGCCTCTAGTGGCTGCTATTGTAGTGTACCCATTCTATTCCTGTTGCCAGCTGCCTCGTTATTCTCAGCCCTTCCCTTTTTAAACCTTCAGCTTATGGTAATCTGTGCCTTTGCATTGCTTTGGTTGCTGACTGTGATAGAGCCTTGTGCCTTTTGCTTGCATTCCTGAATTAATTTGTTGATATTTTGTTGCTGAATCCTGCTACGTTCTGACCACGACTGTTTGCTGCCTGTCCTGACCTGTTTGCCTGCCTTCACTACGTTTTTTTTTGCCACCAGCCTAGATCCTTGCCTGTTTGAAGATTCTCCTGCTTGATCCCTTGGTACCTTCGCCTTGATCCTTCACCTCTGGTCCTGTCTCCTGTTGGTTTGGTTACACTTCGGTATCCCTGTATTGACAGAGTGCAAAAGTCCATTAAAGTTTCAAATATAGTTTAAAATAATTTGTTTGTTTGTTTATAGCATGGCCAAAGCCAGGGTATCCAATTTAAGGCTTGGGAGGCTATGAATTGACTGGAATCTGTCAATTTACTGAGAATTCTATTGAGCTAGCTTGGGAGACAGTCAATCAGGTTTGGAGGTTAAGGAAGCAAATATGTGGCCAGCTAGAGCCAAATCCAGCTAGACTCAATGTGGTTGTGTGGGCCCAGGAACTTTCTATTGCTAGTCTCTTTTCTTAGCATATAACATGTACTTTTTTGAAGTACTAAAGAAAATTGATCTAGTTAATATTATAAGTGTTTAGCTATTTTTGTTTATATTAATGTTTTTATATTGTACAACATTGTTTTATTAAACATTATTATCTTTGTAGCTTTCCAAGTGATTATAAAATTGGGGGTTAAATTGCCAGAATACAATTCTGTCAAAATACCCTAATTAATTGATTAGCTTTTTGAGGTGTTAGAAAATTTATGTTGGTTCCAATAACTGTCTCTTTTGCCTATGTTTGGTGTGTGCTGTACTATATACTGCACTACTTGTGTTAAGCCAGTGTCTCTTTTTTAGTTTAAACAATTAAACAAAAATACATTTTAGAGCAAGCATACAATGCCATCTTGGTACTTTCAAAGCAACATGATCTTAGGCCTTCTTGGAACTCCTAAGAAAGACTCCATTTTGGATAGGTTTTCAGTTCTTTTTTCACACACACTTTTAGATTTAAGTTTAACACAGAGGTTATTGTGAAATCATTTGCACCAAATTAATTCATCCAAAACCATGAACAACATTAAATTTGATTGGGCTTCTAAATACTCTCCCCATGTAGTAGTGACCAGTCATGTCTCTGCTTAGCTTCCAATGTAGAAAGATTGAGCTTGCTCAGAACAGAATCGTTGTAGAAGAGGGATACATTTTAAATGGCAACTCCTATACTGGAAAAGATTGCCAATTCAAAGAACAAGAGGAGAGCCAGTGAAAAAAGTAAACCCTAGAGCAATTGTAGTACAAATTCATCTCTTGCATCAGCACTGTCCAAATATCTCTGCTTAGTTTTGAAGATTAACCCCTTAACGACAGATGACGTGCAAGGCACTTCACGGAAAATCGAGGACTTGCCGACAGGTGACGTGCCTGGCACGTCATGCACTAAATGGAGTAAAGAAAGCGACCAGCGGAGGCATTGTGCAACACCCCCCAAATGTGCAGGGGCGCGCTACGATCACTCCACGGAGTGATCGTAGCAGCCATTTAAAAATGGCTGCGCCCGCTGCACACATGTGCTTAGAAAGCGAACGATCGTTCGCTTTCTAAGCATCTCCGGTGTTGTTAAAGTGCCTC
Source organism: Pelodytes ibericus (assembly GCA_036172795.1). Classification (NCBI taxonomy): domain Eukaryota; kingdom Metazoa; phylum Chordata; class Amphibia; order Anura; family Pelodytidae; genus Pelodytes; species Pelodytes ibericus. The sequence goes on along the minus strand of CM069858.1, from coordinate 103,878,463 downwards.
GCCAGCGAGGCACTTAACAACACCATGCTGCTCCCCAGAGCCGATGGTGGTCGCTCTCCTGAGCGACCCCATCGGCTCAGTAGAAGGGAACGCTGCCTGTACAGGCAGCGCTTCCCTTCTAATGGCAAGAGCATCGGAAGTGAAAGTATTTCACTTCCGATGCTCTAGGGGGAGCCAATCGATGCCGGCACAGCAGATCTATGTGATCTGTGTGCAGGCATGTATGGTAAGTGCTCTGATGAGCACTTACCATACTGTCAAAGGCAATATTACTAAATATTGCCTTTGACAAGTATTGATCTGCCTCCCTCACCTTACTACTTTTAGTAAGGGAGAGAGACAGATCAGATCAAGTAAAAAAATAAAATAAAATAATAAAAAAAATATTTAATAAAATTTTAAACACCAAGGGCTTTTATAAAAGCCATTTAACCCCTTCCCTGCCATTGATCGTTGTGTATGCAGTGATCATACACAGCAGCACATTTTTTACTGTCTGTGCATTTTTTAGGGGTTATTTTTTTTTACTGTCTTGCTGCAGAAGGATTTTTAATTTTTTTTAAACTTTTTTATTACACCCGTCACGTGTTAATTATACCCGCTAGGGGACTACGTTTAACGTAAAAACATTTTTTTAGCTGTCTGAGCGCATGTATAGCGATCAGTAACAGCTGATAAGTGACAATGGCGGGTTGGCGTTTGCTCAGATGAGCATCACCATTCGTCTGGTTAGATCAATATGTGTAAATATTTGATCTGACCCGTGTAGATCTGCCTCCCTCTCACTTGAGTTTTAGTGAGGGAGGGAGACAGAGCTGTGTAATGTAAGTTTTTAATTATAATATATTTAATAGAATTGAGACCCAAAGGCTTTTATAAAAGCCGTTTCCAGTATTTAACCCCTTCCCTGCAATTTATCGCTGTGTACGCAGTGATCTTACACAGCAGCACATTTTTTGCTGTCTGTGCATTTTTTTAGGGGTTATTTTTTTTTTACTTTGATTTATTACAGTATATCAAAGGCTCTTTTAAGAGCTATTAACCCCTTCCTTGCCGTATATCACTTCCTAAGCAGCACATATGGTCACTGCCTAAGCAGTGCATATGGAGCAATCTAGTCGCCGAAGGATTTTTTTTTGCTATCAGCATTTTTTTTGTCAGACTCACTAGGGGTTAATTATACCCACTAGGGGATTACGTGTATTCCTTTTGAAGCTGTCTGAACGCGTGTATAGCGATCAGTAACATCCGATCTGTGGCAAAGGTGGTTTGGTGATTTCTCAGATGAGCATCACCATTCGTCTGGTTCGTAAATATTGTTCTGACCCATATGGATCTGCCTCCCTCTCCTCACTTGAGTTTTAGTGAGGGAAAGAAACAGATCTGTATAACATAATTTTTAAATTGTAATAAATTAAATAAAATGTTAATAAATTGTGAGTCCCAAGGGCTTTTATAAAAGCCATACCTTTTGTATAGTGTAGTGTATTAACCCATTCCCTGCCACTGATCACTGCACAGCAGAACATTTTTTCTTGTCTGTGCATTTTTAGGGGTTAATTTTTTGGTACAGTACTACAAAGGCTCTTATAAGAGCTATTAACCCCTTCCTTGCTCTACATGTTCAAATTCCAAGTTTGAAAATCAAAAAGCGCACCTCTCAAATGTAGCCTTTCAACCCCTAACAAAGCTGACAAAGCTATGCATGGGTGGTATCCCTGTGCTCGGGAGATGTTGCTGAACATATATTGTGGTATTGTTTGTCAGTGACACATACCGAAATATGTGAATTTGTGTCTAAAGTGCAATGTATGTGGGAAAAAATACACAATAAAATGACTACCACAAACTTTGACAAAGGCTGGTGGTAGAATTGGTGCATGGAAAGTGTTAAAATAACACCATTTAAAATAGCCTAGGGTGTCTACTTTTACAAAATATATACTTTTTGGGGTAAAATACACTGTCCTACTTAAAAAAAAGTCCCAAATGAAAGATGGGCTCAGGCTGACTACACGTCAATATTCCAAGTTGAAAATGCGCACCTTCACAATGTGGCCCTTTAGCCCCCAAACAACCCAACAAACCTATGCATGGGTGGTATCCCTGTACTCAGGATATGTTGTTGAACACATATTGGGTTATTGTTTGGCAGTGACACATACCAAAATCTGTGAATTTATGTCTAAAATACAATATTTGTGAAAAAAAACCACACAAAAATTACTACCACAAACTTTGACAAAGGCTGGTGGTAGAATTAGTGCATGGAAAGTGTTAAAATACCACCATTTGAAATAGCGTAGGGTGTCTACTTTTAAAAAATATATGGGTTGATGGGGTAAAATACACTGGCTGGTTTCAAATATGTCCCAAATGGGACATGGGTGCATGGGTGCAGGCGGTCTGCATGTCAAAATTTTAATTTGGAAAACCAAAAACTGCACCTACCAAATTTGGCCTTTTACTCCCCAAACAACCCAACAAACCTATGCATGGGTGGTATCCCTGTACTCAAGAGATTTTGCTGAACACTTATTGGGGTGTTATTTGGCAGTGACACATACCAAAATCTGTGAATTCATGTCTGAAGTACAAGGTTTGTGAAAAAAAACCACAAAAAAATTACTACCACAAAGTTTGACAAAGGCTAGTGGTAGAATTAGTGCATGGAAAGTGTAAAAATACCACCATTTGAGATAGCTTAAGGTGTCTTCTTTTAAAAAATATATGGGTTGATGGGGTAAAATACACTGGCTGGTTTCAAATATGTCCCAAATGGGACATGGGTGCAGGCGGTCTGCATGTCAAAATTTTAATTTGGAAAACCAAAAACTGCACCTACCAAATTTGGCCTTTTACCCCCCAAACAACCCAACAAACCTATGCATGGGTGGTATCCCTGTACTCAAGAGATGTTGCTGAACACTTATTAGGGTGTTATTTGGCAGTGACACATACCAAAATCTGTGAATTCATGTCTGAAGTACAAGGTTTGTGAAAAAAAACACAAAAAAATTACTACCACAAAGTTTGACAAAGGCTGGAGGTAGAATTAGTGCATGGAAAGTGTAAAAATACCACCATTTGAGATAGCCTAAGGTGTCTTCTTTTAAAAAAATATATGGGTTGATGGGGTAAAATACACTAGCTGGCTTCAAATATGTCCCAAATGGGACATGGGTGCAGGCTGTCTGCATGTAAAAATTTCAAGTTGGAAAACAAAAAACTGCACCTCACAAATTTGGCATTTTAGCCCCCAAACAACCCAACAAACCTATGCATGGGTGGTATCCCTGTACTCAGGAGAAATAGTAGAATCTATTTAGCATGTTTTTTCGTTCGCTATTGTCGATGAGGAGAAGTTGTTTCAAATAAAAACAAAGAAATTTGTGTTTTTTTTTTTTTTTTACCATATTTTTTTTTTTTTTTTAACAATATGATAAGATATGATCAAAAAGATGACATCCATAGAAAGCCCTTCTTGTCCCGATAAAAACAATATATAATATGTGTGGGTACAGCAAATGACAAAGAAGAAAATTACTGCTAAACACAAACAGCACAGAAATGTTAAAATAGGCATTGTCCAGAAAGGACAAAAATGTTTCAAAGGCTCTGTCCTTAAGGGGTTAAAGGAGATCAGGTGGGCTCAGAGAATAATTGATGTAGGCAATATAATAGTTGTCAATGGAAACTCTTATACTTTTTGTCTATACGGTTATTTTATTATATCCTGATCCTATGGAACAACACCACCATGATTTCCGCTGGACACACACATGCATTCTGCAAGACATCATCTACAAGTTGCATTATGTGTGTACAGCCAACAGAAGCTGCAGATACATGCTTTGTATAGGCTCCAGAGCAATATATGTATGTGCACAATGCAAGTATAGTTATCATTTGGGATACTTTAATTGTTTCTTTTTTCAAGACAATGTGGTCCTTTAAATAACCTAAATAACGAATTTTGGTCCCTGTAGAGCACAATATAGTGAAAAGTGCTTCCCTGTCTTGCTCTGCTACATGAATGGCAAAGGGTTTAATAAACCCTGTGTGGTGGATTTGCTCCATCCCTATCAAAGACTATGCAAACCCAATCTCTTTATATTTTATAACTCATCTATGACAATGTCCTTAAATGCTATCTTTCCTACATACCTATGATAAATACAGTCACAGATTATAACAACACTGTTCATCTGGAGACATTTACACACATGACGCTACTGATAAATTCTTCAATAGTTTTAGTCTTAGTATTCACTCATCAGCATTTTCTAGGCTTTAATAAATTGGTAAGCATGGTATACTCACACTTAATATTATTCTTTTCTATTTTATTTAAATCTTTGTAATTTTTTAATTTTCTGGATGCTTATCACTCAAAAGCATAGTTCTGTAAATAAAAGCTATTTGGTGCCATCTTGTGGCAAACTGCTCATTAAAGACTATTGATGTATCAAATTAACTATCTTAAATACAATTTAGAACCATTGACATGTTCTTTCAGCTGTAAAACGAATCAGTTGTGAAGTTGATTAAGTATGCTTTATTTCTGTGTTGCTTTTGTCATAGTATAATAAACAAAAGATTTCTCTGTAATAGAACACTGTGTCAACATATAAATCTGACTGTGTTTTATAAATGAAAATTAGGTTGCCAGGTGAAAAACAGTACAGATTGTTTTGCGTGGGCACAGTTGTGTGAAATATTTTGAACTTTACTAAGTGGAATAAATAAAAGGAATGTGCACCCCCTACATTTAGTTTTTTTTCATGATTTTAATGTCAACATACTACAACCTAAACAACAAAAGAATTACTGTGGAAACCAGCCCATATGCAGAAATGATATTGTTGTAGAATATGTGTGCTGATGATCCAACTGGTGGTACAGTTTGGAGGCATATCTCCATATTTTCTGGGTTTGTCCCAACTGAATGGAATGCTAAAAATGTTTGCAATTTCTTTTGGTAATCAAAAAATGGAGCTTACTTTATTGCTAATTACTACTTTCTGAAGTCTTAGCTATAAGTGGCCTGTAATTTGAACACCAACTTACTTAATCTTACTGTGTTAACAGCTAATGGCGCAATGGGTGAAACTTGTGAAACTACTGATGTGGCTTTAGTAAATACTAAAAGAAGAACCAGTCAATGCGCATATGTATGACATTTTCAGTTTTGTACATGCCTATATTATTTTAAACAATGGAATAATATATGGTGATATAAATAACATACACAATTTACATCATATTAAACCATCCATATGTATCTTATAACATTTTCAAATATATAAGTTTAAGCTATCAACAGAACTAAAATTAAATACTTGCTATGAGAAGTTGCAAAAATATTCCCCATGATTCAAACAACAATTTTAATTAGTTCTGATAAAAAGATTCTATGGAACATAATCCATAGTCCCCTAGTCAAAAATATGCCACTACTTGGAGGGCTAAATTATATCACTACAATAGTGTCTGAATATCAACTCACAGTACACTGAGTTTGGCTGTATCAGTATGATAGGATTTGCAGTTCAGACACTATTTGAGGACTGTCACATGTGCAAGTGCCCAAGTGATCCAATGTGATCCAAAAACTGTACCAGAGGAATGCCTAAAATTGGCACAGGGCAGAAAATTTATTTTTACCTAGCTCACATCACCTTCTCAATATACACTATATGGACAAACATTTTGGGACACACCATTTAGTTATTGAATTTAGGTGTTTAAATCAGACCCATTGCCATAGGTGTATAAAATCAAGCACCTAGTCATGCAGTCTGTGTTTGCAAATGTTTGTGGGGAAAAATGGGCCGTTTTGAAGCACTCAGTTAATTCAATCATGGTACTGTCAGTTCATGCAATTTCATCCCTGCGAGATATTCTACGGTCAACTGTAAGAGGTATTATGGGAAAGTGGAAGAGTTTAGGAACAGCAGAAACTCAGCCACATAAAGTCCAAAAGGGGGGGTCATCAAGTGCTGAGGCACATTTGCATGAAAGTCACCCATGTTCTGCTCAGTCCACAGCTATGGAGTTCCAAACTTCCACTGCCATTAATATGAGAAAAAACTGTGTGGTGGAAGCCACATGGAATTCGATTCCATGGCAGAGCAGCTGCATACTCGCATCACTAAGTACAAGGCCAAGTGTTCGATCGAGTTGTATAAAGCATGTCACAACTGGACTCTGGAGCAGTGGAAATGTGTTCAGTGAATCACGCTTCACTGTTTTGCAGTCTGGTGGCCGATTTGGCAGATGATAAGAGAACATTACCTGCCTGACTGTATTGTGCCAACTGTAAAGTTGAAGGTACACTTGAGGAAGCCCCGCCCGGTGAAACGCATCTGTGACACGCCCCTCCTCTCCATATACTTCCGCATCTCGCTTTAATCTTATTGCTTTGCTGTAGCAGACGGACTATTACCATTACGGACGTTGCCCGGGATATCTTCATTTAACTTGTGTGATGGATCGAATAGCTCCTACAGTAGCTGTTTGGACATATCCACGCCTCCATTTTTTGGTACAGGTGACTACTACTGGATAGTTCTACATGTTCATACGCTGTTTGTGAGTTGAAGAGATTCAAACTCACATGTGTTTTAAGTAAGCCTCTTTGTCTCCCTGTTTATATTAAAGAAATAGTGTTTACTGTACTTCACTACGAAATTATTCCTCTTTTTTATGTGAATGCCACGAATCTGTTTGTGCAAGCAAACTATTTATACAAGCAAACTTTGAAGAGTTGAAGCCCTCACCACCTTTGGGAACCTCCTCTTATACTTGAATATAGAGCAGTAATTCTGTTCTTGAATTTGTGAGTACAATACTTACTATCCATATTATCCAGATTGTTTTTTAAATACAGAGAGCACTTTTTTTTCCCCTATGTCTCTTTTTATGCACTGAACAACTGCCATTGTGTGAGATCTGCAATCAAGTATCCAGAATTTTTAAAGTTATAAGTATATTTTTGAGAAATATTTTTATCACAATAAAATAAATTATTTTATAGATCCTTTATCACTTTAATTTATTTTTTATTTTAATATATCACGACATAAATTTATCACTGGTCTTTTTCATATATTTATTATCACTATTGCACATTTGTGTATATTGGTTGCGCTCCTCTCATTTTCTTTTTTCCAACTGTAAAGTTGGAATAATGATATGGGACTGTTTTTTAGGGGCTAGGCTAGTTCCCTTACTTCCAGTGAAGAGAAATACTTAAGCATACCAAGAAATGTTGGACAATGCTATGCATCCAACATTGTGGGAACAGTTTTTGGAAGGCCTTTTTCTATTACAACATGACTGTGTCCCAGTGCACAAAGCAAGGTCCATAAAGACATGTTTGTATGAGTTTGGTGTGGAAGAACTTGACTGGCCTGCAGAGATCTCTGATCTCAAACCCATCGAACACCGTGAATGGATGAAATGGAACGGAGATTGTGAGCCAGGCCTGATGAATGGGAATACATGGAACTGTAACACACATACAGGGAATTCTAATGTTGTGCACATGTGCACTGGTCATCCCACTATAAATATATCCCTAGAGATACTGGAATTACCTGTATTTCCTTTGATGGAACTCACCAACAGAGAACATGTAAAATGTAAGTTTTGCAAAGAGTAAGAAATAAAAGAACTGAAATAAAAGAAGTTTAAAAAATATATGAGTGGTCTTTTGTGTTGAATAAAATATATTATCAGGCTGGACCACACAATTCTACATTAGCAATTAGGAAATCTCAACATAATTACCTAGCAAATAACAATTTTAACAAAGCTATAATGAAATGTTTCTTTTTATTCACATTTTCTCCAGTAACAATTAAACATCTTTAAAAAAAATCTTGTATTTTCTTTTTAATCGTAAAAGGTACAAAGAATAAAGTATTCATATAAAATCTGGTTCAGGAACAATAAAAGTAAATTGTTTTGCTCATACATTTTCTGCTAGATGCAAGTTTGTTCCTGATCAAGTAAAGTTCAAATGTTAATTTATCATAGAAATCAAGTTTTATATTGAAGTAATCTGCAGAATTTTCATCAAATACCCCCCCCCCCCCCCACTCTATTTGTGTTTGTATCACACAATAGAGATCCAACCGTTGCTACTAAATTTAAGCAAATGAACTGGAAGTAGAGTTGTGAGCATTAAAAAAATCAATTAAGTAGATCAATACACCTTAGTCAAGTTATCAAAGACATCTAAGTGATTAAACAGAATTAGATACAAATAAAACCTCCTACATCAAGATGCTCTTTAAGTTTATTTCCCTAATAAAGGAGCATAAAAAGATGTAAAATGAAAGACAATGTGAGAGCGGTAGAAACACTACAATGAAGGCAAAAAAATCAATGAGGTGGAAAAATGAGGGAACAAAGATTGGATTTCATAGCTAAATTATTCTGTTGGATTTCACATCTTGATATTATATTGAAATTTTATGTGCATACAAATTGTATTTCATGGCAGCATTAAAGGGTAGCTTTTTCAGTGCACTTCGTGGGGAATTAGACATGCAAATCCCATTAACATTAATGGGTGTTGTGCACTTAATTCCCTTCAAACTGTGCTGACAATTTACACTAAATCTGCATGTAGTTAACACTTTATCACAAAACAGTTGGAAGTGTCAGCAAAGCATTCTGATGAGAATCCATGTAGTAGAAAAGATCATTGATCTTTGGAGCTCCAAATTGTTTTGAATTTAGAATCATTTTTGTTGATTTCTTAATTTATGGATCATTTACGTTATACATTGTAATTGTTCTAAGACCTTGTAATTGTACAGATTGTATGTACATTGCATCTCACTGGTAAAAAAAACAAAAACCCAAACAGATAGACCAATGTTTTGGGACATCACATACCTATGTTAATTATTACAATTTCCAGTGGGTGAAGGGTAATTACTTTAATCTCAGATTAATATATATGTATTTGTGATGCGCATTTTATTGTCAATGGATTATCTGGCATAATTGTTATCTTTGGGTTTCAGAGGAAAACTTTAAGGGTTTAAGAATACATTTTAATGAAAATGTTGTATGTACTTTGGTATGTGAAATAAGCAATAAAGTAGTAATTGTGTCCCTGTCACCCTTTCTATATTGAATTTGAATATTTGCATTCTGGTCAGGCAGGTGCAGTTGAATATTTGGGTAATTGTGGTAGAATATGCTGTATATTGAAAGGAAATAATTTACTACTTCTGTGTATGATGTTCTCAAAAATTAAAGTTACACATTAGAGGAAAATGCATTCTTCATTTCAAATATTCTAAATACATGATGTAAACATTTCGCGTACTTTAGGTTTGGGATTTAAATGTAAAGGGGAATATCATCTGTTAGATGACAGATAAAAGAAACACATCTGTCACCATGGGTTATGCAAAACGTTAAGATGAGATTGGAAATAACTTTCATCTTATTTGGCAGGAAAAGCTAAATTTACTACTACTTACCATGATTTTACTTTCCTAGTCATAACCATGGCAGCATTATATATGGGTATAGTTCCTCCCTAATCAGCTGACAGGAACAAATATAACCACTTTTAAAAGACTCTACATATGCCTCTCTGCAGTGTTTGTGAATAGCTCTAAGAAAAATCTAAACATCAACAACAAAAATAACAGTGGGACTCAAGTAATGCTGGTTATGACCAGGAAAGGAATATGATGTAAGTATGAGTACATTGAGGTTTTCTCCGGCCAATCATGGCATCATTACACATTGCAAGCTTAGGATCATGGGAAAGAACGCTAACACATTATGCTCCCAAAAGATCTCAAAGGATTTCATCCCAAAAAAGGCTGATTCTAAAGCTTAGGGCAGTAATAGTATTGATCTCCTGAAGGAGAAAGTTTATCGTCATCATCATCATCATATAAATACACAATTTCTCCAACACTATAGCTTAAAAAACGTCAATTGCTTATAATATTACGGTATTCATGGTCCCAGGCTATACCATGTTGAATAATAATCTGCCTTGCTTATCTTGAAAATCTCAGGAGAGAATCTAAACTCAGCAACACTTTTGTCCTGGAAAAAGATTTATGTCTCATCATAATAATAAAAGAGACCCAAGTATATGTATGCCACATAGAACTTCTAATTGAAAAGAAAACAAAGCATTTGTATTAAAACATTCCGTCTAGTGGAGATTAATCTTTAAAGGACAACTACATTTTTGTAACCCTTGCTTCTTTTTTTTGCTCTCCTTGTAGTTCGTAGCTCATTTTCTTTTTTTTCAGCCTCAAATTACAGCCTGGTCAGAGCAAGGCTTATGCAAAGGATTACCTCAGGGTTATACATATGTTGCCTGGGCTTTATCTAGCCACTTAGAACAGCCTGATCACATAACAAAGACTAATTTAACCTAATCACACAGGAGATAAACAGGTGATAGGATTTGTGCAGGGAAGCACATTCACATGATCCCTGGGTTTTCATTTAACCAATTATAGCACTGTGTTTACATAGTAATGTCTTCTGTTAAACTTAGTGTTGCCACCATTTTCTAATAAACAATTGGTCAAAGGGGCGGATTCAAAACACGGAAACAGTGACAGTCTCGCACACACACACACACACACACACAGTGACAGTCTCACACACATACAGTGACAGTCTCACACACACAGTGACAGTCACACACACACACACAGTGACACTCACACACAACCAGTGACAGTCTCACATACACACAGTGAAAGTCTCACACACACACACACACACACACAGTGACAGTTTCACACACACACACACACACACACACACACACACACACAGTGACATTTTCTCTCACACAGACTCTCTCACTCACACAGGCATACACACACTATAGTGCAAAAAAGATAAATGTGCCAAATGGCCCTGTGCAGATTGATCAATAATAATAATAATACTTGCTGTACCACAACAATTCTGCCTTCTGAAGTAATCTCCAAAATACTTTAACAATATACAAAAAACAAATGCAGAATGGCGCAATACTAATACGTATCCACTAGTATTGTGCCATTCTGCGTTTGTTTTTTGTATACACAAACTATATCCAGTAATTTAGAGGCTTTTTGTTAGCAAAAAAATAAACGGGCTCTCCTCTTTGCTAGCGCAGAGAGTGACCCTCATTTTGGCATGGGATCATGATCCCATGCCAAAACGAGGGTCTCTCTCGGTGCAAATATGTACAATTATTTTAGATTTTTTTTTTGTTTTCATTCACATGTGGTTTAAATGTAGCTATTGTAGTGCAATTGTTTTTTTTTTCAACTGTTGTGCAATTTGAATGACTGGACATGTCCGGGGTGTGCAATGTGGGTTATGGGGTATGTACTGGGGTTCTGGTGTAAATCTTGAGTATGCAATGGTGTAATGGGGCATGTCATGGGGTGCTATGGTAAGTCCTGGGGTTGCAATGCGAGTAAGGGGCATGCTATGGGCTAAGTCCTGACTTGGCAATGTATGTGGGATACTGGGATGTGGGATCCATGGATGCTAGAGTAAGTATTCATCCTGTAATGTGGGATATGGGGCATGTCCTTGGTGCACAATGTTGGTTACAGGGCATGTGCTGAGGTAAGTCCTGGGTCTGCAATGGTGGTGATGAGACATGTGCTGGGGTAAGCCCTGGGGGTGCAATATTAGTAATGGCAATCACCACTGACTATGTTGTATTTCGTTATTAATACAGTCATGTATGTATATATATATAAATCCAAGGAAACACACAAAATAACCACGCACACTCACAGAACTTGTAGTAAGAAAATTAGTCAATATATTCAAATAAAGTGCAGGAAAGCATCGACGTTTCGGTTCCCCTGGGTCTTGATAATGGTTCCCAGGAGAACAGAAACGTTGATGCTTTACTGCACTTTATTTAAATATATTGACTAATTTTCTTACTACAATTCCAGTGAGTGCGTGGTTATTTTGTGTGTTTCCTTGGATTGATCCTCTGCCCAACCAATCCTAACACAGATTACTGTATCAACTGTGCAATATTTTTAAAGAAGATTGTGTTGAATGTATGCTGTTATTCACCCTCAGAAAGAGCGATATTTCAAGTTTTGCAAGTGTCCCATTCATCCTTTTTCACCAAAACCTGAGAATTGTTTTCATACAGTCAGCCAGTCTTGGCCGACATAACACTACAGTATATATTCTCGAATGAAAATCTTTGTATCCAAAAAGCATATTAATACCGTAAAGTTTTGTCCTCAAGATTGGACTTTTCCGGGTCTTAATCTAATGAAAAGTAAATGTCACAAACATCCCCAGGGTGTAGAACACCGTAACCTAAAAGTCATCCTTGTGTTTACTGAAGTTCTATTTCACCAGTTAACATCAACGGTCTGCCTGAGATCAATTAAGAGTGTTTACTGTATGTTAAATGGACTGTTCTAATTCAAAGAAATACTATTAGGTAAATTTACCTTGCTTGAATGTCTATGAAGTATATTATATTGTAGAAAATAGTTAAAAAAACAACAACAATTTTCCAAGGAAAATAAATCTAATGATTTGTAAACTGAATTAGAAGTAGAAAACACACATATATAGATGTTAGGACTGCTTTTATTAAGAATGTGTGCCCTACAACAATATAAATAAACAAAATAACATGACTGCTCAGGGCCTATGCCATAAAACCTTATCCAGGACTGTACCCCCAATAAAGAGACACTACACAGTTGGTTAGGAGAAGGGCACGACCACAGCTTTATTAACAATTACCAAACAGACAACATTATACAACCAGCCAGCTGTAGCCGAAGCTACAGGCAGCTCCTCCAATGGTAAATATGAGCTTTGCTCTGGCCATGCCTTAAGCCTCAAGCCAGAGCTTATCTCCCCAAGCCTCTAAGGCAGCATTTCAACTTGAATTATCCAATCGCTGGCCAATGCAGTGGCTTGAATTAACTCAATCGCTGATTGAGCATTAAATATGTCCAGTCCGATATCATTGAGGTGCACACCATCTGCTCTCATAATATCCTCATTCGGGCCCTCCCGCTTCTTCTGCCTAACCGCAATGACACCAATTCAGTGCACACACGTAGAAACTTGAACATTAAGCTTGTGCCAGCAACGCTACAGTGCCTGTTTACGCGGGGATCATGACCATATTGTCCTGGGGATAACCTATGACCAGACTAAAGTAACATCTATGAACAAGGAGAGACAACTAGCCAAATCCTGCTTAAAATTGTTAATCAAATCAATGGTTCGTGTGCGCCCCACATCATGAATGATCAAAATCACAGGGCTGGAATGAATCCTCCCCAGTGCACAACACTCCCTGTAAATTTGAGCCCACTTCAAGCCTCGCAACCCCCTTCACTGCACCCTCACCAAATCTGTGGACACCCCAAAATTACACCTGTAGGGCCTTTTATATGCACGCCTCACTTCCCAATGAAAATAGGAGGGTCTCAGGATCCAGACTAACTTGGGAGAGTGACCTATGAGAAATCACAATAAATGCGGGCATACATAAAGCCAAAATCTAGACAACTCCCAGTGACCCAACCTCCTAATGTCCCTGTCAGAAAACCCCAATGCCTGATAAATGATAATGAGAAAGAACTCGACCATCAACGTGCAGAGAGAGCGAACCATCTCCTACCAGATGCATGTGCTATGCCATACCCACTTAACACCACTCGCCCCTTAGAGCCTGAATTGTGATGCATCTACCCTTGCCTGCCTGATCAGTCTTGGAGCGACGCAGCCAAACTCACAGAGAGTCCCGCAGACCTGTTACATCGCCAACGCGCAACAGCGCCTCACCCACAAGCCTAGGCATCACCAGCTTGCCTACCCTGAATGCGCCATAAAAAACAACAAAAAGGCAGAAAGAAATAACAAAACCTCATAAGTTGAGGCACAGACTTCCCCTAGAGCTGCTAATAACTTGCCCCACAACTCAACTGAAATAGGCCTTTGCAAATTCGGGCACTTGCTCTTCTTCCACCCCTTAATCATTTGCTTAATTACAAAGTCCTTTTTAATCTACCCCACCACCCTATTATCTTGAACAAAAAGGAAAGCTCTGAGAAATATCTCTACACTAGACAACAGCCTACCTTGATGATCCCAAAAACTGAATTCCCGATTATCTATGCTTACCCAAAGTGTAGGAATTCCAAGTCTGGGTCAAAACTGACTCCTGCACTAGCATAAGCAGCTGTCCGAAGTGATGGTCCATAATCTCCTCGGGCAGGCCAACCCTGATGGAGACACTGCTGGCACAAGCTTCCCAAACCTCTCCAGCTGCAATCGAGACAAGGAATCAGCAATGTTGTCAAGGGTACCTAACATATTAAGTCTTCAAACATAGATTGTGCCACAGACATAGCAGCACAAGATGGCCAAGTAACGACAATACAGGGAGCGAACTAGCCATGGAGCGCAAAAGAACCTGAACCACACTCATATTATCTGTCCGGAAGCAAACCCATCTGTTCATCTATTCCTCTGCCCAGAGCTCAACTGCAATCACAATTGGGAAGTGAGATTGCCTAACAGATTCATCCTATTATTGAAACGTTCGAAAAGCCCTGACTCCGTGCACCATTGTGCCTGAAAAAGCCCTAGCGTAACTTCTTTAAGTAACTTGTCCCAAACAGTAACCTTATTAAACTTACTGATGTTAGGTTATCAACCATACAGGGCTCATACGACAGCATGAACTCCAAAACACGTCACAAAAACCGTCGCGCAACAAGGATGCTTCATGGGCCCTTGGGTAGCGAACAAGCCAGGGGAGCATCCTTTGGATGATCACCGGCATCCCCACTCTTCGTGGTATCATCTCTGGCAACACGTGCCATGGGGAGTCTGCCTCTTTTAAAGCATTGGAGGGCCGGGTGCACACCCCCAGAGGTAGCACATGCATGCTTAATTCTGCAGGAGCCATACCAGTGACAGTGGCTCTAGTTGTAGAGCCCCAAAAAAACTTTTTTCTTAACGGCAGAACACACGACGAAAGGTCATCAGAAGCAGCCATAAACTACTGTACTGTATTTAAAAATGACGCAATGTCACACGCTGTTGAAAGTACTGGTCGTATCAGAACCAGCACTGACCCCCGTACACTTTGTAAATCTCCCAAATCCAGATACGTGAAAAAGTGACTGACTGTGCACCAGAAACACTTCCAATACTCGTA
Source organism: Pelodytes ibericus (assembly GCA_036172795.1). NCBI lineage: Eukaryota > Metazoa > Chordata > Amphibia > Anura > Pelodytidae > Pelodytes > Pelodytes ibericus. Next base: position 103,863,237 of record CM069858.1, on the reverse strand, counting down.
AATCAGAAAGCCTTGCAACCAGTTGCAAAACATTCTTGGTAACTGCTTGCTTCTAAAGCCCTTTGCTCATGCCAGACCACCTAGGCCTGTCTACGGACTCCCTATCCAGTATAAATAGTGACAACAGTTCAACATATTCCCTTTTAACAATTTTCTCCCACACCTCCCCCAGTACATGCAACTCTAGAGGAGAGGTTGCCTGTGTGCTGCAACTGCAGCAGAGAGCGCAATAGCGATACAAACTTCGAGTCTGCAAATGCAGCACCCCTAACGCCCTGCTGTCCCCCCAAACCTCCCAAGCCCCCGTTTTCATACTCACGTGGATGAGCAGGAGGATGCACTCTGGGGCCAAGGAGCCAGCAGCTGGCCAGTGTTCATTCAGGGCCGTACCCCTGACAGCTATATCTGCCTCATTAACGCTCCGATGGCTGTGAGTCCCCTTAGGGCACTGTGCGGAGCCACCATCTTTTCTTTAGGGAAAGGGGCCATCCAAAAACAATGAATTCACCTATTCTAAACATATTGTACACAAAAAAAATGCGACAGAGCCCTTCTTCTCTACATTCATTCTTAGCAGAGGGCTGGGATTTCAAAAGTGAAAAGCAGGTTACTGATTGGCTGACTCTTGGCAGTCAATCAAAATCTTCCCTTTCCATCCGTATGATTGGTTGTTTTTTGAAAACAGAGGCCTGCATTTCATTTGTGAAATCCCAGCTTGCCTGGGTTTTAAAAAAATATATATATATTTTTAGAACAGATGGATTAATATTATTTTTGGAAGGCCCTCAAGATGAGGATTGAGGGCACTGAAGATGGCATCAGACAATATACATACATATACACATACATACAAACATACACATACAAATATTCTGGGACATTTTCCACTTCACAAATTTTTTATTTCAGATCTTAGCCATAAAAATAAAACTGACAGACAATTTTATAAATGCATTGTTACTGAATTTGATAATTTGCTTTACCTGACTTCTTTGTATCAAACCTTTGTGTAGAATTGTGTTGCACTCAGATGACTGCCGCAGAATGGAAAGGCGGTTTGAAACAAGGGAATGAATATCGAGACCTATTATTCATATTGGATTTTTTTTTTCACTTTAATATTTAATTCAGTTGAGAACATAAATTCATTCTGACAGCTGTAGTTTGACCTTCCAAATAAAAGAAATATATTGCTCTGTAATTAGCAAAATTAACTTTGCTTAGTTGCTTTTCTCTTGCATTGAGAGAAATTACTGGCCTGGTGAGCAATTAAGTGACCTAACATGTCAGATCATAAAAATGTGTTACACACGCTTTGTTTGGAATGACAGACTAACCATAAAGGCAGTATTGATGCAGACTCCAACCTCTTGCTTCATTTTTAGAATTTCAAAATTAAATAATTAACATTGATTTCTAAAATACTCAGGCAATTGTTGTCATTATAACTACATTTTATATGGTATATAATTCATACAATGTATCAAGATTTGAAAAATACCGAGATTCAAAAACAAGTTTTGTAGTCAATGTGTATTATCAAACTTCGTAGTGGGAATGCATATATTGTAAAATTTGCAACTAACCACTCACCTTTTCTTTGTGTTCTTTTATTAAAAGTTCTCTATAGTTACAGTTCACACATGCAAGCTGTTCAACATTAAACACTCATAGCGTTATAGAGTGATGGATTCCTATATAATTATAGATAAGCTTCTAGTACAAGTAACTCTTTTTAATAGAATTATAGCTCTACCCATTTTAAATCCTAATGTCTTACTTTTATTGATCCAATATAAATATGGTTGTTTGGTGTTAGGTATCGACATAGTAATCCCTTCAAGACATTGTATGGTGCCAGGCAGGGTTGGACTGGGAACAAAAAACAGCCCTCGAAAAACAATTGTAAACCAGCCCCATAGCATAGCATTATTAAACCAGCCCCATAGCATAATATAATATATTTGTTCATAAAAGGGAAAACCATGCATGTTAAAATCACATCTGAAGTATGTACAGAAAGTTATATGAATTTGCCTGTGCAGAGGTTTATTTGAGGGCAGTGTTTGAGACATAACACCCAGAACTTACTCCAGCACCCAGAACTTACCCCAGCACTCAGATTGTCCTCACAGGACATCACCCAGCACCCATATTACTCTCACAAGACTTGACACAGCACCCATACTGCACCTACAAGATTTGACCCAGCACACAAATTGCACTTAAAAGATTTGACTTTTTTGGGAGGGGAACTGCCCATGTTGGTCTGTATTTTTCTCATATCTGTAGTCTCTCTCCCTCTCACTTCTGTAGTGTCTGTCTCTCATTTCTGTAGTGTGTCTGTCTCTCTCTCTCTCATTTCTGTAGTCTCTCTCTCTCTCGCTCTCTCTCTCATTTCTGTAGTGTCTCTTTCATTTCTGTAGTGTCTTTCTCTCATTTCTGTAGCATCTTTCTCTCATTTCTGTAGCACCTCTCTCTCATTTCTGAGATCTGGTTTGAGCACTGGAAGGTCATGTGATCCTGACGTTCTGACATAAGATCAGTGTGCGGGTAGCGCTAGAGAGGTAGCATGGAAGGCACCATGCTGCCTTCTTGCGTGGAGATGCTGGTGAGAAAATAATTTTTGATCTCCCCAGCCAGTGTCTCTGCCAGCACAGATGTTTTTTTTTGTTTTGTTTTTAAACTTCTCTTTTTTTTCTTTTTTTTTAAAGGGCCAGGGCCTCAGTGGGCCCCCTGGCCCATTGGGCCCATGACTGGGATATCGCCCGTCACCTGCTGATGGCGGCCCTGGCCATGGGTGCAATATAGATGCACAAAATGCTGTGGATACTGTATGGTGCTGTTTTAAGTTCTTTAGGTGCAATATAGGTGCACAGGAAGGGAATAAAAATTAAATTTTTCAGTTATATTATATATAAAAATAGTTGAATATATTATGAAAATAGTTGCATATAATATTAAAAAGTTAACATTTACATACAGTTGTACATTTCGGCTTTAAAAAAATTGGGTTGAGGGAGGCCCACTGCTAAAGACATTGCCCAGGGCCATCTAGGACCTTGAAGAGGGCTTGCCAATGCCAAATGTGACTACCTAATTTGTGTGCTTGTTTGAGATCATTTCTGTGAAACCTGAATTTTAATCTTTTTTAATTGATATATTATTTTTAGTTTTCTTTGAATCTTATAATTGTGTGTTGATAAAAGGCTATTTCTTTGTTGATTACCTATTATAAAGTACACTCTAAGGATATATATATTTTCATTTAAGTTTATATTTGTGCCTGATCTTTAGTTATTTAATTTTGTAATATAAAATATGTTATTATTTTTGAACCCATTCTTACATTTTGTTGTAGTTTGTTAATTATACCCATTTTTGCATTGTGGCAGCATTTATCTATGTATTTGTATCCTTATTTTCTGTCTCATTTTGTTTTTTTTATTATTATTCAATTTTTCAAGATTCGTTTTTTATATATACTGATTATTTTTAAACAAAAATTATTATCATTTTCATTTATACATTTTTTTCATCGTTTTTTCTTATTATTAAGTGCTAAACCCACAATTTGTTTTCTGAAACATATCCTACAAAGTAGTGTTCTTGGAAAGAAGCAACAAATAACTATTACTGCTTACTCCCAAAGATTGGGACAAGGGAAAATAAGAGTATTTCACATATGATAAACACATGTTCGACATACTGAAAATATGTCAATGAGAACTGCCCTTTTATGGACACACTATGGGTTTTTATCATGAAGCACTGAAAACGCAAATTCAAGTATCCAAATATTGGTTCATTACCTGTCAATTCGATGATGAGAATTGCTCCATAAACCGAGCTGTATCACCAAAATCCACCTGAACTGACAAGAATTGAACTGACTGGTGAGCGAATTTCCTGAACTGTCTCAAAATGCACTGAAACATCCATTTTTCCATTGTAGAATTGTCTAGAATTGCCCTTAGCTAAATTGACCCAAAATGTACCAAAATTAACCAATTTTTCACAATGTTAACAGAGCCAAGTTAAATAAATGTATAATAAATAACAGAACATCCCTTTCTGCCCCCCAGGGCACTGCAATCACCTGGTGACCACGTGTGCCATATTGAAGAAGAGCTCCTCCAATATGGCTTGTCCTGTGTCCAGCAAGAGAGCAATTGAAGTGATTAAAATAGTCTTCAATCACTCTGAAACTGTTGCTTGACTGCCCGTAGAGGCAATGAGAAACATTACAGTATATCAAAAAAAGCTAACACTAAGGGTTAGGGTTATAATTAAGATTAGGGTTACAGGTGGGTTAGAATTAGGGTTAGTACAAGGGTTAGATCAAGGGGTGATCTAACCCTTGGGTGGGGTCAAAATGTCACTGTAGGAGAAAATGGTTAGGAAACCAAAAAACACTAATATTGGTTACTGCACTATAACTTGAAAAAAAAAACATAGAAAAAATATAAACATATATTTCTAAACTCAGGACAAATATTAGAAACTATAAAGATGGGGTCTTTTTTACCATTTGTAATTGTATAAAAAAAATCAGGTCAAAGTTATAAAAAGTGTGTGTGGGGGGGTGGCATATTTTCATCATATTTTACATAGTTTATATATTTTTATAGTAAATTATATCATATGATGAAAATAATAGTATTAGTATAGGGCCACTAAACTGGTTCATGGGTTGAAGGATAAAACTTACCAGAAAAGGTTAAAGATTCTTAACATGTATAACTTGGAGGAAAGACGTAACCGGTGGGATATGATAGAAACATTTAAATACATAAAGGGAATCAACACAGTAAAGGAAGAGAGTATATTTTAAAGAAGAAAAACTACCACAACTAGAGGACATCATCTTAAATTATAGGAGCAACAATTTAAAAGTATTATCAGGAAGTATTACTGTACTGAGAGGGTAGTGGATGTATGGAATAGCCTTCCAGCAGAAGTGGTAGAGGTAAACACAGTCAAGGATTTTAAGCATGTGTGGGGTAGACACAAGGCTGTCCTAGCTATAAGACCGGGAACTGGGGACTAATAAAAGTATTTAGAAAAATTGGGCAGACTATATGGACAACAAAACACATACGGTATAATTGGAATTCCAGCCAGGGTATTACCCTTATATATATATATATTCTGATATATGTGACAACTGCTTTAATATGGAGCTGCTCTCGTGTGGGTAAAAGTTTCCGATGTGATGAATTATCATTTTTTGTAGCTTTGTTGCTGTTGCTAGACTGTCCCTATAGGCAGTCAGCAACATTGCAATACAAACAAATTTGCCTTAGATTTAGTTTTAGGTTTAGGACTAGCATAAGGTTTAGGCTTAGGGTTATATTTATGGTTAGGAATGGGTTCCAAAGGTCACCTTAGGAGAATATGGTTAGGAAACAAAAAACGCTATTTCTTTCAAAAACAAAAGAAAAAAATGTAAACATGGCACGTTTCTAAACTCAGGACAAAAGTCAGAGATTATTTAGATGGGGCCTTTTTTTACCATTTGTGATTGTGTAAAAGATTTTTCTGGTCAAAGTTCGAAAAAGTGTGTTTTTAACTCCTTGCCGACAATGGACGGACCTAATTTGACCTGCAGTTAAACGACCGGTGTTTGCCATTTAAGACCGCAAAGCACCACTAAAATGATGATGCTTTAATGCCTTGAGGTCGAGGCATTACACAACACCGAAATCTGGGGGCCTAGGACACCCGCGATCACTACACGGAGCAATTTGCAGCATGCTCCTCCAATATGGCTGGCTGCTGCCCTCTTGTGGATAGAGCATCTGATGCTGTTGCTAGAATGCCTAGAGGCAGTCAGTAACATTGCAATTTAAAAAAAAAATGTTTATTATTTTTTAGGTTTAAGTTAGAAAAAGTGTTTTTTTAATTTGTTCATCATGTTTTATGATTTTTTGTTGTAGTAAATTATAAGATATGATGAATATAATGGTATCCAATGAAATCCCTCCTTATGCTAGTAAAAAAACAATATATAATTTGTGTGGGTACAGTAAATGAGAAAGAAGAAAATTAGAGCTAAACAGAAATCCTGCAGACATGTTAAAACAGCCCGTGCCACCAAGGCTAAGTCACGGCCAAAAATCCATGTGACTGAGGGGTTAAATATAGTATCGTTTTACACTGTTTATTATATGTACCTTTATAACAAAAAACAAATTTTGAATTAAAAAAAAAATGGTCTCTCAAAATGCTGTTACTAACAAAAATCAGTTTAAACATATGCATATTAAAATTAAAGTTTATTGACTAGAATACATATTGGCTAGAATACATGATGTTAAAAAAATAAGGCACTTTTCCTTTTAAAAATGATTTGTGTTTTTCACTGTATCACTAACTCACTAGTGGAGTCAGGGCCGGCGCCACCGTATGGCTGCTCAGGCAGCCGCAGCGACTGGGACGCCAGCTCTGAGGAATAAAAAAAAATGCCGGTAGAGTCACTGGCTAGGGAGATGATCTCCTCTCACCAGCCCTCTACATGGCCGCTGTGAAGAAGGGAGTTTTACCGGGTCCTGTGTACAAGGAAGTCCCCAAAGTCAGATGTCAGACATAGGAGCAGAGTAACTTTCTCTATAGCACACCAGAGGTCCTTGAGGTGCAGGAGGATGTTACCTGCTGAGGATTTTGGGGAATGTTTCCTACCAAAACTAGTTTGTCTCTGGTACGGTAAAGAGAGGGAGGGAGCAGAGATCAGTGTCTTTTGGGGCTATTCACTAAATGGTGAGTTACAGCTGAGATGAAAATTTTGGTTATACATTATGCAGAGACAATCCTAGTGAGTTTGCTCAATAGAGGAAACCCACCAGGTTTGTTCCTGCACAATATATAGTTAACATTTTGAGATGAAATGTTCAAAGTTGAGTGACTAGACCCCTTTGTGGAATAGTTCTATACTGCTCTACACTGGTTGAGAATGCGGAAGGACAGAGAGGGAGAAAGAGATCATGGTTGGAGATAAAAAAGGGAAACACGCTAAATAGGTAAGGGGGTAAAAATGAATAAGGAGATGGAGGCTTTTTATTCAGGTTTCAGGTTTTATCATCTAATCAGAAGAGCTTGCAAACTGCCTGAAGTCCTGTTGTGGAACTTTAAAGATAGGATGTGAACTGGACAGATTCCAGAATTTTTTTGTATTGGGGTTAATTTTAGTGTTAGTATTGGGGTTTAGTGTTTAGTGTTAGTATTGGGAATCATTTATTAAGGGGGGGGGGTTATTTTCTTTTTACTTGTACATTTGTAAGAGCTGACAGTTCAGCGCTGAACTGTCAGCTCTTACATAGCCGCGGCCGCGTTATTCTTCATTGCTGACAGTTCAGCGTTCTAACTGCCGCGCTGAACTGTCAGCGATGAAGATGCGGCGCGGAAGTGTCCTAGACCCACAAGCAAGGCCACCTTTTCCATTGAGCACTATTTATACCAATAACATACAGGAAACCAGTGTGATACACAAGCTTTCTCATGAAACATTGATCCTTTGAAAAATACATCCCATTAACAACTGTGGAAATATATATATAATACCTCTATGTATCCAGGACTTCTACCATAATCCATCCTGCTTTTGATGAAGAATCGCGACGGGTAAACCCCACATATAACATGCACTGTTTGTAATAAGACCCGGTCTCTACTGCACATTTTACTTGTGATTTCAACACATTTGTGTATTTTATTCTGTATATATGGTGTTACACTATGCCCCATCTCTCTACTCATCCATGTGTTGTTTTCATTCTCTGGTGAGACACTCAGACCTGAGATCCTTATTGAATTGATTTGGTGACCTACTTACTAGATTGGGTCAAGTCAGTTTATGAACCATTTATTTTCTTTTGTTTAGGATGATGCGAGTTGAAGCGAGTCGTAAGTCTGGGGAGTAAGAAAGAGCCAAGATGGAGCAGCAAGACTAGGGGAAACATTAATTGGAATGGGAAACCAGGGTCTCATGCAAGTGGATTAGCGTTGAAGGCACATGGTAAAATCCATAAAGATGGCCAAGTGGATACATATATCCTCCCATCCCCAAATAATGACATCATCATCCTAGAGCAACTAACTTTTGTCATCATTTGGAGTCAGTCTGTTCCAGCAGCCATCTTGTTTGGGGCAGGATACAAATTCAGGTAAAACAATATTTTAATCTTTATATTCGCATTGTGCTAAAATGGACAAAGATTGTCACCAGACTAGATGGCGGGAGACCACAAGCCCCTGAAGTTGAAATTGGCATCTCTCAGTATCCTAGTTTGAGGACAGGAGAAAACCTAAGTGTCCACTCTGGCAACCAACATGGGTGTGGTGAATTATCCAGTAAATATAAAGATTAAATGTTTGTACCTCCCTGGAGATGAACATGTCAGCCATATGATTTAAGAATGACAGGTTCACTTCACGCTACTAAATTAATGCGGCGTGTTAAGAATGAGATTTTTGGGGGATATTTAGATTTTCCCAATTGGTACCTCTCCATGAAAGTCTGCAACATATCAATGTGTAACATTATTCTAGTTTCCTGCCTAGTAGAACCCAGCCTCTACAGAAACATTTAGATAAGGATAGACTTGAGATATTGCATATATTATTTCCAATAAAGTTGTAGAGGGCAATAAAGGCCTAGTAATATTCATACACACTGCGGTATTCAGGAGGTCAGGATCTCATTGTGCTCGAGGGTCATTAGCCCCAGACTGCCCCAATCTGCCTCCACCTGCACTCATGACACAGCTTCGAAGGAGTATGACTGTCACAGAAGACTTTGAGGGACATGACATCATCAATAGGATGAGCACAGTGCAACAAAGAGGGTAACGGATGGGCACCAAGTCCACCATGTAAAAATGCAGTCCAAAATCGAGTGCCAGTGCTGTCATGACATAGCCAAAGCTAGCCGAGATAGAGTGCTATGTCTAAAAAAGAAGGCTCCTTCGCACTGTCTACTACAGTTCACAATAGTTTTAAAAAACAGGTTAGTAAGGGAGGGAACTATGTCTCTCCGCCTGTTGATCATTAAAGAGGGACTAAGCCATCCTAACAGTTTATTATTCAGGCAGAAGAAACCTTCAGAATGAAGCTCCCATGGAGCACCATTCACAAGTGATTCCCATTTAATTCTTCTGGAACTCATATGCTGACTTCCAGGCTGCCATGTTGCAGAGTTTGTTCAATGCAACCTGGCAGACCCGAATGGTGGGCTATTCCCGTTTTCATGAATAAAGCAGTAAGATTAAATTATATATAGATTATGTCTTTGCTCTGGGATTTAATATACACAAATAAATGCCACAAACCTATTCAAATGTATTAATTGTAGTTTAATACTAAAATGTGTCTTGTGTTTCCTTGTCTAATTAATGATCATTTAGATAAGTATTGACCTGGTATATTGCATGTCTTATTTCCAGTAAGGTTGTAGAGGACAATAGTCATAGTCATAGATACTGCTGGACTCAGGAAGTCAGGATTTTATTGTAGAACAAAGAAATACAAAAAAAAAAACCAGTAAGATATACTGTGGTATAAATATTGATAATAAAACACCTTTGGTGAGTATTGTGTGATGACAGAATGAAACAGCATACTCACCAAAGGTGTTTTATTATCAATATTTATACCACAGTATATCTTATAGCGCACTTTTTGTATTTCTTTGTTCTATATATTGTTTTTTGTGTGTAATATAGGGACACACTGCTTTAAGTGCTGCTAAGATTGTGACCTAAGCGCTGGTATCACTGTTTTACTTTTACATAGGATCTTATTGTGCCTGAGGGTCAGTCACTGGAAGACTGCCTCTATCTGCAGCCATGACACAGCTTTGAGGGACATGACCTTCACAGAAGACTTTCATGGACATCATCATTAGGCTGAAGATAGTGCACCTGGCCATGATGGTTCTAGAGGACATAGGATGGACGCCAGGTCGATCATGGAAAAAGGAGCCCATAATGGAGTGCAAGTGCTACCATGACATAGCCAGGGTTATATTTAACTAGAAAGGCCATAGATAAAGCACTAGGGCCACGTGTGTTCCATGAAGAAAGGCTAAATTTCAATAGTTAACTCCTTTGCAACAAATGACTTCACGCCCATAATTACAATTAGTGACAATTGACATGTCACTAATAACCAAAGGTCTCTTTATTTATTTTTTTTGTGTTGCTACAGGTATAGGGGGAATCCTATGCTTTTTCAGGATTAAACCCCACACAGGGATGCCAGGGAGCAAAGGAATTCTTACAATAAGCATGGTTGGTAAAATTGGTATGCATGACAGATTGTTCCAAATGACATGACTGAGGATATACACATGTCTACATTGTGAATTAGAATTGAAACAGCTGGGAGATTCAAAGTTATTGTTTTGCAGAAAAATAACAACAACCACATAGCCACTGATGAGATGAGCCAAGCCATATACTAACCACTGCTGCCTGTCACAGAGTAGCAGCTTTTCACATTTAAGTCTTTCAGTTTCAAAGAGACACCCAATGTATATAGCTATCACTTTTGAATGTAGCTCACTAGGAGCCATTCTAATAGACCTTTAAAATGTATTAAGCCTGCAGGCAAGAAAACTTTCGCGATAGATAGATAGATAGATAGATAGATAGATAGATAGATAGACAGATAGATAGATATCATTATGACTTTGTGACTTTGTGACAGGGACTGGGTATTTTATGTATTATTACATTCCATAGTACCAGCTGGATTTGGAACGTCTTGGTCATATTTGACTATATTAAAGGCTGTATATTTATAACAGCTGATTCAGCATGAAGGAGGTAGCAGCTCTGTGTCTGTTGAAAGGTTGTAAAGCATATAGATGATATGTGAGACCCCCATGCTGTGCAGTAAATCTAACATAGAGCAGCTAAAATTACATTTTTAAAGATAACGTGGTATGAGTTCATAAACTTAAATCTTTTAAGTTTTGTATTTAAAAGGGCAATACAAACATGTTTGGGTCTATTAAATAAAAGTTGAGCTTGAGTTGCTAGTGTGTGGAAATCATATGAACATGTCATCTCATCGACTGTTCATTGTACAGTTGCAAACCTGGTGAGCTTTTTTTTTTTCTTTTTGGAAAACTCAATGTTTTATCTAAAACATTTTAATATCACTTCAATTCACCTGCCACTAACCTTTTAGTGAATTGACTACATAGCTCCATGTGAATTATCCTTTTTAATGTATAATAAAAAAAAATATGCTGACACATTTCCTTAAACTATTTAGCTACCACCTGATTGTTTATCCTTCCAGTTCTGTCATAGTACAGCTCTTTCTTAGAGTCCTGTTTAGTTCTTTTGTGTCTTAGAATTGTATTGTTCTCTGTATCTTAGCTATCTGTTGTTCTATTCCTGGTTTTCTTTGGCTCCACCTTTGTCTATTTGCTTCTATATAAACCATTCCCATTTATGTTAAATGGTTTAGTTTCCTGTTTGTGGTCTCCTGTAGTCTCCAAGCTTCTCTCTGTGCAGCTCAGTTTACAGGTTTGTTTGTGTGTATGTGCAATGTAAATCTTTTAATTCTGTAACAGTTAGGGACTTGCCTAATTGTGAGGTACCTTGACATGTCTGGCAAGCTTAAACATCATTTGGCCAATTGGTGTAACCAAATCCCTACCACTTACTATCAGTAATGTTAGGTTAGTTTCTGTATTTATGTTTGTTCATTTGTGTGTTTCTGTTTCCTGTGTTCTTTAGCCTCTGTGGGTTGTATAAGTGCACTTTATATGTGCTCTGCATTGTATCTATGTTATTATCTGTAATGCCTGTCCCTTGAATTGTTTAGTGTTAGTTTCTACTTGCCCTACTCTAGTCTGTCCAAAATGCCAAATGTAGCCAGCCTGATATTGATGTGGTAACCGCACCTCCATGGCATGCCTCCATATTGGGGCAAACAATCTCTAAAAACAGGTCTGTCAGTGGGGATTTGCAGAAATGGGGACCAGGTTTGCACCAAGTTATGCTAACCTATTCATGGATTTGTGGGAGTCTTTATATGTGGGAAATGCCAACCCCTACTGTGCAAACCTGGTCACCTGGCGACGATGCATAGATGATTTGGAAAGGATTGGAGGCAGGTTTAGAGATTTTTTAAACTTATCTTAATAACAATGATTGGAATCTGAAATTCACTTTCACACACAGTGTGGAAACTATAGATTTCTTGGACCTTAATTTTTATGTAGAGGACAATGCCCTGAAATCTAAAACCTTTTTAAAAAAAAGTAGATAGTAACAACTATATAGACAAAATGAACTGTCATCATCATCTGAACTGGCTTAGGAACATACCAAAAGGCCAGTTTAGAAGAAGAATAAGAAACTGCAGTGAGATAGTATTTTTTAGATACTGAAAAAAAAAAAAATACTGAAAGGTATACTGATAGGTTTAGCCCAAAAAAATTACAAAGAACATCTTGAGATAGCCGTAAAAGAAACCGAGAACATAAACAGAGAGGACATCCTGAAACCAAAGATAAAGAATAAGTCAGTCATTAAGGACTTCAGTATGTTTTTTACTTCAGAGTATAAGGTAGCAACTCCCCAGATAAAAAAAGAATCGCAATAGACATTGGAACGTGGTCCTAGGATATGAGGTCCTTGCACCCCGTTTCTAATAGACCTTCCATTATCTTTAAAAGAGCCCCAAATTTTAAATCAGAGCTTGCCACCAGCGTAATCAAACCTGTTTTGAGGCAGGATGGTTCAAGTTGGCTTAGGAATAATAAAGTTAATGTTTTCTTTAAATGTGGAAACTGTAGAGCATGTGCACATCAAATCAGGAAAGAACAGAATTTAAATCCACCAGCACCGGGAAAACTTATAAAATCAGAAGTTTTATCAATTGCAACACCACACATGTCTAGTGGAGTGTGGATGTAGTTTGCAATACATAGGTCAGACTAAAAGACCCTTAAATGTAAGGATTTTGGAACATATGGGTCTCATAAGAAAAGAGTGTGATGAGTTCAAATACAGTCTGCCCAACCACTGCCATGATTGCCCAAAAGGGAAACTGGAGGATATATTATTTATGGGAATAGAGTCAATACCCACAACCTGGAAGAGGGGAGATAGATCCAGGAGGCTCCTGTAGAGAGAGGCATACTGGATCTATAGCCTCCATACTTTTAACCCTAAGGGTATAAATCTAGGTTTTGAATTAAAGGCCTTTCTCTGAAGCTGTGGTATATATGCAGGATGACCAAAAATGCACTTTTATATGTAGAGTTTGTTCCTATGAGAGAAATCTTCTCTTTGTGTTTTCTATGTATTACATATTTTATATGCATACTGTAAGAGTTTTTTCCAAAAATATACAAATATAACAATGTCCTATTTTCTAATGTATTTTTCATATTTTTTATGTATATTTTTTATGTATTGATCTTTTTGTGTTGTATTACCATATTGTTATCCAATATTTTTTAAATATTTATGTATGCATTTGTAACCTTATTTCTTCACATCAATTATGATGTGGCCATGTATATGATGGAAGCGCTTTAAAACAAAACAAGCTTTCTCACCCCCGAGCTTTTATACGAATATATTCAGAAGTTCATTTTTAAGAGACTTGTTTTAAGAATATGAATTCATGCGGAAGCCAAAAAGGTTTATTCATACAGCAAGCTTTGTGAGAATTCAACTTTGAGCAACTGAAGGAGGGGTATATAACCATCAACCATTTTCGGCCAAACCATACCCCTGATGAAGTTAATTTTCGGACGAAACACATTGGGTGTCTTTTAAGGTCTGTGAGCCACCGTATACCAGGAAGTCCTGTGCAGCACCGAAGCGCTAGGTTGCTGACGCTCAAAGGGACTCAGTGCCTCACTGTTTTATGTTTTATTCTGAAAGCTAATTTTGTATATGGATGATCTTATGGACTCTCGTATACCTGGATATTAACCTGTTTTTATACCCACTGGATAAATAAACTGCTTCCATTACTACTGGGCTCATACACTATCATCGCCAGAGATATCAAGCGGTGGCAAGTATAATAACCATACTGTGCATATTCCATGCTCCTTGGTTATGGGAGTTGTGTTTGTGAGTTTTTACTCAGCATTTGTTTCCTCATATTTTTATTTTTTATAATTTATTGTAACATATATATTGCACTCGTTTTTGGTATTTTGTATTGTACAGGTGGAAGCAGCACACGAGGAGTGTCCCTTTGTCAAGTATCTGTATTTATATCTATTGCACTGTGATATTGCACTGTTGACTACAACACATTATCTGCATATTGAAATCTGTTTCACTTCATGTGTGACACATCATAACATTATCACAGTACTTTCTATATACCGCTATCAGTCACCTTAAGGTCATCTATATAATTGATATATGTGTCTATATGTGTCTCACTCTATATGAGTTTCTATACACTGAGCGCTGAAAAAAAACCCTCTTTTCTTGCACCTCGATCAAACAGCTGCAGGTTGTCTCTGTTTGTCACATTTTCAGCTGCCAGTGTTCAGTGGACACTTCTAGCATTCCCTTGTGTTTTTATATATTTCACTTGTTGTCTTGCATATTTTCTCGTTCAATTTTTTTTCACTTCAGGCATGTCTGTCTGCCAGCTGGAGCTCACTAGAGTTGGTGATGCAGTAGGACAATAACCCTATACATTGAAGTAAATCTACTATAGAAAAATAATCTACTCTCTTCAAAAAAGAAAATCCACTTTTTGCCTAGTCAGAGCCCAGACCTTGACCCAGTATAGATGCTTTTGGAATTCACACCAGACATCCTAAGAATTTGGATGAGCGTAAGCAGTTTTGTAAGGAAGAATGGTCCACATTTCCTCCTAAATGTTGTGCAGGTCTGATCCACAGCTAACAGAAACACTTTGCTGCCAAAGGAGGTTTGTCCAGTTATTTATAGTGTGTTAAATAAAAACGTGAAAGATTATAATTGTTTGTGTGTTATTAGCTTAAGCACACTGTGTTTGTCTATAACTATGACTTAGAAGTTCAGATCACTAATAAGATAATTAATTTATAAAACCAGATAATTCCAAAAGGGTTTACATACTTTTTATTGTCATTGCACTATCTGTCATTTTATTTATAAATGCCTATGAACAGAGGCGTCGCGAGGGGTGGGCTACTGGGGCTATAGCCCTGAGTCCCCCCTCCATAGCCCCGAATGGAGACTCTGGGGCTAAAGTATTCTTTAGCCCCGAGACTCCAGGGCTACAAATATGTTAAAAAAAAAAATCCCCCGGTGAGCTTTCCTCCGTCTGGGACATGGAATGTCAGAATCGGAGGATTAATCTCACGCTGGGGTGAGGGCCAATCGGAATGAGAGGCTGCTAAAAGGATCTCGCTCCCTAGCCTCTCCTCCTGGCCATAGAGATCACAGCAGCTGCTGTGTCAGGTGGACGGACATCCGGCAGAAGGTCCTGGATGACGGACCAAGTGGAAGCTAAGTAAAAAAAAAAAGTGTGACTGTGTATGGGTGTCTAGGTGTGTGTGTCAGGGTGTCTAGGTGTGTGTGTGTGTCAGGGTGTCTAGGTGTGTGTGTGTGTGTCTGGGTGTCTCAATGTGTGTGTGTGCGAGCACTTTAATGGCACAATATTCTTGGGCCCTGACTGGCACTATATTACTGGGTTCTGACTGGCACACTATTACTGGGTTCTGACTGGCACACTATTACTGGGTTCTGACAAGCACACTATTACTGGGTTCTGACTGGCACACTATTACTGGGTTCTGACTGGCACACTATTACTGGGTTCTGACTGGCACACTATTACTGGGCTCTGAGTGGCACACTATTACTGGGCTCTGACTGGCACTATATTACTGGGTTCTGAGTGGCACACTATTACTGGGCTCTGACTGGCACACTATTACTGGGCTCTGAGTGGCACAATATTCTTGGGTTCTGACTGGCACACTATTGCTGGGTTCTGACTGGCACACTATTACTGGGCTCTGAGTGGCACACTATTACTGGGCTCTGACTGGCACTATATTACTGGATTCTGAGTGGCACACTATTACTGGGCTCTGACTGGCACACTATTACTGGGCTCTGAGTGGCACAATATTCTTGGGTTCTGACTGGCACACTATTACTGGGCTCTGAGTGGCACAATATTCTTGGGCTCTGACTGGCACTATATTACTGGGTTCTGAGTGGCACACTATTACTGGGCTCTGAGTGGCACACTATTACTGGGCTCTGAGTGGCACACTATTACTGGGCTCTGACTGGCACAATATTCCTGGGCTCTGACTGGCACAATATTACTGGGCTCTGACTGGCACAATATTCCTGGGTTCTGACTGACACACTATTACTGGGCTCTGAGTGGCACACTATTACTGGATTCTGACTGGAACAATATTCCTGGGCTCTGACTGGCACACTATTACTGGGCTCTGAGTGGCACGCTATTACTGGGCTATGACTGGGCTATGACTGGCACACTATTACTGGGCTCTGAGTGGCACACTATTCCTGGGCTCTGACTGGCCCAATATTCCTGGGCTCTGTCTGGCACAATATTACTGGGTTCTGACTGGCACACTATTCCTGGGCTCTGACTGGCACACTATTCCTGGGCTCTGACTGGCACACTATTCCTGGGCTCTGACTGGCACACTATTCCTGGGCTGTGACTGGCACACTATTCCTGGGCTCTGACTGGCACAATATTCCTTTGCTCTGACTGGCACAATACTACGGGTATCTGACTGGCACAATATAACTGGGCTCTGACTGGCACAATATTCCTGGTATCTGACTGGCATAATATTACTGGGCTCTGACTGGCACACTATTACTGGGCTCTGACTGGCACACTATTACTGGGCTCTGAATGACACAATATTCCTGGTATCTGAATGGCACAATATTACTGGGCTCTGAGTGGCACAATATTACTGGTATCTGAAAGGCACAATATTACTGGTATCTGACTGGCACAATATTACTGGGTTCTGAGTGGCACAATATTCCTGGTATCTAGAATTGTACAATTTTCAAACACTGAAAAAATTGTGGGTGTTTTCTTACATTTTTATTATGGGGGGTGGGGGGTGTGCCACACTCAGGGTCTGCCCAGGGTGCCAAATGCTCTAGGTACACCCCTGTGTGGGACCGAGCTCATCTGGGCTCTAGCCCCAGATCATCCGAAGACCTAGCAACGCCCCTGCCTATGAATATCCTTGCATCACTGTTTGCATGAATCAAAATAATGTACACATCAATCTTAAAAGTTATTTCAGCATACTTGCATTAGTCCAGCACTACTAGTTATTAAGCATTATTTTAGTGGAACTTCCTTTGCAAAATATAGTTCATACTAAAGCAATAAGCCAGTTTCAAGTTCTGTTCTAAGCTTACCAGTGCCAAATGTCACTCTATTTACACATCTTAACATTTGACCGTAACCTTGACCTATGTGCAAGTTATCTTTAGCTGTGTTCCCTGCAATCAGTTGAACCATCTATGTAGTGAAAATCAAACATAAAACAGTTTTGCTGAAAACCATATCAAATATAAAAATATGAAACACAGAGAATTATGCAAGGTTATAAATGTAAGAGAGTAAAAGACAAGTGAGAGAGGTATATGCGTCTTTATTAGTTAACTTGGCTTGTACATAACAGGGTATATGTTACAGTTTCTCCTATAAAAATAACATTTCACTGTGCATGTTAAATCAATTTAATTTATTTTAGCATTTAGTTTATAGGCTTTGAAATGTGTAATGGTGGTCATTAAATGCTGTAATGGATCTCACTTATTTGAAGGATTTATTTCCTGATTAATGATGGAGATGATCTAAAACTAATTTTTCTTAATATCTCAAGCTTGATATTAAACTCATCCCTGCTCCATCTGCCCTTAGAATTGCTTTGATTACTTCAGTTGTTGAAACTCAATTGCTTTATCCAGATTCATGAAATAATTATCATAAAAAGCACATTTGAAACTTCTATCTACATTATACAACGTATTATGGAAGCTCAGTTGCCCAAGATTTGTTTTACTACTATAAGAATAATAATAGCCATATTAATATTATAAACTCAAACTTTTTTTCTTAGTTAATTATAATTCTCACTGGGTCATGGGCAAGATGCTTAATTTTATTTTCAAAACAGTCCTTTCTTTTCCCCACTATAATAATTGTCTACAGTCAGATGTTTTTAATGACTGTATTGTTGGTATTTTGCCATTTTGATTAATTCTTTGATAGAATCTAGGAAGCAAATAGTACTAACTGCTGTTATACCATATACTACTTGTTTCTCTCATATTTGTAAAATTGACTTATTATAGATATTAAATTAAAACACCTGCATATGTAGAGAGCTATATCTATCTCTCTTGGAGGCAATTAATTGCGTCCAGTAAACACCCCAATATTTTTTCATATATGAAACACTACACTCATTTTATGGGGATATTCTACAATTCTACCCAAAAGCCCATCTCAGTTCAAGATCAGCTTAAATGCACAATACTCGTTTCCCAGCAAAACTTTGCTAAATTGTCTCATAATCCAGTTACAATGCTTTAGATCAAAGTGTAATTTTATAACAAGGAACTCACATTACATTTTAAACCACATATCCATTGATAACACCACCAACAGAAAATGAAAATATATATAAACACAAAACATTGGGGATTTGTGGGCTTCTCTTAAAACAAAAGGAGGTCTAGTCAATGCTACCTGAGCTATCCAACTCATTTGTACAGTAGTAGATGGAATAATTGAAAAATTAAAAAGTCCCCAACAGTGATGTTGGAGTAAATGAGTGTCAAATCTCTTCCCACTCCCCCAGCGACATTGGATGGGGTAATAATTAATGTTATAGACTGTGATATATACGGATACTTGCAGAGACCTCTGCAAGTAGGTCTGCAAGTATGTATGCACTGAGATATTCACCCACGAGAATCCTAGTAGTAAAAAACATATAGCAAACCTGGAACAGAGGGCTTGACAGCAAGGATGGAGTACTGGCTCAGTAGTAGTTCAGCAGGAATAAACTACAGGTAGTAATATAGAGTATGTACCTTAATATAGTATAGTCGATACATACAGCACAGCACTTTTAATCCAGCAGAGGAGTGATTAAGCAGGAATCATACAGCACTTGTAATCCAACAGTGAAAGGGTTACACAGTTAGGAATACACCAGCACTTGTAATCAAGCAGTAAGCTGGTTAATCAAGCAAGGAGTGAATAGTGTTCTTGACTTTTAAAAGATCCCGAGCATCGCAGGGATGCGACGGGCATAAAGTCATCAGGCGCACAAATGAGTAGAGGACATAGAAATCATTGGTGGTGGTAGCTTGCACACGCGTTGGGACTGGGTGGGTGATTGCCAGCAGTTATTCTGGAGGTGTACTACGTGGTAGATCGTGACATAGACTTGGGATGTCAGTGCATCTCTTTCAAGTGGTAGTCTCTCCTGCTTTTTGCTGCACTCTGTGTGACTGTGTTAAAAATAAAAAAATGCAAAAACCAACTAGGCAACTTACTATTCTGTTGTTAAAGGACAACCCTCGCAAAAAAATAAGTTATAATAAATTGAATGCTTACAAAATATGTAAGAGAGAGAGAGTTCAATAAGGTGCTTTATTTGTATTTTTTTTATAAAAGCATTGCTATTTAAAATGCTTACATTTGATGACATCTTTCAATTAAACAAAACATATTTTTTTGCTGACGGTTGTCCTTTATGGGTTACAGTAATGCATCTAACAGTAGAAAGTCACTTGTAAAGACATACTTTATGTCCACCTTGTGGGTCTTGTGTTTTGTGCATGCCGTATCTATGTTAATAGTGTTTTTTTTGGTATGCTTATTTTTTAAGGCATACAGGACATGAAGGACAAAAATCATATGGTAATATACAAATCACACATTTAGAATATAACAAAATATAAAAACTGGTGATAAAGTAGGTATCCAAATTCTGAGTGAAAAAGAATGTAATTATATCAAATTACAATATCCAAAAACTCTGGTAATTTACATTTTACAATAGATCCACAAAAATACCACCAATCCACCAGGTAACCCCCTCATCTCTAGAGTTGAATCACTCACCAGCAATTTGTCAGAATACATCACTTTCCTGATCCAACTCTATGTAATTACTGGTAGATCATACCTTATAGACACTATGGATACCATTAATAAAATCAAGACTATCCAATGATTTGTGGCTGGTGACTTGTGACGCTGAGTCAATATACACCAACTTCGATCACCCCCTAGGTATTAAGGTTGTTTTTGAAAAAAGGGTAAGACAATGCCTGAGAAACAAATTCTATTCATATTAGATAGCATAGAATTTGTTTTACAAAAAAACTATTTTTGGAGTGAGGGATAATATTTTAGACAAAAGAGGGGAACAGCAATGGAAATGCATTTTGCCCCTAGTTATGCAAATATTTTTATGTCACACTGGGAGGAGTATTATATTTTTATAACTGGAGCCATAACCTTGTTAAATGCCTTAGGTATATTGATGACAGCCTCATCATCTGGAAAGTCATATTATTCAAACTTTCCAAATTTCTATTCTTTCTCAACTCCAATAACTGGGGCATACAATTTCAAAGTGAGTGTAGTCAGAAAAATATTCACTTTCTAGATCTAGATATCTATATTGAGGATAAAATGATCAAGAGTAAAACCTGCTTTAAGAAGTTGGATGTAAATGGCTATATACATCTGGATATTTGCCAATATGCCCCTTAGTCAGTTTTATAGGTTAAACCAGAACAGTTTCAACACAGAGGATTTTGAACAGCAAACAGTATGCCTCAAAAATAGATTTTTAGAGAAAGTGATAAAAAAAACATTGGGCGCTGCTACATAAATATACAATGCTACATAATATTCTGCCTACTAGTAAAAAAAATTGGGTTAAGGGGTGCACCCAACTTAAGTAACAAAATTGTTTCTAGTTATAGCAGAAGGAAAGTGACAACGCTATAGGCTTTCACAAATATACCCAGTGCGTTCCCTGTAATAACACTATGAAGACGCCAAACAAAATTTGCTCTTTCAGTTCATACTTTAATAAAGAAACTGATAAAATCAAGGAATTTATCACTTTTAGTACCAGTTATGTAATATATCTTTTAGAATGTCTGTGTGCCCTTCAATATGTGGGCCGTACGTTTACAGATCTAAAAGATTGGTGAGCATATAGGAAAAAAACGTAAAGGCCTTAAGACCCATAGTGTGTCAGCCCATTTTGATAAAGTACATAAAATAAATACAAAATTACTCAAACATATGGCTATTTGCCATGTAAGAAAAGATTTTATAGGAGGAAACCGAGTAAGAGACCTAGGGAGGACAAAAATTATGTGGATTTATAAATTGGGCTCTCTTACACCAAATGACCTCAATGCATATTTTATGCATATTATTATAGTGAGGAAAAGAAAGGAATGATTTGCAATCTATAGTTTCTTTTAACCCCTTAGTGAGATATCACTTGTAAACTAAGTTTCTCCTTCAGATGTACAGGGACATCTTTTTCCTTTTTTCTAGACCTATACCACCTGTTA
The DNA here is from genome assembly GCA_036172795.1 of Pelodytes ibericus. Lineage (NCBI taxonomy): Eukaryota > Metazoa > Chordata > Amphibia > Anura > Pelodytidae > Pelodytes > Pelodytes ibericus. The sequence goes on along the minus strand of CM069858.1, from coordinate 103,841,617 downwards.
GAATGCCGTTTACCCTCCTCTCCATGAACATATTTGCCTGCCTGTCATTTAGGTTCAGCTATTGGTACATATACGCTATATATAACATTTTCAGTTATTATTTTGTCATCTATATCTGTTATCCAATTTATTATTATTTTGTTTCTATAAGCTTATTGTATTTTATATATTTTAACATGAGATCATTGTTACTTTTTGTTATATAACATCTACCAAACTGTTTGCTATTCCTAGTCTTGTTTTTGTTGGGTTCCTATATACATATGTTATTCATCTGATAATTTGACCTTGTCACACACATGTGTTAGAGTCTTTTTTCTTTTTTCTCCTTTCAGTTTCTTTATTCTCCATAGATCTTTCTAGTTAAACAAAATTATCTAGTATTTATGTAGCATTTATTATTTTTAAATTTTTTATTTTTATTTAATTACTTTTCACTTTATACACATATTTTTATAATTTAGCAGTGTAGCATTATTCTATTTAATTCTGTTTACTCTTCTAGTTTCCCTGTTTAGCTACATATAAATACATTTCCTATTTTTGATACATATTCAGTTAGTCACATATTTGTAAGTATTTTTTTTTATTTTCACTCAAAAGACACAGATTTGTTAGGTTCTCCTGGAATTCTTAATTATCGCTCCTGGCATGCTTACTTATCAATGAGGATCAGACGAATTGACGCTGAAATGCTCACTCACGTGACAATAGTCATTGTGATATTAATTATTAGGATGTTCAATCAGTTCATCAGTATAGACTGCTGGAACCTCTGTAGGTCCCTACAAGATGACATAATAATGTTACATTTAAGCTACTCAATTAAACACACTTTATACCAATTGGATTATTTGCCCAAATCTTCTATCACTGTTTTCCATCATATACACATCCTAGCCTCTTTGCCCCATGTTTACCTCTGTTACAATGTTATCTTAAGAGAAGGTAGAATCATGTTTTACTTAACATTTGGATATATAAAATATAATCCAATTGTTTTTGCATATAGATATATAAAGTATATTCCAGTTGAAAGACACTCACTAATCCTAATATGGTGAACTTATTGAAGGGTTAATTTGGATCTGTGAGGGTTAAAAGCCCACAGTGTGTCTAAGAAGCTGATGTCTGCAGCAGCTTCTGGAAGGCCAGATCACGCAAGTAGCGTAATTGTCATGAGAATGGTCATATCTTACTATTCCAAGGCCAGAACAGAGGTTTCTGGAACATCAACATGCTGTCTCTGAAAGTTCTCTAATTTTCCAGAAGAACCACTTTAGTAACACTATTTTATATATTACGTTTTAAGTGCATTTTCTTGTAAAACACACCTTTCTGCATATTATAATATTATAATAACCAATTATATTGTAGTAACTAATGCGTTTATCTTCGTTTATATACGCTCATGTAAACAATTAAAATCCGAGTTAAGGAACACGAAGCATTGTCTAGTCTTTTCCTTCGTCGTCCTTAACTCTCCAAGGCCTTGACTGGTCTCATCATCGGCACGGTAGTTCACATCAATCTGGTGTTAAAGGTATAAGAGGTGGGTGAGCAGACTACCCCGCAGTCGGTCCCTTTCAGTTTGGTGTTAGAAGTGGGATAATATTATCAGACAAGTAACATTACAGGATGCTCCAAAAGACATTCCCTGGACTTTGGAAAGAGAGAAAGCTTTCAAGGAATTGCAAACAGCTCTTTGCACAGCCCTGACTCTGGGCTTACCTAACTATGATTTGCCGTTTCATCTGTACTGTGCAGAGACGGGTACTACAGTAGCGGGGGTGCTAGCACAGGAACACGGGTGCGGGTATAGGCCAGTGGCTTATTTTTCTAAGAAGAGTCCAAGTGTTGTGCAGGGTCTGCTGGCATGTCTGAGACAGGTTGTGGCTTGCACTATGATGGTGGAGTCTGCACAGACTCTGGTGTTATCACACCCTTTGATTTTACAAAAGTATCACCAGGTGATCAAGATACTGATTAACCTAACTACCCAACACATGACAGCCCAGCGCAGATCAGGTTATGAGGCAATATTGATGGCCACTCAAAACCTAACTATTAAATATTATCCTTCACACTCTGGCCCTGCTGTGGTACTAGCTGCTTTGCTGAGATACACTCCTGACACAGACGATGACACTGACCATTATTGTCTAGCTACTGTACAACAGCAAACAAGCATGAGGCTTGATTTGAAAAGTTATCTGTTGCTAGGGGAGGCAGATAATGGTGTGTATCTGACAGGATTTGCAGTTGTCACTTTGGATAAAGTGCTGGTAGCGGGAGCATTGCCTTTTGTATCTGCACAGGCTGCAGAACTTGTTGCCCTTACACAGGCTTGTAAACTGTACAAAGACGAAAGAGTAAATATCTATACTGACAGTAGATATGCTTTTGGCATGATTTTGGACTCATTTGGCGTAACAGAGGATTTGTTGCTGCAGATGGCAAAGAAATTTCTCATGCTCAGTTAGTTAATGAACTTCTGAGTGCATTACTTCTACCTGCAGAAATAACAGTGATCAAATGATATGATTTATTGACCCTGCAGATTTGAGTATTGACCAATTTGGGTTATGGTCAAAGAGTGGAAGGGTAGGTGTGCCCAAATCTGCTAGTCCATTGATTATTTCAAAGGAAATGATCAAGGAAAGATTTGTTGTCAGAGATTTATTATCCACAGTTGAATTGCAGTTATCTAGATGTTTGTCATGTCTGCAGAACAACCCTAACACAGGCACTAAAATGCAAAGAGATCACCTGCCGCCCCCTGATGGTCCAATGCAGCAATTATAAATCGATTTCACCCATATGCCTACAGCTAGAGGTGGATTGAAATATTTGTTGGTTATTGTTGATCAATTCAGTAAGTGGGTGGAGAGTTTTGCAACTACTAATGAAAGGGCTGGTACAACCTTAAAGATACTTGCAAAAGAGTCGATCCCAAGGTGGGGAGTGCCCCTCCAAATTAATAGCGACAATGGTCCACATTTTATTTCCCAGGTGACACAAGGTTTAGTCAGAAGCCTTTACATTGACTGGAAATTCCATATGCCATACCATCCACATGCTGCTGGTCAGGTTGAGAGAAAAAAATAGAACAATTAAAGACAAATTGAGGAAGGGTACCAATGGTACATTCCACAACTGGCCAGATCATTTACCTGCTGTACTAGCAGAAATCAGAATGACCCCCAATAAAACTACCAGACTGTCCCCTTATGAGATATTAATGGGGAGACCGTTCCCTACTCCATGGGCTATTGGTAGGTATTGCCCTGTGAGTAGTGAGAACATAGAGTGGGCTCAGGAAGAATATGTTAAACCAAATGCTGACAAAACTGAACAGTACCTATGGTGATGTGTCTTTATCTCTTCCGTTACCCTCAGAAAAACCTACTCATAATTTCAAGCCAGGACAAAGGGTCCTCGTCAAAAAGATCCAAAGGGACAAGCATAAGGATACAGTGTATGGTGATCCAACTACAGTTCTTGCAGTAACCAGAACAGCAGTTCTCACAGAGGAATCTCCATCATGGATACATGCATTCCGTATCAAGTCCATGCCAGAGCATGCGCAAAGCGAGAAAGAGGAACAAGGACAAGATGGACAATCGTTTTCTGTGCAACAAAAGTGATAGCCATAATTCTGTTTGTTATCATCCTAGAACAAACAGAGCATTACTCCAGTACAAGTAACAGCACACACCCACGAACCCGTAGAGCAGTAAAATTGCTCGAGCAAGGGGGAAATTTGTGGGAACATTTAGCACATGATATTTTAAGTGTATCACATTTTTGCTTGAGTTATAGGACTAGTACAACAGACATACTAACCTCTTCTCTGATAGCTTTATCAACAAAGACAGGATTCCTAAATGCAGGTAACTGAAGTTACAAAAGACAATTAACCATACCCCTGACCAGGACATAATGTGTAACAGCAGAACTGACATGATGTGCCTCAATGTAACCAATACTATGCTTTGCAACTACACTATCACACAGGCCAGTCACATCATGCATGTCAAATTACCCATAGGTTGGATGTTTTCCTGTGGTAATACTACTTACATTTATATCCCAGCCAATGTGACAGGAGGCCTATGCACACATCACATTTGCAGTCACGGGCAAGGCGGTACACGGTAGCTCTAGACCCAGACTGTATCACTTCCCCACCACTTCTGAATGAATCACAAATAATTGGTTTGGGAGCTTCCCTAGTAGCTGTGTATGGACTTGCCATATTCAATGGAAGGGTCAACTCTTTGGCCTGTGGTGTTGCAAAAGGGTTAAACCAAACTTCACAGGCAATTGAGGAACTATTGGTAGATGCAAAAGGTATGAGAAGAGCTATCCTACAGAACAGAGCCGCCATTGATTACTTATTGCTTAAACATGAACGTGGGTGTCAGTAATTTCAAGGAATGTGTTGTTTCAATCTTTCTGACCATTCAAGCTCAATACAACAACACTTGCAAAACATCAGAACCATAGTTAATGATATTCAACAAGATGGTGGTTTTGATTGGACCTTTGGGCTTGGTGCCTGGTTGGGAGAAATTGGTAGAAAGCTGCTTATGTTCTTTGTGACCGTGATCATTACCCTGGGAGGGATTTATATGCTTATATCTTGTCTTAGGTGTATGGTAGACAAGGCATTTTCCCCACGACAGCAACGACCAGAAGTGTATGCTTACCACAATATCTATAGACGAGCATAGAATAGTTATCTATTTAAAAATAGATAAAAGAGTGGTATTGAAGGGTTAATTTGGATCTGTGAGGGTTAAAAGCCCACAGTGTGTCTAAGAAGCTGATGTCTGCAGCAGCTACTGGAAGGCCAGATCACGCCAGTAGCGTAATTGTTATGAGAATGGTCTTATCTTACTATTCCAAGGCCAGAACAGAGGTTTCTGGAACATCAGCATGTTGTCTCTGAAAGTTCTGTAATTTTCCATAAGAACGACTTTTGTAACACTATTTTACATATTACGTTTTAAGTGCATTTTCTTGTAAAACACACCTGTCTGCATATTAGAATTTTAGAATAACCAATTATATTGTAGTAACTAATGCTTTTATCTTCTTTTATATACGCTTGTCTAAACAATTAAAATCAGAGTTAAGGAACACGAAGCATTGTCTAGTCTTTTCCTTCGTCGTCCTTGGCTCTCCAAGGCCTTGCCTGGTCTCATCATCAGCACGGTAGTTCACATCAATCTGGTGTTAAAGGTCTTAGAGGTGGCTTAGCAGACTTTTTTCATAGTATTCAAAATATACAGCATTGACTTTTCTTCTCTAGCAAAGATAAGAGGACGGTTATTTAACTTCATATCAATCCATCATGCAAAATAGAAGGTACCACCTCTTAAATATATATATAAATATATATATATATATATATATATATATATATAAATATATATATAAATATATATATAAATATATATATATATAGAAATATATATATATAAATATATATATATATAGAAATATATATATATATATATATATATATAGAAATATAAAAAAAAAAAATATATATATATATATATATATATATATATATATATATACGGTATTTGCTTGAATATAAGACAAGGTTTTTTTCAGAGCAAATGCAAGAATGAGTCTTATATTCGAGGTCGTTTTATAATCTGACCTCAAATCGAGGTCAGATTATAAGACATGGATCCAGGTCCCCCGCAGGGCTGCAGGGGACTTGGATCACCCTCGCTAACAACAGGTGGATGTCTGTGCGATGCACGCCCGGCATGACCGCCGGGACTTCTGTGATGAAGCTGGGTCCTTCTGGCTTCATCATAAAAGTCCCGGCAGAAGTGCCGGGCAGCAGCGGAGGATGTCTGCGTGTATCGTGCAGACATCCTCCGGCTGCCTCCACTAGACACCAGGGATATTTGGCAGCTGGGGGATGTCTGCACGATAGTGTAGACATCCTCCATGCTGCCTGACACTGCCGTCTATTTTGACGGACCGGCTGCCCCCACTAGCCACCAGGGAGCGAAAGACAGGTGAGGGGGGGGCAAAGAAAAGGGGAGGGGGGAGAGAAAGATGAGGGGGGGGGCAGAGAAAGACAAGGGGAGGGAGGGGGTGCAGAGAAATATGAGGGGGGAGAGAGAGACAAGGGGAGGGGGGAGTGAGAGAAAGACAAGGGGAGGGGGAGAGAGACAGACAAGGGGAGGGGGGAGAGAGACAGACAAGGGGAGGAAGGGGAGAGAGAAACAAGGGGAGGAAGGGGGGAGAGAAAGAGGGAGAAAAGTTTGGGGGGGAGGGAGAGACAACGCGGGGGGGGAGAGAGGCAGCATTCAATAAAAGTACATAAAAACAAGAAATGCATTTGTTTAATATCATAATTTTTATTAAATATTAAAAAGCAATTTCCATGTGAATATATACAAGTTCAACTTTTTACCTACAGGGTAGTCTTATATTCAGGCTTTTAGTTTTTTTCCTAAAGGAATATCCAAAGTTTGGGCGGTCGTCTTATAATTGGAGTCGTCTTATATTCGATCAAATATAGCAAATATGGTATATATATATATATATATATATATATATATACATATATATACACATATTTCCAAAAAAAGGTGCACTCAGCTCGAAAGTCCACTGTAGAGTGAATTGCCTGGGTGCTGTACAGCATGGTCCATATACACATCCAATAGAAGAAAATACGCACTCACAGGTCTTGAGGATCAAAAAAAGTTAATTATGTTAAGTCGATACTCCAATAAATCATGTGCAAGTAGTCGACGTTTCGGTCCACGTTCTGGACCTTTATCAAGACTGAAACCCCAAACTAAACAAACCCACATATATAGGAACATGTAACCAATCAAAAATCAGAATACAAGGAAATCGACCCAGGCGAGCCAATACCTACCCGCCGTGAGAAGCAGTGCACCGAAACCCGGAAATAGCGGTGAACGGAGCAGCACATCAGAAAGCTACTCCAGTGCGCATGTGTGAACAGCGTTGTCAAGACGACGAGACGCTACCAACACCAACCAATACGAACGCACGGGAAACGTTACAATAAGGGGACATCGCTCGTCTATTATGACAGCATACCGAGATCTAAAATCAGACAAACCAGTAGCTAAACATTTTTTTCAGATGGGACATAGACTATCTCAACTTCGATTCATAGCGGTGGACCATACACCTCCTCTAAAACGGGGGGTGATCGCACCAAGGCACTTCTACAACGTTAAGCGTTTTGGATCAGGACTCTGGACACCATAGTGCCAAAAGGCCTAAATGAACAAATTGTATTCTCTGCCTTCTTACCTGCCAGATGATTTAGCCATTAGTTAGACACACATGTCATGTATAGATTCTTGTGCCTTTTCTGTTCACAACACTTTCCATTTTTCTTTTTTGTCTTCCCTTTGTCTATACAGGTATTCCGATTATTTGTTGTCTTTGTGTTCTCTTTTTTCTAGTATTTTGGATTTGTTGTTATTTTTTTGTGATGGGTTTGTGAGTAGCCCCGTATGATTTTCAACTTTTTTATTGGTATTGATTAACCGTATATTCTATGAACAGATACTCAACAGTAAATATTGTGTTTTCATACGAAACGCATATTTAATGTTGGTTTATACAATTCATTTAGTTTGTTATATATATTTCTGTGTACTTGTGATTTTTCTCTTTCAATTACTTTTTGTCGATATTTACACCTCTTCGTTTCTATTTTGTCATTACTTTATCTTTATGTCTCACGTGGTTGATATCGTTAACCTTATGGCCTTCCGTCTTTCTAGTGTATTCACAGTATCATGTTGTAACTCCTGCAGTTCAATTGAACTGCACACTCTGTTTGGGTATTCGCTTACTCCTTCTGTGGGATTTCTGTAATGGCAATGGACTTGCCGAGCTCTCTCTGGACGCACGTTTCCCGTTCCTTTATATATAGAAGTAATTAATCTTTTATAAGTACAAATTCATCCCTCCAATCATTTTGGTATCCAAGAAATTAAGTTTTTTTCCTTTTCTTCCTTTTTCTTCTTTAGCTTTCTTTTTCACATATTCTCTTATGAGATTTTTACTAAATACTGGTTTATAAATGTCCAGATTACGTTTATTTTTTTTTTGCTGCTATGTAAACTATACATATGTGTAATAGGTCATGTGCATTTACTTTGCCCAATGTTATTATGTATAATTGGTAATATTAAGGAGCCAGTCACTTGACTTTCTTTCTCTTCAACTGGCACTTTAAAAGTAGTATATACTTATCTACATATATTGACTATACGCCAGGAGGAAGCCTCAGGAAGACGAAACGCGTAGCGTGATTCATTGTACTGCGTACCTTTTATTACTTTTTATCCTGTTTTCTGGAATATTGCCTCCACTTGGATTTTACTATTGGCGTGGGACCTGTTCTGTGGACCATCGCCTGTGATCATCTTTTGTGCTGCATATCTCCATTTTAGATGTAAGCTACCTTATTGCTTTATTAAAATCTTGTATTTTACCACATATTTATGGTTCTCTTCATCTATTTCTACATAACACATCCACAGGATGAGGAACAAGAGGACCACACAAGAAACTACAGATAAGATTTTCTTCTTCTTTTGTTTGTGAGTGCACTATTTACCTGCACAAAATTACTCTATTATTACTTATTATGTCTAGACTATATTACACTATGGTCTTTGTGTTTTTTCTATATTTTTTAAGATACTGATTGTACATCGTCATATAAGAGTTACCTACTATAAGGCAATTATCAGATTTCCTTTACTTCACTGGTGTTTGTCACATAGCGCACCTACCATTTTGTTTTGTATCTATTATATATTGACTATGTATACTCTTGCTCTTAATTTTATTGTTATATCTGTTTAAGTCAGTCTTCTAAACTTTCAGAGAATCTTGAGTTCATCATTTAAATATTATATACTGTATTTGTTTTTTGGGCAGGTTTAGTATCATGTGATGTATGTTTTCGATGTATGTTTCTGAAGAATCTTTACTAAAGAAACACATCAGGTTTATTCCAGTTGGATATCTATTTTCTTCTATACAACACCAGATTTATGTGATTTATATATTACTAGATTATGTTTGTGTCTTATTAAACACAATATCATTTTACCCGCAGTAATCTTATATTCCAGTTTCTTGATATTTAGCTATTATATTGTCATAACCTCCCTATTAACATCTGAATTTTCCTATCTATTCTTATCATCTTTATTTTGTAATCGTTGAGAAGGAGAGCACTAGTGGCATCCTGATTTGACTACCTTTGATGTTCCTTATTTTATCTGCTATGCTGTAAGTGCACAATAAATGTGTGTCCGTTCAAACTTTTAAAGCAGTACACACTATGTCTGTGTATTAATTTATTGATATCATCACATTACGAATGAAAACTATTTGGTATATAACTATATTCACTAATATTCAACTTGGGAGTCAAACTGTCATGGGGTTTAGGCCCTTTAAAAATTCAAGGATTACTATGGAATCCCCAGGCCAAGTTCCCCAAATCAAGTAAGGTGAAAATTGCCACACTGAGTAGCTGAATTAATTCTCCACAATTCGTTTATAGTCCAGATCAGGGCTTATTGCTATAGTTTCTACACTAATTAGCTTGACATAAGAATACTCCAACTATGCAGATGCTGACCACATACTGTCTCCATTAAGTATACGTACATGCCACAAAATTTCTGTTTCTGATTGACTACATATTTTAGATATTTTTAAAATGTGTTTTGTAGCTTTAAAAGAGGTTAAATGTGTGACTAAAATGCCTGTAACATAGTTCTTTGATATAATATTGCTCAAGACAAACTCACACAATTCCCTGTAAGCCTAAAAGACTAGCCATTAAATCTGGGCGTTGTAATCAATCAGCACATTTTAACACCTATAGCATATTGAGGTCTGTGGTTGAGAGTATTGTAAAGTAAAGTTTAAAAACCCTGACTGTTTGTACATCAGGTGCAATACATTCCTCTTAAGGGTAAAAAAGGCATGGCAAATATGGAAATCAAAGAGAAAACAATATTTTTCCATGTATTGTAATATGAAATTATCCTGCATTCTGGAAAGTTTTGCAAGTTATTTTTAAACAGACAAATGTAATGTTTATTACTTATTTACTTTGTACTGAAGCTAGAAAATCTATTCAGTGTGTACTATGTTTAAATATGATCAATACAGTAATAAAAATAATAATACAAAAAGTGCATAAAGTGTTACAATATGTCAAACTTATTTAGCTAAAGATAAAATTACGTGGGAAGATTATGTTTCAGAACTCGTGTTTGAAGTGAAGAGTATGATTCAGTGACCTACAGTTTGAAGAGATGGTAACAGCTGAGCAGCTTCTGACAAATCACACAGCAGAATTTTGTTTCTTGTTTGGCTAGTCTGTTACAATTCTCCTTGGATACTACAGTGTGTGTTACTATGGCCGTGAAGTAAGAATTTTAAAAAGTGATAAATTATGTAAACACATCAGACAAAAGTGCAGAAAGTACCACGAAGCAACCTAAATCACAAGATGTAAAAAGATTTGCTTCTAATTTTGTAAAGTAAGCAACATACGACGTTCTAATTTACATATTGTTAAATGAGTTTATATCATGTTCATGTATCTGATGATATCCACAGATTATACCATAAACATAATTGTTTTTGTAAATTCTATTGAAGTAATTAAGTAATAATCTCTCTACATCATTCGCTTCCTCTCTCCTCATCTCCTCCCTTCTCCCTCTTTTTATATATGTCAAGAAATAGGGTGACCACAGAGCCGTTTTAATCAGGGACGCTTATGAGAAATGTATATACCATTATTTTAATTAGGAAATTGTATTTTAGTCCATGTTCTTCATTTTAGCCTAGGCAGCAATGAAGCATGCATTTCTTCATAAGCTTTTCTGAATAGAACATTAATGTGGTTAACCTATCATGAAGTTGGTGTGAAGATGATATATTGAATTGTGCACTCATTGTAACATAGTGATACCTCTAAAGGGTCAGTTCCATCAAAAATATGTAAAAGAAATTTAAGATCTTCCTTCTTCCTATTTCCTAAAAACTGTGTATAAACTTTAACACAGTTATTAATATTGTTGTGGCAACAGTTTTGCCTCTCTTTCTAAGCTGTTCTTGTGTTATGTCACATCACACTGAGCTGGTTGAAACAATGTCCCCCTGAATTCCATGCACTCAAGACAGCTGAGTTCAACAAAGAGATTCCACAGTAATAAATAATGACAACACCGTTTTAGAATGGAAAATGAAAACTGCTACAGTAATAAGCAGTCTGTCATCTGTGTAATTCCTCTCAATGATTTCACTGAATTTCGAGGCCCTTGTGAATTATGTTCAGTGTAAAACTACAGGAGACCTGCAGTTCGTTTTAAGACAAACAAAAGTTTATTTAAAATACACTAAACTCATGTAGAACATATAGAAAAACAACTTACATTTCCAATTTCCCCTTTAAACCTTTCAGTTCCTAGTGCATTGCCAACAGAATTATTTAACCGTATAGCAGGCTTTCACGCAACAAGATTAAATATCAATTTTTTCATTTTGAATTGCTAAATATCTTATATATATCTATTTACTAGCTGCAATAAGAACAGGGATAACCAATTCCATAGCAACTGTGCAGGCATCTATGCAGTGTCTCTTTATTTTTCTGTACTCTAAATAAATATTGAGAAATTGGTGCAGTCAGTTTCACCCTACCTTCTATCTAGTATGTTTTTGTTAAGATTCAGGGATTATGTTAAGTGGTGCTTTGTGAGAAACCAAAAATGGCACCTAATGCAGTGCCCCCAGTGTCATCTGTCCCCATATAATTTAATATTATTAAAATATATAATTACCTCAGCCCAAGTCCCCACCTCACCTTCGTACCCTCCACATAAATATAATATGAATTCAATATTAACATGTGGAGGTGGGAGTTTTGGGCTGAGGCAATTTAATAATAATAATAATAATAATAATAATAATATTAAAATTTGTATTTAAAACATATAATTGCCTCAGCCCAAGCAACCCACTTCCACAAATACTAATAGCTTAATATTATATGTATGTGGCAGCATGAAGTGGAGGTGGTCGGCTTGTGCTGAGACTGGTCTGAGGCAATTATATATTTTAATGATATATTTTAATATTATTATTAAAATAATATTTATGTGGAGGGTATGAAGTGGAGGTGGGGTCTTGTGCAGAGGCAATTATATATTTGTATATTATATTTATGTGGGGTCTTTGTTATTCCAGTGGCTGACAGACTGTGTTCTTATAAGTAGCTTTTATCAGGCCAGTGGCAGGCAGACTCTGTTCTGCAAGGTTTTTTTATGCTGGGCTTCTATATGGGTGTGAGTTGCACATGATGGGCACAAGGAGGCCCCATGATATTCTATTGCCAGGGCCCCCCATGAGTTGTCAGTCTACCCCTAAAGTAAGATGAACATTTCTTCAATATATTGTGCCAATTTTTATCCATATACAGTTTAGGGATTTTGACCCTGGGAATACTATAGATTCACTCTACTCAATATGCATCAAAGTCCCCAAATATTGCCTAAAACATCCAAATTTCAGGCATTTCACAACAACTGGAAAATTGAAATAAAAACAATACAAAAAAATTATAGATTTCTTTATAAAGTTGGCCCTGCTGGCCCCACAAAATAAGTTTTTCAAATCATGTATTTATTTTCTCTTATTGCATGCCTGTAGTTTCTATACTATTATGCAATTTACTTCACTGATATCTTTGGGATCTTAATAAATTACCCTAATAAATTCTATCGTGAATATTTGATGAATTGGCAGATTATTTTGTAGTTCATATTTTAAGGTCCACCAGATAATATATATATTCCAGTGACATTAACATTATATGGGATGCATTTATGCTAGTACTTATGAGCAGTGTGACAGGTGTTGAAATATAACTAGCTTTCCTCTAAGTTAAATATTTAATATTTTATCATAAAAGTGATGAGTAATATTAGCTGCACTTGTCTAAGACTTTATAAAAAAATAGAGAGATTTTATTATTTACTTATGTGTTATGACTATTGTTGCCCCTTGTTTATAATTTGTCTGTACAGTTCAAGGATGGAAAGCAAGGGTGCGCAAATGCAAATTAATTTAGAGGAACAAGGGAATACATGCACAAAAATTAGAGAGCAATTGCTTACAATAATCTAACAAATAGTGAAAATGAAGGCATATATTTTTTACTATAAAGAGTATAGAAAATGTAGCATAATGCAATTATATTGTAACCATGTACAATAGCGTATTCTGATTTAGCATTTTCCATCCAAGTAATTCAACCAATCAAAACTAGAAAAAAAATACTTCATCACATTTAGAATTCACAGGTTTTTATATAGTCCAAATCTGTGAATTGGTTCTTAAAAAGGACTAGATGGAACTTCAAAAAGTGCAGAGGAGAGATAAAAAAATTAATAATGCCCCACTGGTCTTGTGGCTGCCCAAAGGCCCCAGACCAAATAATAATAAAATAACCCCTCCCCAGGTCCAGGGATAGCAAAATGACAATTTGATAAATTAATTACCCTCTGGAACTTAGACTCAATTTTATAAATGAATCTCTGTTAAAATAAATTAATCACTACATCTACCTTGCTTAAGTAGGTGACACACACAAATAAATTATCATTACCTGTAACAAAATACTCTTTGAATGTCAGGAGGATGGGCGACGATTCACTGCCCACCCCCTGGCACCCAAAATACCCCATGTTATCTGCAATACCGCAGGATATGGGCCACCCAATAAAAAAAAAAAAATCCACCTATCACTAAAAAAATCCATCTCCTTGCACTGTTAGGAAGGAATATCATTCTGCATCTATCCTATGCTGAGAACACATGCTTAGGAAAGTGTCTGCACATTTCTTTTGCAGGCACAATTGGGTTGAGGTTGAGGATTTAAAGTCATCGCAGATTGTTGCTAAACAGGTATACTTTTTTCCACACTTGTCAGTGGGTGGGAAGTAATTTTCACTGCCCAACCTCTTGGCGCACAAGGTGGCTAAACATTTTTACATTTAAAATTTATGGTGGACTTAGAACAGCCCTAGAAATCATTTATATAGATATATATGTATGTATGATGGTGCTGGAAGAACTAGCCCAGCTCCCGACACCGCTTGTTATAGGATGAGGGACCAGGGCAAGTAGCATTGATCCCCTATATATTTATATAGGGACTAGAGGCCACTAACATAAGGGCCACTATTCACTAAAATTTGAGGTTAGAGGTCAAAGTTAGAATGTCAAATTTGAAGTTAGAGGCAAAATGATTGAAGTGATTCAAAGGAATGATTCTGAGGAAGTTGAGGTACCCTCTGTTGGTGGAATTCAAAAACAAATGTATCTCTCTAGTTTTATGGTGATAAAAGCAGTATATATTATGTGTTGGTACAATAAAAGAGAAAAAATCTGCAGCAGTGTAAATACAGCCTTTGTTCTAAAGGGGTTAATAAACACATTCAAAGTTGATATTAATCTTTTAAACTGCAGAAGCAAAATGTAATTAGAGGTTATAAGAATATCAACAATTATAGCATTCAGGAAGATTTAGAACTGTGTATTACAAACAGAGGTCAAAAGCAGTCAAGATGGTTAGTGCAAGCAACATAGGTACAAAAGCAATAACACCAGTCAAATTTCAGGAAAATAGCAATTAGTGAAATTGGGCAGGAGAAAGCCAATGGTCAAAAGCCAGTAGATCAATATAATAAATAGCAAATATTATAAGAGAGAATGGGACCTCAACTTAACAAATAAGCATTACCTGAAGGGGCATGAAAGGGATCTATTGGACTGTCAATCAGGAACCTCTACCATTGACACATGAAAACTATCCCCTTGCCTGTTTGAGCATAGAGAGGGGGACCTCATCTCACTTATCGCTTGCTTCCAGATCTCATATTGATTACCGTGTGCGGCTGGCCTGCTACTCGACTCAGGGGATGCAGACTAATTTGTTGTCATGCTTCTTTATAATGGCGGATCTGTGAGACAGGAGATGCCCTTGGAAGCAGGGACTCCCTGGACAAGATATGCGAAGGCCCTTGAGCCTATCAATGTGAAAATGAAAGTGAAAGTCACCCAATGCCCTTGGGGTGAGGAATCAGGCAGCAATGTCTAATGAAAGACAAAGATGTGATGCAGCAGCTCTGGAGTCTGAGAAATTATGAGGAGTTCTCCATGCAAGCAGGTTTCATTCAAGGCAAGTTCTGGTCCATCTGTCCAGAATAACATGGAAACTAAAAACAAGAGGCTTGGCTGGAAAAATTGAGAGGCTTCCAGAGAGAAAAGATGCACAGTGAGTGTGTTCAAACTGAAGGGTTCTGCCATGTCAGGGAAACTGACAACCAGACGGGTCACAAAGGACTGAATGCAGCTCCCACAGGGTGAGAGTGAAGATGTGGCATTTTCCTCTTGTGCCACAGTAGTCATCACAGGATCAGCAATGGTGGTGAGGGAGGTTTCCCCCTGATAACAGTGAGAAAGTGTGAGGTCCTATTGACTATGGAACATGTTTAGGACAACTGTACTAATATCGCATTAGGAGCTGAAGCAGCAGTCAGCCATGTTGGCCTCTGGAAATCACCAAAAACATATATTATGCTCAACTTACCTTTTAATGATTAGACTCCCTGGAAGCATGCCTCACAGTTTAGTTATTGATGTATGATATAATTATTTACACAATAAGCTAACACAAATAGTGAAGTTAGAGAAAATGTGTTAACACCTGGACAGCTGCTGATTTCCTCAAGGGAAAAGGAAATCATTATCTATCACCTAGTAGCCTGAGGTTCTGCAAGGAGTTAATCGGTCCTTCAGCTACTATTGTAAAATAAATGTTTTTCGAATGCACAAAAATCTAAGAGAAAGGTCAAAACTTGTTATGTAGTGTAATAAATTACATATTTTATAAATATATAATAAAACAAACACAAACAGGAGTGGGTGCAGTTACCTAATGATATTGTAAGAAAGTTCTTATACCAACCAAGAACCTCAATTACCACCAATCCTTAATGTCCTTCCAATAGAGGATATTTTAAACTTTTTAAGTTGCCTTATTTGTGGCTCTGCTTGGGGATGTCACATGACAGCAGTGGCTATTATGAGTTTTACAAGCATGTATAAATACGTGGCTCACAACCCCAGAACTCTAGATAGTGATACATTTATCTATAAATTTTAACAAATTAATAAATGTCATGGAGTAAATTAATCAAGAGAGTTGATGATTTGGTAAACCAAGTACAGACTTGTAACTAAGCCTTTGTTTTATCTACTTGTCTTTTTGAATTAGAACAGTAGCACACTACAGAAGAGAGCTAGAACATGCCATACAAATGGACGTTTTAAGAGTATTTAAGAAAATGAAGACCACATTGTTCTACTGTTAATGTGGTTGGAGCCTAGGAGGAAAAAAGCAACATTTAAAGTTTTTAAAAAAAAATTGCAAAAATCAAAGTGTTCAAAATGATAATGTTATTGCAATGTTCATATACATAGATTGTTCAGGATAGTGAGAGGAATGGGGTTAAACATGATTTAGAAATCATACGTTTATTTTCAGTAATTGCTTCATGTTTCTGTTATCAGTGTCATTCCGTGTATTACTTCAGTCAAATCTCATGTCAAAATTGGATTTTCATCTGAAATATTGAATGCAACAAAGTATCTTAAATGATAACTATTCTTGCAATGCGTGCATGCATATATTGTTCAGGAGCCTGCACAAAGCACACATCTGCAGTCTATTTTTCTTCAGGTACAGAGCTAGGTTTGTAAGGGTTAGACAGCATTTTTCTCCCCTGCAGAATATAAAATGCATTAGTGTGCAGGAGAAAAATTATAATCAATCAATCAATCAATCAATCAATCAGGGAGGAGTTTCCATAGGACCAGAAATCACGGTACTCTGCCAGACCAGGTTGGAGACTGAAGAACCTTCTGCTAACTTCAGACGCAGATAGAGATAATCTTAGGAAAGAGGTGAAACAATTTCTCTCAGAGAATGATGACACTCAGATCCCTAGAGCAGTGTTTCCCAACCCAGTCCTCAAGGCACACCTACCAGTCCAGGATTTAGGGATTACCTGGGTGTGTCTAAGGTGTTTTTACAAAGAAGAAAAAAAACACCTTAGACACAACTGGGTAATCCCTAAATCCTGGACTGGTAGGTGTGCCTTGAGGAATGGGTTGGGAAACACTGCCCTAGAGGCACCCTTTGGTGTACACTTAAGTGCTGCCTCAGAGGATACTTTATCAGCAATCAAGCTCACAGATATAAAAATAGAAATAAACCATTGTTTGTTCTATACACTACATTAGCTTTAAAAGAAAGAGAAAACAAACAAAATCCCTCCCCTACACTGGTTTTAGAAATTAAGAAACTACAACAGCAGATTAAAAAGAAACTTAACCAAAAAGCAGAGTACATGCTCCTTAAACTGTGACAAAACTGGTATCACAATGACGGAGTAGTGGGAAAAATTATGTCATAAAAATTTAAATATGATCAGGCAAGAAACAGGATCGAAAGAATTGAATTTAAAAACGAAATCTGTCTCTCACCAGACACCATCGGCAAAGCATTTGGGGACTATTATAGCTCACTTTATAATCTTCCTGAAACTGACGACAAACTAGCAGACTTGAATGCTCCATTCACGCTGATGGAGATTAGAGACAATCAAGGGTCTGAAGAGAAACAAAGCCCCCGGCCCAGATGGGTATACCGCACAATTCTATCAAACTTTGGAAGATATAGTTCCCCCATTGCTCTTGGATTTGTTCAACGAGGTTGGACAAACCAAAAAATTCCCAGTTGAAATGCTCCAGGCATCTATTAGCCCGATCCTCAAGCCTGGTAAAGATCCAAAACTAGTT
Organism: Pelodytes ibericus; assembly: GCA_036172795.1. Taxonomy (NCBI): domain Eukaryota; kingdom Metazoa; phylum Chordata; class Amphibia; order Anura; family Pelodytidae; genus Pelodytes; species Pelodytes ibericus. Next base: position 103,823,623 of record CM069858.1, on the reverse strand, counting down.
ACAAATTATAGACCGATCTCGCTGATTAATCTTGATATTAGACTTAGCCCAACCATGCCCGATTTGGTACATGATGATCAGACGGGATTTATAGCAGGCCGTACTGTGGAAGACAACATACGGAAAGTCCTAAACTTGATATCAACAGTAAGATCCGAAAAACATCCAGGGGTCTTTATCGCGCTTGATGCCGAAAAGGCTTTTGATCGCGTTAACTGGCGCTTTCTTTCTCACACCCTCGAGTCCTTTGGCCTGAACGGAGCATTCAAGGACTGCACTATGGCACTATACACCTCTCCTACAGCTAGAGTACAGGGCCCATTGTTAAATTCAGAGACTTTTTACATCAAAAATGGAACCAAGCAGGGTTGCCCACTTGCTCCTCTATTGTACGCACTGTCGATAGAAACTCTGGCAACCAATAAAGATATTGCGGGAATCCGTTGTGGAGAGTTAGAATTCAAAATCACCCTTTACGCCGATGACATCTTATTAACATTATTATCACCAGAGCAATCGATCCTAGCACTTCTTAAAAATCTACAAGATTATGCCCTATTATCTAATTATAAAGTAAACTTAAGCAAGTCCCAGGTTATTACGTATGAGATACCCGCCTCACATATAAAGGAATTAGAAAAAACTATTCACTTTAACTGGAATAATAATATCATAACCCATCTTGGTATTAAAATCATGATGGACCTACCCCAATGTAGGGACTTAAACTACTCCACTTTAATAACCAGCCTAAGAGAACAGCTTCTCAAATGGAAGGGCCTAGAACCCTCCTGGATGGGTCGTTTAAATATCGTTAAGTCATATATCATCCCTAAGATACTTTATATTTTTAGAACCATTCCCCTTCGAGCAACAACCAATGAAATGAAACAACTTTCCAGATTGGTCTCTGTATATGTTTGGAATGGTAAAATCCCCAGGATACAAAACGCAATATTAAAAACAAAATTGAGCCAGGACGGACTGGGTTTCCCTGACTTACATGAACTACATGAAATATGCATGTTGGTCCACTGATTGTCATGGAACACAGTTGGTCCAAATGAGGGGAAGTTTAGAATGGAGAGGGAAAATAGCAAACTAGAAAACCCTTTCTATCTATTTTGGTTACCTCCCACAGCGTATGGTAAATTCAGCTTATGCTACAATATTATTCAAGATGCTTTAATTACGCTACAGAAAGCTAAAAAGACATACCATCTCAATCCTTCTCTCACACTGGACTCCCCGATTGGAGTTATAAATGTAATTCTCCCGGATATTAATCTATCCACCCTTGAAAACAGAGGCATTAGTAAGATAGCAGACTTCAATGCACTAACTGGAATTTGGTAACTTCCAGAAATACAAGCCAAATATGGCTCACATCAGGGAGACTTTTTATTATTCCAATGCTTAAAACACTTTATTAATACCAACCAAATAAGAGCGAACACCCCGCTAGATGATCTTATTAAAAAGAAAAATCCCCTTAATATAATCAAGTAAATGGGAACGGGACCTGGGGAGAGAATTCCCCAATGAGGACTGGTTCGGTGCCTGGAATTTCACAAGAAAGTCAACCCACTCAGTGGCCCTCCAGGAACTGTATTTCAAAGTCCTCCACAGGTGGTACTTGGTGCCAATAAGATTAAATACAATTGATCCCTTGACACCAACAACATGCTGGAGATGTCACACCTTTCGGGGCACCATGTTTCATGTGTGGTGGACCTGCGAGAGCTTGGCTGGGTTGAAGACCACCCTGGAACACCTACTCACTGACACGCTTGGCAGTACCATAACTATTTCACCACAGATGTTTTTGTTTCACGTAGATCTTCCCAATGTAAATAAATATGAAAAAGCATTAATTATTAATATTCTTCTAGCTTGTAAAATTTTGATAGCCAGGTATTGGCTTAGAACTGATTCACCAACACAGACTGAACTAATCACCCAGATAAACTATCAATATACAATGGAGAAAAGTTTCTATATGATTAATTATGTTCTACAGAAATACGAAGCAATCTGGGACACTTGGAAAAATTTCTCGGTCTCCATTGCGAACCCCTAACGTACCCCATATATCCTGCCCATACTTATTTTTCTCCCTACATGTTCAGTTCTCCTTTCCTTTACCTCTTCTCTTAGAGATCTTCAGCCAACAATTATAATCGAACCAGGCCCTCCTCCTAGATTAGTATGAAAGGTTGTATGAATGTCAGTACGGATGTATACTTGTTTGATAACAGTCTGTGATTAAATTCCACGATGGAGTGCACTAAATATATATAGATATATTTTACGAAATTGACTTCAGTATATGCACTAACTTATAGTATATGCACTAATTTATATTTATCCTACGATACAAACACTTTCTATTAACTAAGCAGGACTTTTTTTTAATCCACCTTGCAAGGAAATTATGACTGTTAATCTGTTTGTCTGTATTAACACACGTTTATACTACTTACTTACTTACTATATTATATTATTTCTGTATAATGTATGCATATAAAATAATAAAAAGAAAATTTATAAATAAACATGATTTAGAAATCATACGTTTATTTTCAGTAATTGCTTCATGTTTCTGTTATCAGTGTCATTCCGTGTATTACTTCAGTCAAATCTCATGTCAAAATTGGATTTTCATCTGAAATATTGAATGCAACAAAGTATCTCAAATGATAACTATTCTTGCAATGCGTGCATGCATATATTGTTCAGGAGCCTGCACAAAGCACACATCTGCAGTCTGTTTTCCTTCAGGTACAGAGCTAGGTTTGTCGGGTTAGACAGCATTTTTCTCCCCTGCAGAATATAACATGCATTAGGGTGCAGGAGAAACATTATAATTAATCAATCAATCAGGGAGGAGCTTCCATAGGAACAGCCATGACTGAGTGACTTCCTTATGAACACATATGAACTACACATCCTGCAGGACAGCATATAAAAAGTTACATGTGTCCTTCAAAAAATGTCTGATCACATAGCTATAATCTTGGATGAAGACAGTAGGTGGCGTTAATTTAAAATCTTTTATGTTAATGGCAAGAAACTGGCAGCAATTCAGAAAGTTAGTTTGTGATGTGCAGTGAATCTATTTGTTCCAAATGAATTACTGTATTTTTTAATACGTGGACTGTTTTTGTTTCCTATTCTGTTCTGGTAGAATTTTCAAGATCAGAACAATTGGACATCTATCAGTGTCATCTAAAAAAAATAAATGCAATGACTTGTGCTATATGTGTGTTTTAGTAGAACTGGTCTAAACAGTTTACATCACCTTAATCAACCAAATAAATACCATTCAAGGGAAAAAAATACAGAAGACAAATTATAGATTTCAAGCAAATTATGTAAATCGTGCTGCTATTTACAACTTTTTTTATATAGATATTATCAACACTAATACTAAATATTTTCATGCAATATTTCTCCATATTGACTAAAACATTGTAATCCTCTGGATACTCATGGTAGGGATTTCATAGCTCACTACATTTGTTAACTAAAGCAACACTTTTTAGAAAATGTGGAACTATATAGTTCCACATTTATATATATACCTGACTGTTGAAGCCAGTGCTACTAAGAGTATCAGATTTAAAACCTTTAGTGAGAAGGCCAACATAGTTTAAAAGCCACAGTACTTATTAATAGGCCTGACTCTTCTTTGCAATGTCAACTGTAATGCAAATCCTCATCCTAAGTCACAGTGTCTCCGATGTCAGCTGCCAGTAGCTGTCCTGCTCCTCTCCTGTGTACATCTGAGAGCTCAATGGAGAATTTTGAAGAAAATAAATTAAGTAAACTTAAATTATTAGAGACCCCAACTACAGCGGATTTTGGTGCAGATGATGAGGATGTAAAATCTACAATTACACCTCGATTTTCTCCCCTCCCAAGGAGACGAAGCTCTGTGTCTTCAGATGAGGGAGACTTGGAACCACCAACATCAGTAGCCAGAAAAGTGTCTTTTGCAGATGCATTTGGTTTCGATCTTGTGTCTGTCAAAGAGTTTGACACCTGGGAAGTACCAACTGTGTCACCAAACCATACCTATGAGACGGAAAGTATTCAAAAAGAGGAATTTTTTTTGACCCCTAGTTTTGTGTTACCCTCTGTTGAAGGAATTCTGGAGAAAATGTGTTCGAAAAAGGTGCTTCTAGAATCTGTTGACTTCATCCCAGGGACAACATGCATGAAAGGAATTATTCGTGTTCTCAATGTCTCATACGAAAAGCAGATATATGTGCGTATGTCACTTGATGACTGGCAAAGCTATTATGATCTATTAGCAGAATATGTTCCAGACTCTTGTAATGGTAACACTGATCAATTCTTTTTCACTATTTCTTTGGTTACACCTTATCAGAAAGCAGGAGCAAAAGTTGAATTCTGTATATGTTATGAAACAGCAGTTGGTACATTTTGGGATAACAATGAAGGACAAAATTACATCTTGATTTGCCATAAGAAAGAACAAATTTTGGAAAGTGAAAAATTCTCTGAAGATCCTGCAGACAAAAACAAAAAAAGTTGTTTAAAACTAGCAGCAAGGTAAGCCTGATCATGCAGAGCAAGTTGGAAGCAGGGATACTATTTTTAAAATATTGTATATTTATTAAATAATTTAAATAAATAGTTAACTGTGGTGAGGAACCAAAATGCAAATAGACGACCAAAATAGCTAGGCTTAAAAAAATTGCAAAATTGCACAAATTGTCTCTGTGTGGCTTTCTTTGTTTTTCTTTCCATACTGGTGGAATTCAGTGTATGAGACCACAGGTGAGCAAATAATGTTATAAAGAAAGAATGATATCATCATATTTAACTTGTATTCTATTCATAAAATAACATTTTATCATTGGACATTAGCATATGTCCACCATATATATGGTTTTCATAAGGAGCAGGATATGTCAAGCACTACAGAATGTACCCACTAATAATTAGATATTCAGGTGGAAATCAAGAAGGTCACTTGACTGCTTAGTTGGGCTTTTGAAGGGAATGTACAGAGGTCTCAGAATAATCTTTATGTTTAAATGTACACTGTTTCAACTCCAGTTCTATAATTATCCATTTGACTTGCTCTTTATCCCATTTTGGAAAAGGTTTTGTGAACATCCATGAACATCTAGCACATTATTTTAAGTATGTTATGTACATCTAGTATATGTCTTTAACAGCTGTGGTCACCACTGTCGCCACAGTCACAGCTGCAAATCAGTGGTTGAGTGCTGAGAGTGGTGGTGCCCCATGGGACCAACCTGGTAACCACATGTGACCAAAGTGAACGCATTTAAGAACTAGAATATGAAAATATTGTTAGCCTAGGCAGGGATGGAAATATGTCCCTCAATTTACTTCCTCATTAGATACATCAAGTCATCATCAGTCTCATGGTAACCTTTTAACTGCTTTATCTGTCAGCAAACTAAGCACTTATTGAGCGAGTGATGTTTGACTCATACACTTCAGCAAGACACACTGGTGTCAGACTGGTCCACTGTATGAAGCTATAAAGATCTGGAGATACATGTTAATGACATGCAACAAGTTTAATCTTAGAAGCAATGAATCTAAAACAAACTGTTAGTGAACACAAGGTGGGTGAAGGAAAACTTCACAACCTAGAAAGAAGTACAATTACAAAATACATTTTGAAAAGGGTCAATGATAATACACATGATAATCTTTACATAAAGATCTGATGAGTAAAATGAATATTCTTTTACATAGGAGAATGCACATAATAAGGCCAGATGCTATATCTTATATTTACAAGCTGGGTGAAACATATCACATTGTCAATACTTTTTTTTTTCTTCTCTACCATTGTTACAGTGGCCATTATGAAACATCCTACTTCATGTGGCCTTTTTGATTTACAAAAGGTATAGCCATGGTTAATGATCCACTTGGTGGGAATCATCCTGAGATATGCATTATTATATAAACCGCAGCATTTATCCTGCATATTATTACATCAACATTTGCCATAACACAAAACTAAAACAATGCTTTCAAGGAACTGATAATACATATAATTCATTTAAATCATACATGAATTTACATATCTGTTAATTAAACTGTACTTTGAATCAAGTTGTGCCCATGCATAGTCCGGACATTATTAGACATTGCTATCTTTCTAAGTAGGGTAGTGGACCCTGCCATTTTGTTATTACACTAGTTTTATAGGTTTATGAAATAATCTAAATATGGAAGGTGCAAGCATCTTGCCTTTCTATGAAACTGTTGGCTTAATACATTAAAGAGTCTACTCGATATAGACTGGACTTTGGGGCCAAAATGACATTTTGGGAGCCGGATTTTGAGTTACCTAAGATGCCCGATGTAACCCTAGATAGCACTGACATTTGGCAATCATGGCCTAATTGACAACTTCCAAAAACAAAAGCAGCCTGAAACCTCTGGAGCTTGGACAATAAAACCAACCCCATACGGCAAATAATGTGTCTTTCTGGGTTCTGGGGTTGCTACTGGCCTCCAAACCCCCAAATAATTAAATAACATGCTCAGCTTGTGTCTGCAGGCTGCCAATATCCCCCAGACCTCAATTAAATTAAATATTGCCCACCGGGTCTGGGCCTGACCCCCTGATCCAATACAATTTATAAAAAAAACAACCAATGGGAAAACTGGGATTGAAAGCATCTGATTAGCTGACTGCCAATTAGATGCTGTTTTTTCTTAAAATTAAATCTCCGCTCTCAATTTCATTATGCATCCATCCTCCGCTGGGGACAGATGCTTAGCGGAGGGAGCTTGCACTGTGCTTTTTTTATAGTAGTAGGATTTTTTTTTATGAGAATAGGTACATTCATTTTTTTTTTTTGGGCCCCTTTCCCTGGGCCGAAGATGAAGATCGAGGGCATCACTGGACTTCAGGAAAAGGTAATTATTTTATTTACTGGGCACCCTTTCGGTGCCAGGAGGGGGAGCACTGCTTTTTTAAAGCAGTGAATTGCTGCAAACAGCCTGCTACTATCCACTGGCCAGACAGCACCTGCAAGCAGTAGTTAATTAGAACTGCTCCCACACCAAGTCCTTTACAGGATGTTCGTGAACACACTATAATTACACTGTGCAGCCCTAACCTGATCTATATTACTGCCAGCAGGCATCTATTCCCAGCTATCCTGCCAATTCAGTTCATTCAAGAGTTCTCTATACAGCACAGCAACAGCACTTCTTGCTATATGTTGCAATCCCCTGTCTAATGACAGGATTCCATTTGAAGTGCCATCAGAACAGACATCTGCTATTTCACAAGCTTAGTCAATGTGCATCATCCTATTACACATCCATCCCTGAGAACAGTGTGTACGTATTCACTATTCACACGCAAATGGTGTTTTTACCATTGTAAATGTTAACCCTCTGAGGAAGCCTGACGGCGAAACGCATCAGGGCTCCAGTTTTAACCAACAAAGTTCTACTACAACATTCTACCCGGTGTAACCTTTACGTGTATTTGTGTTTAATTATTAATTAAAATGATAAAGTATACTTTTTACTTGTGTTTACCTTCTGTCCTTCTTTCTCAGTGTCACTATTTGTCCATTTGCATATTGAGTAGACCCATACGTGATTTTACCCATATTACAAATAAGAAAACATTTCTAATAACATTGTAGTATAATGTAGTTGACGGTTTTGGAAAATAAAAGTACCAACAACTAACAAGGCCATCTAAAATGAAGATGATTGCCTCTTGTTATCTGGTATCAAAAGATTTTCTAATGAAGGGTATAATAAATCATGATGTTCTAATGTAGGGTGTAATAAATTGTTACATGTGTGATTATCATAGTACCACTGTCATCCCTGAGGCACCATAGTATCTACTATTGTATTCTGTTTCTTTGGGATAAGGTCTTCATCCTCTAAATTTGGATCACTGTTATAAGCTCGCAAAGCCATATATCTACACAGAGTATCTATCTATTTATCTATAATCTACGTACTTCTGGTTTCATTCAAAATATTTGTTGCATTGTTTTGCCTAATCATTTCCCCCTTTATAGTTCATTTTTATCTATTACCAAGCGTGTTACACTGTTTATGCCCCATTTTATTTACACTATTTTCTATTTCTTTAACTTTTATATTCTTCATCATCCATGTATTTATATTGATCTATATTTCTTCACTATAACACGGACAAAGTACATAGAAATCTAAGATATATAGCACTAGATATGTCACTTAAATGTTGACAAAATCAATGATCTTAAAATACCTGGAATGGGAAGCTTTTGGCAACATATGCCTTTCTATTATTGCTTAAAAGGGATAACTAGTATCCTATCTTCAGTTAAAAAATAATTATATTTTCACAATCACTGACATTGTTATCCTGTAGAAAGCAAAAGATATATTTCACACTCTTCTTGCAGTATGACCCATCACAAGTTGTTTTGCCTCTAATTACTGTGTCCTGAAAAGATTATAGATATGCTGATACCATTATCTCACTAAATTATTTTTTGATGCAGACAACAATTTCATTTACTGTATGAGGACTCACATATGTCACAAGGTCTTTTATTTCCAAATCATTATTTCTTTTGTTTGTTTAATACCTTTGTTTTCTATTTAATAGTTATTACGGATAACCTTATTATGTCCTTGTTTGTAGAGTCTGTCGCTGTAGCATACATAGTATTGTTTCCACTATTGTTAGCAATGTATAATATATTTTTTATATTTTACCTAAGTCAATCTCTTTGTACTCATAACAATGACATTATTTAAAGGGCAAATCTACTTTAATTTCCATATGTGTATGCCTGAACTCAACTAAGTTATTTAAAAGATGTATGGGGGGACACTTTTATCTTAACTTATTTGTTTAATCACTTTGATAACCACTTTCGTCCAAGTGCACAGTAAAAGCGGGCCCCGTCTTATATATTTTTTGCGTGGACAATCAATGGTTTGCAAAGAATGCACATTCATATAAAATCATGTTTTCATGTTATAAATGGGATTCTATAGGTTTATTACATTAGTCTTTGTGCAGACTAAGTTAAAACATGTATTTGCTCTTTAACACGAGTAAAATTGTCTACTAAATACATTTGAGACAAGCACATGAAACTTTATGTATATGAATCAATGGCATTCAGTTTTGTAATTAAAACAAAAATATATATATATATATATATATATATATAACATATGACATTATTCTTTGTTGAGTATCTTGTAAGTAAACTGATCAACTAATTGATTCAGGCACAATGGGCGATTTAATTAGCAAAACTATCCTTAGTAGTTCTTTATTAAAACCTAACACTGATGTTACCTACAAAATACTATTTCGAAATACTATTTTGATATGAAGTAGGCACTGAAGTAACCCTGCAGAATTGTATTTTGTCTCTGTATCTGTATCTGTATCTACTGATCCAGCATTTAACTGCTGACTTTCTGAGACATCTTTGTCTCATAACCAATGGGCTTTAAATTTGGTAATATTATCTTGCTAGAAGGCTTGATCTTTAAAAATGTCACTTGTTTAACAATGCATTATGCAGGGCCAGCTCACCAGTCTTGTCACTACATGATGCATAGTTAAGTTGGTAATATTAAATCTCACGTGAACTCATGTGCAACGCACGTTGTAGTAAAAACAAATAGTATATACATAGACAAAACATACTTTCATTTATCATTTCATGGCTACACAGTTGTCTAATTCAACCAAATCCCATATGCATTGCAGGCAACAGGACTTAAAAATAGCGTGAGTCTAATGGATAATTACAGGAGACGAATAGAGTTGAGCGGACACCTGGATGTTCGGGTTCAGCAGGTTCGGACGAACTTAGAAAAAATGTCCGGGTCCGTGCTCAAACTTGACCCCGAACTTGACCCCAAACCCTATTGAAGTCAATGGGGACACAAACTTTTGGCCACTAAAATGCCTCTAAAAAAGTCCTGGAAAGGGCTAGACGGCTGCAAGTTTAAATTAAGTAAAATGTGGGTAAGAGTGTCCCCATTCATACGAATAGGTCAATTGACCTATTCTTATGAATGGGGACTCTATTTCGGTTTATAGAATAGCAATAGCATTACATGTATTACATAAACCGAAAGTCTATAAACCTAATCTCTTTCGGTTTACAGACTTTCGGTTTATGTAATACATGTAATGCTATTGCTATTCTATAAGCCAATAGCATTACATGTATTCCATAAACCGAAAGTCTATAAACTGAAAGACATTTGGGTTATAGACTTTCAGTTTATGGAATACATGTAATGCTATTGCTATTCTATAAACCGAAATAGAGTCCCTATTCTTATGAATGGGGACTCTATTTCGGTTTATAGAAAGCCCTTAGCATTACATACAATGTAATCTCCGAACCCCGAACTCCAACCCGAACATACAGTGAAATGTCAGTGTTCGGGTCCGGGGTCCAAAAACCGTAATGTTCGGTCCGAACCCAAACAGAGCGGTTCGGGTTCGCTCAACACTAGAGACGAATGTTGATAATTGGTGAATGCACAATATACACCGTCCTGATGAATTGGGACACACATAAAATTATTTTTTATAATTTGGGTTGCAACAAGTTCTGCTTCACTACCACTTGTTCTGCTAATTGTTAAGTGGACACCCCTTTCAATAATTCAAACAATTTAATAACAATAATAAACCAGCCTCTCTACTCTGTCAAAGTTAGGATATTTTTATTTAACAACTACTGCTGGAACAGGCCTGCTGTGATGTACCCTTTCCCTATAGTTTCATATGATGTACTTTCTATAAAATGTTAATTATTTTACACATTAACATACTTAATAAGAATTTGCAGCAAACTTTATAAAAAAAAAAAAAACATAATCCACAATGTGGGATAACTTTGCTTGTGTTGTGTCATAGTCACATGATTGAATATCCAGTTTGTATATCATATTGCAAGGAATCATGTTGAATATACTAATTTTTAAGAGTGCTGCTAGAAAGATATATTTTATTAATTATTTTAACCAGATTGCATTAAAGGGAACACTATCACATAGCTAATTAAGCTAGCATCTTAGTTTACCTTTAAGTATTCAGCTACCCCATCAAGTTGTTTTCTGTAACTACATTATAATAGGGCATATGACATAACCTAGGATGCTTCCCAGATTGCAAAATACTAGAAAGGTCAAAGTTCATCATAGCCTCTTCTGAGTCAACACTTTCTTAATCAGCTGTTGAGCTGAGTCACAAACAATGTCTACATTACAGTATTATCATAATAAAGAAAGTACCAGTAAGAAAAGCCAAGGCCAATACACAACATTATTTGGAGGGTAGTAAACAAGTAAGCAAAAGGGAAAGAAATTATAGCATCTTTAGCTCATTCACAAATAATAATTATAATGTTTTGTGCATGAGAAATCTGAACTCAAAAATAACAGTGGCTTTGACAATTAACTTAGTGACATGGTAATCTAGGATGAAAATTGAGCATGCTTAACTCTTTACATATTCTTCTTTCTGCTTTTGAGCCTTCTATTGGCCTTATATTGGCCCTGTGTATATTTATACACTGTTATGATATCCCACTAAGATGCCATATTTTTAGTGTATACAAATTAAACTTTTTATTCCATTTCCCTTTTAATTTTGCAGCCATGCTTTGCACTTTCTCTAGCTCCATAATGTCCTTTTTAAGAACCAGTGACCAGATTTGCACTAGATATTATAGTTATAATTCTAAATGTGAGTAGGTAATTTATTTTCTTTCTAATTTAAATTGATGGAGTTACTAATTATTGGCCTTTTCATCTACTGACTGACATAGTGCACTGTTGCTAAATCTGTTGTCTACATTTATTCCTAAATCTCCATTAGTAGTTTTTACAAGGGATATACCCTTTAAATGAGTGGTTATCAAACTGTCTAACCATGACCCAAAAATAATTTCAATTAAGAAACATAATTTATTCCACAAAGTACAGTACTCCACAATGTATATATGCACTGCTCAAAACATGAAACAAACAAAAAACCTGTTTATTCACAAAATGAATAGTGCATTAATCACAGTGCAAGGTAAAATGAAAGTTGAGTTAAAAACAAAGTTAAAAACCCAATAAAAAAATAAAAAATGTAACTGCTTTAAAATATGTGATGCATTGTTATTTTTATTTTTTTTACAAAATGCATAAAATTATTTTTGTACACATTGAACCATGTTTGCCACTTGACTGCTCAGTTCCCCAAGTTTTGTAAATCATCCTGCAGAGAAGAAACATACTTTAGACTATATTACCCCACCTAATTATGAGTTGTCAGCAAACACTAAGCAATGGCTCTCAGTCTGGGAGATCATTTATAAAAAAAAAAAAAATGTAAAACAGGGGGTTCAGAACAGACCCATAATGTACCCCACTTACTACTTTGTCCAGTTTTCGAATTGTTCATTTACGTTAACCCTCTGCATTTTATCTTTTAGACAATGTTCAATCCAAATTCATATATTTGCCACTGAGCCTATTTCTGTCAATGTACGTTACAATTAACATTTGTGTGGTTCTGTATAAAATGCTTTAGAGCACATCAACTGCAGCACTAAGATCATTTGGCTACAATTGGCTACATAAATTGGCTACATTAATAAAGTTCGCTGGATTGTAATTGTCCAGGCAGAATAAAAAAAGGTATGAGTATGTTGCAAGTTCCTCATAACTGGCTACATAATCTACACAAAACCCCAAAAGACTGTTTATCATTCCTTTTAAAATAATTATATATATTTTAGAAGGTTTTTAATTGTGTTTATTTACTTTGTGCAAAGTAAAGATGTGAAATACACACTTTTCGGTTTTGAAAATAACATTTAAAAATGTGCAGTAAACTCAATGAATTGCAATAAGATACATTTTTTAAAAAATGTTACATTTGCAAATAACAAAACAATCAAGTCAACATTGGCTAAAAGACAGTGCTATACTATCTAAAATCAGATATATTCAGAATGAGGTTAATATTTCCTATTTGTAACTTTTTTAAGTGTTCATTATATTCTGGGTATATTTAAAAATTATTTCATGTGCAACTATACATGAGCTTCATTTTGAGATCCACTGTGACTGGGGGTCTTGGAGGGCTTTTATAGGCCAGAAGACTCCCTGGGGTACATACTTTGGGGGCATCAGTTACATCTCTATGTATATTCTTGAATTACACACGACACATCATTATTCTTGTAAAGTGAGTTAATCTGTCATAAGTGGCCTCTTTTAATGGATTAAATCACCTCACAAGAGCAATGCTGTGTTGTTATTTATTTGATATATTGAAGGAGTGTGGAACCTTGGCCCAAGCACTAATAATCTAGTGGGCTGTGATCACCTTTAATTTCATTTATGTATACCCTTACAAACCTGTATACTGCTTACAGTTGACTATAATAACTGACTTTTAAATAAAACGTCCTGCAGTTACATGGTTGACAAACCCGTGTCAATTTTGTCTAATACACATGTGCTGTCCATGCAAACCCATTTAAAGGTATTCTGTCCAAGCATATACAGGTAAACTCCACTTCATGGTCCACTGATTCTGCTATTTGAGCCCAACAGTTTCTGAATCCTTTTTTTTTTATATTCTCACTTGCCAGGGTAGATGACATTATACTGGTTTAAATGATTTATTTTATTATTTCCCTCACTCACCACTAAACCAATTTCATAATGGTATTTCCCAAGTCCCCTTAGCACCTGGTATTGCAATAACTTCTGCATTAAAACAGAAGTTTAGTGAGATCACTGGACTCACATTGCAATCCCACATCATGAGGTGCGTTGAGGATCCCGATCCCCGCCTTACAGTGGTATTCACATATACATATTGGTTGTTATAGTGTTATATGCTTCTTGGTGGTTTAACCTTTTGTCTTATATTTGAATTATTTTTATATATATTTGTATATCCTGTACTATTTTTGACACTATAGTTTTGAGTCCCTTATAATCCCAAGTGTTACTGAAAGTCTAGACTTTAAATTGTATTCCTTAATATTTGTTAGTGAGTCATTAGATCACTTTATGCAGGTGGAATCTGGGACTCCAAACATCTCAATATATGAAGAATCAGTGCAGTTATATGCTCGTATTTACAGAGGGCAGGCTACTGTATGAAGTCTTCTATTTTTCGCACTTTTGCTAAACTGCAAAATATGTGATATTAATTACATAACTGTCCACATTATCACATTAACAGCTTGTATTGAAAGTAAATTGTATGTTATTGTGTATCTTAAACCTGATCAAAAACATAAGGGTCTACTGGATATAAGAATTACATGAAATTGCAGGGAACAGCGATAGGAATTTCAAACTGTAGGGCAATGTAGCCAAATTGGAAAAATTCTCCAATGCAGTTGAATGGGGGATTTTTTCCAACTGAAATTCCCATATCAGTTCCCTGCAATTCTCTCTTTATTGAGTATACCCACTAAAATTACAAACAAACATCACACCTTTTGCTTGACTGCTTTTAGATAACAAATATTATTTTTTCACTAGATAATGGGAGTTATTTAATTATCTTAGAACTCAGAATACCATAGATTGCAATAAGTGATAACTAACATCGGTGAATACCCCCGATGTATTTAGATTACCTGTGTTTCGTGTTCATTTCTTTGATTGCTGTCTGGCAAAATAATTATTATATTGAATATTATACATAATTATAGATTGTGATGTATCTGCTCCATTCTTTCTGTTCATTGTTTGTATAACAGATACAAGCATGTTTAGCAACATTGAAGCCAAAATAGCTTAGATCCAATACATTTTTAGATTAGCTTAATGTCCTTTTAAAATAGTGTTTATTTCTGCAGTGTCACACATTCCCAACATAAAGCACAAGTTAAAATATATAAAATATATAAAAAAGCAACCATTATTCCATAATATGTTATACAAAGGAAATTTACCTGGCTGTTATGTTGGTGATTGTTAGAAACTACCCTGATATCTGGTAAGGATATCCTCCTTTTGGATTTCTATAGTGGTGTAAAAATAAAGTGGTTTGAGATGACTTTGTGTCCTATCAGTATGTTATTGTATATTCCAGGTAAGCTGTTACATTACGTTTTAATTGCTTACTATGTATCAGCTGCCTACATTGGGCAGAAAACACTGCAGGCTTAATATCATGTCTGAATATTGGTAAAGTGAATTTTTAGGTTTAACTCCTAAGGCATATATGAAGTACGAGACACAGTCCTAATAATAATGCAGGAAAAGTGCAGTTTTCCCCTTCGCATGCACCTAAATCCTTTATGTTCCATACACATTATTCAATGGACATGTTTATTAGTCATAGTAAAACAAAGTGAATATTTAGACCCATGTCATTAAAAAGAGCGTAAACTTCTGCCTCACTTCTGTCTATTTTGAAAGGTGAACTAATTATGCACCATTCAAAAGATAGTGACAGAGCAGAGAGGGATGGTTTGATGACTGCTAATCTCTCTTATTGGTGTGTGCACAACGTCACTTACAACACAACCAATTAGTAGGAAGGAGATGATCAATGAACCCTGAATACTCATAGAATCCTCTCCACAACATAGCATGGACATCTGCAGAAGTTAAATTGCTCCTGAATGATGCTTCACAGGATGTTCCACAGGTGCATTGGACATAAGCCATTTTAACCCCAAATTGCTTTAGAATGTCAACTATCCAACTGCTAAAAATATGGAGACTTGTCCGGTAACTTTGTGGTTTGTCAGCGATCTTTGTGTGTTGAGTACCTAAGAGGGCAGCAGCCGTAATGGAGGAGTTACTTTCACTAGCGGATTAAGGGAGCTTAAAATATAATGTTATAGAAGGGATTTCCAGTTTGTATCTCACAGGTTATTACTTTGTAATGTTGATTCTCAAGACTTACAATGTATTTGTAATAAGTGTGGTAGTTAATAAAGATAAAGCACAAGTGGTTGCATTGAAGAATAAAATGTATGCACATTTCAGGGATAGAATCACATATTTTACCACCAATTATGTGTTACAGCAATATTATTATAATGTTATTGTAATAATTATAATATAATTATAATATGAAATATTTTATCAATATAGTATTTCTAACAATACTATATTGAGCCTGAGTCCATGTAACAATGTATGAATTAGAAGGGTAAAAAAATTGTTGGACATTTGTATCAACTTTATCCTATTATCCCCCCAAATCTACAATATTTCACAATATAGAAATGTATTGTACATTAACCCCTTGTATATCAAAACCTTCACAACAATGGTCAAACACTGAACATCACGGAAATCATGTCACCTTGTGACAATGGAAGTACGTCCTGCGGTGAATCCCCCAATGATTGCTGCCTATTCCTAAGGCATCAAGCAACACCAAAATCTGTCCCCGCAGGGGGAGTGATCGTGGGTGCCTCCAACATGGTGCTGCCCTGTAGCTGTTAATAGCAATGAAGTGGTCAGAGATGACTTCCATTGCACTGTTACTGTATTTCCTCTTGAGCAAAAAAAATCCCAAATTAGCCCTTGATTTAGGGTTACTGTTCCACTTGGGTTTACATATGGTTTAAGGCTAGGGATAGGGTTAGATTTAGGGTTAGGATTAGGGTCAAAAGGTCACATTTAATGTACCCACACATTGTATATATTGTTTTATCAGCATAATACCCCATCTAGTTTCTTATTGTTATCCTGAGCTATGAAATACCAATGTCTACATGTTTCTGTTTTTATAGGACAATAACTGAAAGTAGTGTTTTTGTTTACTAAACATTTTCTCCTAGTAATCTTTTGACCCCAACCCTAAACCAAAAGCATAACCAGGGTTAATAGATCTAGGGTTATTTTCTTCCCTTTTTTTCTCAATGTAATGTTGCTGACTGCTTCTATGGGCAGTCAAGGAGCAGAAACAGAGTGACAGAAGTGATTTCTGATCACTTCCATCGCTCTTGCTGGATACAGGGCAGCACCATATTGAAAGAGCATGCTGTCTTCAAGCTACTTACCAGTGTAAATTGATTGGTTGTATATGATTTTTTTTTAATGAATGCATTATGTTTACCTCTGTATAATGGCAAACTGTACTCCCAATAACAGAGAAGTGATATTAGGTACATATTTTCAAGCTTAATTCCACTATTTACCTTGTGGTGCTCAGATTGGTAATTGAAGATTATGCTAGCTTTAGTGTACTTATAATCTTAATTTTAGTAATGACAGGAGGCGACTATTTTGCATAATCTCTCTTTACTAACTCCATAGCAGCAAAGAAAAAACGTTTGTAACAAGAACCAATCAAAATGCAATAATAGGTATAGTGTCCCATGTGATCAGGCTCCTCCCCCTCTTTCAGCTAGCGACATCCCAGACGGAACAGTTCCAAAACGATGAACAGTAATCCACATTGATGCCAACGGGCAATATCCACCAAACGAATATCAAAGAACCTCAGGAAACGCGAGGCAATTCAGACATGTCATCCTTGGAGGAAAAGGAGTCCCATCTGGAATTAAACTGAAACGAGAGTGTGGGAGAGTTAGGAACACATCTTGAAACTAAACAAAGCAAGGAATAAACCTTGTTGACGTAAAAAAGATAAAGCAATCATGGCAATCTAAATTGATAACTACATACTTAATAGAGTAAGCAAAACTATCAACATAGAAATGTAAAATCTAAACGTTATGACAATATATAGAATCTCCATATATAGAAAACACCATCTGATTAAGTGAGAAAGTAAATGAAAGGCAAATGAAAGACAGAAAGCAAAAGTTAAAGCAAGAGGTTAGCGAAACCAAAGTTTCAGAGACCCATATAGAAATAACACAAACCCATGGGAGGGAAGGGTGGGAAAATAGTCGCCTCCTGTCATTACTAAAATTAAGATTATAAGTACACTAAAGCTAGCATAATCTTCAATTTTACCACATGACAGGAGGCTTCCTATTTTGCATTTTTAACGCTGATGAATAAAAGAAAAAGCCGCGTTAGAGACCGGTTTAAAGTAGAAGGTTCGAAACGTGGATTCACGAGACCAATCTGCCGAACGGAGGATATCTGACAACGATGCCCCGGCCGTGAAAGCCGACGAGGCAGCTGCACCGCGAACAGAATGAGCTCCAAACGAAGCTTCCACTCCTGCCAGGGACCAGAGCCAACGAACCCATCTGGCGAGGGTAGTAACCGAAACTGGGCTATGGGGTTTCACATAAGAGACTAGGAGCTGTCCCGAGTGAGAAATTCTGAGAGGGGCTGTAGCCTCCACATAACTCCGAAGGGTAGAGACCACGCATAGCTGAGGGTCCGCAGGAAAGAAAGGGTAGAATATGGATGCAGAATTAGACTTCGTGCGACGAGATATCTGAAAAGTGACCCCGTCCGGGGAGACCGAAAAGGCTCCGACGTCGAAAGCCCGTACGTCCGAAACACGACGAAAGGAGACCAGACAAAGCAGAATAGTGAATTTTGCTGAAAGTTGACGGAGAGATAGCCTGTCGTTGGGAGGCCAGTCTCTTAAAAAACGAAGTACAACTTCCACGTCCCATAAATGTGAGTATTTGGGTCCCGGGGGGCGACGCAAACGGATGCCTCTGAGGAGTCGACATACCAGAGGATCCTTACCCGCTGGAATACCCTGGAGTGGCACGTGTGCTGCCGAAATCGCCGAGCGGACTACATTAATGGCCCGATAAGAACGGCCAGAGGAGAACAGGGACGATAAGAAGTTCAAAATAGATGCCCTAGGGGCTGTAAAGGGATCGAGATCCCGTTCCATGCACCAAGTGGACCAGGAAGCCCATGCAGAGAGGTAACAACGTCTCGTCCCTGGTGCCCAGGAGTCCCATAGAAGGTCCCTAGCAGTCTGCGATAGTCCGCTGACCTGCCAGGCACCCCGGAAAGAGTCCAGGCCACCAGGGTTAATCGATCGTCCAGAAGCAGAGGGTGAGGGTTCCCTTTCGGATCCGTGAGGAGAGTTGGATATGATGGAAGCAGGAGTGGATCCGCCTGGGACCATGCTAGGAGGTCCGGGAACCACGGTTGACTCCTCCATAGGGGAGTGATGAGCAGTAGAGATATCTGATGAGTTTTTAGATAATGGAGTGTCCTTGCTATCATAGCAAAGGGGGGAAATGCATATGCCCCGGTATGTGGCCATGTTTGCAGGAAGGCATCTACTGCTCTGCATTCCGGATCTGGGAGCCAGCTGAAAAAATCCGGCGTCTGTCTGTTGCTGCGAGAGGCAAATAGGTCCAAAAGAAAGGGGCCTCTCTGGCCTGAGAGGGTTTTGAATATCCGAGGATCCAGCATCCAGTCGCTGCCATCTCGCCAGTGTCGGGAGAACCAGTCCGCTGTGAGATTCGTTTCTCCCGGTAGGTACTCCGCCTTGAGGGAGATGTTGCGAGGTAAGCAAAATTCGAAGATTTCCTTCGTGATTTCTGACAGAAGCCTGGATCGAGCTCCGCCTAAGCGGTTGATATAACGGACTGCTGAGATGTTGTCCATCCTGAGAAGGATGCAACAATCGGTCCTGTCTCTCGCTAGACTGCGTATGGCGAAGGTGCCCGCCAGGAGTTCCAGGCAGTTGATGTGAAGGTTGAGTTCCCGAGACGTCCAAGCGCCTCCTGTTGAGTTGTTCTCGCTCGTTGCTCCCCAGCCCCATAAGCTGGCGTCCGATTCTAAGATGAAATCCGGGTTGGCACCGAAAATGGCCCGGCCGTTCCATGCTTGCATACTGTCCAACCACCATTGCAATTCCTCTCTGACCTCCTCCGTCACCGGAACCGGTTGGTCGTAGGTCGGGTTTTGGCGAAGGAATGATGCTTTGAGGCGTTGCATCGCCCGGTAGTGGAGAGGCCCTGGGAAGATGGCTTGGATGGATGCGGAGAGGAGGCCCACTATTCGAGCGAGTCTTCGGAGTGGAATGGTGTGGCAGCGTATGCTTCTGCGCAATTCCTTGCGTATGGCTGAGATCTTTGATGCCGGTAGGCGTAGTGTGCTTGTCCTGGAATCTATCTCGAAACCCAGAAATTGTATTGTTCGCGATGGGATTAATGCTGACTTCTGGCGGTTGACTACGAATCCCAGAGATTCCAAGAAAACCACTGTGTATTGAGTGTGTTGTATCAGTCTGAGCTCTTCGGAGCAGAACAGTAGGAGATCGTCCAGGTAAATAATGCATTATTAAACCTCTTTCTCGAAGATGAGAAACCACTGGTTTGAGTAGCTTGGTGAAGCACCAAGGGGCCGAACTGAGGCCGAAAGGAAGGCACGTGAACTGCCATGGAGAGTCTAGCCACATGAACCTGAGGAAACGTCGACAAGAGAGGTGAACAGGTACTGAAAGGTAAGCGTCCTTGAGATCCAGTCTGGTGAACCAGTCCCCCTCTTGTAAAAGGTCCCTCAAAAGGTGGATTCCTTCCATCTTGA
This sequence comes from Pelodytes ibericus, assembly GCA_036172795.1. NCBI lineage: Eukaryota > Metazoa > Chordata > Amphibia > Anura > Pelodytidae > Pelodytes > Pelodytes ibericus. The sequence continues at coordinate 103,803,127 of CM069858.1, read as the reverse complement.
AGTGGCGGTAAACCACGTGGGCATTGAGTTTTCGTAGATTTATAACCGGACGAAAATCCCCAGTCTTCTTCTTCACCAGGAAGATGTTGCTGAAAAATCCCTTTGGGAACTCTGGAGCGGGTTCGATCGCGCCTTTTATGCGGAGTTCCCGTAGTTCGTTGTCGATGAGAAGAGCATCGTCTGCGGAGCAACTGATGGGTCTGGGGGGTTCCGATTGGAAAGGAGCTCCGGTGAGGTCTATGATGTAGCCCCGTACGGTTTGTAGAATCCACGCATCCGTGGAAATGTTTGTCCAAGCCTGAAAGAAATGGGAAATACGACCTGCAATACCGAAATGAGTTTGAATTAAATGGTAGCTTACCTGCCGAGAAGCGTGCTCTGCCACGACTTCGAGTTCCGCGACCTCTATCGGATCCCCTGGAATAGGAGAAAGACTGTCTGTGGCCTGATTCTGGATAGAATGGTTGGAGTCTGGAGGAATGGGCACCTGATGGCCAGAAACGGCTGGCCGCACGACCCCTGAAGCGACCAGCCCGTCCAAAAACTCCTCTCGTAGGGTTACCTCTAAAGACCTTCCTTAATGAGGTTTGAGCCTTGTTTAAAGAAGTGAAGACATTCACATGTCTGTTTAGTTCTTTTAGAAATGCATCGCCAAATAATTTGCCCTGTGCCATAGGTCCAAGCTCTTTGGTGCCCAAATCCACCAACTTTCCGTCAATACGGAGTAAAGCTGCTTTACGCCTCTCCGAAGAGAGAGCCACATTCGTGTTTCCGACCAAACAGAAACATCGTTGCGCCCATTCACGGATGTCGTGAGCCCATTCTCTAATAGTGCTAGTATCAAACTCTTCAGCTCTCATAAAGGCGTCGTCCGCCAAATACAAAATACGAGATAGGGGGCCAATCGAGTCCAAAAGTTTATCCTGGACCCCTCTAAATCCTTTTTCCACCCCTCTGCGGGGGTCACGCCCGCCCCTTGTCATAAAGGTGGACATGACTTGGTCGAACTCCGGGGTCTGGGCAACATTGTCAGGTAGAGAAGGGCGAGGGCATTCTGACCTCAGTCTGTTACGCACTGCCTTATCAAGGGGTTTGCGTAACCAAAGATGCATGAATTTAGCCAAATGCTCTGGGGGTGTCCAGTCCCCAGATCTAGGGTGACGAATGTTCCTTGGATCGAAAAGCTTCTGACCCGTCGGGTCTAGGATGGCGTCCTCTTCCTCTAAAGGGGCAGCTAAGTCCCCAGTGATCTGAGTTTCCCCCAGAAAGGTTTCTATACCATCAGTGGGGTGAGATTTTGAATCTGATCCCCATGCATCGTCATCAGAACTTGCGTTCCATTCATCTAAAGTGGCCATAGTATAGTGTGGCCCCTCATCCTCCTCTGAGGAATAGTCCTGCTGTGGGATAGGTCTAGCAGCTGGAGCAGGCTTATGTCTTTTAGCCGGTGTCTTACCCTTGCTTGTAGAGGGTTGCATTTTCTCACCCTTCCAATGACGTTTGTCATGGTGGATTTCACCTTTAGCATGGTATTCTGATTTATCAGAATCTGAGTCATGACGTATAGATTTTGAGGGTAGGGTCTGATCGGTTGAGACCGTCATAATTTTAGCCAGAGCCTTTTCCATGGAGGCCGATACGGCCGCATTAATCATAGCCTGGAAGTCCACAGGGGAATTCTGGGAATCTTCCATGATAAAATATTATAGAGCGTATGGCACAGGGTATAACAGTGTAAAAGACAGAGCTGTAGGTTTATAAACAGTACCAGCAGTACCAGTAAAAATAAATAACCCCAGCAGGGTATGATAGCCTGGATAAAATATCTCAGCAAAGTACCAACAGTACTTTATAATCTATAAAAAATAACCCCAGCAGGGTATCAGTACTTTATGACATATAATATTAAATATGACATATAATAATAACCCCAGCAGGGTAAAACAACTGTATTTGGGATTTTTAACCTGGGTTACAACCAGGGATAGAGGTTGTGAAGAATCCTCTAGTCAGCAGCGATATCAGGTGCTTCACACCAACAATGCATAGGGTGATGAGCCCTAATGCAGACTACAGCTTGTCAGAAAATATAGTAAAAATAGAAAAATATCACCTGAGAGACCAACAGGACTGATAGCAGTGGGAATAGCCGAGCAAACACTGAACACTAGCGTGTGGAAAACGCGGGTGCTCTAAAATGGCGGCCGCGAATCTCGCGATAGACGAGATCCAAGATGGCGGCCGCCATGATAGAATCGCGAGGAGACGCGAAAATGGCTTTAAAAACGGGTATTTCTGTGGAGAAGTTCCCCAGAGAGGTTGGCCAGCTGGAGAGAGTCCAAAAGGACCTTCAGGTACAATTAAAGATAAAATAAACAGTGCCTAACTGCATAAAGAAGTTAGGTGTAGCGCACATATGACAGAGATAAACTCTGAAGTAAAAAACAAAGAAAAAACCAGCAAATATCAATGCAATAAAAGCAAAACATGAACAGTCACATAAAATTAATGATAATCAATAGTCATAAATACAAATAATCGTCATACATAAATAAGAAATAAGAAGAGCCAAAAAATCTGACCTGTCTGCTGATGGAGCAGCAAAGAAAGAGGGGGAGGAGCCTGATCACATGGGACACTATACCTATTATTGCATTTTGATTGGTTCTTGTTACAAACGTTTTTTCTTTGCTGCTATGGAGTTAGTAAAGAGAGATTATGCAAAATAGGAAGCCTCCTGTCATGTGGTAAAATTAGTTACAAACAGCATAGAACATCATTTGGGTGTAATCCTTCATCCAAGCAAAATGGGATGATTTAGCACTACTGTTTCTTCACCGCCAGTTCAGTTCAGCTATTTCATTTCAACATTCCAGTGCGACTATTTCATTGTATACTGGCTAAATCCTTATAGACTCCATCCAAGAAGGGTGACTTGCATTTATAAAAATATAGCAAGTAATATTTGTTTTCTTGCAAAGATCCTACACGTACAAAAATATCACTAATTATACCTTAATAAATAGAATATACAAACACATATTTTAATAACTTCTACATGGTATTTAAGCTTTCATTATCTTTTGCATAGGTTTGTTTGTGTTTAACAAGCAGAAACAATTTGCACTACATAGCATTATAATTTAACTACAAACACATATTTTACTGCAGGCAAATAAATCTAATCTAGAGTCTCTTACACCTTATGTATAAGGACAGGACTCAATGCTTTAAGGCTCTTAACAAAAATTGTGTTCATAAACATTATTCATATGCTTAAGAAAAACGATGGTGTAAATAAGCCGGCTGCATATGTATGTACTGAACATTTGAAGTGGGGATATAATTGAGACAAAACAAAATGGTGGTAACCTTTACAAAACCAATTAAAACATAACTTTTGCTAAGTGCTACAAAAATGTGGATGAATACTTCACAGAGGAAAACAATACCAAAACGTGTAACGAAGAAGAGCTGTAAAGTGTATATTTAAAAAAAGTATTTTACATCATGTTGCACACAGTTCTGACACTTAGGGCCACGATAATGAATAGTCACAGTGTGGGGGTGAGATACTTTTAAAATAGTTATTGCAGCTACAATGAGGAAATTAATAAAAGCTATAACTCTACTCTAACTGCCTGTGTCTATATATGCCCTTTCCCTAGTACTTGAAAAAACGAACACATATGTGTAGATAGTGTGAGGAATTTCAGAACTCTAAAGTACTTAAAGAGTGCAGCTCATAATAGGAAGCTGTTGTATTGTATATCCAGAAAAAAAATGCTCATCTAGTAACTCTTGCATGCATTATATTTTTTATACATTTTTTTTTTACAATAAAGGTTAAATCTGAATTTACCACATATTGATGTATATGTTTAGATGTGTTATTTAAAAAAATAACATTTGTTTATACATAATTTTTTAAGAGCTGGAAAGATGAATAGAAGGCGTGAAATGTCTTATATTTTTACTACAAGAGTGAAAAAAAAAATCAGACAAATGTAAAATAGAGATAATTTTCATTACACTCTATTATTATTATTGTACATGTAATGGCCTTCAAGACATTTATAAAATGAAGGTCAATTGCTTGAGGTAAATGCTTTAAACATGGCAAGGAACATTTGCTAAATAAACTAATATGAAGGAAAATAAAAGTACAACCAACAGAGTAATTTGGCTCACCTTTCCTTTTATTTCAATAGTGCAATTATTCCATCAGTCAGTGTTGAAGCTTCTTCTTTTATTAATCCTGAACATGCAAGGCACAACAGCAGAGAAAAGATTTGAAGCACTCAAAAGGAAATAGAAATTAAAATGTTAAACATTCTTTTAAAAAATGTATGTATTAATATTGACTAGTGTTTGGAATATTTTTACATCTGTTATCTATAGTGTTTGTGTGGCGTTAATTATATAAGTGTAATTAAATTGAAATTAGTACTAATTAGTATTTAACGATAAAGTTAACCCTATCCTATAAAAAAACGATTATTTTCTATTTCATGCCAAATAATGGTAATATTCACTTGTAGTTTATTCGTTATGTAATATAATTAATATGTTCACTTATTTAACACTTGTTTCTTTATTTAATAGCAAAGAAGATGAAGGAGAAGATTTGGTTGAGACAAAGAAACTGAGTGCGACAGGTATTTTAACTCCTAGAAATCTGCTACATATCAATTAGTTTCTCATTTATTTAATGGCATTCTCAAATTATTTTTCAGAAAAGTATATCCCGAGAATAATTTGTTCACATGATGACTCTCCGGAAGATAACAATGATGATGAGGATGTTAAAAGTGGAGAAGAAATTAAGGATGAAGAAAATGACTTGGAACTGTTTGTAAGTCTTTTGGGGGGATGATATTAGATCTGTCAATGCTTCTATTTTTAATTCATTTATTACAAATTGGGGCAATTTGCTTTCTTTTCATATAAATGTGTTTTTGATAAAGATAAAGATAGAATTATTTTCCTATTGCTTTCTCCATTCATTGTTGGAAGGTATTCTATTGTTGTGGGAATTTGTACATTTTAACTGAGATTCTTTCACATCTTTACAAAGCTTTATTGTGTGGGATATAATAAGCACATTAAATATACTATTACTATTTATCATGTTTAATAGGAAATGGATCTATTGTTCACTTTATATTTTTAAGCACATTGTGAATAATTGTGTTTTTCTTTTTAGTTCAATTTTTCTTCAATTCAGTAATAATTACCATTTCTTTTCATTCTATTTCCCTGTTGTTGAGTGCAAATGACTATGATTTCACAGGGAGACAATACAAAATAAACATAGATAATAATTATTATTGTTGTCAAAAAGTACATTTACAATTCAATGCTTTTAGGTAATAGATACACTAATGTTGAAGGTAGGTTGTCATTCCCTTTACTTCCTTATTGCCTCTAGCACAAGGGATGTTACAGCAGTAAGCTCTCATGAGTTATACCCAATTTCTTATGGTGCAGGTGCTGGTTTTACATGCATAACATTTGCATAAACCTCAGTAGCATGTATGTGTGGAACCTTGATTAATTAATTAATTGATTTACCTGTGAGGACAATTTCACTCTCTGCAGGACAGCATGTAAGTTATTTGTGTCTCTCAACCTGTGAGGACATATGAATTTCACACTCTGCAGGATAGCATGTAAGTTATGTGTCTCTCAAAAAAATGTCCGTTTATACAGCTGTATGCTAGGCCACTTACGGTAGATGGAGTTTTTTATTTGCTTAATGTGACCTTTTAATGCATAATTCCCAAAGGCTACCACAAACTAAACACAACTACAAACTTTAAGAGAAATGTAACTTTCTGCACCCATATAAATTTATGTAGACATAGATATTTTTATAAAAAAAATAAGAGAGAAACAGAGAGAGGAATGATAGATGGATTGGTGAGGAAGAGATGTAGCAAATGCACACAAAAGCTAATTATTATATTTTTATCCTATACACATTAATGAAGGTAATCCATATTTAATTGTACATGATATGTAACATTTTTTTTCTCTATCAGTTCTTACATTTTGGAAACAAACCCATTTATGTTTTCAATTAGTTCATTTTTAGTAATACAGGTTGAGAATCCCTTTTCGAAAAGTTTGAGACCAGAAGCATTTTTGATTTTTGATTTTTTTCAGATTTTGGAATATTTCCAAATAATGAGATATCTTTGGGGTGGGACCCAAGTCCAAACAAAATTAATTTCTGTTTCATATACCCCTTATAAACATACCCTGAAGGTAATGGTATAGAATTTTTTTTTTTTTTTAATGTGCATGAAACAGTTTGTGTACACTGAACCATCAATGTTCATCATTGGGGATGCTCCTGCATTCTTATTGCGAACCATTATATGAGGTCAGATGGGGAATTTTCCCCTTATGGCATCATTTTGGCTTAACCTGTATAACTAAACTTAGAGGAGGGGATGTCTTCAAATAATTTAAAATAAAACATATTTCTACTAGGGGATTAGATATCCAAAAAGAATCCTTACATTTCAATTATTGTACTGTATTCATAACATTTCATAGCAAGGCACCATGAACTTTACTGAGACTAAGGACATCAGAGTTCCAGGGTTTTTCCTTTACAGGTAATGATATTTCAGTAGGATTACCATTAAAAAGAACGGGTCAGTGAATAAGTCTGTACACAGTTGATCGTAATGGCTTTCTATGGAAGCAGATCTTGTCAAACATCATATTCCAGATCAATGAGTGTAAAATAGGTCTCTTCCAGCCCCTCTGGTGTTTTCATCTTTCAATCACTTAGTTACTATGTGCTTATCTGGTAAGTGTATGTATTAAAGTGACCCTACATCTTCCGTGCAGTTAAAGTTCATGTTTGCCTAGCATTGTCTGATTTGTGTAAAAGATAAGGCAGGGGTAGTTTAAGAAACTAGTAAAACAGAGATTTGTCTGTTTTATAACTTAATTATTTTATCTGCAGGGCTGTTCCTGGAACCATACTTTTAAATTTGAACAATCCTTCAGAAATAGTAATGTGAACAACTTTTGCTCATTGGTGTTTCTCTCTCTCTTTCTATCTCTCACTTTGTCACGCCGCTGTATGAGCAGTCTTCCCATCCACCCACTATTGACTTTCATAGTCAGGAAGGAACAAAAACAGTTACCAGAGATGAGGTACAATGGGGTAAGACTGAAATGCAATGGGCTAGAAAGATTAACAAACCAAAAATATGCCACAAAGCATTTTAAACAAAGAGCACTTGGTGAGCATTTAAATTGCACACTGACAAAATCCTAAATTCCTGACAACAGTCTCTTCTATAAATGGACAATTGATAATAAGTGCAATATAGAAATGTGTAGGAGAATGTTACCCCACAGAAATGTAAATAAAAAAACAAACAAAAGGAAACCAACATTGAAATATCAACATTTTATTACAAACTTGAAATTATTTTTTACTTCTTTTGTTCAACATGATGCTGTATTCAAGTGGACAAACAAGTCAAATTTAGTACGTAAGTTTAGTAATGAATGCATTATCAGTTGTGGTCATGTAAAATGTCCAGGCATTGACAGATGTATCCCTTACAGTCATCAGACTGCTGACATTGTGAATTGCACTGGCACATGAATATTTAACTACCAATCTCCAAATTCATTTTTCAGGAGCAACATTTCCAGTGTTCTAAGAATCTTCATTCCTGAACATAGACTAGAAAGTAACTGGTCATCAGATGTTCAAACATCTAATAAGTTAATTAGTAAGTAAAGAGTATAGACCTGCCAAGGCACGAATGAAAATAAAGTTGAAAATCACCAGTTTAGATTTACTAAAATGTACATTTAACACTATTTTAGAAATCAGAGCCTGTGAAAACAATGCTGAAAATGGTAAAGTACAACTACAGTGCTACTCCTCGACTCTACTCTTCAGTTTGTTTCAGTAGTATATTATTGTTTGAGAAATGTTCATGCCTAACGCGCAATTTTATTCCACTAATCAAGTGCATACAATCTCTTTCATTTTGTTCTGTTCTATAGCATGTGGGTTGAAAAAAACCCTCCATTTTAATTTAAGATATTAATGCCTCCTTAATAGAATTTAGCTAAACTATGAAAATATACATGATAAGCCTGCCAAGTCTCCTTCATATTTAATCACATTTCCCAACATTGTATATTTTTGAAATGACTCCAGATAATGTTGAATCCCCAAATTAGGTCTCGTATGGATGACAATCATACACACTGTTATGTTGATTTTAAGGAATTTGTTAGTCCATTTTATGCATTGTAAATGATCGTGATAATGATATAAAACAAAATTTGACCATTTTATTAGATTTTTTAAAATATTGTTTTAGATATTTGTAATTTTGTTCTTCCTATAGTTTAATGACTTAAACAATGAAGCCGTATAAGCCCTTGAAATACAGCCATCCACTATGTTTGAAACCCACAGGCATTAACTCACAAGACAGCTGAGCAGTTGACAAGTAGCATGAACCTTATGTTAGAAAAAGAAGAAATTGTAAGATTTGCATATAATTACCGAGATCATGCAAATGTCAGTTATGAATATAAAAAAACACAGGCATTTCACTGTTAAATCCTGACAGTTGGCATCACTGAAAAGCTCAAATGCATTTGAGTACTAGTTGGCAGAAGGTCATTAAAATAGAATTTGCAGATACATTAACACTCTCACTTTTCTTTGAGTGATAGTTTGCTATTTATAGTTTGCTGAGAGTTTCGAGAAAACATACTAGCGAGATAAGTTGTAGTGGGCTACCACATAAAAATCGCATAGAGAAGTATGGGGACACTGAGCCTTTTTTAATTGATTTGAAGGAAGCTATCAATAAGTATGCATACAGTCGAGATAGAAATGATGGTTCTGACATGTGAGGAAGAAGACAGAGACTGTTGTAGAATTTTCATTAGAGCGACAGTCAGCTTTTCCACACAGTAAATTAGCCATAACCAAAAATATATGTATATATTTTCATAATTTGATAAACTTCACAAAATCAACCCAACACTGCTGGAAAGGTCTACAGATACAATTATGAGATTTTCCCATTGCATTAGCATAAATATCACCATATAAGGGTTTCAGCAGTTTTTGCCACAGGATATACATTGTCATGTCAAATCAGAATGGTGGTGCCCAGGCATGAATACAAGACTAATCATGATTTATATTTACCTATAACAGATAAGTAGGGGTTTAAGTTAATTCATTTTAATTGTAATACTGTAATAATAGAAATGGAGATTGAAGGCTTTAAAATAATGAGCCTTCAGTTGAGGTTTACTAGCCCGGTACGACTATCATTGTTCTTAACCAAAAAACATTCATAAACTACCCAGTAGTATAGTTAGCCTATAAAATAATAAGTAGTTGGATTAAAATAAAAAAATTGCACAATACATTTTCTGGTGAATACACTCTTCAAGCCTAAATAGTTACACAAAATTGTGTGAAATAATAAGTTGAATTAATTAATTCAAAATCACATAAAATGTAGTAGTCCATAGAAATATCAATTATCTAATTATTAAATCATTTAAAACAATGCTAAAATGATTAACATGACACAAAGCATAATGATATTTTATTGTAATTTTAGTTCAACTGATAGATTACAATACAACTGAAGATCAATATATCAAATTAAGCTCATATGTAAAGATATGATCTATCTTTACCTCTATTTACTAAACATGTGGATATTTTCTTACAGGTTGACATTTGTTACCAAAATAATATTCCATAAATGCTTGAATCATCTTCAAGACTTGTCTAAAGTGTGAAAAAATAGCTCAGGGAATACTGAATGACAGAATATAATACAATAAACTGCTTATAGATGAGTGAGCAGAATTTGTAGGCATCAAGTTATCCTAGGGGAAACCATGAGATGACAACAACTGGTATCATTCTTTTCTGAAATTTTCAAATGCTGAATTGAACTGATGGAGATAGGAAATAGAAGCAGATTGGTAACGTTGATGCATATAACTATAATTCTGCAAACGGGTGATGTGTTCTGTAAGAGATCTATTAGGAAAATACATTCCCCTGTGTTTTTTTTAAATATATTAATTATAACAAATATGAAAATGTAGAATACAAACATCAGCTAAACACATAGTTACAGCACATTTTAAACATTTATTATTTTATAAAATTAAACTCTTCCTTTCCTCAGACACATCACTAAACATGGACACTGTATGATTATTTAATTGCTTTGTACATAACACATTTTGAAGGCTTTTGTTTGTCACTTCATATCCACTTATCAAAATACACTGTACGTGTAGTTTTATGGCATTACAAACTTAGTTCATAGTAGAACATAAAATGAAACAATAGATCTGATATACATTTTCTGACCATTTATCTCATATTAACAGCCACCATTACATTTTTAGCTTTTTTACTATGTATGTAATCACACAAAAACAAAGCTGGGACAAATATCAAGAACTGTTATAAATATATTAAAAATTAGAGAATGTTATTCCTAAAGATAAAATGGATAATACATTTAAAATTGCAATAGGTATGGGAATAAAATAGAATAAAATACAGAATTTTTCTATATAAAATGTTTATGTATTTAGTATTTCATTACTACTACTGCTGCTCAAACAGAAACACAAAATAATAACTTATTTTTTTATGCAGAGAGAACCAAAAAGCTTAAAATGATGGGTTCAAATGTTTGAATAAAATTAATTAATAATGTTGTAAATGGTTCCAATGAGCTAGAAAAAAATAAGCCCACAATATGCAACAAATTGTTATTATAATACACTGCATAGCGTTTGAGTAATTTAGATATTTTGTTTAAACTATACTTTATTGAAAGAGACATCTGGTTATGGAAGAATTTTTAGTCAGGAGTCTGAAAGTAAATTCAGTGTTTTTCCTAGCCCAAATGTGTTGATTATTTCCTCATATTTAACAGTCCTTTCCATCTTTAGTTTAGCTTCTGAGTATGATCACTGTTTAAGATATTTTAAATTGAAGTGCTATTTTGAAAATTCAGTTTTTGAGTAAATGGTCTAACTGGCGAGACACCTTAGGAAGAAAGAGTGCAGGGACAAACTAACATTTTTAAAACTGGCATTTTATTAGATGTTCTAAAATATAGTGTATAGAACTCCAGACCATATATGAATATAAACTTAACCTTGCATTTTCTAAAAATAAGTGCTGCATAACAAAATTATTTTATCAGTTTGATTATATCATAAATGTAACAAGGGCTAAATTAAACAGTTTATATTCATGTAACTGTATATGTCTTTGTTATTCAATCCATGCCGTAACCATTGTTGTAACCTACAAGCAATATGGTGCGAAAACATGCAGGATAGAAAAACTGTATATTAACATGTATATTTATTTATACATTGTATTAGCAAATGCCTACATTAAGTGTCTACTGTGTCTTCAATGTGTCTGTGGTATATACTGTTTATGACATCATCTGTAGTTTGACACAGTTCATGTTGTAATAAACCACACATACATCTAAAACATATTTTTGTTTAATATTAATTCATGCATTTCTTTGAAACACAATGTACAGATCAGTATTGATCATAATTTATTATCTACATTCACGGTACAAACAATATTTAAGTGATCCTTTTACAGATCAAAAATTGAAGCATAGAAATCATGTGTATTTACTCCCACAATTGTTAAACTGGAAATACACAAAGCACATGACATTTACTATACTTCTTGGTATAGAACAGAAAAGTAACTTTTTCATTATAAAAGAAAGGGAACCTAAAAACACAAATTGACAGCCACCTGTGCAAAGCACATTTTGGATACAGAGAACTGTCTCTGACATTGTCTTTCTAGTGTATTTTTTTTTTACTATACAGTAATTTTTTCCTATATTATTCAATCAACATTTTATTATCTCACATATTTTCCTTAACCCACGTGTTATGTATGTAATATTTAGATTGGTATTGGATAGTGGCAAAAGTTTCATTGGAACCATTATACCAACAGGGACTTTTATGATATTGCATTTTAATTACATATACATTAATATGTAGTTGGCCCCCCATTGCAGCTATAACAACTTCCACTTTTGCGGGAAGACTTTCCATAACATTTTGTTTGAGTATTTCTGTGGGAATTTTTGCTCAATCATCAAGTAGAGCATTGTCCAAAATGTCTTGGTATGCTTAAACATTAAGACTTCAGTGGAAGTAAGGGACCTAGCCCAACCCCTGGAAAAAAGTCCCATACCATTATCCCTCCTTCACCAAACATTACTGCAGACAGGCAGGTAATGCCACCCTGGCATCAGCCAAACCCAGACTCGCCCATCAGACTGCCAAATAGTGAAGACTCTACAGAACATATTTCTACTGCTTAAGAGTCCAGTGGTGGCATGCTTTACACCACTCAGTTTGATGCTTGGCATTATACTTCTGCTGCACATTGTTTGTGATCAGTCCTTTGTGATCACTAAAACTTAAAATATTAAAATAAATGTTAAATAAAGAACATTATGCCGTTTGGATCACATTTCAATCACTGTACCTTATTTATAATGTGCTGTTAGTCTCTGGAAAGAGGAAGCTGTGATTTTAAAATAATGTAAGTGATTTAGAGAGCATTCAAAGAAAGACAGCTCCACAAGTAGTTGGACTTGCCCCGAAAACATAACAAAGAAAGCTTCAATATCCTAATGGGTACTAACTAGGATAAAGAAGGAAAATAGGACACATGATAAAAAGTTTCAAATAATTAAAGGATTTAATGACGCTAAAGAATAATTTAATTTTAAAACATAAAGTTAGAACAACACAGCAAGTAGAAAACTAAAGGGAAGTTAATGAAAATACTTTTTACAGCAGAGTGGTACATAGCCATTTCAGATAACGTCTCAGCTGAAAAAATACAGTCTAGCACAGTAAATTATTTAAATTTAAGATTGCTTTGGTTGTGCATAAAGGTTAAATTGAAGAACAAATAATTAAATAAGTTTGACATGTTGCTAGAACATGGAAGGTGGGTCAAAGGCATTGACATAGAATAGCCTATATCCGCATATTGTCAGCATATAGCTTGCATCAGTATATAGTTAGTGAGATGTTTATAAGTATCAGTACACACACGCTTGTGTGTATATATATATATATATATATATATATATATATATATATATATATATACTGATTACTGATACCAGCTATATGTTCATTACACGCTGATAGAGCCTATTTTCATATGCCAACAATATCGGTATCTGGTATAACTTTACTCTATGCCACATCAATGCATGGCTAACTGTTGTATGTTACAGAGCTAAATACTGTATCACTATTGTGTGTTGCTAAACATGTACTGGTGAGTGATTTCCTGTGCCACATCTCTGTCTGTTAGCTGAACCTTTGTGTCTCCAATTTCAAAATTCTTTCATTTTGTGCATTCTTAACTATTCCACTGTGACTCCCTACAACATAAAACCATTGTCCACAGAATTAGATTTTATATTTGTTTTAGGAGAAGGGGGGGAGAGGGAGAAAGAGAAAACATGTTTACATCATTTGATATTTTCAATGGCATTTTTGTCTCCATCTTTATAACAAATGTGTGCTCCATGCTGTCTATGCATTATTGGGCCTTTTTTTTTTACGGCCAGGCATGCCCTGTTTATAAATTGAGGATGGCAACTTGAAATATCTACTATTGCATGGTCAGAATCATGGATACTTTAATCACTGATTTGTTTATCTAGTGGTGGCAGGCATTAGGATTATCACTGAAGTGGTGATGACTGACAGAATGTGGGATATTATTGTTACTATGGCATAAATGAGCGTGTCTATTGATTTGATGTAGATGGTTTGCCTTCACAGGAGGGCCACACTGTAAAATGTTAACCATCGAAATAAGTAAATGCTTTCAACTATCAGCTATAATTTTCAGGGACATGCAGCCGTAACTCTCATAAGCTTTACTCTCTCAACTACAATACACAGGATGTCTCACCTTCCATGGCAAGTATGCTAGCTGTGTTGTTATTTAGAATGATGTTTAACGATGTTAGGACGTACTATGCCGTCCTGACTTTAAGTGCCTTAAAGTCGTTAGGACGGCATAGTACGTCCTGTATGAAACAGCTCATCGTGGCTCCCCGTGATGAGCTGTTTTCGGATCCCGCTGCAGGCACTTGCAGCGGGATCCCACCTGTCATCTGAGGCCACTTTGAGTGGCCTCAGTCTGACAGGGGAAATGTAGCCGGTGCTCAAAGCGAGCACCGGCTACATTTCTCCAAATCGCGCCGTGCCCAAACTTCTGCGAGAGTGTTCCTGGCTAGCGATCACCTTGTGATCGGTGGCCAAGAACCAATCGTGACGTTTGGTGCTAGCGTCATTTGGGACGCAAGCACCTTGCGTCACGAAGGGGTTAAAATAAATCTATTAACAGCTAGTTAAATATTGGGAGAATTAATATGAAGAATGGCGGATGCAATGTTCTGTATACTTTTTTCAGGTAATGCTCTTTGCATCATACTTTACAGAAAAAAAAAAATCTTAATTGCGTTCTTTCTAACTGCTTGATTTCCCTTCTATTTTGACAGCACAGAAACATCACTACACTTGTATTGATATGAAATCTTTCATAAGAAGAACCTACAAAAAGATAGTTTTATTTTTGTTTTACTAATCAATGTGTAATGATAACTGCTTTAATTAAAACATATTTTATTATTTGTATTGTTTCAGCTAAGTCAACACTTTGTGAAAACAAGAATCTCTTCCTGTGAAAATAACTATTATGGAGAGGTTTCTGAACAAACCACTTTTCCAAATGAAGGGCAAAAACGTACGCAAGAGGAAATACAAACCAATAACTCAGCAGTTTTCATGCAACAACTAAATGCACCAATTATTGCAGTTCTTGAAGTAGAAGAATTAAGTGCAGTTGAGACAAGTCCTATGATGAAAGAGGAAATCCAAGCACTAGAAGTTGGGGAATGTATCAGTAGTTCAATAGCTGGTAACCATACTTTGGAATATTCAAAGGTTTTGCCACCAGAACATGAATATGAATATGCAACCGAAAACAAGGAATTGATTTATTCAGATGACTCAACATTAATTGAACAAAGCACTGGACTGCAAAGAAAATCACAAAATGATACAGAACATCTGCCAGGAAATGAAGCAATAAAGAGGTTAATCATTAATGAATCGGCTACAAGCTCAATTGAGAACATTTACAATAAGTCAACAGACACAACTTGTTTGGGGCAAATAGACTCTTTGCTTCTAGCACAACAATTGGATGACAATGCTAATCCAAGTTCTAAACAAAATGTGGATATTTTCATTGGAGGAGAAACAGAAACACACAATAAGGTCACAAGCGAAGGAACATCTATTGAATTCCAAACTTTATTAAGTGCATCTCCTTCTCAAACTGAAGCAATAACATCTGAAACAACACTTTTAGATATTGACACTAGTGAAAACAGCAATGAAGACAACAAAGAGAAAGCTTGTTTCACTAGTTTCCAGCCTGAGAAAATGCCAATGTACAATCAATATCACACTACCCTGGATGGAAGTAATTCTAAATATACTCATGATGACCATCAAAATATAAAAACAAAGTTAAGCTTTCCTGACGGTAATGATAGCGAATTGTTGCACACTGTTATACACCCAGTATTAGAGGAACAAGACATACAAATCATTGAATCTCAAGATGATAGTAAAGAAAGGCATGCTATATGTAGCTCAGATGAACTCATAGGACAGGAATATATGCACCAAGAAATCTTTCATGATGATGATTCTACAGTTGTAGAGTACAGTCCATCTGTCAGTTCATATGATGACACATCTGACATGAGCAATGAACAATCAGAGAGTCCTTCAAACAAAGTGACTTTAGGAGATAAAGTTATCATTGCAGTAATCACAGAAAAGAAAAGCCATAGTAAAATAGAAACACCGAGGGAAGACCTTAGCAAAGAGTGTTATGGGCATGTGTCTCAAAGTGAAAATGAATGGTTAACCAAAAACTTGGACAGAGGCACTGGATATGCTTCACAAATGTTAGATGAAACTGTAGAACCTAAAGAAGAAAGGAAAGAAGATATTGAACTATGCATTGATGAAGGAATTGAAGGTGATATAGGAGAGACATTTCAGAGGTCAAGTCCATCTAAATTAAGTATTTTGTGCGAGGAAGACATAATTCATAGAAGTGCTAAAGATGTCTGCAAAGAACAGTGTGACAGGTATTTTGGTGAGGTGTCTGATTATGTAACACTTGAGGAAAGTCAGGTAAAATGTGCAAATCTTGATTACCCACATGTGCAGTCCTGTAGCAGTTTTTCAATGGAATCCATAGTAGATAGCAACACAATAAGCAAAACCGTATCTAAAAATATAGATTATATAAAAACAGTTGATGAGAAAGTTGTAGAACACATGGACGTTTCAGAAACACCTCTGGCAAATACCAGCTCAGATGAGTCAGTTAGTGTAGGTACTACCAATGAGGAGCTATCCCTAGGACCATCCATATTTATTAGTGAGCCTGATGAACAAGTGGACATACAAAATTCACAAACTGAAGAACATTGCAAGCTAGGAGAGAAATATTTGTATGATAATGATGAGGAAACCCTTTCTGAACAGGCATTTGATAACATGAGTACTGACCCTTTGTCTATAAGACATGTGAGCTCCAAAGTGTTTTGTTTTCTAATGTTTATTGTATTTGCTGGTCTAATGTACCATTATGATTTTTTGGTGTGCTTTGCTCTCTATCTTTTCTCGTTATACTGGTTATACTGGGAAGGAGACAGGAGTAGGAGGTCTGTTAAGAAACAGTAACATTAAAAATGACTTGAGTTACTTTAGATTGTGACAAAACAAAAGACAGCCTTGTTGAGAAATAATATCTGTATCTTAGAAAATCAAGATACTAACTTTTGATTTTTCTTAGGATTAAAGTTTGACAAAGGACCATATAATATACGTTAATTAAGAGCTATGTGGACTTTAGTTCTCAAGCAAACAAAAGCAATTTTTGTCTGTAGTTTTAGCTTAGCCCTTTCCACATTTTGAATGCTGTTTCCTTGCTTTTCTATGTTTAGTAAATCGTTCATTGTGTTTGTTCTCATGATTGTCATGTAAATATATTGGCATTACTTAATGTTTTCTTCCTTTGAGAGTTGACTCAAATTACAGTTTCTGTTTCCTCCATGTTATATAGATTGTGAGTATGAAGTTTTCATTTCTTTTTTTTTTTTTGCATTGTCAGTTATGTAACAGCTTTATAAAGATGATGTCATGTTCTTTGTTAAAGTACTGTCAGAATTGTATTGCTACTTCAATGAACAATTGACAGACTGAAGGATGGAGCTTGGAAATATTAGTGAAAAGTCTCACAATGATTTATAAGAGGCACTACACTAAAGTTGACTGTTTGTGCAATTTACATGTGATTTGTCTCCATGATTCCCTATGCAAGTGAAAATATAGAGAAGGTGAGAAGATGAGTGCTTTATTAGCTGGACATTAAAGGAGCAGTTTCACCTACAGCCGCTGTATTTTTTGATATCTGCTGTACCGTGTAAAGTAAAGAAAAAGAAACAGATCTATAATGTGTTTCTTTCCTCACCGCTACTAGTTCATAAAGACTTTCACTGAGTTAAAAGCTTCTGTGAAATTATTTCAATGTCAAGTCACAAAACCGTAAATTACCTTAAAGTAAACATACATGCATATCCCATGTATTAGAAACATGTATAACATACATAAAATAAATTAAGTGGAACTGCTGCTTTAGCCATTTCAGTGACAATATCACTTAGTACTGGTAATGCATTGAAATTCTAAAACAAACCAAGCTGTTCATTTTGCTTTAAAAAATGTTATTAAAATATATAATCAATATCATATTTCCATTAAATCATCAAAATAAACACAGTGTGAGTCCAATATATTGGATACTTTTTATTTATGTATGTATTTGTCTCTATTTATTACTATTTTTGAATGACATGGATAATGGTATAGGAATGTGAGAGAAAAAAAATAATATTTTTACTTCTATCAAACGCAGAAAAGTTAATGAAGTGAAAGCACACCATGATGAAGAGGGATAATCTTTAACCGCTTTAGCTTTGTGGAAAACATATAACATATTTAGTTTCACTTTTTTTGTGTGTAATAAAGTATTTTGTGATATTTTCATGCATCCTTTAATTAACTTTTGTAGCATAAGTATTACTACTATTTATTCAGATATATAGGTGGAATTGGTATGTACAATACTCCATCTGAAAAAACTCACATTTATTGATTCATCCCCAACAATTGTATATTGTTTGACACAGAATATACAGGATGTTATAAGCTTAATTAGATCAATAGGTACAAACCAATAACAAAGTTAGAAGACTGTTCCATTGCTTACAGTGCGATCTGGCCTGAAATGGGACCAGAATGGTGTTGGTCCCACAGTTAAAGAGAATTTTGGGCATTTCAAAGTGCCAGTTTCGCAATAGGTGAAGACCTCCTATTGACTTCTATGGAAGGATTTAGGCTAATTCCATAATGGCTGAGGTCCTCCAGAAATCATCCTGAAATAATCCAAAGTTCTTCCCACATGTCTATAGTGAGGACTGAGCCTACCATTTCAATCAGCCAATTTCATACAAGCACATGAAAAACCAAAAACTATAAGGGAAAAACATTTCTGTCAAAATATACTCATCACTGTTTGTTCACTTGAACCTCTTTACTTTATGTTTTGTTTTCACTAAATATCAGCTACCACCTATCATTAGACATGTGCAAAACTAAAATTTTTGTTTCGTTTTCGTCCATTCGGACGAAAATGTTATTTATTTCGTTCATTACTGCAGTCGTTTCAGACGAAATTCGTTCATTATTTTCGCTTCGTTAATTTTAATTCGTTCGTTTTATAGAAATACAATGTAATACTATTGGCTTTCTATAAACCGAACGAGAGCCCCATTCATAAGAAACATGTTTTCTATAAGCCGAAAGTCTATAAACCGAACGACTTTCGGCTTATGGAATACATGTAATCCTATTGCTATTCTATAAACCGAACGTTCGGTTTATAGAATAGCAATAGGAATACATGTATTCCATAAGCCGACAGCCTATAAACCGAACGTTCGGTTTATAGGCTGTGGGCATTTAACTATACGGAGACAGAGTCTCCATTCATGTGAATGGAGACTTTGTCTCCGTATAGTTAAAAAGCCGACAGCCTATAAACCGAAAGTTCGGTTTATAGAATAGCAATAGGATTACATGTATTCCATAAGCCGAAAGTCTATAAACCGAATGTTCGGTTTATAGGCTGTCGGCTTTTAACTATATGGAGACAAAGTCTCCATTCATATGAAACATAGAATGATATCAAAGAAACATAGAATGTGTCGGCAGATAAGAACCATTCGCTCCATCTAGTCTGCCCAATTATCTAAATATTTTTATTAGTCCCCAGCTCCCTATCTTATAGCTAGGATATCCTTGTGCCTATTCCACACATGCTTAAAATCCTTGACTGTGTTTACCTCTACTGTGTTTACCTCTACCACTTCCGCTGGAAGGTCATACATCCAGTCAGGGCCGGTGCAAGGATTTTCGTCTACACAGGCGAAGGTGCATTTTGGTGCCCCCCTGCTCTGATCCGCCACGCCTCCCACACCATTAAGCCTCCTTACATATATTTATAGTGTAGAAAATAAATACATCTAAATATTCAACTCGCATGCTCTAAATGTGTCACACATTGAAACCCTTAAACACAAAGACACCCTTGCAGTCACACACAGAGACACCCTCACCACTTACACACACACAGTTACACCAATTCACACATAACCTGAGACACACTATTTTGCCACTCAATATGCCAGTATTGGGTCCTCAAACTTTTTAAACAGGGGGCCAGTTCACTCTCCCTCAGACCGTTGGAGGGCCGGACTATAGTAAAAACAAAAACTATGAACAAATTCCTATGCACACTGCATATATCTTATTTTGCAGTGAAGAAACAAAACGGGAACAAATACAATATTTAAAATGAAGTAAAGTTAAATCAACAAACTTACCAGTATTTCAATGGGAATATTATGCCAGTCAGAGCCCAGTAATATTATGCCAGTCAGATGCCCAGGAACATTATGCCAGTCAGAGCCCAGTAATATTATGCCAGTCAGAGCCGAGGAATAGTGTGCCAGTCAGATGCCCAGGAATATTATGCCATTCAGATGCCCAGGAATATTATGCCATTCAGATGCCCAGGAATATTATGCCAGTCAGAGCCCAGTAATATTGCGCCAGTCAGATGCCCAGGAACATTATGCCAGTCAGAGCCCAGTAATATTATGCCAGTCAGTGCCCAGGAATAGTGTGCCAGTCAGATGCCCAGGAATATTATGCCATTCAGATGCCAAGAAATATTATGCCAGTCAGATGCCAAGAAATATTATGCCAGTCAGATGCCCAGGAATATTATTCCAGTCAGAGCCCAAGAATATTATGCCAGTCAGATGCCCAGGAATATTTGCCAGTCAGATGCCCAGGAATATTATGCCAGTCAGATGCCCAGGAATATTGTGCCAGTCAGATTCCCAGGAATATTATGCCAGTCAGATGTCTCCAGTACTGGATACAATACTCCAAGTGAGGTCTCACCCGTGCTCTGTACAATGGCATGAGCACTTCCCTCTTTCTACTGCTAATACCTCTCCCTATGCAACCAAGCATTCTGCTAGCATTTCCTGCTGCTCTATTACATTGCCTATCTACCTTTAAGTCCTTTGAAATAATTACTCCTTAATCCCTTTCCTCAGATTTTGAGGTTAGGACTGTATCAAATATTCTATATTCTGCTTTTGGGTTTTTACTCCCAAGGTGTGGACAAGTGCATAATGTTGCACTTGTCCACATTAAATGTCAGTTGCCACAGCTCTGACCATTTTTCTAGTTTAGCTAAATCATTTGAAAATTGGCTTATCCCTCCAGGAACATCAACACTGCTGCAAATCTTTGTATCAGCAAATGGGTCCAAGTACACATTCCTGAAGTACCCCACTAGTAACAAGAACCTTCATCGAATATACTCCATTGACTACAACACTCTGTTGCATGTCACTCAGCCATTGTTTAATCCATTCAACAATATTGAAATCCAAACTCAAATATTGCAGTTTATTGATAAGCCTTCTATGTGGGACAGTGTCAAAAGCCTTACTGGAATCTAGGTAAGCAATGTGTATTGCACCACCCTGATCTATTATTTTAGTTTGCCATGATCTCCCTGAAGTAAACCCATGATGTCAATTTGAGGTTCTCCAGCTGTAAGCCAACTATATTTCCCATGTTTTTTGGCAGTCTCTTAATAGACAGAATATTATGGGATATGTGGGCCATCCACTTCAATGTATATCTACTGGATTACAAGCAACCCTTGATGACACTCATTTAATAACCATACCACATACATTCAACATCGGCTAATATGACAATTTTGCTCATTGCATCCATATGCTATTTTTACACCACTTTATCTGAATTAATTGTATCTAAATCAAATGTCAAGGTGAGGGCTATATAAATTGTGTGTGGCTCACAAAGACTTTTCTATAACCTTCTGACAGCCCTAGAAGTCCAAAGGTTTGTGCTGTATTACCTCTTGTAATAAAATTAAAACAAGCATGGTGCTAAAAAAGCAGCTATGTATATACATATTGTCCTATTCTGATATGTAAAGTAGGAAATAAATAAATCCAAATCCAAATATATTAGATCCAAAGCTCAGTACACATAATTTATGCAAGAAAAAAATCCTTAGCTTAAGGATGCTATCAAAAGCATCACCTAAGTGTAGAAAAGTGACTGCCCTTAATTAAATGTGTACAACTTTTTGGTCCAGGAGAGAATTCCAAATGACTGTAATAGAAAAAAAAACTAATTGTTCACTGTACAGGTATGGACAGGGAAAATAGCACAAGTATTCTGTGAGCAATACTCTAAGAAAGTCCCACATCCCACTTGCCTCTCCTCCCTGCCTCACTGTGTGCCTGGGTCCTGCACTCTTCCATCCTCAACAGGGCAACCATGTCTCTCTAGCCTCATCCCCCCTTTCACCTCTCACGACTTCCTCTTCCTTCCCTGCTACATCCTCTCCTGATTTCTACCCCCTCTTGGCTATTTCTACTCCACTCCTGACAACCTCAACTACAGCAAAAAAAAAACAATTGTGTCTTGATGTAATGTGTAAATGTATGTGCTGTAATTTGTGCAGTGCGTACCCTCTCTACTTTTTCTACAATAACAGAACACTCACCCCCCACTACAATGATCTCACCACTCTTTCACCAGTCTCTCAAAGCTATAGCTCTTCTCACAGAAAAATGTTGCTTGCTATTGCTACCCCTAACACTTTGATACTCTCTTCTTGTAAATCAATACAATTAATTTAATGTGAACATCAAATAGTGTGTGATAAACAAGTGCTTGTAAAAAAGTTAGACTTATTTTGTAATTCTAAATTACACAACATATGTGTATATATATATACACGAGAGCAGTGAACATATAGAGAGCAGTGAACACAAATAGAAATGTAATCGTTTCTAATGCTTCATAAAATTTGTCAATGGCTGCTGGTGATGTTCTGCATATAACTGGTTAACCTGACAGACATTTGTAAATCAGTACATTTGGTAAGTGATCATAGTTTTGATTGAATGTGAACTGACTGCTAAAATTGGTCTATTTAAAAAAAAAAAAAAAAAAAGCTTTTTTTTTCAGTTTTCTCAATTTGATGTTTCTTTCATTTAGAAATTTTAACATTTTCTTGTTTTTTTTTTTTCCTACCATCATATTTGCCACCAGTTTTAAACTCTGCTTCCCTCTTTTAATACATCTCATATAAGCTCATTTGTAATTTAAACATCTGGATAATGATGGCTGCAGGGAAACTGTTTTAAAAAAAAACCAAAAAACTTATTTTTCTAGATTTGTATTAGTGTTGGCAAATTTAGTAAAGTCTACCATTCTTGCTACACTTCATGGTGTGGGTTATTCTATAAAATATGGGCGCTTTAGTGCTTATGAAATCATTTGCCTATCTTTATAATTAACATTGAAACAAATAATATGTAATATGGCTATGCTTTAGGAGATTTATATGTACTTGTACTCAATTCCATATTGGAGCCACCTTTCAGGTTCTAGAGTGGTACATTAAAGATAAGAACAGAGGGTTGTGTCAGCTGAATCATCCATGACAAAATGAGGTAGGTGTCTTTGAAAGTGCAATAATATATAAATTCTTTAATGTTCTAGAGTGGTACATTATGCAATGAAAAGATTACATTTTCTTAGTACGAAAGAGCAGAATGTTCTACAGTTCTTCAGTAATGTTCTCAGCTCCTAACACATGCTCAGCCAAGAGATTTCCTATAAATCCATGCTGATCTTTGAGCAGTAAGTGGAAACTATAAAAAAAGATGATAAGGCTAAGACTTTAAGTATGTGCATGATCCTCTTCACCATCACAAATAAATTATCGCTGTTGTGCCAATATTGCAACTCCAAAACAATATGAGATATCACATGGCATTAAAGGGCAGGAATCCCGAACCAGCAACTGTAGCCACATGACCTTTCAGATGGGATGATGCAGACATTTGTACACCTGTAGCTGTTCATCAACTTGCACTTCTCTTTCAGCATTCAAAACTGGAAGATATTTTTAGAGGTGCACGTAGACTATGTATGTGAATAGAGAACTATAACTGCAGCATCTTTCCCTCTGGGTCCTCTTATAATAGAATGTTCAAAAAGTGTTTTGCATTCTCTTAAATTGTGGGGAAATTTAGCAAAGTGTCCTAATTAATTTTTTTACATACTTTATTTTATTAATCATATTTTTTTTAAAGAAAGATAATGCATTTAAAAAGCACTGTGTGCTTTAAATAATCAAGGCAACCTATATAAGGCAAACATAAGCATTTGTAGAATTTCTTTTATTTAATCATTTATTTTGCAGATAAACCATCATTTGTTTTTGCAGAGAATAATTCCGGCATGTCAGATAAAATGGTATATACAAAAGTGAACACTGAAAAATGTAAACGTATTACTTTTTATATTGCAGAATATGAAAACGATATTAACAACAAATGACATGCCGCAAAGATTAAAAGTCATGTTAGGAACAGATTGATATTAAATATTGTGTTATATTCCTATGCTAAGAAAAAATAGTGGTATTTTTTTTATATTTATTATTTGAATCCCAATGTCTGTTGGCCAGTTTTTCCTGCCCTGGGGAAATTTTCCTATTTGACTTGATCTTTATATAAAAAAGTAATTTGATTCCACTGCTAGTCAAACACATCTAAGCATTAGCATTTGATAAGAGTTGCTCTGGGGACTGACCCTTTAACAAAAGAAATGCACCTTACTAATTAATGTAAAATAAAAAAAACCTTCACAGGTAATTAAATTGATGATAAAAAAAACTGGAAAAAATAATGAAATTTCCTTATTTAAATAGAATAGATTTTTAAATTAATACTTGTAGATGTGTTGTAAAGGTTGATGCTCGGCTTTATAGAAAGTAAAATACTTCACATTATGGGCACTAACAATAACACTAACAATTAAAGGGGCAGTTCCACCAACAGAATCTGAAAAAATATATTTAGATGCTGCATCAAGAACCAACACATCTGTTTTTTCTTTTTCTTCAACACTTTCCTATGTTCTAAAAGCAGCAAATAAAGTGCAAAGGAGTTTTTGTCCTATGTTTCCAAGCCCTCATCATTGGATGCCACTAGAAGAAACTCCAAAACAAATGAATATAATATACAAAGTATACATGTATTACATATCATAGACACAAAATAATAACATGTATATCCTGACTAACCATGGCAGCAGTTACGTATGGGTTAGCTCCACCCTCAAGGTAGGTAGGACAGAAACAAACTTATAAGAGAGCCCCCGCCCCCTGTCTCCTCAGTCTTTTTTCTGTCCTCATTGGTATTAGGACGGGGCCCGTTTGGGCCTGTAATTTTATTATTTTTTACATTTTTTACTCACCTTCCGGAAAGTTCAGCCTCTTTCTTTCCGAAGCCCGGTTCCTGTCATTTCACGGTTCCCTGGGATGTTTATTCCTCCATACCCTTACTACTGGATGGTACTGGAGATGATTCTGGATATGAAGTTTGGGCCCTGTTCCTCCGTAAGCTTACTGCAAGTGGTACTGGAGATGTATGGGATATTAGCAGAGGTCTCAATTCCTGCTGTGCTTCATGTGGTATGTATGGGATGTTTTTTTCTTCCTTCACTTTTTTGCACTATTCTCGGGCGCTGGAACGCATGTGCGTTTCAGGCCTCGTTTTCAGTGCCGTTTTTCGGCGTTGGAACGCATATGCGTTCCAAACCTCGTTTTTCTTCCTCTTTCAAGGCAGGTGGAACGCATATGCGTTATGGTGCGTTCCACCACTTAATTAAGGGCGATTTTATGTCCTATTTAAGGGCTTCTGGGGCAGCCCTGTTTTTTATTTTCCCAGGACCATTTGCTCCCTGTGCCTGCCTTTACTCCAGCCACAGGTATACTCTTTTGTATTCTGTATGTTGTTTTCTTTTGCATTTTAGTTAGTTTCTTTTTTATTTACATATATATTTTTCTTTCTCAGCCTGCCCTTTGTATTATTGCATTTAATATGTCCACCTCATCCAAGAGGTCTCATTCTTGGCAATCTAGGTGAGTTTTTATTTTTATTTTCATTTTCATTTTTATTTTTTATTTTTAAGAGTGTCCTTCGCCTGCTCACCCTGGTATTTCTTCCAGCCCTAGAACGGAATCTGATCATCCCAGGAAAAGAACGGAAAAGCGTCCTCGATGTTTTGCCTGTGACGCCACTCCTTTAGAGGGCAAACGCCTTTGCGGGGACTGCTTGACTCAGGCGGCCGGCCCCCCTGAGCCCTCTCCGGATCTGATGCACCTAGTTAATCAGGCAGTTGAGAAGAGTCTGAAGGAACATTTGGGTAATCTGGTTCCTGTCCAGCATGCACCCCTGACTGAGGAGTGTTTCTTTCCAGATCGGCCCGACTCTGAAGATCCTTTGGATTTGGGGCATTACTCTTCGGCTGAGGAAGATGTTGATTCAGGCGTCCTCCTGGACCCTGCCCTTATTGACCACCTCATCGGTGCTGTTAAGAATACTTTGGGTATAACCGAGTCTCTTCCCGAGGTGGGTACAGCCGATAAATACTTCACCAGTCTACATAGGAAAAGGCCATCCTTTCCGGTTCATAGCTCCATTGAGGAATTGATTGCTACTGAATGGAAGAACCCTGATCATAAAGTTTCTTCCGGCAGGAGGATCTCTAGATTATATCCCGTGGCTGCTGAAGATGCCTCTTCCTGGTCTTCTCCTCCTGTGGTGGATGCCCCGGTCATTAGGGTGGTCCGGCGTTCATCCCTACCTCTGGATGGTCCGGCACTTTTGCATGATCCCATGGAACGACGAATAGAAGCCTCCTTGTCGAGAGCCTATGTTGCGGCATGTGCTATCTGCCAACCTACGGTTGCCATGACATCTGTCTCTCGTGCCCTGAAGTGTTGGATCCTCGACCTCAAGGATGACATCGAAAGTGGGGTTCCCAGGGAACAGCTTCTGGACTCTTTATAAAACTAGCGGCTGAGTTTTTTATTGAGTCATCTTCGGATGTTTTGAAGCTCGCGGCCAGATGCATGGGCTTGTCGGTTTCAGCCAGACGTGCTTTATGGTTGAAACACTGGCATGCCGACAACTCCTCTAAGAACTCACTGGTCTCCATTCCGTTTGATGGCAAGTTGTTGTTTGGCAAGGTTTTGGATGATGCCATCCGTAAGGCCGCTGAAGAAGAAAAAGGTTTTTTTTCCACAGGAACGCAGACGCCTTCCCAGGACTTTTTGGAACGATCGTCGGAATTTTCGTTCCTCCTTTCGGGATTCCAGACAATACCGTCCTGGCAAAGAGGTGGCTTGCACGTCAGCATGGAGGGGCGGTTTCCGCGGTGCTGCAAAAGGTTCCCGCTCCCGCCCGGCCTCTTCCTTTCGCGGGAAGTTCCAGTCATGACGGCCTTCCTGCCCGGGCCCCTCCGGTCGGTGCCCGACTTCTGGCTTTTTCAGTGGTCTGGGCAAGTTTTTCCACGGATTCCTGGGTCCGGACCATTATTCACGACGGTTACAGCCTGGAGTTTCGGTCCACTCCACCTCCTATTTTTATCCGTACCAAGGTTCCTGTGGACCCCCAACGGAAGGATATCCTAAAGAATTTTCTACGGTCCCTCCTCCAAGACGAGGTTATTGTTCCTGTTCCTGGGCTCGAGCGCTTCCAAGGAAACTACTCCCCCCAGTTTTTTGTCGCCAAAGCGTCAGGAGACCTAAGACCGGTCCTCGACCTGTCTGTTTTGAATCGTTCCATGAAGGTCAGAAAATTCAGGATGGAGTCCCTCCGGTCGATTGTTCCTTTCATCTCCCCTGGCGATTGGATGGTCTCCATCGATCTCCAAGATGCCTACTTTCAAGTTCCCATCAGGATTCGGCACCAGAGATTTCTACGCTTCGCCATTGGGGAGGATCACTTCCAGTTTCGGGCCCTGCCATTCGACCTCAGTACGGCTCCTTGTACCTTTTCCAAGGTTCTGGTGGTGTGTGTTGCAGAACTTCGCCAGAGGGGCCTGACAATTTTTCACTATCTAGACGACATTCTCATCGTGGCTCCTTCTCGAGACCTTGTCACCTCTCAGCGGGACGAGGCGTTGAGTTTCCTACAAGGAGCTGGTTGGATAATCAACTTCACAAAGAGCCAACTCCTTTTGTCCCAAACTCTGGTCTTTTTGGGGGCGTGCTTCAACACTCTCACGGCTACTGTTTCCCTGTCATCGGACCGTCAGTCTCGTCTGATTTTGGCCATCCAGAATGTCGTCCTTCCCGGTTGGCTGCCCATCAGGAAACGTATGTCCCTTCTAGGGGTCCTGGTCTCCACTATCGGCCTAGTTCGTTGGGCTCAATGGCACACCCGGTTTCTTCAGTCCCTACTTCTACCTCATCTCCTGGTTCCCAGGTCCTTCTTGGACAAGAAATTGTATTTACCAGAGGTGACTTCTCGTCATCTGGCCTGGTGGTTGGAGGTCCGTCACCTCAGGAGAGGTTTTCCGCTGACGGACATCACTTACAAAGTTGTCACGACGGATGCAAGCGCTCATGGTTAGGGAGCCCATCTGGACGGTCACTAAGCCCAAGGAGAATGGTCCCCTGCGGAGAGTGGTCTTCACGCAAACGTCCTGGAACTGAGGGCAATTTACAGGGCCTTGCTGGCTTTTCATCGAACCATTCGGGGTCATTGGGTGAGGATCCAGACAGACAACAGGTGTGCGGTTGCCTACATCAACCATCAAGGAGGTACCAGGAGCCTGTCTCTCAGCCGAGAGTTCGAGCCGATTGCTGTCTGGGCTCAGGAATCAATCGAACACCTGTCAGCGGTTTACCTTCCGGGTCCGGAAAACACGATGGCAGACTTCCTGAGCCGCACCACTCTCAATACAACGGACTGGAAACTTTCATCCCAGGTATTCGATCATCTCTGTCTACTGTGGGGTCGTCAGGCCTTGGACCTGATGGCCTCTCCCACGAACACTCAGCTTCCTCGCTTTTTTTCCAGGGCTCCTCACCCCATGTCGGAGGGCGTGGACGCTCTCTCTCCTATGGCCCAAGGAGTTCCTATATGTCTTTCCTCCTCTCCCTCTCATTCCGAGACTCCTGGGGAAATTGCGTTTGGAGAAAGCAGAAGTGATGGCCATCCTTCCTTGGTGGCCCAGGTCGCCTTGGTTTCTGCTGGCGAACAGGCTGTCCGTCCAGGACCCTTGGCTTCTCTCACCTCGCCTGGACCTCCTGCCTCAGGGTCCGGTATTACATCCTTGCCCCCGCTCTCTTCAACTAGCGGCCTGGCGATTGAGCGGCAGTCACTGCGGTCCCATGGTCTGTCGGAGGGTGTCGTCTCTACCCTACTGAAGGCTCGGAAGCCTAACACCTCGTCCACTTACCATCGTATTTGGTCTGCCTTCCTGGTTTGGTCCGAGGGTAGACATTTGGATCCACTGTCACCTTCCCTGCCTGATGTCCTTGCTTTTCTCCAAGCTGGCCTGGATCGGGGTTTGGGTCTGAACTCCCTACGGGTTCAGGTCTCTGCCCTGTCTGCACTCACATCAGTTCGTTGGGCGCTGGATCCTTTGGTGACTCGTTTCTTCAAGGCGGTTCTCAAACTCCGTCCTCCGGCCCGTTCCTTCACGACCCCTTGGAGCCTTCCTCTGGTGCTTCATGCTTTGTCTGGACCTCCTTTTGAACCCATGCAGGATGCCTCCCTGTGGTTGGTGACCCTGAAGACTCTTTTACTGCTGGCAGTGACTTCGGCTAAACGCTGTTCCGAACTTCAGGCTTTTTCCGTTGACCCTCCATACACGGTCTTCTCTCCGGATCATGCCCTCCTTCGACCTGTCCCGGAATTCCTACCTAAGGTGGTTTCAGCCTTCCACCTTAATCAAGAGACTGTTCTTCCAGTGTTTTTTCCGAACCCCTCGTCACCTGAGGAATCTCGCTGGCATACCTTGGATGTGGTGCGCTGCCTGCACCTCTATATTACCGCCTCTTCTTCCCTGAGGAAGTCTTCCAGGCTCTTCATCCTTCCTTTTTTTTCTGTGTGTGTTTATTGGTTGTTTGTTCTCCCATCCCTATTTTTTCTGGCTTGGGTATGTCCCATACGTAACTGCTGCCATGGTTAGCCAGGAAAATTGAAAATTGTTTCATACTTACCGTAATTTTCTTTTCCTGGTTATTATCCATGGCAGCAGTCAGTTCACTCCCTTGTTAATTCTTGGTTTTGAGG
Source organism: Pelodytes ibericus (assembly GCA_036172795.1). Lineage (NCBI taxonomy): Eukaryota > Metazoa > Chordata > Amphibia > Anura > Pelodytidae > Pelodytes > Pelodytes ibericus. The sequence continues at coordinate 103,773,113 of CM069858.1, read as the reverse complement.
AGCTGGTTACTAGACTGAGGAGACAGGGGGCGGGGGCTTTCTTATAAGTTTGTTTCTGTCCTACCTACCTTGAGGGTGGAGCTAACCCATACGTAACTGCTGCCATGGATAATAACCAGGAAAAGAAAATTACGGTAAGTATGAAACAATTTTCAATTATATATAACAAAAGAATAGTCCAGTGCCACTATATAATAAAATAAGAAGCTGGTCACATGGACAAAACATACATGGTATAATCATAAGTAAAAACTGATTATATATATAAAATACAAAAAGAGAAATACATACAATGGTCCTTACCCACTGGGTTTAGTTCACCCAGCCAGGTACTTGAACATTTGCATAGAAAAGCGATATTGCAGTACAACAACTAGAACCCACAGGACGCATTTTGTAAAAATCTTCTTCAGCTGGTGGGTGTGCATAAACCCAGTGGGGAAGGGTATCCCCTTTTGAAGCGTATATTGCCTGCGAAAAAGCTAATCAGATGCTTGCACAGCTGCAAAAAGAATTCGGAGGTGTTTTCGTAAAACCAGAAGTAGTGAGTGTGTAAACTTTCTGGAACGGCATCGTTGCCATTGTGACGCGTCTACTCCCCGCTTAGTCGGCATACCGGGGAAAAGACTGCAAACACGCCAGGAGCAAAGTGCCATTCTGATAAAAACCACATATGTTCCCAAAAATAAAAACCAGGTAGAACAGCCCTATATCAATATAATAGCATTCAAAAAGGACAGGGAAAAATGTTGCTGAAGTTTTACATAATATACATAAGTCGCGATGGACATGCCTTATTGCAATAACATTTTAAACAAGGAACATGCCATTGAGATTTTTTTTTAAAAGCAAGATATACACAGATAACAATGTACATGTCAACATTAATATATCAATTTCAAAAAAGAGGGGGGTTTCATATGATACAGATCAATGCAAATATTTTATAGCAAGCAGATCAATATATGTCACAATATAAAATATATTGTACAAAAAAACATTACCATCAGAAATTATTCAGTGGTAAGACTGGATATAGAAATAAAGAAAATGGAAAAATACTTATGTTCTGCATAGACAAAAATAGACATTTGCAGGTCAACCTCTTATATACATTATATTTTTTCTTTGTGTTTTCCTTCGCCACCCCCCTCACATACGATCAACATGAATATGATCATATGCGTTCAAACTCACATAGGCAGTGATCAGCTTTCACTATCTATGCATTAAAGGTGTTGCAATGATGCCTCGATCATTGAGGTATAATGTAACACCCGTCTCTGCCCCCCAGGTGATCGTTGGTGCCATATTAAAGAGGAGCATACTCCTCCAATATGGCATGCCCAACAGAGAGACCCAACCGTAGAGGTAGTCAACAATATTACAGTGAAAAAAAAAGGAAAAAGCTAACCCTAGATCTACTAACCCTAGATCTAGGGTTAGGGTTACAAGTGGGGTTAGGGTTAGAAGTAGGGTTAGTACAAGGGTTAGATTAAGGGGTGGGTGTAGATTTAGGGTGAGAGTTAAATTTAAGGTTACAGTTAGGGTCAAAATGTCACTGTAGGAGAAAATTGTTAGGAAACAAAAAAACACTGGTATCTGTCTTTGCTCTATTACTTGAAAACATGGGAACATTGGTATTTCTAAACTCAGGACAAATATTAGAAACTATATAGACAGACTTTTTACCCTTTGTAATTGTGTAAAAAAATAGGTAAAATTTAGAAAAAGTGGGTGTTTTTTGGCATATTTTCATCATATTTTCTGGGGGAGGTTTAATAGTAAATTATATCATATGATGACAATAATAGTATCAAAAGAAAGCCCCATCTGTCCTTTAAAAAATGATATATAATTTGTGTGGGTGTACTGAACATGAAGAAAGAAATCCCAGTTAAGCAAACAGATGACAAAAATAATGGAATTCATTGTTAGCCCATTGGGCATAACAACCCATATACAATCAACATGACTGTTGCAAGTAGCAATATCGTAATTTAAAAATGTTATATTGATGGTTTTTATTTGGAATGGCACCTCAGAGATATTTTTTTTTAATAGTTAAATGTCAACTATCTTACTTCAAGCAAGTGTCCGTAAATAGTTACATCCGATATAGGAGTAGTCATTACAGCCCTTGGCTTAAGAATCTCAGTTACTACGAATAATTTGAATTTACAATTAACAAGCATACCGTCAGAGGTATAAAAAATTAAAGGTGATTTTTTTGTATTTTATATTCTGCTAAATAAATTCATTTAATTTTTGTAATGCATTTGATAAATATTAATATGTGAAATTTGTCATGTAGCCCCACTGAGATCAGCCACATTAAGTATCCCAATATATATTGTTATTATGAATGATATATCACATTGACCTATGTATTGGGACTGAACATAATGGCTTGATTGTATATTTATCTGGGTAGACCTTCTTGCAGTGGTGCCCATTGCTAGAGATAGATGGTTGCAATTTAAAAGTAAGCAGATGTTTGTGTTTGTATTAAAACCTGTGTTTTTTCACTATTATATAGCTCCTTTGCTGTACTTCTCCTGTTGTTTTGCATGTATTTGTGCCTGATTTTGTAAGACTTGTGACAGCGGTCTTATGAACTCTGGTGGTCATTAAGACATTTATCAACACTAACATTCTATGAGCCTGGGATAATTGGATCTAAAACACCTGAGTACATCTATAGGGGGTAGTGGAGACAATATCACAATGCTATCTGACAGTCCACACTATGTTGTATCATTTTTTTCTCTCTCCTCTATGTGCTATGAACATTTAAGAACAACTAATTCTATACAAAAAATTAGTTACTGTATGTATTGTGCACCCTCACATGTGTTTGTTTCACTAGATACAAGATAACACCAGGACAAATAAGACAGAAAGGGGGTGGGAGGGATTTGTGTGCGTAACTCGTTTTTAAACATCTGCTTTTGTTTTACTTTATAAGCCATTAAACCATAACAGGCATGTTTTGTGGTACATATCAATTCTGTAAATATGCAAGTTACAAGTATTTAATTGTCTTTTTATAATGTTTCAACAATGTAATCTTTGCTAACTTACATCTTTACATTGATAACAGCAATCTATTTCTTCATCTTTCATTATTTTATGTGTTCAAACATTATTAACATCATTGTACATGCAAGAAAATGGGATGCAGAGGAATGTGATACAGTAACGGCAGCACTCTCAGAAAGTGGTGTCCAGCCACCTAAAGAGAAATAGAAACAAGTATTATGAAACAAAGGCATTAGTCTCGAGGGAGAGTCGCTCAGGAGCTATATAGTGATAGCGATATGTAAATATAGATATAAATATAAAAATATAAAGTTATAAAAGGAAACAGCATGGACATAACTCACATGTAAAGGAAAAAGATGTATGCAAGAAAGGATGATAAATAAATAAAAAAAAACAGCAGTACTAAATGTTAAGAACATGTGGGAATGGCACTCAAAAGTGCAGTGATATAGCTCTTTAAAGGTATAAGTGAAATGCTTCTGCTTCTAAAGAATCCCGGTGAGTGTGACATCCAGTTGAGCAGTCGAAAAAGCCAGCTTGAGATGGTGACATTGCAACCGTCCTCTGATGGAAGAACCAAGTCATCTAATATTCAGTTGGAATTCCATATGAAATACTTTTTTCCTAATAACTAATTGATCTGTTAGTACACTAGTAAAGAAAATCATTAATGCCACTTTAATCAGGGCCCTTATATTGGGTCCTCTTAGTAGTGAATGAAGTAGCATGCTGCTACGAAACGCAAAGCGCATGTCAGGTGGTGATTTGATACTATTGCTGTGAACATTGAGGAAAGAGTGTTCCGGAGCACCCCCTGTATCTGGCCGTGTGAACAGATCTATCTGTTAATGCTCATTTACATTGTACTTCTGTGAGTGTTCATTTTGTTTTCTATTATTAAAATGTATCTTAACATTATTATGCAATCTGCATTTGTTTTTCCTTTCCCTTCTGTCATCCATTCTTTCCTTCCTGTCATCCTTCCTTCTCTTCTTACATCTTCTTTTCTTTCTTCCATCTTTCCTTCCATCTTTCTTCCCATAAACTAGACAAAAACAGTTTAGCACAACAGTTTTTCTTAAAAAATAAAAATAAATACTAGCCATGCTGGTATTGCCTTCATAGATTAAACATTGACTTTGAGCCTTTTTTTTTTTACCAGCCTGATGGTAAAATACTGACCAGGTGGCAACACTATCATCGGCCCATGGTGCAACTTCATTACCATATATAAATAAAGCTGTTATCAGCAGAGATAGACAAAGATAGTTAGGCAAGACATGCATGCTGACAGATAAAGGACAACAATTGATAGATAAATAAGATAATTGGATAGAAGGATGTAAATGGCTACACACTGGTGAATTTAAAAGTGAAAAGTGGTGCAGCCCCAGCCAATTGAGTCAGATTACCATTTGCCCCACTTGCCCACCCTCTCCTGGCTGTTCTTGATAAATCATGAGAAGATATTTCACATAAGACTTATCTTATGAAAATCCCTCATTTTGTAAGAGAGATGACATTGCCATGAATCTTTCAAGGATACTATGTGCTCCCTAAAGAGATCATAGATTCCAACAATGGAACATTATTTGTGCTTTTGTGAAAAGTGAAAATATTTCTTCTTGAGTACATGTCATGAAATATCAATGATAACTTTACTTTCATGAGTTTCCAAAGTGATCAGGATTCAGTTGTCATAAGCATAAGACTGTTGCTTATAAACTTTGCTTTTTATGAGATGTCTAGGATAAATAGCTCTTAAAAACACAATTAAACTTGTTTTCAACCCTTGCTTCCATAGAGGAAGGAAAGTTTAAAAAACCAGTGTCCCTCTTCCTCAAGTAAATCCAAGTGTGTGTCTTTGCAGATACATGCAGATTTACTCTGAGTTCTGCCTCTCCACTGAGACAGAGCTTAAATGGATGCTGGCATTCGCTGTCAGTGTCATCATGCACATGCCATCTGCACGGTGGATCAGATTGTGATCTGTCAGAGCTCTTAGTCTCTCGCTAAGAAAGACCACCATTTACTTCATTTTTGAATGCCCCCAAAAGAGGGGGCCTTAACTAGCTTAACTAGGTCCCCTCTTTTGGTGGCATTGAAAAATGAACCTCTCTCTCTCTGCATCAGTAGAAATAGACTTAGAACCTGACCGAAACTGATCTAATAGAGAAGGGTCCCTTAACTAGGTCCCTTCTGTTAGTGGCATTCAAAAGGTCTCTCTCTGTATAAGAATTACATACATACTTACAAATTTTACAATTTAAACAGAACATCGGATTATAGGATAACAATATTTGATGACTGCATTTTAAGAGAGGTGGCAATTTTCTACATTAGCCGATAGCACAGACAGCAAAGGGCATGGAGGAGAAGGATATGCATGGTGCCTCCTCCTTCTCTTTGGGGGCACCAATGAGATGTTTCTCATTTTAACAGCAAACACAAAACCAATTATCTAATTGAGTAATGGGGGGTGGGGTGGGGTTGTACAATGTGAAAATAGGGTAGTTCTATGGGGGAATGTGACAAAAAGGCAGCTCTGTGGGACATAGTAACAGTGGGGTAATAGTGACAGTAGGCCAGCTCTGTGCAGGTATTGTGACAAAGGTATAGCTCTGTGGGGATATTGTGAAACTGGGCAGTTATTTTGCGGTATTGTGAAACCGGAGCAGCTCTATGGGGGATGCTGACAATTGGGGAGCTCTGTGGGAGTACTATGACATGTTGGTAAGCTCAGCATGACACTGGGTCTTGCACTGTAAAGCTGGGGAATCTTTGTAAGGATAATGTGACACTGGGAAAGCTCTGTGAATACTGAAACTGGAACAAGCTTTGTTGAGGATACTGTGTCAAATTCTGTAGGACACTGTAGCACTGAGTAAGCTCTGTGGGGGCATTGTGACAGAATTTTACTGAAATTATGATGATCTTTTGGTGGGCTTGGTTGTGGTAGGTGAGGGGCAGGAACCATAATTTCATCCTTGGACCCATTCAGCACAATGACTGCGACCAGACCTACGTTAACTTAACCATTTAATATCACCTTGGCTGAAAACCCCATTGACTAAAAATGAATTACCAATGCATATTATTCACGTGCAAAATAACCATTAAGTCACCACAATATATTGTAGTCATTTTGTTGATTTATGGCAGATTATTATTTATATTGTCTTACATTAGTGGTACTATGATCTAAGTATTGTCCTATTTTCTTTAGGATATCAGTACAATACAGGAGAACCTTGTCCCAGTAGATGAATACAGGAGAACCTTGTCCCAGTAGATGAATACAGGAGAACCTTGTCCCAGGCAAATTAATGAATGTTAGATCAGTTGGCTATAAGAGCAACATCTTTAACAATTTATGCAGCATTCACTTCATTTGTCAATGACTAATGTAGAATATTGTTCATAGATATACTGTTTATTTATTGTAGATCCAAATGTAGAAGCATGTAGGCAGATACAAACTATTCAGCATATTTAGTTTGTCTATATTTCTACCTGCTCTGAAATCCTCATACCTGATTGGTCATTAACCCCTTAGTGACAAGACATTTTGTCCTTGACTTTCCCTTGGTGACAAGGGCTGTTTTTACATTTCTGGGGTGTTTGTGTTTAGATGTAATTTTCTTCTCTCTCACATACAGTACCCACACAAATTATATGTTGTTTTTATCTTCATAAGAAGGGCTTTCATTAGATACCATTATGTTCATCATATCTTATAATTTGCTACAAAAAAATCATACAATATGATGAAAAAATGAAAACAACATTTTTTCCAACTTTGAGCTAAAATATAATTTGCACAAAAACAATTAAAAAAGACCCCATCTAAATAGTTTATAAATGTTGTCCAAAGGTTAAGAAATATGCATGTTTCCATGTTTTTCTGCATTTTTTTGTGAGTTATGGGGCAAAAAACAAAATTAGTGTTTTTTCCCAATATTGACCTTTTGACCCCAACCCAAACCCTAAATTATACCCTAACCCTAAATTTAACCCAAACTCTAACCCTTATGCTATCCCTTAATATATTTTAATTTAATTTTAACCCTATCCCTTATGCTAAGATAATTAAGACTTTTTTTTTTCATTGCAATGTTGCTGACTGCCTCTAGGGGCAGTCAAGCAACATATTCAGAGTGATGGAAGTTATTTTTTTCTGAAGCTTTGACCACAAGAGGGCACAGCCATATTGCCGGAGCATGCTTCTCCGTCAATGTGACGCCCACAATCATGCGATAGTGGGTGCCCCAGAGAACACATTTCGGTGCTGGCTATTGCCTCAACATTGAGGCAATAGCCCAGCACCATCAGAGCATTTTCACCGCAGGACGTGTCAGGCACGTCCATTGTCGGGAACAGAGGTCCGACTGGATGTGCCTGACACGTCCATCGTCGCAAAGGGGTTAAACATTGCAAATACTGTGATTGAAGAGAATAAAAAAAAATATGAAAACTTGCCTATACATTGTGTTAGCAGAACTGCAAGTAAAGGGGAAAAAAATACAGGTTGTAAAGGTGTCTGTGGTGTCTGGGTTGTCTCTTCTTTATGACATTACATGTGGCATGAAATGCAATGAGCTACTTTTCAATGTTCCCTGTGTAATTTGCATATTGAGTTACAAAGTGATGTCCAGGAGAGGGCTGGCAAAGGTGGAAGAAGGGTAATTGCTACTTTATAATTTTTCTCAAAGGGCTGGGGCTGAACTACATTCCACTTTTAAATACCCCAGTTGGTAACACTTTCAAACTTTCTATTGTCTTGTCTTCCTATCAATCGCTGTACCTACTCTGTCAGCAGAGCATCAGGTAAGCCGATGAAGTCGCACCAAGGCCAACCAACTTGTATTAGCCAACAACTGCCAACCATTCTCTGGTTATGTCATAGGCAGGAGACAACACACACATATATGTTTCTCTTTTGTAATCTTAGCAAAGTGAAATTAATGTATATACTACTGAGCCCACAGACACCTAAAAAATATCAATAATCACAAATAAAGTGACCTGAGTTACGAAACATATAGCTGAGGCTTTCACTGTGATCTTCATGCCATCGCGTCACTGTCTCTCTGAACCAGAACTGTGTGCTGATGATGATCTGGAGCTCCATCACAGGGGCACCCTGCTGCAATCTGAATTTATCAATTACTGGTGCTTTTTCTATACGCTTTTGTTCATTCTCTGAATTTTGTAAGTGCCATTATGAGTGCCTAATAAATGTGTAGTATTTTAATGCCCTAGGAGAGTTGTTTCTGCCTTATATCATAGAAACATAGAATGTGACAGCAGATAAGAACCATTCTGTCCATCTAGTCTGGAAGGCTATTCTATACATCCTCTACCCTCTCAGTAAAGTAATACTTCCTGATATTACTTAAATTGTTGCCCCTCTAATTTAACACTTTGTCCTCTAGTTGTGGTAGTTTTCTTCCTTTACTGTGTTGATTCCCTTTATGTATTTAAATTTTTCTATCATATCCCCCAAAATTATACATGTTAACATGCTTTAACCTTCCCTGGTAAGTTTTATCCTGCAACCCATGAACCAGTTTAGTAGCCATTCACTGAACTTTTTCCAAAGTATGAATATCCTTCTGAAGATACGGTCTCCAGTACTGCGTACAATACTCCAAGTGAGGTCTCACCAGTGCTCTGTACAATGGCATGAGCACTTCCCTCTTTCTACTGCTAATACCTATCCCTATGCAACCAAGCATTCTGCTAGCATTTCCTGCTGCTCTATTACATTGTCTACCTACCTTTAAGTCCGTTATATTCTGCTTTTGGGTTTTTACGCCCAAGGTGCATAAGGTTGCCACAGCTCTGACCATTTTTCTAGTTTAGCTAAATCATTTGCCATTTGGCTTATCCGTCCATGAACATCAACCTTGCCACAAGGTCTTTGAAAAATCAGCAAAAAGACATACTTTGCCAACAAGACCTTCTGCTACTTTGCCAACAAGACCTTCTGCAATATCACCAATAAAATATTAGAGAATGGGTCCAAGTAAATATTGTTGAGGTACCCCACTAGTAACAAGGCCTTGCATCAAATATACGCCATTGACTACAACCCTCTGTTGCCCGTCATTCAGCCATTATCTAATCCATTCAACAATACTGAAATCCAAACTTAAAGATGGCAGCTTATTGATAAGCCTTCTATGTGCAACAGTGTCAAAATCCTTACTGAAATCGTTATATGTAGTATTGTTAATCTGAAAATGAAGGGTGGGAACAAGATTTATCACTACTATTGAAAGGCAACATCAGTATTCCATTTGAACTCATTGATTGCATTTATCTTCATTGTTGGATACATTGTGGCTATGTCAGAACAACTTTGATTACTGTGTTTATGTTTACTATTTAAATGTATTTATCTTTATTGAGATCCGGAGAGTGATTGAAATGCCGGTTTCATAGGCACAGTGCCTTTAAAATGATGGGCAGTAAAAAAGAGCACAGGAAGCAAATGTAAAGACTAAAAAAATCCTGCACTCTTCAAGCAGTCACACGATTGCCTCATCAAAGAGTCAATCTTGACTGCTAGGAAGACTGTTAGGCAGTGGGGATGCTCAGATGAGCATCTAACCAACTATTGATCTAACCAGGCAGTGGGGATGCTCAGATGAGCATCCCCACTGCCTGGTAAGATCAATATTTTTAAATATTGATCTGACCACATTGGATCTGCCTCCCTCTCCTCACACTGTTTTTAGTGATGAAGAGGGACAGATCAATGTAAGAAAAGTAAGTAACAATAACATAAAATAAAACAAATAGAGTAAAACAATAAAAAAAAAATTGAGACCTAATGGCTTTTATAAAAGCCATTCCCTGCAATTAACCCCTTCCCTGCTGTTGATCATGTTTAAGCAGTTTGTGCATTTTTTTAGGGGTTATTTTTTTGGGACTGTAATTTATTACACTACTACAAAGGCAATGATACTTATGCCAAAGCAATTTTTATATGTCTGCATATTTTTTGATAATTTTTATGTATTTTTTTTACACCCGTTAGCGGGTTACGTGTAATTTAAAAATATTTTAGATTTTTTGTTTAAGCTGTCTGAGCGCATGTATAGCGATCAGTAACAGCATATTAGTGGCAAAGGGGTTTAGGTTATTGCTCAGATGAGCATCACCATTTGTCTGGTCAGATCAATATTTGTGTAGTAACCCCTTCCCAGCCATTGATCACTATATAAGCAGTAATCTTGGACAGCAATGATTTTTTGCTGTCTACATTTTTTGTGGAATACTTTCTTTGTACTTTACAGTATTACAGTACTACAAGGGCTCTTATAAAAGCTATTAACCCCTTCTTTGCCATAGATCAATGCTTATGCACTAATTCTGCGACCACTGACTTAGGGTTCGATTTTGACCCTGGTCAGCTTTCTGATACTTCATCTAGTGATGTATCAATGGCTGCTGAGCCCTTGCAACAAGGAGTCATGGGTGTCTACTTTAAAAAAATATATAGTTTAGTGGGGGTAACTTATATTGACTGGCTTCAAAGGTATATCCCAAATAGATCATGGATGCAGGTTGACGCCATGTCAAAATTACAAGTTGGAACACTGAGATGCGTACCTCACAAATGTGGCCTTTTACCCCCAAAAAAACACAACAAACCTATACATGGATGGTATCGCTGTACTCGGGAGATGTTTCTGCACATATATTAGGGTGTTGTTTGGCAGTGACAAATACTAGAATCTGTGAATTTATACCTGAAGTACAATATATGTGGAAACAAAACTCCAAAGAATTACTAACCAAAATTTGTCAAAGGCTGGTTGTAGAATTAGTACATATAAAGTATTATAATACCACCATTTGAAATACCTAAGGATGTCTAATTTCCAAAAATATATGGTTTGTTGGGGTAAAAAATATTGTCCGGTTTCAAAAGTGTCCCAAATGGAACATGGACACAGGCTGACTACATGTCAAAATTCCAAGTTGGAAATGCGCACCTCCCAAATGTGGCCTTTTAGCCCCCAAACAACCCAACAAACCAATGCATGGGTGGGATCCCTATATGCAGGGGATGTTGCTGAACACATACTGAGTGTTATTTGGCAGTAACCCTTCACATTTTCAGGAAATGTTTACCTGAATTGCAATCTGTGTGAAAAATCACCAAACTTTGACAAAATAAGGAAAGCCCTTTTTATGCCGATAAAAACAATATATAGTTTGTGTGGGTACAGCAAAACACAAACACCGCAGAAAAATTAAGACAGTCCATGTCACCAAGCGTCAGACAAGCCAAAAAAGTCATGTCACTAAGGGGTTAAGCAAGAAAACATGTTAATAACAATTTTATATAAGAATAAAGCAATGTCTTCATTGAGCATATTTAATTCATGCATCAAATTCTTGATTTATAGTATCTAGGCCACACTAATATGCATCATATGAAGCAAACTATAAAAAAAAATCCTAATAATTCTATTCTAGTATAGGAAAAGTGAACTGGCTATCTAATACAACTTTTAAAAAAGTTGGCAAATGTTACTGTTTTTGCAGTATGAGGTTTTTTTGGAATTATGTGGTTCTTTTTTTTTTTATTGTAACTCATGGAATGAAAAAGAAAAAGAATTGTTGGGCATAATGCCAGAATCCTATTAAACAAAGGTTTAATTTATCACTCATTTTGGTATATATGTTAGGAGTGCATCATTTTTAACAATTTGCTACAAATTGGAAAGGGAAATGCAGGTAGCACAATCATGACATTTGGATGATTATCCATAAATATTATGAATGCATTCTATTATTACAAAGCTCTAAATATCATGTGTCACAAACATCCTGAGGCAAAAAGTCAATGCAGCAACCAAAATTATAATGCAGATCTTCCTCAGAACACCCTGCATACAGTATATTAACAGAATCATCCTTAACACTAGAAACCACCAACATTCTTTATTCACTTGAATATTTGCCATGCATATGTAAAATGACAACATATTATTTATTGTTTGTTTTGACAAATTAGATTTTTGATTTTGACCACAGTACTTATGGCTATCATCACATCTTCTTACTTGGTAAACAGACATTTTTATTGCTGTTTACCAAGTAAGAGATATGTTGATAATAAAATATAAGTATAGACATGAAAAAACTTTGCTTACACAAACTGTTACTTTATCTTAGATACCCTATGCATCAAGTCAGAGCAACTATTGTTGATGAATATTATAATTCTGTGAGCAGAGGTCACACCTTTTCGTCCAAAAAATACCAGCTATGATATTGTCTGCATAAACTTAACATTGTCCTCAAGCCAACTTTTTAGTGGCCTGCTGCTAAAATACAGGTAAGTCTCTTGGGTATATTAACTAAAATTAGCAAATTTGCAAATAGCGCAAGGATGTCGACTTGTTAACTGAATGTTAACTTTTATTTTGAGACTGAGTCAAAGTTTGACTTAGTATCTAAAATAGATTTGGCCTTGAAATTCCTACAATTCCCTTTTTATTGCGTAAACCCTATAGCGTAGTAATGTTAAAGCACCATTGGTAGGGTTGTCACCAGGCCGGTATTTTACTGGCAGGCAGGTAAAAAATTGGCATCAGGCCAATGTTAAGTCTATGGAGACAGTACCAAGGCCGGTATTTTTTGGAAGAAAAGGGGGCAACTGTAACCATTGGCAATAAAAAAAAAAAAAACGTTTGCATCATGATGCAAAGCCAGGCGAATTCAGGTGAGCAGCTTCTAAAGTGATCAAGCTTCTTAAGTGTTGGAATTAGAAGCAAATAAGGAATGTTTTTTTTTTTATCTTTACTGCAAGGGGAGCACTGTTTATTTTGTGTGTATTTTGGATAAATATTGGTTGAAAAAAAAAAAACAGTTTTGGAGGGAAAAGGTTTGCAAGGCTGTTTGCAGTTAGGTAATTAACCTTCTCTGTGAGTCTGTTTACTTTGAAGGCCATTTAACTGAAAGGAGCAGGCGAATACTGAGCCATGAGAATTCAGGTGAGCAGCTTCTAAAGTGCTTAAGTGTTGGAGTTAGAAGCAAATAAGGACTTAAAAGGCAAGAAGGTGGGTAAAATATAAACCCTTTTTTTATTCTATTCAGATTGTGTGTTTTACATTAGAGAGCATGTTGGATAATGCCACTAAGTGCATGTCTTGCAGAATATATGCTGTCTTGGAGCAAGTTCCCCAGGGTCCATACTACTGCTGTAGATGTGAGAAGGTTGCTGCTTTGGAGAATATAATACTAGATCTAAAGAGGCAACTGGCAACACTTAGGGACATAAGCAACATGGATCGGAGTTTACTGCTCACGGAGCAGGCATTGGCTGGGGCCAGTGTAGATGAGGGTGATGATTGAGAAGAGGTTTCTAGGGCAGAGAGCTCGATTAGCTGTGTAAGGGGCAGTAGGGGTCAGAGAGCTAGGGAGGCTTGTTCTGAGCTAGTTCACTCCAATATGTTTGCCAGCTTGTGTGAGGATGATGGGGAGATTAGCTCAGAAGAGGCATTTCTGGGGCAGGTGGACTCTCCAGGTGGGGGGTTCTCAAAACTGATTTTAGGGAACTAGGAAATAAGCTGAAGGAAAGGACCTCCAAGGTAATATTCTCTGAAATATTACCAGTACCACGCACTACGTCGGGGAGACAGCGGGAGCTCAGGGAGATTTATGTGTGGTTGCTAAGGTGGTGCAAGCAAGAGGGATTTCGGTTCTTGGAGCACTGGGAAGACTTTGCAGTCAAAAAAGTGTTGAGCAAAGCAGAAATAATAAAAAACAATACTTATATTAAATCAAATATTTCTCAGCGGAAATACATGTAAAAGATACAAAAACAAACAGAAATAATGTGTAGTATAGTGGACAGGAGAATAGATGGTTAAATATCCCCCAATAGAACCTCACTCACACAGTACTGAGCCTACAAACTGGCTCTGAGCATCAAAGGCGAGGAGGACACTAAGTCCTATCTTCCACAGTAAAATGCAGTTGAACTGCGGAAAGAATTATGGTCAAAATGTCTTGAGACAAATGGTTTCCCAGACTCAATCATGATCTTTAGGGATTCCTTCAGTTCAGGTATAGTGCCAACAGTCATACAAATATTTAAAAAGGGATCAAAATCTCTGCCGGGAAATTATAGGTCAGTGAGCTTGACGGCTGTAGTGGGGAAATTATTTGAAGAATTGCTAAAGGTATACACTCAAGAATGCATCTTGAATCAGAATATAATTAGTAAAAGTCAACATGGTTTTGTGAAAGACAGGTCTTGTCAAACAAACTTAATAACATTCTATGAAGAAGTCTGTAAAAATATAGATCTAGGTGTGGCAGTTGATGTGATCTATTTTGCGAAATAGATTTTGCGAAAGCATTTGACACAGTTCCACACAAAAGGTTATTCTACAAATTGAGAGAAATAGGTGTGGGGGCAAATGTATGTATTTGGATTGAAAATTGGCTAAAAGATAGAATGCAAAGGGTTGTTGTAAATGGAAAAGCCTCAAATTGGATCAGGGTATTGAGCGGAGTACCTCAGGGGTCTGTTTTGAGCCCTCTTCTTTTTAATTTGTTTATTAATGATCTCCAACATTGTGCTGAGAGCCATGTCTCCGTGTTTGCTGATGACATTAAATTAGGTAAGGTTATAAAGACTAATCTTGATGTATTTTCTTTGCAGGAAGATTTGGACAGAGTGGGGGGCTGGGAAGTAAAGTGGCAAATGAGGTTCAATGTAGACAAATGTAAAGTTCTTCTTTATGGGAAAAATAATAACAAAGCAACATATACTTTAAATGGTATTTCCCTGGGAAGAACTACTAATGAAAAGGATTTAGGAATAATTGTAGATAACAAACTTGGCAACAGTGCCCAATGCCAGTGAGCAGCTGAAAGGGCCAATAAGATATTGGCATGTATAAAACGAGGTATAGATTCACGGGAAGAGAATTTCATCTTGCCTCTTTACAAATCAATGGTAAGATCTCACCTTGAATATGCAGTACAATTATGGGCACCAGTCCTTAAAAAGGATATTAAGGTCCTAGAAAAAGTGCAAAGGTGTCAGGGAAACCTTTGTTGGGAGTCCTTTAGGAAGAGATGTTTTGTCAGGGCTTACCTTTGTTGGGAGTCTTTTAGGCAGAGATGTATGGTCACCCTTGCAAACAAACACAGACCAGGGTGACCAGGTAAGAAGCCACGTGGCCTGTGAGTTTGTGCACGGGGGCTGGTCAGGATATCCAGGTAAAGTTACAGACAAGGACAAGAGCAAAAGAATCTTCGTGGGAAAGCCAGAGGTCAGAGGATGCCACAATTCAGAATAAACGGGTAACAAATCCAAGGTCAAAAGCCAAAAATGATTAGGAATACTGGAAGTCAAAATCACAGGAACCAAACAAGGAATCCAGAGTCAATGAACTGACACTGCTCTTAGGGAGAGGCAGTGTCTTATACCTTGTTAATTAGGTATGTGATTCAGCTGGAGAGTTACTGACAGGTCTGAGCCTTTGGTGAAGTCCAGCCCCCTAGTGCTGCAGGCAATACAAACAAACAGGAGTATTTCAAAGTTCTGAAATGGCTCAGAGGCAAAATAGCAGGATACGGTCCAGAAGAACCACAGTTCAAATCCCCTGCTGGGTGCATCTGGGGCGACCACATCTGGCAGTCTGGATGGCATGGTGGCGATCCTGACAAAAGGAGAGGTACAAAATTAATAAGGGGATTGGAGGATCTAAGTTATGAAGAGAGACTTAAAAAATTGCATTTATATACGTTATAAAAAAGGCATCTCAGAGGGGATATGATAACATTATTTAAATTTGTGCAGGGCCAATATAAAGAGCTCTCCAGTGACCTGTTCATTAACAGAAAGGTACAAAGAACAAGAGGTCACCCCCTGAGACTGGAAGAGCAAAGATTTCATAGACAGCAAATTAAGGGATTCTTTATGTTAAGCACAATATAGTTATGGAACTCACTGCCAAAAGAGGTAGTGCTATCAACCACAATAGATGCATTTAAAAATGGTGTGGATGTTTTTTTTTAGAAAAGCAGAACATACAGGGCTTTTAATAATAGAATACGCATTAATAATATTGATCCAAGAAGAAATCTGATTGCCCCTTGGAGTCAAGAAGGAATTTTTCCCCCTGGGAGGCAAAATTCGAAATTTCTTCCATAGGGGTTTTTGCCTTATTTTGGATCAAAAGCTGGAATGATAGGTAAAAGGGTTGAACTTGATGGATTTGTGTCTTTTGTCAACCTAAATTACTATGTTACTATGCTACTATGATGATGGGGTTATAATCCCCCATTACATACAACATCCCCCATTACATACAACAATAAATATTTAACCCATGCATCCCCCCAGTAAATAATACATGGAGGCTTGCCCAACGACCTTGGAAACCACAATAAATAATTCCGCTCTCAACACTTCCCCATCCGGGGCTAGCCCAAGGCTATAAACGACAGCACATAAAATGTGCTCCATTATTTGGGGGATGTCACAGGGCCCCTGGATAACATTAATAATAAACTGAATAAAATAACTCATACCTAACCTTTATCCTGACCAGGTAGGGGGGGTGATTCTGAAATATGCCCCTCAAAACCTGTAAATAATAACCACCCTTTCAGTGTCATGAAGGTGGGCAGTGAAAATCACTGGCACACAAAGGATGCCCTCTAAATAAAATATTAAATGTATCCAGGTTCCAGCGGCACTCCGCAACACCTCGCTCCTTGTCTTCCAGCCCAGAGAAAGGCACAACACATAATAAATAAATTTTAATAATAAAATAATCCCCCTAGCTCTGAAAAATCTGCACAGCAAAATAAATAATTAAATGTGTGCCCCCTACTTTCTTTTGAAATACCGGGCTTCTGATTGGCTGCTTCCTACTGGTTTTTTTTTTAAATACTGGGTTGGTATTTCATTTGGAGTCTCAGACTCAAAAGAAACAGAAGTGCACATTTTTTGTTTTGCTGCTGCAGACTTTTTAGAGATATGAGAATATTTTTTATTAATTTTTTATGGATTGCCCGTATCCCTGGGCAGCAAGACGAGGATCCAGGGTGTCATGGATTGCTGCTGGAACATGGATACAGGTAATAATTGATTCACAGGGCATTCTTTGTGTGCCAGAGGGTGGGCAGTGATTTTCAAAGGGTGTGTTTTTTTTAAGTTTTGGAACTAAATAAGAATCATCCCTCCTACCTGGGGCCAGCAAAGGGGGGAGAGTTGTGGTTCATGGTTTTATTTGACTTTATTTGCAATGTTTCACAACAACTGCTATGTTAAATTTAATCCAGAAGTCAGTGTGAGAAGCACTCTAAACACATCCAAAATGGAGTCTTTGTTATAAATTCCAAGATGGTGTCAGGTCATGTGGCTTTGAGAGTTCCAAGAAGGTGTCAGAACATGTACTTACTCCAAAATGGAGTACGAAAGTACATGTGCTAAATCCAAAATGGAGTCTGCAGTAACACACTAGCCAAGGACTCAGGCTGTTTACATACAGTAAAGCCTACACTAACAACTCAGGTAAAATACACAAACAGCGTTATCAAAAACCCAAAATTAATTTGAAAAGACCCCCACATACACCAGTTATTTAGTGCAACTGTCTAAGAGTTCTGTGCACAAGGTATTTTGGAGAAGTTATATTTTAACTAACCAATGTACTAATTGACAATACGTACCCAAATACTAGCAGAGTTAATAATGTTTAATCAAACAATATCTTATAAGGACACACAAATCTTAAATAAAATGGTTTTAAAGTTAGTTACTTTTATCAAAAAGGCACACAAGGATTCATTAAAACATGCTTTAAAGGTAGTTCTTCCTTAAAAGATAAACATGGCCTTGCTAAAACATCAGTAATTATTAGACACTTATAACTGCAGTGTAGACATTGACACAGTGCGCAACAACAAAAGTAGAGACACTATTTGTAGGTTATCCAGGTGGTTTTCTAGATTAAACACATATTATGTATAAAAAAAAATGATAGAGAATATGTATCTACTGCTGGTAAAAGCTTATAAAAAAAATATGAAGCAGGAAAAAATGCAGGCATTGTGCACTGGCTT
The DNA here is from genome assembly GCA_036172795.1 of Pelodytes ibericus. NCBI lineage: Eukaryota > Metazoa > Chordata > Amphibia > Anura > Pelodytidae > Pelodytes > Pelodytes ibericus. The sequence continues at coordinate 103,754,957 of CM069858.1, read as the reverse complement.
CATGGAAAAACAAGGCTGCATTTGCTTGGTTTAAAATCAGGCTCTTCAGATCAGTTCTCAGCATACCTGGACCTAAACCCACATGGTAGCCATGCTTAGAGTAGAAAGGCTCTGGCTACTGTGTTAAGAAACCTACATTGTCAATGTCTGAATGAAAATTACTCCTTGACAGTCTACTCTATCTGTCTTTGTCCTCTCTGCTCGGCCCCTAGCCAGCCTACATTTCACCCCACCTATGACTTGGACTAACCCTGCTATCATGCATGAGAGACCCTGCTTTCTCCTGCTAGGTATTGGAAAAACAGGTTACTTTCTGCTGCTAGGCTAGAAAAACCTCACTTTTAAAGGTATGGGAGTTTAGTGAGTTTTCTTGGTTACAGGAACATAAAAAATAGATGTAAATGATTCACATTTAATCTGTGTCCACAATAGGGGAGGTAGAGTAAATGTAGTTATCTAGAGGCCTTGGGATGACCCCTGGATAAAAGGGTTTATTTATATACATATATATATATATATATATATATATATATATATATATATATATATATATATATATATAATTTATACTCAGGGGCCTTTGGCAAGCCAGCAGGAGGTGGTGGCTATTATTTTTATGCTGAGGGCCTTGGCCAAGGACCCAGTTTTGTTGGGGGAAGAGAATGGGATTTTTTTTTTGACTTTTGATTATGAGGTCAAATTTTACCTAATAAAAAAAACCCTTCTAGTTTCAATTCATTGTCCATCCGCTATAATGCCTCCGATCTTGGAGGCCAAGTTTGACCTTCTCTCTCCTCATCTCAGCAAATCTGGTCCACACAATAATTGTTAGTTATTTTTTCAAGGTTGAGATGTGGGGGGAGGTGACCCTGTTTGAGGTTGAAGTTGAAGGGTCGATGGTCAATGTAATGGAACTCCCCATACTCCGACCGAGTACCTTCCGTTGATGGACGCTTCCTAGCTTGCGCCAATGACCACAAGCACCGCACCGGACACCACAACCACCGCAGACTCCACAACCGCCGTAGCTTAACTGGAGTCTCGCCGTCTTCTGTCCACCCTGGATCAGCTTCTGTCCTCCAGGACCGCGTGGGGAAGACCTCTCCTCCAGGAGAGCGTATCAGGAATAAGCTCTTAAAAGAGCTAACTGATTAAAGCTCAAGGGAGTATGCAGAACATAGAAATCCCCAGTGTGATTAATACTTTCCCCTCCAATCATGAGATAGGACTACATGTTGAGGGTCAAGAAGATCTCTGGATTTTAATCAAACACTCTGCTTTTATGCCCATTTTCAACCCATAGGACCACCCACAGGGTTTTCAAGAACAAACAATCAATACGTACAATACACTCAGACACTCCCAGCAATTACAGCAAAATCCCCCCTCTGCCTGTGATACAATTATCTCCACACAATAGACTAACTTAATTATCAGAGGCAGAAAATATACAGTTTTTACACAATATTAATAACTTGAAAAGTATGCATCACATTCACATAAAACATACATTTTCAGAATCAGCATACTTTAAATATGAACACATCTAAAAGTTAGCTGGAAGTCCTTTATGACCGACCACAAGCACATTTTCCTAGTCTGAGGACTCTGGGGACACCCTCTTAAAGGGGCATTGTTCCGATTTTCACCATGCCCCAAAAATGTGCTTAACGGGCCAGCACCAGTCCCATAAGCCCCAATACAGCTTCTTAAAGGGCCATACACCCCAGGGCCATAGTCACAGGGGAGGAGGCTGGCAATCAGGCCTCTCCAGGACCAAGAGGCGAAAAGTCTTTAGGTTGAATTGCTCCTTTCCTTGCAGAAAGCACTGGTCAGCAAGGAACACTGACTGGTTGAAGTCTTGCTTGGACAGGGACATCAAAAGAAGTGGAAGACGAGTTCCAGCAGGATGAAGAATCCATTGATGAAGATGATACAGCTACAGGAGCTTTGTTTTAAAGTGACAGTGTGCATTTCTCCAGAGCCCCTTTATTTAGGTGTACATCAAATTTTGATGAACTGAAAATCTATTAATGATTACTACCCCTCCTCCCTTGTCTGTGTGTTTTACTATTATGTCATGTTTTTCTTTTTGAGATGTTATACTTAGAGTCTCCTTTTTTGTCACGTTATTTTTGATATAATTATTTTTTTTACAGATATTTTCTAGTTCATGTATGAACCTTTCCTCAAAAACATTAATATTTCCCCCCTTATCTCAGGAGGGGTAGAATCTATAGTGGGGTTTAAGGTGAGTATGTATATACATATCTTTATCTGGAGATTTACCCGGGGTGGTCTTGTCTTTATTTGGACAAAATATCTTAATATCTAATATTTTAATAAACATTAAAAAGTGTCTGGTCATTTTGTTGGAGCAAATTTTAGACCTTTAGATAGGAGTTTTAATTCCTCCTCTTTTAGATCAATTCCTGAAATTTGAAAAATTAATGTTTTCTTATCATTTAATCTGAATCTATATCCCCTTCCTCTGTTACCTATTTTATTTGTCTTCTTCTTTTAAGTGGGGTCTGGAACAATGGAGCATATCTGTTAGTATCACATGTGATATCACTCTATGTGCTTTTGTACTTTTCTACACAGAATTTTATCTCCAGGACTAAGGGAAGGTCCGAACCAACTGTACATTGAGGCTTGATATTCACAGTTGTTTGTGAGTGGGATACCACATAATCCCAGATGGATACAAAACTTCTCTAAAGGACAATTGATAAGAGAAATCCATCTGGCCACATACTGGGTCCACTACATGGAAGCACAGCTTCAGACAACAATATAGAGCCAAGACAGCATTTGGAGAAATGTGTGGAGAGGTATCTTTGACTTCTGTATCTAGCTTGGAACTTGTCCAGACCTTGCTTTTATTAACCAGCTGTATTCTTCTGCTGCTCTTTTAGACCTATTGGGCCTATTTATCCTGTGAGTTGCTCCATTAAAGGAGGTCTTGTACTTTTCTACACAGAATAGTATCTGTAGTTCTAAGGGGAGGTCTGGACCAACTATACATTGAGGCTTGATATTCACAGTTATTTGTGAAGGTGATACCACATAATACTCATATTGTTTATATTAATACAATTTACACCCAAACATTGCAAAACCATGTATTACACGTGGGATATGGGATGCCACCCAGTTCCTTTTTTATTTGGTACAATGCTCCTTTTCGCCCGTACCCTTCCTGGACCCGACAATATCCACATGAAAACAATGAGGACTGCATGCCCCAAAAAAAATTCAATGAAGTAGCATAGTGTATTATTTTATATACATATGAATCAGAAACAAAGCTGTGTTGCATTCATAGAACAGTATTCCATAAACATCAAAAGAGTAATTACATTCCAACAGCACCTTTTCTAAATTGGGAGAAAAATGTAATCTAAATACTAGGTACAAAGTCAGTAATGACCTCCAAAACACATTATGTGTGACAAAAATATACATAATCTAATAATAAATGCACACAGAAAATTATATAAAAAATGTACAAAGTGCCAAAAGATTCTTACTAAATGTACATTATCAGCAAAATGTTTTACTAGACAGTTGATGTAAGTAGTATTTGATCCAATATATTTACAGTGTTTGGGAAAAAGAAAAAGCCAGCCAGCATCTCTAAATGATGTAGTCCATTCCATATGCATATCAGTAAGAGCAAAAAAAATGGTAAGATCTCACCCATCTTGGATCAGCATCTTTAAGACAGTGAATGCTTATGCTTATGAATGAAGATCACCTGACCAGAAGTATACTCTGAAATATTTCCTGTACTCACAGAACCTGAAGGAACAACCCTGACATAAGTGACCACTGGGGTATAGTAATAGACACTATTCCGCCATGTTCCATTCTCGAAGTGGGTCTAGATGTCAACAAAGTGCATTTTTGTGATTTACATGTTAAAATGTATTGTGACAAACCTTTTCCTGTTGGCATAGGTTTATCTGGGATCGTTGATACCGCACATTCTTTCTCAGAAATACAAAGCAATCTCCAGAAGCGATGATTCATTTTTCAAATGCACAGCTCTGTTTATTTAAGGTTACATCAAGTCACAGACACAACATTCTTCAGAATAAACTCTACAACACTTGACAACCTCTCCTCCCAGTTTTTTAAATACACTAGGCCCAGACCAGCATTTTCCTGTCTGGTAAATAGCTCCCTCCAATAGACACACGTGAGCTTAATCACCCTGCTTCTAGCAGCCAGGTCTAACACAAAACCCGACCTGGACTTTGTATAGTCACTCTCACTGAAAGGGGGATGCAGAACCGGCCCACCCTGCTCTTCTAGAAACTCCACCCCAGCTACGCAAAACACAAATTTTACTATTAAAAGGTGCAAGAACCTTAAATATATTTCCCTGGGACTGTGTTTTCCCACTCTGAATATTCTTGGTGCTAAGTACACACTTTTTTGCACCATACCGTGCACTCTATCACAGTATGTATTTTTAATACTGAGGAAAGTCTTAAATACTTGGTCTTTAGAATCACTTACCTTCTGGTTTTCTATTTTACCTTTCTCTGTCTCTATTTTCTCAAAGTCATTTGTTCACTGCGAGCCAGGAATCTTTGAGGAAGTCTGATGGAGAAATGTGCCAGGACTCCCATGCCGTATTTAGGGTTTCACCAATCTGATATTCTTGCTTTTTTGTATTGTATTTTAAAGCGACTCTGTTATCATTGGAACACAGTTCCCTGCTGAGATCTATAACACATGTATCCTAGCCAAATAAATAGTGAAGAAACATCTCCAGTAGATCAAGCAGAAGATAACCTCCAATATCTTTGTATTTCAAAAAACAGATTTCAAATTTGCCTTTTTCACACAAGCTGTATCTGTACTGAGCTGTTTGATTGCCAGGAGATGAAATGACATCACTTATCCTGCTAAAAGGAAGTGCATGAAGGTATTTACCAGTTGGGGCAAATCTCCGCGACACATTGGAAAGGGTTGTGTTAAACATTTAGCATATCATGCTACACTTTCCTATCTGTTGGCTGCAATTATACACATTTATGACATCATCTCCTTTATATTGCTCCCTTTAAATAGCCCTTTAACAATTTATTATGTATATTTATTATTGTATTCCATTTAATTTTTATATATATATTTATACCTGCATTTTGCATTTCCCCTTCCAATTGTTTTCACCATTACTATTTTACTTACTGAATTTTCTATAGAGTTTTCTATGGAATTTTCTATTTTACTTCTATTTTTTGTATTTCTATGAAGTCATGGAAACAACTCTCCTCAGTGATTAAAGCTACTTCTCATTGTCTGTTTTGTCTCTATCCTTTTTTTCCTTCACTGGCTTCACTCCATTTTTCATGATCTGTATACATACATATACTCTTTTTAAAAATAAAAAATTTCACAAAAATACACAAAAAGCCTCTTGGATGATGCGGAACACTTTGTGCGCTGTGCTTGTTTTAAGCATTTATGTTGGAAACTGCCTTTTAATGTAAGGTTTTACTATTTTCTTTATTGCACAATAAATGTGTTTTACTTAAGCTTTGCTCCTTTTATTCATTTTACATAACATGTCCTTTCACAAATATACTACACTATATTATGTTATGTTTTTGTTTTTTCCCTTTGCATAATAACAGGAGGAGAGATACTATAAAGTATAAAGGGTAACCTGTGTGTGTAGAGTGTTGGGATAAGCACACTGATTCACTTTTTTAAAGCTACACAAAAATAAATGAAACAATACAGATGATATTAATCCCCAGTTATTAACATGTATAGCTTGGAGGAAAGACGTAACAGGGGGGATATGATAGAAACATTTAAATACATAAAGGGAATCAACACAGTAAAGGAAGAGAGTATATTTAAAAGAAGAAAAACTACCACAACTAGAGGACATAGTCTTAAATTAGAGGGGCAACGATTTAAAAGTAATATCAGGAAGTATTACTTTACTGAGAGGGTAGTGGATGTATGGAATAGCCTGCCAGCAGAAGTGGTAGAGGTAAACACAGTCAAGGATTTTAAGCATGCGTGGGATAGACACAAGGCTATCCTAGCTATAAGACCGGGAACGGGGGACTAATAAAAGTACTCAAAAAAAAATTGGGCAGACTAGATGGACCGAATGGTTCTTATCTGCCGACACATTCTATGTTTCTATGTTTCTATGTTTCTATATAGCAACCTAAACAGGTTTAGGCAACGACATTGTTTATGGTGGACATTTACAGGACTTTGTGAAAAACAATTCATTGATGTTCTACAGACCTTTACAACACTTGTCAAGGACACTGGTGTCATTCTGCAGACAGTGCTACCCGTGACCTAAATAATTATCTATATTTGATACAACTAATCAGGCTCCATGCCACTTTCTAACTATAAACTTAGCAATGAACTCTGTAATAAATAAACTATGTTCTATTTTTGAAACGTGTATGGGAAACTATAATTTAAACATACACAGCATTTTATGGTATCATTCTCCTTTTTTAAATGCCAGTTGGATTGTGATTGAGAGAAATTCTTGAAATGTAACAGTTTATTAAGTAAGATCATATTTAACAGAGAAAATGGAATAATGACCCAAGGCTAAACTAGAACATTCTGGCTGAAAATAGCTAAATAAATAGAAATCTGAGAAATACATTGATATCAATTAAAAAGCTGGGTAATCGCTAAATGTAACAGATTTGAAACATTTTGTTGCTGGATATTATTCTATTTGCAGCACAGAATAAATGAAAAAACATTACAAAAAACATTGATATTTTGTGCAATTTGAGCTCTTGTAGCCTTATAGAAAAACTCATCTTTTAATGTATATTTATGGAAGATATTTAGCAGTGGGTTACAGGACTGTGAACAACATATGGGGAAGAATGACCTTTACCATAGATATTTGGAAAATTATACTGCACTTTGAAATAGCTATCTCTCTTCATAAATCTTAGTCACTTTCTACATATACCTGTCAAAGGAACCATATGGTTAAGAGTGCACTTTCAACATGGTAGTTTGTAAAGTTATGAAACACCAGTGTTGTTAGTAATATATAAATAAAATCATATTAAAAATTATTATTATTTTTAGTTTTTCCCTTATTTAAGCAAATTCCTACTAACACCAACAGACATGACACTGAGGAGTATCTATAATAAAACTAGATTACCCAGATTATCCCGTTTGAGGCACCCACCACCCTAGTGTGTCTGGTCCCTGAGGGCAGTTCTGCATCCCATAGATATGGTGATAGTGGTGGCACTGGTCGGCAGAAATACTCACTAACACCATTCAACCTTAATTACACTATGCTGGCAACATTGAGTACGTTTATTCCATAAGTAGTACAGAGCCTTCTTCCTGCAGCTACATGCAATCAGAGCTTTGGGTATCATGCAACCTTCTGATACTCAGATTTTGACAGGCACATGGAGATACTTAATAGAGAAAAAACAAGTATTTATAAGCAAAATAATAGAGTGGGTTTACTCAGAGTATATCCCAACACAAAATATTATGTTTGTGCTACTGACACAGAAAGAATAAACCTCACAGTTATTCCACATAAAATATTGATATATAAACGAGAAAAAGTTTAGCACTCTCAGGGGGCGAGGGTGAGAGCAGAGCTGCCACTGCTATGTTTTTTTTTTTAAATCTGCTCCTTGTGTGCAGTCCTGTGTCCTGGACCACACGCAAGTTACTGAACATGGCCGCATCACTTCCGGTTAGAGCTCTGGGTGTCACATGACATCCTGGAGCTCAGAAGAGCCAACGGACATCAAGACCGTTGCTGGTGTCCTGAAAGGTAAAGAAGCAGGGAGGAGGGCACAATGAAAAATTATATGTGTGTGTGTGAGAGAGAGAGTGTATGAAGGGAGTTTGTGTGAAAGAGAATGTGTGTGTGTGTGTGACAGAGACATGTGTGCGTGTGACAGTGTGTGTGTGTGTGTGTGTGTGTGTGTGAGACAGAGTGTGTCTGTGTGTGACAGAGCGTGTGTGTGACAGAGACAGTGTGTGTGTGACACAGAGTGTGCGTGAGAGAGAGACGGTGTGTGTGAGAGAGAGACTATGTGTGTGAGAGAGAGATGGCTTGTGTGTGTGAGAGAGAGAGACAGAGGGTGTGTGTGTGTCTGACAGAGATAGTGTGTGTGTGTGGGAGAGGGGAGATGCATGTTAGAGAAAGAGAGAGACAGTGCGTGGGAGAGAGATGGTGTTAGAGAGAGTGAGACATTGTGAGAAAGACACAGTGTGAGGAAGAGACAGAGATGGGGTGCGTGTGCATGTGAAAAACAGTGTGTGTGTGTATCTGTGTGAGAGACAGTGTGTGTGTGTGTATGTGTGATAGACGGTGTGTATGTGTGAGAGAGTGTGTGTGTGTGAGAGAGAGACAGTGTGTGTATGTATGTGTGAGAGATAGTGCGTGTGTGCATGTGTGAGAAACAGTGTGTGTGTATGTGTGAAAGACAGTGTGCGTGTATGTGTGAGTGACAGTGTGCATGTGTGTGTGTGTGAGAGAGCCCATCTGGGCTCTAGCCCCAGATAATATGGAGACCTAGTAATGCTTCTGACCCTTTGCATAAAAATGGAAACTCTCTCTCAGGTATGCTTCAGCAAAGGTAAAACAAAAAGTAAAACATTCCATTGGCGACACAGCTTAGAATGAAGAATTATGAAGAGGTGCAGACCAGGGGTTAGAAAAATATGTATATTTTACTAGAAACAGAGATACTATCGGTCTTACATTAATAAAAGCAACTGTAGGTGTAATAATGGAGCACTGCATGTGAATAGTAAGAATACCACAAGTGAAGAAAGAGTAAAATAAATCAATAAACTTCTCCTATTGTACTGCAGCTCTTAATACAAGTGCTCCTCGGGTACTCCAAACCACATGCGGCGGAACGGAGGGTTGAATTCAACTGAAATGTCAGCAATGCTCGATCACACCCTTAAAACATGGATTTACTGAGTTCACTTTTTACCAGCATCACTCCCAGCCGATATGGACACACTGGCACCAAGATCACAGTCGCACCTTACTAGGACTCCTACCTTGCAGACAATGGATCTATGTTCCACTCATCAACGAATAGCCTCATCCCACAAATATGCATTCTGAATTATTTGACCACAATATTTGGCCATATGATGGACGTACAGAAGAGCTATTCGGTGCACGTAAAATCTTTGTTTGTCCATTATTGTTTTCACTGGAGAACTCTGGCCCCTACCCCTCCTCTGTGCATCTGTGTTTTGGGTAACGTATACATTCTGTAGTAATTCTTTGCAAAAAAAAAAAAATCTTTTATGATTATTGCATGTTAAGTGTTGTACATTTTTAAATGCGGTTAAAGTATATGTCTAATGTACATTCTTCTAGTTACGAACTACCTAAATGAGCATTGCCTTCATGTCCACATTCAGTTTTACATTCCTCCCACTCCTATAGCTGCTCTTTACCACTGTGCGTGTAGCCTGGCACGCGGAAGTGTTTGTATTGTATTGTGTTTAACACTACATATGGTACTGCTGTATATTAATGTGTTTAAATACTATTCTGTCTATGATTGAAACCCCTCTGTTTTCCCCGTTAATGTTACCAGTAATTATTTGATAGCAGCCCAGGCCCCAGCTGCCCTTCATGTTTTGACCTGTGTTACACCCACAACTGTATTTGATGTTAATTACACTGACTACCTTTGCCCACCAACAAAGATTGGCACTTCTCTCTCTTTTTCTTTTTCTTGCTTTGTGCTCTACACCTACCTCTGGGGGTTTTCTCTTATTAAACCCCCACACCCCCCCCCCCTTCTCCATTATGACTTTAGCTCTCCAGGAGATGAGGACACCCTCTCATGTTCCTACCCACATTAAATAGTACAATCGTCATGAGTATAGATACCGATAGTTTACGGCACCCTGTACAACATAGAGAGCTGAACCATGGCGAGATGGATAATTCTATGGTATATAACTTCACCTGATAAAATACTCATGCTCTCCCTAGCAAAACCCGACTTCTAAACGAAGATGGTGCTGAAACTAATGTCTATTAATGTGAAGGAGCTGAACACCCCCCACAAAAGGCATTCCAACATTTTATGTGTACAAGAAATCGATTTTGCCACAGATAAAGTCCCACAAATCTATTCTAAATCATTCACCACTGTATATCATGCTATGAATCCTTCTAAGTGGGCAAGTGTCTCTATTTTTCTACACAACCCCCTAGCTATAGACATACAAACAATACAGAAAGATAAAAAGGGCAGATTTATTTTTACTTGTTCTCTCAATCAACAACATCCAATATTCTTGCATAAAACTAAAGGGCCAAATCAACTTCAAAGGTGCAAAGATTATCATCCTACCAGATGTGGCGTGGGCCACACTACAAGCCCGGAAGAAACTTAAACCCCTGACAGACCTTCTCAGGGCGGGAGATATACCTTTCTCCTGGGGATTCCCCCTAAGCATCAACGTTCATAGAGGAACACATCGGATTACCCTACGAGAACCCAAAGAATTACCGGGTTTCTGTGGCTCTTTAGGCCTCCAACAACCTGATCTGCCGGATTGGTCAAGAGGAGAGGCAGACACCTTGATCTCCCCAGTACTCTCTCAACAACCGTGGGCTCCTAGACCCCAACGGAAACGCCGTACACGAGTACCCCCACAAACGGCCCGACGATCACCAGACCACCCATCTGACGGACCCACCGCACAGGTTCCATGAACATTTATTGGAAGAGACGGATATCGGTCATGAATAGGACTCAACAGACTTGAGGACTACCTTTGTTGTTTTCCCCTAACTATTATTATTATCCTCTTCTCCCTTCCCTCACTTTCTCACCCAACAAATGAGGAGAAGATGGAGACTCACGCTGGTCCTTGGTACCAGCCTCCCACAAGACAATCGACAGTCGGATTCATCATCGGCCTATCTCGACCACAGAGTCTACCGCAATATAAAGCCACACACCAGATTCGAGGAACATGTATCGTATAGAATTTATGTTCAGTTTTATTATTATGCTAAAATCCCGTGTATTACTATTGAGGGGAATCGGGGGTAAATGAGTGTCCCTAACACCACGGCAGTATACACAGGCAGAGGCCCGGACTTGATTTATTTGGCTGACCCCCTACAGGTGCGCCAACTAAATCCCCTGACCCCCATAGGGAAAAGGACAAACATCTTATTAGTGTTAATGGACGAGGAACCCCAGCTCCCAATAGCCGGTGATATATATAAGTGTAATCCCTCCCCACAAAAGTTAGTCCGATATTATCGGAGTACTGCTCCCTACTCTTGATTCGAGCTGGCACAACACCAGCCAGTAAATGAAGATAATTGTGTGGGAGTCATGTTCCGCGACCACACCCAAAGCTAATGGGAGATCTGGAATCTGCCTCATGCCCCCTGATACTAACAAATTTGTATGGGGGATAATACTTCCTGGGTATAGATATATTTCACTCCTCCCTATACATATGGCTCACCCCTTTTCTCTGGTTTCTTTTTTTCTTTTCTTCCAAGTGCTCACGGGAAGGGACCCCCAGAACCCCACCCCCCACCATTTACTCTCCCATGACCTCGGTGGCTAATATAAATATATTGTCAAATAATGCCAAGGGCCTCAATTCCCCTACCAAACGCTCACGTCTTTTTAGAGAACTTAGAGCCCTCCACACTGATATCGCTATGGTCCAGGAGACCCACTTTTTCAGACGTAAAGTACCTCAGTTCAACCATTTTTATTACCCACAGGCCTATTACTCCCATTCACCCTTTAAAAAAAATAAAGGAGTGGCAATCTTTATTTCTAAAAGACTGCCCTTTACTCTGATAGACCAGTGGTCGGATAATGAGGGTAGGGCCATATTTCTGAAAGGGACAATAGGTTCCGAAACATTTACATTGGCCAATATATATACTCCGAATACGAACCAACATATTTTTTTGAATACCATCGTTACACGGTTACAGGATTTTGCATCTGGAGTGACCCTCCTGACAGGAGATTTTAACATGACTTTAGATCCCAAACTTGACTCTTCCACAGGTGCTTCTTCAATACGATTCTCTAAAATTAAAAGGGTCAAAAGAGCTCTACACAGTGCCCAATTAGCCGATGCTTGGCGTATACTACACCCTACTACCAAAGATTTTACATTTTATTCCCCCCCACACTCGCGATACTCCCGTATAGACTACATATTTATTTCACACAGACATCTCCCGAGACTGATACATTCTGATATAGGACACATTACATGGAGCGACCACGCACCAGTAACAGTTAGACTGAACATGCCCTCCCTTACCAAAAGCCATCACACATGGCGCCTCAATGAATCCCTGCTTAAAGACTCAACTAATCTCACTTCACTCACCAAAACCCTCCAGGAATACTTTTTAGAAAATAGCCTTCCTGAAACTCCTCCCACTGTGGTCTGGGAAGCGCATAAGGCCGTTATCAGAGGCCACTTAATAAATATAGGGGCATACCAAAAGAAAAAGCACTCTGCGACAATGCTTAAACTCCTAAAGGACATCAACCAAATTGAGACGACACATAAACTTTCCCTAGACCCTACGGTTTATCAATCCCTCATTACCCTTAAGGCCAGTTTAGCCGACCTTTGTAATTCTCGAGACTTACGTTCACATATGCTGGTGAAAGGCCACTTATACCATCAGGGGAATAAGGCAGGAAGACCACTGGCCAGGCTCCTCCGAGACCGACACAACACAACATTTATTCCCAAGATAAAAACTCCCAAAGGACCAGTGGTACACTCCACCCCACAAATAGCTAAAGTTTTTAAAGACTTTTATAGTGACCTATATAACCTGACACCACAGGGCTCCATTAAGGACCCACCTCGCCTCCAACAGAGAATTCGGGAATATCTAGACAAACATTTACACCACAAACTGACGGATGACGAATCAAACTGCCTGGACACCCCAATCACTGTTGAAGAGATCACCCAGGCCATAAAAGATTCCCCTACTGGGAAAAGCCCAGGTCCAGATGGACTGACAATCCTATACTATAAGACATTCCAAGAGACATTAGGGACCCCTTTTGCGACTGCCCTGAACTCTTTGATAGAGAATGGTTCTCTGCCCCCCCAGACCAAAGAAGCGCACATCACTGTTATCCTCAAAGAGGGCAAAGACCCCGATTGTTGCACAAGCTATAGACCTATCTCCTTGCTCAATATAGACCTTAAACTCTTCACTAAAATACTGAGTACTAGACTTAAGTCCTTCATCCCATCCCTCATACACCGGGACCAAGCAGGTTTTGTCCTGGGACGAGAGGCACGAGACAACACTACGAGAATACTTAATTTGATCCATTATGCTACAACATGGAATATACCTGCCATGCTTTTATCCACTGACGCAGAAAAAGCCTTTGACAGGGTGAGCTGGTCATTCTTGCATGCGGTACTGGAACAAGTGGGACTCGGTCACTCAATGCGTAAATGGATTGGTTCAATATACGAGACCCCCACGGCTCGGGTTCGGGTCAACGGCACGCTTTCAGACCAGCTCACAATGTCCAACGGCACCAGACAGGGCTGCCCCTTATCCCCCTTACTATTTATTTTAACCTTGGAACCACTGATCGCGGCATTACGTGCTAATGGGGATATATCGGGCTTGGAGATAGGTCCACATCACCATAAAGTGGCGGCATACGCAGATGACCTACTATTTTTTATTACCAATCCCATCACTTCGTTACCGAATGTGATGAAGGAATTTGAACAATACGGCTTACTATCCAATTTCAAAATCAATTTTAATAAGTCTGAAGCACTTAACATTTCCTTACCTAAACAAGTATTAGACTCCATGAAAACCTCTTTTCCTTTCCGTTGGAGCGACCGAACAATTAAATACCTGGGTATCTCCCTCACAGGGGACCTATCCCGTTTACTGGACCTGAATTTCCAATCGCTATACCAGGCTTGCAAATCTGACCTAACCAAATGGTCTCCAAAACACATATCGTGGTTCGGGAGAGCTGCTATCATTAAGATGAACATACTACCACGCTTTTTGTATGTTATACAAACACTGCCTATCTTTATACCGAAAGCCTTTTTCGCCGCCCTCTGTTCTCTGATAACAAGATTCATTTGGAATAACAAACGCCCCAGATTAAGTAACCAACTTCTTACTCGACCAAAACCCTTAGGGGGCCTAGGCCTCCCAGATATTGAGAGATACTATAAGTCAGTGCATGTAGCGAGAGTGGTGGACTGGACACGACCCTCCCCTAAGCTATGGGTGTCTCTAGAACAAAGAGGCCTGACAGACCCCATCCCATTTGCGGCCTGGATGCCGCCAGATCAGACCAAACCAATATCCATGTCACACCCAACTGTTGTACCCACCCTCCGGGTCTGGAAACAATGTTCTAAAGACTTGGGATTTATTAGCTCTCCTACTCTGATGACACCTCTTTTATGTAATAATCTATTTGTGCCGGGTTTGGACCATGATTTTTTTAAAGATATGTTCCAGACTCGAGTAATGTATCCTAGGGTAGGCCACCTGTTGAAGGATGGAATTATCAGGCCCTTGAGGGACTTGGTACCTTCCATGCCCCCAACGCAGGGCCAAATTTTCAAATATAGACAACTATCCCATTTTCTGTCTCACATGGCCAAGCAGGGCCCTATCCCATCAGAAGCCACACCAGTGGAAACTTTGTGTATGACTAAAGATCCTCCCCAACGAGCAGTATCAACTATTTACCGTATACTCACTGATCTGACCGAATATGATAAACCAAATTTTATTTCACAATGGGAAAGAGATACTAACGAGGTGCTTACCAGACCACAGTGGTTGAAGATGGCCACACTAGCACATAAATGCTCGATAGCAACGCACATACAAGAAAACAGTTACAAGCTACTCACAAGATGGTACATGACACCTTCCAAACTACATAAACTGTTCCCCCACATTTCAGACAGATGTTGGAGATGTAAAAGACACGAAGGCACCCTCCTTCATATTTGGTGGACCTGCCCACTTATACGCCCTTTTTGGAAAAGGGTATTACAGGTTATAAGAAGAGTGGGAGACGACTACATTAACCCCTTAAGGACAGAGCCTTTGAAACATTTTTGTCCTTTCTGGACAATGGCTATTTTAACATTTCTGTGCTGTTTGTGTTTAGCAGTAATTTTCTTCTTCGTCATTTGCTGTACCCACACATATTATATATTGTTTTTATCGGGACAAAAATGGCTTTCTATGGATGCCATATTTTTGATCATATCTTATCATATTATTAAAAAAAAAAAAAAATATGGTAAAAAAAAAAAAAATACACAAATTTCTTTGTTTTTATTTGAAACAACTTCTTCTCATCGACAATAGCGAACAAAAAAACATGCTAAATAGATTCTACTATTTCTCCTGAGTACAGGGATACCACCCATGCATAGGTTTGTTGGGTTGTTTGGGGGCTAAAATGCCAAATTTGTGAGGTGCAGTTTTTTGTTTTCCAACTTGAAATTTTGACATGCAGACAGCCTGCACCCATGTCCCATTTGGGACATATTTGAAACCAGCCAGTGTATTTTACCCCATCAACCCATATATTTTTTAAAAGTAGACACCCTAGGCTATCTCAAATGGTGGTATTTTAACACTTTCCATGCACTAATTCTACCACCAGCCTTTGTCAAAGTTTGTGGTAGTAATTTTTTGTGTTTTTTTTTCACAAACCTTGTACTTCAGACATGAATTTACAGATTTTGGTATGTGTCACTGCCAAATAACACCCCAATAAGTGTTCAGCAACATCTCTTGAGTACAGGGATACCCCCCATGCATAGGTTTGTTGGATTGTTTGGGGGGTAAAAGGCCAAATTTGGGAGGTGAAGTTTTTGGTTTTCCAATTTGAAATTTTGACATGCAGACAGCCTGCACCCATGTCCCATTTGGGACATATTTGAAACCAGCCAGTGTATTTTACCACATCAACCCATATATTTTTTAAAAGTAGACACCCTAGGCTATCTCAAATGGTGGTATTTTTACACTTTCCATGCACTAATTCTACCACCAGCCTTTGTCAAAGTTTGTGGTAGTAATTTTTTTGTGTTTTTTTTTTCACAAACCTTGTACTTCAGACATGAATTTACAGATTTTGGTATGTGTCACTGCCAAATAACACCCCAATAAGTGTTCAACAACATCTCTTGAGTACAGGGATACCACCCATGCATAGGTTTGTTGGGTTGTTTGGGGGGAAAAAGGCCAAATTTGGTAGGTGCAGTTTTTGGTTTTCCAAATTGAAATTTTGACATGCAGACCGCCTGCACCCATGTCCCATTTGGGACATATTTGAAACCAGCCAGTGTATTTTACCCCATCAACCCATATATTTTTTAAAAGTAGACACCCTACGCTATTTCAAATGGTGGTATTTTAACACTTTCCATGCACTAATTCTACCACCAGCCTTTGTCAAAGTTTGTGGTAGTAATTTTTGTGTGTTTTTTTTTTCACAAATATTGTATTTTAGACATAAATTCACAGATTTTGGTATGTGTCACTGCCAAACAATAACCCAATATGTGTTCAACAACATCTCCTGAGTACAGGGATACCACCCATGCATAGGTTTGTTGGGTTGTTTGGGGGCTAAAAGGGCCACATTGTGAAGGTGCGCATTTTCAACTTGGAATATTGACGTGTAGCCAGCCTGAGCCCATCTTTCATTTGGGACTTTTTTTTAAAGTAGGACAGTGTATTTTACCCCAAAAAGTATATATTTTGTAAAAGTAGACACCCTAGGCTATTTTAAATGGTGTTATTTTAACACTTTCCATGCACCAATTCTACCACCAGCCTTTGTCAAAGTTTGTGGTAGTCATTTTATTGTGTATTTTTTCCCACATACATTGTACTTTAGACACAAATTCACATATTTCGGTATGTGTCACTGACAAACAATACCACAATATATGTTCAGCAACATCTCCCGAGCACAGGGATACCACCCATGCATAGCTTTGTCAGCTTTGTTGGGTGTTGAAAGGCTACATTTGAGAGGTGCGCTTTTTGATTTTCAAACTTGGAATTTGAACATGTAGAGCAAGGAAGGGGTTAATAGCTCTTATAAGAGCCTTTGTAGTACTGTACAAAAAAATTAACCCCTAAAAATGCACAGACAAGAAAAAAGGTTCTGCTGTGCAGTGATCAGTGGCAGGGAAGGGGTTAATGCACTACACTATACAAAGGGTATGGCTTTTATAAAAGCCCTTGGGACTCACAATTTTTTTACATTTTATTTAATTTATTACAATTAAAAAATTATGTTATACAGATCTGTCTCTTTCCCTCACTAAAACTCAAGTGAGGAGAGGGAGGCAGATCCATATGGGTCAGAACAATATTTACGAACCAGACGAATGGTGATGCTCATCTGAGAAATCACCAAACCACCTTTGCCACTGATCGGCTGTTACTGATCGCTATACACACGTTCAGACAGCTTCAAAAGGAATACACGTAATCCCCTAGTGGGTATAACTAACCCCTAGCGAGTCTGACAAAAAAAATGCTGATAGCAAAAAAAAATCCTTCTGCGACTAGATTGCTCCATATGCGCTGCTTAGGCAGTGACCATATGCACTGCTTAGGCAGTGACCATATGTGCTGCTTAGGAAGTGATATACGGCAATGAAGGGGTTAATAGCTCTTAAAAGAGCCTTTGATATACTGTAATAAATCAAAGTAAAAAAAAATAACCCCTAAAAAAATGCACAGACAGCAAAAAATGTGCTGCTGTGTAAGATCACTGCGTACACAGCGATCAATTGCAGGGAAGGGGTTAAATACTGGAAACGGCTTTTATAAAAGCCTTTGGGTCTCAATTCTATTAAATATATTATAATTAAAAACTTACATTATACAGCTCTGTCTCCCTCCCTCACTAAAACTCAAGTGAGAGGGAGGCAGATCTACCCGGGTCAGATCAAATATTTACAAATATTGATCTAACCAGACGAATGGTGATGCTCATCTAAGCAAACGCCAACCCGCCTTTGTCACTTATCAGCTGTTACTGATCGCTATACATGCGGTCAGACAGCTAAAAAAAATTTTTTTACGTTAAACGTAGTCCCCTAGCGGGTATAATTAACATGTGACGGGTGTAATAAAAAAGTAAAAAAAAAATTAAAAATGCTTCTGCAGCAAGATTGCTGCATTTGCGTCAGATCGCTGCTTAGGCAGTGATCTACAGCAAGAAAGGGGTTAATCTCTCTTAAAAGAGCTTTTTTTTATACTGTAATGAATTACAGTAAAAAAAAAATGAACCCCTAAAAAATGCAGACAGCAAAAAATGTGCTGCTGTGTATGATCACTGCGTACACAGCGATCAATGGCAGGGAAGGGGTTAAATGGCTTTTATAAAAGCCCTTGGTGTTTAAAATTTTATTAAATATTTTTTTTATTATTTTATTTTATTTTTTACTTTATCTGATCTGTCTCTCTCCCTTACTATAACTAGTAAGGTGAGGGAGGTAGATCAATACTTGTCAAAGGCAATATTTGCTAATATTGCCTTTGACTGTATGGTAAGTGCTCATCAGAGCACTTACCATACATGCCTGCACACAGATCACATAGATCTGTTGTGCCGGCATCGATTGGCTCCCCCTAGAGGATCGGAAGTGAAATACTTTCACTTCCGATGCTCTTGCCATTAGAAGGGAAGCGCTGCCTGTACAGGCAGCGTTCCCTTCTACTGAGCCGATGGGGTCGCTCAGGAGAGCGACCACCATCGGTTCTGGGGCAGCTGAAGGTGTTGTTAAGTGCCTCGCTAGCGAGGCACTTTAACAACACCGCAGATGCTTAGAAAGCGAACGATCGTCGCTTTCTTTACTCCATTTAGTGCATAACGTGCCAGGCACGTCACCTGTCGGCAAGTCCTCGATTTGCCGTGACGTGCCTGGCACGTCATCTGTCGTTAAGGGGTTAAACATGACCCACTGACCGTTCTACTACACCTCACACCACACCCCATTGGAGCCTATAAAAGGTCTTTGACAGTACATTTGATCTCGGCAGCCAAACTGCTTATCCCACGACACTGGAAACAAACGACCCCACCCACTCTGAGGGAGTGGCTCACTTCGGTGGAGTCAATTCGCACCCTGGAAGATATTACTCAAACACTCAATGGAAAAAGTATTATGCATAACAATAAATGGCTACATTGGTCCATGTACCTCGCTGGGCACGACTGCCAGGCAGACCTGAAAGCAGCAGAGATGACCCCGTCCCCCGATAAATAGGACTTGGCCATACCGGATCAGAATCATCTAATATAGAACTGGAGACCTTCCCGTGAGCACACCCCCTCTTCCTTCCACCTTATTTTTATTTCCTTCTTACCTAATATGTGATTCACAATTTTACCCACCAGACAAGAGGGAGAGGAGGGAGAGAGAGGGGAGAGACAACTCTTCCCCCCCTTTTTTTTTCTTTCCCCTGTGGGCAACACCCAGCTTGGTGTATATTGTTCATTAGGCCCAGGAATATCTGGAAAAAAAAATAACTTCTTGACAGGGGATAAGTCATTCATAAGTTGCTCGACTCTCCATATATATTTTGGAGAGGAAGGTACAAAGGGATCACCCCCCACCCCACCCCCTTTTTTTTTTTCTTTCTTTTTTCTCTCTCTCTCCCCTCTGTCCCCCCCTCAAAATGAGGTTGTTCATAGTATTATTTTACACTTTGTTGTATAATTATTGTCGATGCTGGTGCATAACCTGTATAATTTTTTATTCTGTAAAGTCACATTCTCTGATTTATTTGATCTATTTGTTTATTTATTTATTTTTTTAAAAAAACCTTAATAAATATATTTTAAACAAAAAAAAAATCATCTTATATTGTTTCACCCCTGAAAAATTTCTTAACATCCCCATAAATTGAAAAAGTTTAGGATCTGTGTTTTGTTACAGCCTTTCTGAATGCTTGAATATGTTCTTCCGTTTATATATATATATATATATATATATATATACATATCTAATATATCCAAAAGTGGAGCACTCAGCCCAAACACAAAAAAACAATGGGTCTAGAAACACCTGGGTGCTGCTATAGTATAACCAGTCCAAAAGCGTATGCCCCACGTATGCAGGCAAACAGAATCACGCACTCACAGGGTTAAATGAATGGTATAAAGTCGATGTATTATAAAAGGAGCATGTACTGCATAAAAAAATCGACATTTCGGCTCCTACCTCCTACCAATCAGTCTTGATAATGGCTCCTGGTAGGAGCCGAAACGTGGATTTTTTGATGCAGTACACGCTCCTTTTATAATACATCGACTTTATACCATTCATTTAACCCTGTGAGTGCGTGATTCTGTTTGCCTGCATACGTGGGGCATACGCTTTTGGACTGGTTATATATATATATATATATATATATATATCTATCAGCGTTTGGTGGTACATCCTACATATTGTAGTTCACAAGGACATGACAACAAGTAGATTACCTTTCTGGAAAAACTTGAGATAGTTTGTTTAATTTTAAATTATTTTTTGATTTCTGATGGTATGCAACTTCATTTTTCAGAATCCTTCTTACTGACTGTGGACAAGACCCACATGAAAACCTTTAAGATCAATAAAAACATATTTTTGTTGTTTTTCAGCTTTTTAAATAATGCCCTACTAACTGTGATTTTATTTTCCACATTTGTGAGGCCTCAGAAATTATACCTTTTAGCTCTTGAAGTAGTCTTATGTCAGTTAATTATCTTTCAAATGTAATGCATGGTCTCATGTTGGTCTAAAATTAATAGATCAATAATGAATTTCTGCTCCTATTTTATTTTTTGCGGGGTATAGCCTTTATTTATTGACTCAACATTACAATTCGTTTTAATAAAAAAATTGTTAACTCTATATGCTTGTATTATAGATTTTTTATATCTAAAAACTCAATCTCTGTCTTACTAAAAGCCGGGGTAAGTCAAATTCCCCATTGATTTTTATTTATGAATGTTATTAATTTCTCCAAATTATCTTCTGAGCCATTCAAAATGAAAAATAGGTAACCAAAGCATCAGTAGGACACCAGATTTCCCCAGCATTCATAGTCAGAGTATATGTTTTCATCCTCCAAGCTGCCATATACAGATTGTCAAATCTGGTGCCCATGACTGTACCCTTTTGAAGTTAACGATCAATAATAGAAATAATTATGTATAACGACTAGCGTTGAGCGAACCCGAACCGCAAAGTTCAGGTTCGTACCGAACACTATGATTTTTGGCCCCCGGACCCGAACACGGACATTCCACTGTATGTCCGGGTTGGAGTTCGGGGTTCGGTGATTAATATCGCCTTAAATTTAAAATTACTAGTGACTGGACAGCCATTGCTGCCCAGTCACTAGTAAAATACCCCCCCCACCCCCGCCCTGGTCCCCACCCATTGCTGGCGGGTGGGGACCCTAAAAAGAATGAGGGGGGACCTAGTGTCCCCCCCCGGTCCCCACCCATGAGCGGCGGGTGAGGAACCTAATAATAATTAGGGGGGACCTAGTGTCCCCCCCCTGGTCCACACCCATTGCCGGCGGGTGGGGAACCTAATAATAATAATGACGGGGGGACCTAGTGTCCCACCCCTGGTCCCCACCCATGGCCGGCGGGTGGGGACCCTAATAATAATAAGGGGGGGACCTAGTGTTCCCCCGGGTCCCCACCCATGAGCGGCGGGTGGGGAACCTAATAATAATGAGGGGGGGTGGGGACCACAAATAAAGTGACTAGGGGTGCCCAGCCCCTATACACTTACCCCCCCAGAATAAAAAAAACTCCAACCTACCCCCCTCACCCTAATAATAGTCAGGGGGTGGGCAATAAGCTAACCTGTAAAAAAAACAAAACAATTTTATACTTACCATTTGAGGTCTTCTTTCTTCATTCTTCTTTTTTCTTTCTTCAGCCCCAAAAAAGGCCAAATAAAAAACCATAATACGTGCTGCAAAAAAAATAAACGAGCGCAAAAATAAAAAATCCACAGGTGAAAAATAATCCATCTTCTTTTTTCTTTCTTCTTTCTTCAGCCCCAAAAAAGGCCAAATAAAAATCCATAATACGGGCCGCAACTGTTCGCCCATGGAGGGCCCCGTGCAGACTGAGCTCTGCAGGGCGGGGGAAGGCTTACAAAGCCTTCCCCCGCCCTGCAATTAAGCTCAGAGCACTCTGATTGTTTGGATTTCAATGATTGTTTGGATTTTCAACGCTGTGTAAAATGACTAATCAGAGTGCTAGCCATTTTAAACAGAGTGGGAAAATTCAAAAGAACTTTCCCACGCTGTGTAAAATGGCACAGAGCACTCTGATTGGTTGGATTGAATGGATTGGATGGTAAGTATAAAATTGTTTTTTTTTTTTTACAGGTTAGCTTATTGCCCACCCCCCTGACTATTATTAGGGTGAGGGGGGTAGGTTGGAATTGTTTTTATTCTTGGGGGTAAGTGACTAGGGGCTGGGCACCCATAGTCACTTTATTTGTGGTCCCTACCCCCCCTCATTCTTATGAGGGTCCCCACCCGCCGGCCATGGGTGGGGACCGGGGGTGGGACACTAGGTCCCCCCCTCATTATTATTATTAGGTTCCCCACCCGCCGCTCATGGGTGGGGACCAGGGGGGGGACACTAGGACCCCCCTCATTATTATTAGGTTCCCCACCCGCCGCTCATGGGTGGGGACCGGGGGGGGACACTAGGTCCCCCCCCTCATTATTATTATTAGGGTCCCCACCTGCCGGCAATGGGTGGGGAAAAGGGGGGGAAACACTAGGTCCCCCCTTATTATTATTAGGGTCCCCACCCACCACTCATGGGTGGGGACCAGGGGGGACACTAGGTCCCCCCTTCATTTTTATTATTATGGTCCCAACCCACCGGCAATGGGTGGGGACCGGGGGGGACACTAGGTCCCCCCCTCATTATTATTATTAGGGTCCCCACCCGTCGGCAATGGGTGGGGACCTGGGGGGACACTAGGCCCCCCCATTATTATTATTATTAGGGTCCCCAACTGCCGGCAATGGGTGGGGACCAGGGGGGGGACACTAGGTCCCCCCCTCATTATTATTATTAGGTTCCCCACCCCGCTCATGGGTGGGGACCAGGGGGGGACAGTAGGTCCCCCCCTCATTATTATTATTAGGGTCCCCACCCACCGGCAATGACACTAGGTCCCCCCCTCATTACCCTAGGATGTTCCAGTTCAGGCTCAAGTTTGCCCTTTCCATGACTTTTTTATAGGCATTTTAGTGGCCAAAAGTTCAGAAAACTAGAAATGTTATAGTTTTCTGAACTTTTGGCCACTAAAATGCCTCTAAAAAAGTCATGGAAAGGGCTAGAGGGCTGCAAAAGGAAGTAAAATGTGGGTATTTCCCTATCCACATTTACTTGGCACTTGTTCTACACTTTTTTACTTCCACATTTTACTTCCTTTTGCAGCCCTCTAGCCCTTTCCATAAAATTTTTAGAGGCATTTTAGTGGCCAAAAGTTCGTGTCCCCATTGACTTCAATGGGGTTCGGGGTCAAGTTCGGAGTCAAGTTCGAGCACGGACCTGGAAATTTTTTTCGAAGTTCGGCTGAACCTGCCGGTCCCGAACATGCAGGTGTCCGCTCAACTCTAATAACGACCTGTCTAATACCTTAAATAAAAAAATCAGTTTGCTCCTGATACATTATTTTCTCTTTTTCAAATGCTCTAATACTGTCCCCTGTGTCTCTAAAATATGATCACTGTAAAATAACGGTGGGGCAGACTAGATGGACTAAATGGTTCTTATCTGCCGACACATTCTATGTTTCTATGTTTCTAATAACTGTGGGCTGCAGAATATATACATATTCAGATAAACTTGATGTGATGAATCCATTGCCAGACTGTATGGACCTACCCAGTGGTTCTTGGGTAATAAATAAAAAAATGTGTGTGCTCGGATGCCATATAGACAGATAAGTATACTATAGACATGTGCAAAACTAAAATTTTTGTTTCGTTTTCGTCCATTCGGACGAAAATGTTATTTATTTCGTCTAAAACGAATTTCGTTCATTACTGCATTCGTTTCAGACGAAATTCGTTCATTATTTTCGTTTCGTTAATTTTAATTCGTTCGTTTTATAGAAATACAATGTAATACTATTGGCTTTCTATAAACAGAAATTATAGACTTTCGGCTTATGGAATACATGTAATCCTATGGCTATTCTATAAACTGAATGTTCGGTTTATAGAATAGCCATAGGATTACATGTATTAAATAAGCCGAAAGTCTATAAACCGAAAGTTGTTCGGTTTATAGACTTTCGGCATTTAACTATACAGAGACAGAGTCTCCATTCATAAAATTATGAATGGACAGTTTGTCTCCGTATAGTTAAAAGCCGACAGCCTATAAACCGAACGTTCGGTTTATAGGCTTTCGGCTTATGGAATACATGTATTCCTATTGCTATTCTATAAACCGAACGTTCGGTTTATAGAATAGCCATAGGATTACATGTATTACATAAGCCGAAAGTCTATAAACTGAACGTTCGGTTTATAGGCTGTCGGCATTTAACTATACAGAGACAGAGTCTCCATTCATAAAATTATGAATGGAGACTTTGTCTCCGTGTAGTAAAATGCCGACAGCCTATAAACCGAACGTTCGGTTTATAGACTTTCGGCTTATGTAATACATGTAATCCTATGGCTATTCTATAAACCGAAAGTTCGGTTTATAGAATAGCAATAGGATTACATGTATTCCATAAGCCGAAAGTCTATAAACCGAACGTTCGGTTTATAGGCTGTCGCTTTTAACTATACGGAGACAAAGTCTCCATTCATATGAATGGAGACTCTGTCTCCGTATAGTTAAATGCCCACAGCCTATAAACCGAACGTTCGGTTTATAGGCTGTGGGCATTTAACTATACGGAGACAGAGTCTCCATTCATAAAATTATAAATGGAGACTTTGTCTCCGTGTAGTAAAATGCCGACAGCCTATAAACCGAACGTTCGGTTTATAGGCTGTCGTCTTATGGAATACATGTATTCCTATTGCTATTCTATAAACCGAACGTTCGGTTTATAGAATAGCAATAGGAATACATGTATTCCATAAGCCGAAAGTCTATAAACCGAACGTTCGGTTTATAGGCTGTCGGCTTTTAACTATATGGAGACAAAGTCTCCATTCATAATTTTATGAATGGAGATTCTGTCTCCGTATAGTTAAATGCTATTATATTCTATAAACCGACTCTATTTCAGCTTATAGAATGCAATAGTACTACGAATGGACGAATGAATGAATGATTTTAGTTTATTAATCATTCGTTCATTCGGCTTTCATTAGCTTAGCATTTTCGTTCTTCGTTTATCGGACGAATGGACGAAAATGCTATTTTCGGACGAAAATGCATTCGTCCGAAAACGAATGCACATGTCTAGTATACTACGTCTTATTAAGAGTCCCAACTATTTACCTTTCTTCAAATATTGGGTTATTTTTATGTTTCTCATTAACTTCAATATTCTATCAGTAACTGTTTTATTCTTTTCAGCCCTACTATTTAGTTTTTTATGTTTTAATTATTAACATGTATTTTAAGCATATTTGGAATTATGATATAAAGTATAATCATTTTCTATATTAGGATGAGTGATATGCATATAATCTTTGTATCAAGTAGATCTTGTGTAATATGTGACATCTGTTAATATTTGTTGTGAGCAGACACACCATGCCACCTGCCACTAGACACCAGGGAGCTGACAGTGCTGTCTGGAGTAAGACTTAGGTGTGCAATGTGGGTGATGGGGCATGTCCTGGGTGATGTGGCATGTAATAGTTGAGAAATGTCAGTGATGGGGCATGTCCTGGGGTGATGGGGCATGTAATAGGTGTGCAATGTGGGTGATGGGGCATGTCCTGGGATGAGGGGGCTGGGCAACTAGGGGGTGCTGGGTCATGGCTTGTGTGTGCAGTGTGGGTGATGAGGCATGTCCTCAAAGCCTGGCTCTGAAATGTGTGTGGAGCAGGGCACCCAAATATAGTCTGCCTAGGGCAGCACAAAACCAAAATACACCACTAGCATTTACATTTCCCTTATATTCATCTGGCTGGCAGTGGACTCTCACTGTGGCACTCCAGTATTACATCTGCAGATGCTTTTATTAATGTTGGACTGCTATAATTTAAGTTTCTAGTAATTCATACACACCTCTCTAACCCCTGGTCTCCACCTTCCCTTGATATCTTGTTGTATGCTCTGTCTCCACTGGTACTTTATACTGGAATTATTTGCTGAAGAATATCTGAGGGAGGTTTTCATTTTGATACATGGAGATCCGTGGAAGCAGGAATGGGGTATGTGTTGACTGAGTAATGCATAGACTAAATAAAGGGATATTGTTGCCTCTGATAAAGGTGTAGACGTGGCAACACTTTGTATTCCAATTTTCTGTAAACTTTCTGTGTCAAGTAAAAAATGGGTGTGATGGAACCCTCCGTTACTGGGGATCCTGAGAAAACTAAAGGCTATGGGGCCTGGCCTTACTATGGGTTAAGTTTTGTGGAGGTTGATACAGGGATCTCTTTAGACTGCTTTCCCCGTGGTGCCATTATGCTATGTTAGTCCAAGTACTAGGGACCCCATAAGATTGTTGAGTTTGGATACAGATTTGGGGTTCCTTCATTTCATTGTGGTGTAAGATTATTATCCCAGACCAGCCTTTCTTCCTCCAAGACTTTGCTGCAGATGACTTTGTTTTAATGTTTGTGTGTAGGAGTATGCTTAAGTGGTTGTGTACAATGTTCATTTGGAGGAGTCTAGAAAAGCTATTGTATGTCTTCCTGTTTGTAATGTCATTATATTGATGTGATGTGTTTCTTGCTGTGGTGTGAACTATGAACTATCAGGATGTGGCCTGATTATCTTCCTGCAGGTTGTAATTAACACATCCTGAGTTAATTGACTTATGTTAACTTTATGTAGTTCCCCCCCCCCCCCTTTTCTTACATAAGAAATAACGTGAGAAGTCTTCCCCAAGAGATTGCTGTGTGTCCATTCCTGTGGCCCTGACAGATTTGAGTTTACTACTTGGCTGCCTTTGTAAGCCTTGAAGGCAGAGGGCTCGATACCTATCTAACTCTCCAGTGGGTAGAGGAGGCTGTGCCTGCCCTGACTACCAGCTACCGCCCCTACAGCCTCACTTCGCAAAGCTCCACTACTGAGACCAACATCCTGGAGGATATATAGTCACTGAAATAGAGTCAAATTTAGCCTGAATTCGCTAAAAATGACCAAATTCCATTTAAACAAAAAAGAGGTTAATTTATATGGAGGTTGCTACCTGAATCGATCACAATGCAAGTGAATGGAGATTCCTTATCACACATAGATTTCTTAACACAGAAATAGAACAGTTAATGAGTGCCACATCCCAGCTTTTGTGAATGACCTTAATATTCAGTCAGCATCATGATAGACTTAATACTGACTGATCATTTTGGGGACAATAGTTAACATCTGCTGTTGACCATATTTCCCATGTGTCAAGCTGGCCTACAAACTGCTTCTACAACTGTGGGAGTGTTTCAGCCTAAACCGGCTTTTCCCCTGTGGTTGAGCCCAGTGGTTCAGCCAGCCCGGGACTGTGTAACAATATTGGGAAACCTGAGTACCAAAGTGTTTAGAAAACAAAGTCTCTTCAAATGAACTTGGGTAAGAGTCTGAAACAATCAGCACACATGATAATAGTATCCTTGGATGAATAGCACCAAATACAAACATTTCCGCAATTAACTTCAGATAGCAGGAGATATGAAGTTCATTGACTGTAAGCTAAAATTGTTTTGCAGTAAACAGCATAACTTGAACTCTTCAAAAAATGGCAGCAGGTTAGAACTATCAAAAGTAATGTAGGGAGTGCACATAAAATAAAGAGTACCACAAGAGCAATTATGCTGTCTCTCATGTTGTCTCTGCTTTAATTGTTAGTTATGAAGGCAACCTGATCACTATAAGATCATGTAAGAGGTTCTTAAGTGTGTTCGCTTGAATTTCTGCAAATCATTATTCAACAGTTACTGGTTTGTAAGCATCACACAGTTCAGGATTATTTCCCTCTTTGTGCATTACAGTTATATGTGACTCAATAGATTGCATGGTGAAGTATTCACCATTAGGAATATTGTTTAAGATTATTTTTAATTTTGGACTCCTTCCGTTTGCTGGTTATTGTATTGCTAGATCTAGTTCTTCAAGGGTTATTTTCCTTTCTAATTAATTTTGAATATCTTCATTGCTATGTATTTTTATGAATTCCTTAAGATAGGTATCTATGTTCTTTTCCAGGTTTTTTTTTAGCTTTTAATGTCATAAATCATGCACCTGCATGCGCATTTACAACTTTTCAATTTCTTTTCTCCAGTGTCTCATAAAGGGGGTACTACAGAAAGAACCCGGGACAATAATCCCAAATCAGAACAGTTGAAAAGCATGATAAAAACCCACTCTTTATCACTATAACAAGTACATGACTTTGTTGTCTTTGTCAGTTTATATTTTATCTATCTTACATACTGAAATGTCAAAGACTGTCTTTTGCTGAACATGCTTCTCCCACTTGAATAAAAGTCCACTATGTATATCTATTATACATTTTGATCTACATTGATGTTCAGTTCTTACAAATAAAATATCCCCTACAGTTAAACATGCATTTAAGGACATATTTTCAACATAAGCTGTACATATATAATTATCCATATGTTGAGTAACACAGTCACTGACAGATCCTCTTGAGTTTAATTATACAGCATTTGTAGGAGGAATTTATTATCACTTGTGTCTATACTATCACATATTTATTGTAAGTGTGACTTCCATTGTTAAGTAAAATAAGTGCCAAATAATTAAACACATCATTCTGAAATTATGCCAGCTATATCAAGTTTTTTTTCATTGCCACACTCTTTTAAATTAAGTATTCAGCAATCCCTTGGTTGCTCAGTTTAAGCCCTTAAAATCTCTCAAGTTACAAAAGTAATCAAATCCAATAGCAGCACATCGTGATGTCACTATGCATCGGATAAGAATGCAATAATACATATCTTGTATGCTTCATGCTACAAAAATTAAGTGGCAATATCTTTACAAACATGCACTAACAGTGTTTAGGATCTCATTTGTCTCTGTTTGTTGTTGACCCATAATCTCATGAAGAATGAGGGCAAAATGAAACCGAGTTACAACCTTTATCTTCTTCATGAATAACATGAATGATCAGAGTTATGAAGAACAACAGTTCTATATATATCCATAGTGCATGCTATTTACCTGATAGTAAGTCAACTATGTTACCATGCCTGAATACAAAGAGAGTTGATGTTTTGTACACACTGACAGTTTCCAAGTAATTTAAATAAACCACAAATGCTAAAATTAATATATTAGCACAAAATAAATAACTGGGAAAGAAAGAGAAGGACACAACCTCTTCAAATCTTTATAAATGCAGAATAGAAATATGTAATTTTCGAAATAATAATTTTAGACTTCGCAATAAAAGGAAATACAATAATTGAGTTTTGGCATTTGTCCTCCTTCCTTCCCTCTTTGCGCCATTCAATTTCATTTCATTAATATCATGGTATGATCGGTACAAAGTACACTTACCTAATTGTATACTCTATATCATAGACAAGTCAAACTTTTTCAAATGTCAAAAATTGGCTAAACAGAAGAATCCTCATAGCTTCATAAGTGTGAACTCTTATTTCACTCAGAATACTTTATTTAATCACCTGAGCTTCATATTCTATATCATTCTTGTGTCACATAGACAATGGTACTACTCCATAAATTGCAATTTTTGCACTTGACCACTATTTTGTATTATATGAGTATTGCAAGAAGCTCCCAATAACAAACAAAAGTTGACTTTATTCATGGCAAACACTGTTGCCTATGCCTCTCTTAAGGTCTAGTCTTTTTATTGGACCATTCCCTATAGGATCCTGTGATTTGGATCGAAGCAAAACTTTGCTTTATTGTCTATCTACTCCTTCCAGATTGATCAACTAATGCGCTCTCCCCTAGAAGTAATTCACACCGGAGACAAAGTTTCTGATCAGTGAAAAACCTGAGGCCAACCTTTATTTTCCAGAGTGGGGGATTCCTTTTAAAGCAGGAATACGTCACAGTACAGTCATAGTTTAAAGATACAATATACATTCAGCAATTGGCTAAAAGTTGGAGGGGTCTTCTTTAAGCCCACCCTACAGAATGTGATGTCATCTTTATAGAGTTCTCCCACCACATTCCAGCTCCATCTTGGTTACACGATGGGAGGGGGGGAGTGAGTAATTTACTATTACTTTAACAGTGATTCACGTGGCATGTGATAACTTGTACAAGAGAAAGTGGGAGGAGTTAGTACCGGAAGCTGGTCTTTATAAGAATGTGTTACATGAGACTTGCTCCTTAGCAGGGGGGAAGGGGTAGCTTGGATGGGAGGAGTTTCCATAGGAAGTAGCTTATTTGAACACATGTGTAAAAGATTAAACAGACAAAGGAATGCAATGCTTATACGTAAGCATCTGTAAAAAATCATGACCTTTTAGGGAAGTGTGCCAAATAAGACATAAACACAAATATATAATAGTAAAAGAGACATTATATCCACAACAGTCCCCCCTATAAAATGGCTCTGTTTACTAACAGCCACTATCTCTAACCCTAATACTGTCCCTATAGAAAAATAACAAAAGGCTATCTTGCTCATCTGTCTGAACAGGCCTCGAACGTTTCACTGCGCGGGTGGCCCATAGCAGCTTGTCCACTACTTCTCCCGCGACAGACTTTTGCCCGTAGAGACAGACGCTATCCCTAAATGCCCTTAAGAGGAAGTAGCTGTTGACTTAGTGCGGTGGGACTGTAAGGGTGTATGTGGTGTTTCATAGTCTATGTCATCAATCTCTTGGTGAAGGAAGGTCAGGGTGGTTTGATCGATTGTCTGATCAACTGTCTTTTGTAGGCATTTCCTAAGACAGGGTAACACACAACAAACAAGAAGAGCAAGGATTATTATCATTATTAAAATGGCAACACCTATTTGGGCTAGAGCACCTTGCCATCCAGACATCCATCCGAACCATTTTTCCCATGGATCCATGGCCCCAGAATTCCGTTTCAGTTCATTGGACAAACTCTTTAACTTTTCTATTGCCAATGTTACCTTACCATTAGGGCTTGTATTATCTGGGATATAGGTACAGCATGTCATGGTGTCTGGGAGTATTTTACATACTCCTCCTTTCTCTGCCAGAATCATATCTAAGGCCATTCTATTCTGGAAGGTCATCTGGGAAGTTGTTTGTAATTGTTCCGCCAAACCCTGGAGGGCATCTCTGGTATAATTCACAAACCGTTGCTGATTATAATATATGTAATTGATCCAATTTACATTTTTATTGGCCGTAATGATTGGGAAAATAGATTCAAACCCTGCGGACACTTCATCCCTTGCTTTAAATTCATTCGGCACCCCCCTTGGCACTCCTATGGCATCTATATAGATATGGGGATCAAAACTGCCTTTTACTGGAGTATCTCTCTTTATTCTAGAGTATGGGTGTAACGTACCTGGGGTATCTTGGTGTCCGTCAGAGATTATGTGTATAGGCATAATTACCTTAGCTAGAGCACATTCTCCCCACCATACACCTTCCAATCTAGTTCTAATCTGCATATCCCCACAAATCCAATATATGTCTCCAAGGGATCTTACGTGTTGCTGGATTAGGGCGGCTGGAATTGGGCTATATGTGGCACAGTACTTACCAGTGAAATTACCAAAGAATTGGCCTACCCCATCATATATACCATAACAAGTGTAGTTTCCTGGATATATGGTGATACCTTTATCTGGCTTAACATTTTTAAGGATAATTGGGTATTCCTTTGTCCATGATTCACATTCCGTCCGGTCAGTTTTAATTGCAGTATAGAGACTTAGGAAACACATCTCTATCTCCGGAGGTATGTTCAAAGGGACAGTACCTAAGTGAGGCCTCGCTCCTCCACAGACATAGCAGTTAGATCTGTTGTGTTTGTTAGCATTATATCTCATCCACTCAAGCCATAAGTTAGTATCAAAGAAACCTGTCTCTACAGCCATAGTGTCCTCATACGTGGGGTTAGCTATAGCTATCATGTCTCTTAAAGTTTTGATGTGAGGCTTAAGAGGATTAATAGTCATGTGCGCGGCATCTACCCAGTCAGGTGAGTCATACACATGTATGGGTCCTTGATGTTAGGTATATCTTTGTACACTGTTGACAATAATGATGATGGAAATGTACAATTTATGACATCACAGTAATCAAATGCAAATGTGTCTACCCGTGTACTAGAGGAATTTTACCAAAAAACATGATTGTCTTTGGTTATAGCCACTTGTTGGGCTTTTATCAGACCTAGCAGCAAGAAAAAATACACGTTAATAATTCATGTTATAACAGGATCTGCTTCCTCTGGAGCTGGACATATCTGGGTTCAAGGGCATGTTTACTCAGGTACTTTTTAACCAGAACCCAATCACCAGAAAGCAACTTGTATGTGCCTGTATCAGACTTTGGATCGGACACTCTTCTGTCCACTTCACTTGATTGACATGCAGCATCCTTGATAGCTTATGATTGCCACACGTTTCATCCGAATTCCGTCTTCCATGAGTTTTTACTTTCAATATGGCCACTTCTCCAGGTCCTCGATAGCTGTACCAATAGTGTGGTACTCCCCCCTTGGGAAGAGGCAGAAGAGTGGCAGGATTCAAAGTGTATCTGAGTAGTAAGGAAACATTATCGGGTAGCAATAAAGTTTTGAAGACGAAGTCTCTGTGTAGAGAGATGTTGAGGCTGAATTGCAGGGTTATATAAAGAAAACATTAAAGTATTAGATTTCTTGTGCTGGGTCAATTGGGCCGACTCTAGGCCTTTAGCAACCAGGAGGAGAGTATCCAGGGAATAATCCTGTACTCGGGGCCAGGATAGGACCAGACCTTTCCTTATGGGTTCTTTAAGGCCTGCAACGAAGCAGCTGATAGCATCTGGGTGTAGGCCTTATTACATGTATTGAAACCCAGATCTGAGAAGGTTTGAGTTAGCCTAGAATTAAATCTTTCAACTCTTTCTGATTTTCCTTGAACAACATCATTAATAGACGTAGCCTGATCAGCTATTTTATCAAATCACCTCACTAAATACATATTTGATAGGAATCAGGCCTGTAGAAATCTCTATCAAACAATATATCAGTAAAATAAAATTCCCATATTTTTCAATATTGTAATGACATCATATTCTCTAATTTAGAATATCTATTTGCGATACACAGTAACACTTTGTGTTATCCCTTGGACTTAGCTGAAGTTTCAGTGGTCAGATTACATGCTTTGTCCACTGCTTAGCATAACATGTTTCCTTCTCTAAAAAACAAAACAAAAAGAGTAAAAAGTGACAATAAACATTCTTCACCACATTGCATTAACCATCAAATTTAACAATAAACCATTCACCACCTTCTATAGACTGTACTTTCCCATATATTTTTCCTTTATCTTCCAGTACAGCTATCTACTGACTCTTAAACCATTCACTAACTATATAACTTTTGAACCATCCCATTATCAACTTCTGTTTCTGTAATTTCCACAATAGAAATCAGTCTCACCTCCCAGATTTACCTGTATCTGCACTTTTTATACAATGTATAACACATCTAATTTATCTATGCCAAAATGTTTCTAGCAAACTTAAGTTGGTACATGTATTTTTATTACTTTTAAGATGTGTATCAATATTGCTCTGCATTTCTTTCTGTTACTTCAGCAATAATTGAAATTATTTATTTATTTTCTTTTCATTTGTTTTTGTTTTTAGTGAAACATCAAATGTAACCAATCTCTCTTCTGTTAATAACTTTTGAAGAGTTGTTCATGGGACTGCAGTAACAACACATGTGTTTTGCAGTTTCTGCAATCACAAAGTATTAACTATGTGAGTGCCTAAGCACACAAAAAAGAAAGGGAGGGTGTATCCACAGAGACAGGCAAGAGAGAAGAATGCAAGGCAACAGGAAGGGAAGGCGTGACTGGGGTTTGAAGTGGAGAAGGAATGGGGGCTGGGAAATAATAGGATCCGTCTGTCCCAAGGACAGGATCCAAGGGGGTAGGAACTGGAGAGGGTGTGCTCACAGGTGTGGGCTGAGTGGGGGCTCTAGAGGTAGCCATCTTCCCTTTGTGCCAGGCTCCATCATAAGGAGGGGGATGGGAAATGTTTGTAACAGTTCCAACAAAATTATCTCTCTCATGATATACAAAGATTCTCTGCCCCTTTACCTCTATTTCCTCCTCAATCCAGCCCTCCTTCTTAATCCCTTTAGCCACTTCATACCAAGCATCTGCAGCTTTCATTAATCCATTATCCAACAATATCCCATTCATATCATGTAAAAGTTTCCTCCAATCCTCTGCCTGCAGTCTGCCCTGAGGACACATAGTAATTCCACAAGTCTTAACAATTTTATCCAACTTTCCTACAGCTATTTTCCCAGCTCTTTCCCTCACAAGATCACAGGCCAACCGACCTTGGAAGGAGTTAACATTGATTGACCCATGTATACACTGCAGTGTTACTGTAGAGAGAGAAACTGGAAATAGATGGCAAACTGCCACTGAACAAACCGAAAATGAAAATAGACTGAGGGAGAAGGAGTGAAAATGAAAGGAAACAGATTAGAGGAATTTATAAACAAAAGGAACCAAAGCGTGCACTCAAAGGTTCCCACTGTCCATACATCAAGAAAGAAGGAGGGGTGAAACAGCAGGAGGGGGAGAAGGAAAGTTTCAGCCAGCACAAAGGATTTTAACCATGTGACTGCTGCAGCACAGCAAGAAAGAAGGAGGGGTGAACAGCAGTGAGGGGAAAAAGTTTTGCAAGCACAAAGGATTTAACTATGTGATTGCCGAAGCACAGCTCTCCTGAGGACAAAGGATAGAGTAGGAGAACTACAAGACATAGACTTACAGTTCACAATCAACATATATGGTACCCAAAAAGACATATACAGACAAATCCACAATACACAGCTGTAATTAAATTACAGATACCTTATACAACACAAGTCACTCACAAGCACTCACTTCCACATACAATATCTGTATACCAAACCAACAGGCGCCTGTTTGTATTTCTGTTCACCAACAAAAACCGCTCAAGTTTCCTAACCAAGCAGAGCAAAAATCGCTCAAGTTACCTAACCAAACAGAGAAAATATCGCTCAAGTTACCTAACCAAACAGAGAAAATATCACTCAAGTTACCTAACCAAACAGAGAAAATATCGCTCAAGTTACCTAACCAAACAGAGAAAATATCGCTCAAGTTACCTAACCAAACAGAGAAAATATCACTCAAGTTACCTAACCAAACAGAGAAAATATCGCTCAAGTTACCTAACCAAACAGAGAAAATATCGCTCAAGTTACCTAACCAAACAGAGAAAATATCGCTCAAGTTACCTAACCAAACAGAGAAAATATAAAAAAAAGACTCAAACTTATTTTCTTAAGAAGAGCCAATAATGCCGAAAACACCCAAACTAAAATTTGAGCAAAATAAAAAACCACTCAAACTTCTATTTCCGAAGTGAGCTAATTACAACAGAAGTACAACAGATTCTCAGGCAAGCAGATTCTTCCACACATAAAACACACACTCAGGAATGACTAAGGCAGTAGATAGACAATTTACAGGTTCTATTCAAATAAAAGGGGACATCTGGGCAAACTATATACCTGTTCAGTAGTTATCCACGAGAAGCCGGCGCAGACACGGAGTGCAGGCCAAGTCCAGAGACAGGAAAATATATAGGTAATTTACCATATGCAGAGGTGATCAGGCTCCTTTGTTTCCAGTCTCTGGGGGTCTCCTCTCCGGTCCTCAATGCAGCTTCCGTAGCAACAGAACCCAGATGCCCCACGTTGGGCGCCAGCTGATTTGGATCGAAGCAAAACTTTGCTTTATTGTCTATCTACTCCTTCCAGATTGATCAACTAATGCGCTCTCCCCTAGAAGTAATTCACACCGGAGACAAAGTTTCTGATCAGTGAAAAACCTGAGGCCAACCTTTATTTTCCAGAGTGGGGGATTCCTTTTAAAGCAGGAATACGTCACAGTACAGTCATAGTTTAAAGATACAATATACATTCAGCAATTGGCTAAAAGTTGGAGGGGTCTTCTTTAAGCCCACCCTACAGAATGTGATGTCATCTTTATAGAGTTCTCCCACCACATTCCAGCTCCATCTTGGTTACACGATGGGAGGGGGGGAGTGAGTAATTTACTATTACTTTAACAGTGATTCACGTGGCATGTGATAACTTGTACAAGAGAAAGTGGGAGGAGTTAGTACCGGAAGCTGGTCTTTATAAGAATGTGTTACATGAGACTTGCTCCTTAGCAGGGGGGAAGGGGTAGCTTGGATGGGAGGAGTTTCCATAGGAAGTAGCTTATTTGAACACATGTGTAAAAGATTAAACAGACAAAGGAATGCAATGCTTATACGTAAGCATCTGTAAAAAATCATGACCTTTTAGGGAAGTGTGCCAAATAAGACATAAACACAAATATATAATAGTAAAAGAGACATTATATCCACAACACCTGGACATGTTTTGGACTTGATCTATTCTAAGCCCTGGAACTCAATTGCTCTCCTACTGGTGAGAAGTCCTTTGCGTTTGCAATGTTTGCACTGTTAAACCAGTCTGTCCCCTAGCTTACTAATCTAGCCAGCAACCTACACTACCAGCATTTATTTCTAAGAACTGCTAGTTGGATAATGTTTAACATATACTTGCTTATGATATGATACATTTGCCTACATTGGCCTAGAATCAATTGCAGCTTTTAAATCCAAAACTGCTGTTAGCGGCACATTAATGGGCATTTGTAATTTAATGCCCAAAGCTAGAAATGTAACAGGTGCAGTAAAATCATGATTGCACCTGTTACAAAAGGGCTGTAGAAATTATATACTGTGCAGTAATTAACACACAAACAGTGATTCAATGTAAAATTTAATGGTTTCTTATATATTTGCCTATTACTTTACCCCCTCAAAATACATGACAAGCCCCTTAAACAAAATAATGACTCCAAATAATGGGTGTGGCACAAATAATGAAGTGCTGCATTGAATCTAACATTTAAACTTTGATGCATCTTCCTACTATATTTAGAAATGCTATTGTGAAAAAAGGAGCACACGATAAACTTATGTGCAGGGAGGCACTCTAGGACTATTTGAATAGAATGAGAAAAATAGTAAATAATGAAAAAGAGATATATAAATGTAGGTAGAAAAATATATGGTAATAAAAGACTGATTTATGGTAATAATAGACTGATATGAAGCAGTGACAGACAGTAATCAATAGGAAAAAAAGACTGCAATAAAAAATAATAATAAGTGTAAGAAATAGCATCATAAATAGTGTTAAAAGTAGATCAGCACTAATTTGTACTTACAGATACACAGGAGGCATATGGTGAATCAAATATCATATTAGCAGTAGTGATGGTAAAATAAAACAAAATAAAAGACACACACGCACACAATAGGCACTATAGAGTGCAGTGATATGTCTTTTGCTGATATGTATAACCTATTTGCTTCAACAGAAGCATAAATAGGTTATGATCACATACAGTTAGTAGTCCCAGTTCAAGTAGTGGTACAGTAATAGGCTGTCAGTGGACCAAAATGCCAAATTCCGATAGTTGAAGCCATCTGTAACATTTCTGTCATAAATGTGAACTTGAGTCAATGTGGTTAGTAAGAATTGAATAGTAACAATGAATGGGAGAAGAAGTACACCTGTGGGATCTCAATACAGATAGCTATATGTCATGCATGATTCATATTTGTAATTAGAAATTGTATATTTATGTATGTTGTTATTGGATGTCTTTAAATGTGGGAAATATATTGTAAGTTTTATTGTGTTATGTTCCAAAATGTCTAAATAAAATTATTTCATTTTAACCATTGCTATGGATTCTCGATATACGGTTGCTGTGCTGGATTTTGGTAAAAGCGGGAGCTATCAGATTGAAATCTCATATTATACAGAGATTGTAAATTAATACGCCAGAGAATGGATCTATTAGTGTATGTCTTGTAAATGCATCCATAAAATTACTTTCCTAGATAAGGTAAGTTATTGTAGCTAGACAAATGGATGGGCCTTTCGTTGATTATACCTTAATACATATCTGGACTATGTTTGATTATGAGCCTAAACCCATCCTGCAGAGTGGATGTCCATCCTGTCCTAAGTATCTGAAAAAGGTATCTTCACTGTGGATCTTTGCTTCCTGAGGATGTCAAGAGGACTTGATTGGCATTGTGCATTACTTCTTGAAAAAGTCACTCTGGTAGCATGTCTGTTGGTCCTGTCCAGAGGTTGCTCCTTCAGAAGGAGGGCTGTATCTTAAATATGGTGGTTTCTGGGTCTCTTCTAGTACTCTGTCTGAACCCTCCAGCAGGGTGGATCTTCATCTTGACCGGGGAGTCTGCAGTAGATGTTCTCCTTTTCTGTTTCTGTTTTTGAGAGGTCAGTCTGCTATGATTTTTCTACTGGTCACACCTGGAGATTTCTCATGGAGAAAGGATTTGTGTCACAGTTCTGCTTTGTCTGGGGTCTACTTCCTGATCTATTCATGTTCTGGGATTGTATCTAGTCCTGTTGGAAAACCGTCTTCCAGATTAGATCTCCATGCAGACCAGGGAATCTGTAACAGACTACTTCCTATTCCTGATTCAACTTGTGTTGTTTAGTTTTTGAGGACGTTTGTCTGTGAAACAGCAGTGCTGGTAGTGCCCAATGGTCGTTCCTCGAGAAGGGGGTACTGTCATGAATCAACCAACGTGCAGGCTAATTCAGGGTGTATCCAGTTATTTCTGTATATTTTTTTGCTTTGTGTGCGTGTTTATGACTTATACTCTCTGCTGTATTTTCTTTGTAGCTGCCCGGAAGAAGCCGTCGAAACATAATTGTTGGTCCAATCCACTATATTCATTTGCTGTCCTACCTGCATGGAGCGGATTAATTTGTGACATCATTTTAGCAATATTGTTTGCTCATGTGAAAAGCGGATGTAAATGCGACACCAATTCCTCAGAACTGAGGGAAAACACTATTATACAAGCAAGTAAGTGGTTTTTTCAACACTAATTTGCCATTTGACAAATGTGAATTCAGTACTCGCAGTCTTGGAGCGGGGTGTGAGACAAAGTACAGCAGTGGCCAATACATACATTGCACATCAAGCGACATGGTCACTACAATAGTATTAAGGTGACATGGGAAAGGTGAGCCTGACATATTGAAGCTACAACCCAGTAAGTATATCTCTATCCATATCTCTGCTGCTAAATCAACAGCCACACCATCTGTCTACTGACTCTGGCTATTCCATACTTACCACATTCTGCTTCATTAACCTGCTAACCCAGTGACTTATGATACTCTGTCTCTAAATCCGTCTGTGCTTTTACCAGTGCCAACATCCATTTCTCAATTACCATGAGATTTCGTACAAGTACCCAGGATAATGAATATATTAAGGAGGAATTTACTTTTACCCTGTGTACAGCATTAATGCATTATAATTAGGACACTGGGCAGTTTTAGTGTAGCACATGCAGTTAGTATTTTTGGCACTGAATTAGTTATTTTTGTATCTTATAGTACTTTAGTTGCATGTATTAATTTGATTTGTATTTTTAGGTGCTCATGCCACCTATACCAATCAGGTTTAATACAATTTCTAATTTTCTATGTAGATCTTATGCTGGTTTAAATATTTTCTTTGTACTGACTTATTTTGTTGCTATACCATTTTCCGTGTATCCTTCCCTAGTTTGGACACAGACGGCACCTGCCCAGTGTGGCACCTACCCAAGTTTAGCCATAGATTGGTATCTGCCCAAGCCTAGCAATTGTCTGGCTACTGTCCAAGCTAAGCCACAGACCAGCACCTTCCTAAGTCTAGCTGCCCTGTCTTAGAGCTATGTTAAGGGGCTGCCCAATTCCCTGTAATTGTGCAGCCTTGTCCTGAAGCCATGTAATGGGAATGCCTTGTTCTGAAGCCCTGTATTGGGGCTTTCCTGAATCCCTGCAGTGGGGCTTATGTGTCCTGAAACCCTGTAATGGGCTTCCATGTCCTGAAGCACTGTAATGGGCTGCCCTGTCCTGAAGCCCTGTAATAGGCCCTGTTAGGGGAGTCCTGTCTGAAGCCCTGTTAGGAATAATTTCCAAGAGTGCTGCCCCATGTCACCTCAAGTACTCTGCATCACACTCGGAGATTGTGCTTGTTGATAATGTACATCTGGGAATCCAACCATATTTGCAAACTTGAAACATTGTGCTCCTGAATGGGTGAGCCAGTTGCCATTTTTCAAGCCACTTCTCTATTGTTTTCATCATTTTGTTTTCTTTGTTGTTATTTTTTTTTTTAATCTATCAGCCTTTGGGACTTTTTCTTTCTTTTTTTGTGCACTCTTGTTATTTGATGCAGAATCCTCACCTATCAACTTCAGACTGCTATATTTGCAAGGGCACCATTTTTCTTTTTCTTTTGATTTACATATTTTTGGACTTTTTTTTAAATATTATCATAATGTTTTTTTTTTTTTGTGGTGGGGACATAATTTATTATTTTTGTGCCTGCTGTGTGATCTACTGAGAGCTCGTTCTTTTTACATATTTTTCTCTACACTTTGTGTTTTTTCTCCCCTTTTATTTGCCTTTTTTTGGTCTATTTGCTATTTTTTCTAGTTACTATTTCTCCGTTTTTTTAGTTACTTTTTTACCATATTTTTTTCATTTTTTGTTGCTTGCTGCTGTTAATTATTATATATTTTGCATTTTGTATTGCTCTCTTTCGTTTTTCACCCTTTTTTTTCTTTCCCTCACCCCCTTGCCCCCCACTGTTTGCTCTAAATTTTCATCCATCCCCCCAATTTTTTAAATGTTTTAGTCTTTTTTTACTTTTTGATCTTACCTTCATACAATACTATCTTGCTGAAGATACATTGTAACAAAATAAATATATATACTTGCATATAAATTCACAGTGTGCATGTTTGCTTTCTTACGTATTATAGTACTTTGAAAGCACAATAATATGCATTAACATTTGGATGGTGCATTTTGGGTACCAGACAGTCCATTTAAGCTGTCATTTTATATACAAAATATGTATCAATTATCAAAAAATATTTTTCTATAATACTTACTTTGTACCTTTTGCAGGTTTCTGTCATTAGATGTATACTTAAGTTTAGTTGCTGCTGAAAAGAGAGTCCCAACCATAAGGCTCCCATAGAGGTTAATGGATGGCTGACAAAGCCTATGTCTGCAAAATCATGGACATCCTAGTCTTTCAATGCAGAAGCCCTGAGCATGACCAATTCTGAGAGTATAGCTCTATGCTCTGATTTTTCTAATACTGGTGTTAGGCTGTAGCTAAACCAAACGTAATTTATTTTTCTCAGACATGTGTATATGTGTTTCATGTCTAGATGTACCCTAATCCATTCCTTTTAGTACATTAAAACTATTTTGGGCTGGAAAGAGCCTTTAAGTAAGTGAGTAAACATTTTACATTTACATGAAGCAATGCTAGTCCCTAAAAACGTCATTTTTAAGGCTGTTACTTTCTATATTCTAGTTTATGTCTCATGTAAAGCTCAACTGGGCTTCTGAAGGCACCGGAAACTGCATACCTTATGTCCTTATGTTGCAGTCAGATTGAGCAGTATGTGAACAATGGATTGTTTCTTAATGTTTACTGACGTTTGCTGACAAAATGCCAAAACAGACTCTTGGGCCTAGTTTCAGAGATTGTGGCAGTTACTACAATCTTCACATACTTTTATGGTTTTATTGTTAATCACATGATGGAGGAGGTATATATTATGTCTTGTTCTTTAAAATGCTGACATGATAATATAATATACAATGATGAGGTTTTTATTCTGCTCTAAAATAAATTGGATATTAATAACTGGTATTTTTAACTCTACAGCAAAACTTGTACTAATTTATAATTGTGTTGCAAGAAAGTAGGAAGAAATAATTAACAAGTGTTTGCTGAAAATGAAAAACTCTTGCTACACGATAATATATTGTGTGGTAAAAAAAAAAACATTAACAGTGAAGGCAAACAAATGCTTACAACTCAATATATGCAGTAAACTTTGCTATGCAACAATGCAAACATTGTTTTATAGGCACTGTTAATGTTTGACAAAATGTTCTGAAAAGGTCATCCCTTTGCCATGGAGATTGGGCATAAAAGCTTGGTACAGAATAAAGGTAGGCCCTTTCTAAATTTTGTTTTGTTTGCATATGTCAGGCAAATCCATGCATGTGAACAGCTCAAATATTTCACATCTGCTTCTGCTTACACAAAACAGCATCGTGTTAAGTGATTTAATATAAGTTGACACATTTCGCTCAGGCTTTTTGTAAATATATAGCTGCAAATAAACTGTTAACATGACTATATTAATCAGTATTCCAAATAAATAAACATGTGTGGATCTAAATGATTTGCCAGTTAGCATATGTCTTGAATGGTTCTTTATA
This sequence comes from Pelodytes ibericus, assembly GCA_036172795.1. NCBI lineage: Eukaryota > Metazoa > Chordata > Amphibia > Anura > Pelodytidae > Pelodytes > Pelodytes ibericus. Next base: position 103,712,103 of record CM069858.1, on the reverse strand, counting down.
AAGGATTGAAGTCAGCATTAATCAAGTCTCAATTATGTTTGAAGAGGAAGAAGGAAAATCTGGTAAGAAACCATTCTGGTCTACATGCAAACTATGAAGCAAGGGCACAGACTAGTGATGAAATTACTGATATATTATTGAGCACATTAAAAATAAAATAGAACCTTTCCACCTATTCTGGTGTGACAATAAGATATTGAAGGGGCTAAAGGTTACTAATCCGGTGGTAAAAACTCTGATCTATTTATTTAGAACTATTAATAAAAAAAATAGGTATCTCTAAAATACTGCTGTCCACCCCCATACTGTGGTTAGAGAAACTCCATTTAGAGCAGAAGGCGATAGATACCCAATTGTAAACGTCACTAAATATTAAGCAATTTTTGTACATATTGATACGGAAAAGCTACACTGTAGCATATGAGAAACAAGTTGGATCCTTTTCACCTTCTGCGGACCTATATTATGTATGTTTGTTTGAATATGGTAATGTCTTCTTATTTTTATATATATTGTAATTATATATTCAAAATCTAATATACAATGAGATGAAAAGAAAAAAAGGAAGAAAGAAAAGAAGGAAAAAGGAAGAAAAAAATGAACTAGCGCACAATCAATTGATTTCTTGGATATAAATGTTCTGAACTATAAATTAAACAATTGGTTACATGGGAGTTACTATTACTGATGGAATAACGTTTGGTATAATGCCAAAGGGCACCAAGTGCAAATGTCCAGTGCGCTAAAGTACTGGTACTGCCGTAAGGGAATAGGGCATTTTGCAAAACTTTTTGTTATTCTCTATATTCCCATTAATGTAATGCTAGGGTATTGGGGGTGTAATAGACACCCTCAGTCCTGTAGCATTCCACCCCCAGTGGCCTCCTGTGGCTCTCATGAAAATAAATGTTGACCCCTGCTGACCCACTAAAAATAATTGGTGACCCCCAAGGGTTGCGGCACGGAACATTCCTGCAGCCCTCAATACAACTAATGTTTGGTCACCAATAAAGATAATATAGGTCCCATTCCCATGGCCATAATAAAAAAAAATTGGCCCCCTTGGGGTTAGGTCCAGCATGGTTCCCCAGGTGAAATTAAAAAATGCCCCTCTTGGGCTTGACGCTGGCCTTATACCCCAAGCTCAGATGAAATTAAAATAATGCCACCCCCCGGGCATTGATATCTTCCATTCTCTCCCGCATCCAAGTGCCCTCTCATGCATAACACCCACTGAAGCACATTCTGTCAGTCACAGGTGGTTGTGGTAAGGTATACTTATAAGGTTAATTATTCTGAAAAAAATGTATTCCTTGTTTTTATTTCCTTCATCGGCTTCCATTCATTCCATTTCTCCTGCACTCCATTCATTTTTGTACCCACATTTCTTGCCATTGATTGTACCCAGATTACTTAACACAGCACACCCTTGCACCCTTAAGTCTTTACAGAAGACCCAGAATGATCCCACAGGTCTTGCCAGAAAAAGTAGATTATCCCCAAAGCCCAGCTTGCACCCACAGGTCTTGCCTGAGCACCCAGTTTGTAACCACAGGTCTTGCCAGATAACCTCAATTCCACCACAGGTATTATAGCACCCAGTCTTTCCAGAGTATCAAGATTCTGCCCAGCACCCAAAAATAGACTAGTCATTTGGCTCCTTGGTGATGACTAAACTATGGCTTAGCCGGCCAACTATGGACTACATTTCCCATGAAGCCCAGTCAGCCCCAGTGAACAAAGCATCAAAGGAAGGTTAGTCCACAGCTGCTAGTGTGCCAAAAGATTATACATTACTGCTCTAACATCTAATAACTATCTACCACAGCAAGAGGACATAGTTTTAAGTTAGAGGGGCTAAGGTTTAACAGTAATATCAGGAAGTATTACTTTACTGAGAGGGTAGTGGATGTAGGTACTAGCCTTTCAGCACAAGTGGTAGAGGTTAACACAGTGAAGGAGTTTAAGTGTGTGTGGGATAGACATAAGGCTATCCTTGAAATAAGAAAAGGCTAAGGACTAATAAAAGTATTTAGAAAATTTAGCAGAATAGATGAGTTGAATGGTTCTTATCTGCCAAAACATTCAATGTGCATTAGCTTGCAAATAGTTGGGTTTGGGAGAAATTATATATTTAACAGTTTTACATCACCCAGGTTAGCCCCCCATGCAATTCACAGTATAATGATGGAGTCTTGTTTAAATTAAAAGTATACATTTTATTAGATCATAAAATCACATATGCCTAGAGCCAGGTCTCACTCATTTGCCTCAAAAGGCTTAACCATAGACACACAACAATCACAGAATCTTATATATAAAGAGATTATCACCCAATTGAAAAATGGTAAATGTGCGATTAGGATTACTCCCCCCTCCTTCATCCCATGGATCACACTGATGAGCCTTCCCCAGGCGCAGATTGAATAAGGCGACATGTTGAAGATGTTATGGAACACATTTCTTATGATGCTAAACCAGCATTATGGGAGGCTGAAAATTATGGTGCACAGCTGAGTTTGGTCCATGAATTACCCTTCTTCTAATTCTTAACCAGCATCATATAAAACATCATAGAAAGATTATGACTGTAAGAGCATCATGGGAACTGTGGTTGACAGCTGAGATCTGTCACTCCTGCAGCACTGCAATTCCACCAGCCACTGTCATGATAACCTTTTATTTGGACTTGTAGTCCCCACTTTTCATCTCAGTCTCAGTCTACTTGTTCAATAGATGCCCTTAGCCTGTCAAAGTTGGACCTTTAAATAAAATGTAAAAGTGTTTTAGTGGAGTAATTTGCTTTTTTTAAATTTATCTCAAATGAGTCCATGTTATGGTCACTAGTCCCCAAGTATTCTTTTACTTGGATGTTTCAGATAAGCTCCTCATCCTTATTGTTCGTCATTACCAGACATGCATCCATTCACAAACATATTATCTAGGCAATTATGTATCCAGTTTTTAATTCAAAAAGTTATAGTTGGAGCACCTTGAGTTTCGCTCAACATTTGAGACACACTCAGTTGATCGCAACCTCTTTAAAAAATATAAGTAGGCAACATATTTTCTCATTTTTAGTTTTATTACAAAACTCCCTTTGGCATCTACTTGAACTTTGTAGATGGAATGCTTCAAACAATACTTTTTATAAAATATATATTTGATCCTTTGACCAGTAATGAACAAAAAAACTATAATACGAGATAGGATTAAAACCATCTGCATATGTATGAGTACTTTCATCTGTGAGTTATAAAACTGGATTTTTCAACTTAGAGTAGCAAACATCCAATCCACAGCTCGCTGTCTGGAAACTTGACACATTCTTAATGATGGCATATTGGGTGACTCAGTAATTTCAGAATCAAGATTTTCTCATCTCCCGGTTAACTGCAAATGGCATTTTTATCACATCAACAGACTCCAGCATGTGCAAACTTCCATCTGCACTTGACGGGGACACGCTAGCTCGGCATTTGTCCTCCATCTTCAGTCGCATCCAACCAAAGATGCTCAGAAGATGTCCGGTCCCACAGTTCATCTCTGTGGACTTTCAACAAGTAATAGTTGATAACATTTTATTAAATAAGTCAAAAGAAATATCTTGAAGATGATTATTAATGTGCATAATTTTAAATAAGTAAATGTGTTTACATTTTTTTTATTATGGAATGACATCCATTAGGTATAACTTGTTCATTAAATGTACAGTAAGAGAAGGTGTAAAGAAAAAAAAAATCCTTCTGCGGTCAGAACGCTCCATATGCGCTGCTTAGGCAATGATCATATGCGCTGCTTAGGCAGTGATCTAAGGCAAGCAAGGGGTTAATAACTCTTAAAAAAGCCTTTGATATACTGTAATAAGTTACAGTAAAAAAATTAACCCCTAAAAAATATGCTGCTGTGTAAGATCACTGCATACACAGGGATCAATGGCAGGGAAGGGGTTAAACACCTGAAACCGCTTTTATAAAAGCCCTTGGGTCTCAATTTTATTAAATATATTATAAATAAAAACTTACGTTATATAGCTCTGTCTGTCTCAAGTGAGGAGAGAAAGGTAGATCTACACGGGTCAGATCAATATTTACAAATATTGATCTGACCAGGCGAACTGTGATGCTCATCTGAGCAATCACCAAACGCCTTTGCCACTGATCAACTGTTACTGATCACTATACATTCACTAAAAAAAAATGTTTACTCTAAACAATATCCCCTAGCTGGTATAATTAACCCGTAGCGTGTGTAATAAAAAAGTTATTTTTTTTTTTTAAAATGCTTCTGCAGCAAGATGACTGCATTGGCGCCAGATCGCTGCTTAAGCAGTGATCTACAGCAACCAAGGGCTTAATAGCTCTTTAAAGAACCTTTGTTATACTGTAATAAATTACAGTAAAAAAATTAACCCCTAAAAAATGCTGCTGTGTAAGATCACTGCATACACAGCGATCAATGGTAGGGAAGGGGTTAAACACTGGAAATGGCTTTTATAAAAGCCCTTGGTTTCTAAAATTGTATTAATTATTTAATTTATTACAAAAAAATATATATTACATTATCTGATCTGTCTCTTTCCCTCACTAAAACCATAGTGAGGAGAGTGAGGCAGATCAACACTTGTCAAAGGCAATATTTATGAATATTGCCTTTGACTGTATGATAAGTGCACTGATCTGTTGTGCCGGCATCTGCTAGCGCCCCCTAGAGCAAAGGAAGTGAAAAAAATCTTGCCAGTAAAAGGGGGGAGCAATCACCAACGGATCAGCGTGGGCATTTTGGTGTCGCAAAGTGCCTAGCTAGCGAGTCACTTTAGCAACACCTAAGATGCTTAGGAAGCACACTTTCAGGCACGTCATGTGTCACTAACTGCATGTTTATGCATGACGTGCCTGGCACATCATGTGTCATTAAGGGGTTAAAAATGTAACAAAAAAATAAGGAATTATTTTTGAGGCATGCATATTCCATCATAACTATAACTGTCCCAACGTATTTAAAACATTCAAAGCCTAGATATTTTGTTATATTATATATTTATTATATGTGCTTTACGTCTATTTACTTCTATTCTTAGTACATATTTTTACTACACTTAACAATTAATTACTTCCCTTCTACACTTTGCAAACTGAAATACAGATCAGTAAAAGTTTGTTCAATCAAAATTGGAAATTTATCAGAAAAAGCAGCAATAATTTGAAATCATGTTTATTTCCTCCTTACCTGAAAAAATAAGTAATTTAAGAATGTTAGTTGATCACTCAAGCTTCATCAGAAATCTGTTCCCTACTCATGAAAATTAAGCCTTATTTGTAGTGTTTTATCAGGAAAAATACAATTTTTTCTTTTGTTTAAGTATGTCCTGGGGACCATATCCAGAGCAATATCAAACACAGTTTAACATTTAAAACAATACATACTTGTTTATTCAATTAAATCGTATAAGCAGACTTTTAAAGGAGGACACAAGCATAGAGGACACAAACATGTATACAGTAATACATATCAAGAGTACATAAACATATAGATATAAGGAAATAAAAAGCAATAATAATAATAATAATAAAAAACATGTGCAATATATATAAAAAGATGTAACCTATTAACAGGCACAATTTTTTTAAAACTTGAGATATAGTCTTTTTCATGGATCTCAGACTAGCAGAATATTTTATAGTAATTGAAAGGCTATTCCACGCTGGAGGACGCACCTCCTTGTTGTAATGTGGAATATTACATTTTATGTCTGTATTTGTTTGTTGCTTAGTTGAAATTCTGTTACACATTGTTAAAACATGATAGAATAATGGAGGCACTTGGTGCAAAAGGGACATTAAGTTATAACAAAATGCACTATGTGTAATATAATTAGTCAAAAACACTTTTTTCTCTTTTTAACATCTCACATAAAATGTCACACATGAACATCTGCATATAAGTGCTAATTATATAATTAACATTTTTGAATGTGTGACATTGAAACAATCTTCTTTTTAGTTTTATCATTTCACTTATATCTGTGCATTACCACAATTTATTTTTCTCAAGCCTACCTTTTTGTCAATGACATATTGATGGCCCACGCTGATCTTTTTAACATATGCATTAATGTCAAGCTAAACTATTTTTTTAAATAGATATTATTTTGCAAGTTTCTTTTCCATTTCATGGGCTCATAAATTGTGTTTACTGCCCAGTGGGGCCGTCTCTTGCGGAGTACAACAGGAAAAATCCTATGCCATATCCTGCCACAAGACTTTTGTTATCTGTGTCTTTTTTGTGGGAAACCCTACTGGGTTCTCATTTGCACAAAGTACTTACATGATTAATACGCTGGAGACTGTTATCCAGTGGGTTAAATGTGGTTTGGATGAGTGTAAAGAATGATATAATTGCTGCTATAAAATAAGTCCCGTTAGTAACATTATGGTCATATATGTCTGGTAAATTTAGGCAGCACATAAATGTGTTTCGCAAGGTATATATATATATTTAACCGTGTTATTTTTCTTCAACAAGTTATCAGGACCCGATTTGCTAAATTTGTCTCTAAACAATGGAAAACAATTGGTATATCCTATGAATCCATTTTTTCCAGATTATTATCAAAACAATGGGTAAAGAGTTAATTTATTAGAAGACATTCATTTACATTCAACACTGTATGCCTACACAGCACAACTTGTGTATGGCTTTTCATAGATCTTCCGATAGCATGAGGGTTCTTTTAATCTCCTTTCTGTTTATAACTGTATTGTTTGACCTTTTTGCAGCAAGGTCTTTTGTATATAAAATTCCAGAGAGCAGATTAAATATGTGGGACAAAGAAATGGTTTAATTAAAAAGAAGCCTTTGAGAATAAGAATAGCCAACTGCTTCAGACAAATATTTAACAACAGATCAGTATTTATGGCAATGGAAGAACAAGTTTAAGTTAATAGAGGGGCAAACATCACATTATTAGTGTTTGCCTATTTATATATATTACACATTTTATTTCAGATGCCAGTACTTTTTATATTTATGATTAATTTGTACACAAAAAGGGTAGAATTAGTTCTTTTGATTAGATGTAGATTATATTTTCAGAAATGTTATTTTTATTTATTTATTTTACTGAATTAGCATAAAAGTTTTCTTAGAACGTAGTACACCCATCACCCATTAAACTGATTTTGGGTTGTTACCTATTTAAGATCTAAGCAAAATGTAACGTATCCCCAAGCAGTACTAAATAATAATGATTTTGACTCACTAATTGAGCATAAAAATCCATACAGGAAACACATCTCATCAAATTATCACCAATCAGTTTATTACAAAAAACAATGCTTTAGATTTAGATTTATGTTCTTCCAAAGCTAAAATCAAAGATTCCATCTAGTGCTATTTTATGGCTCAGCTGTATTTTTTATTTGTATGTATTTTATGCTATTTTAAGTTATTTCCTTATCCACATTTGCTTGCAGTGAACTTGTCCTACTCTTACCCACATTTTACTACCTATTGCAGCCCTCTAGCCCTTTCCATGACTTTTTTAGAGGTATTTTAGTGGCCAAAAGTTTGTGTCCCCATTGACTTTAATGGGGATCGGGTTCAGGTCAAGTTCGGGTTCAAGTTCGAGCACGGACCCGGACTTTTTTCCGAAGTTCGGTCGAACCTCTCGAACCCGAACATCCAGTTGCCCGCTCAACTCGAACCACAATATTAGAGTTTGGGTTCCAATATCATTGAATGGATTAGGCATTGGCTGAGTGACAGACAACAGAAGGAGAATATTAAATGCAGTATATTTGAAGCAATGTATGTTTATCAGTGGGGTAGCTCAGTGATCTGTACTTGGACACATTCTCTTTAATATTTTTATAAGTGATACTGCAGAAGGTCTTGTTGGTAAGGTATGTCTTTTTGCTGATGATACAAAGATTTGCAACAAGGTTGATTTTCCTTGAGGGATAAGTTACATAGCAAATGATTTAGGTAAACTAAAACTGGTCCATCCTGTGGCAACTTAATGTGGATAAATGCACCGTGGGTTTATAACTCAAGGTAATAATATAGAATATTTGGTCCAGTCCTAATATCAACATCTGCGAAAAAGGAATTTAGTGATAATTCTATCAGTGGACTTCAAAAATATAAAAGAAGAAAACCTTCCACAACAAGAGAACATTGTCCTAAATTAGAGGGGCAAGGGTTTAAAAGTAATATCAGGAAGTATTGCTTTACTGAGAGCGTAGTGGATGGATAGGGTAGCCTACCAGTAGATGTGGTTGCTGTTAATATAAAAATAGAGTTAGATAACAGCAATTACCCCTTTGTTATACAGTCCGACTATTTTTCACCTGTGTTTGCAAAAATGGAATGGATCAGGAAAATGCTGCCACACTAATTGGGGCAAAGATTTTATGATACTTTCAAGCTAGATAATATACAAAACCCATGTGCATTTTGAGAAGAAACAACTAATCTTGTAAAACTCAGAGGAATAAAACAGACTTTAATTAACAAAAACACACAAAATATATATTCACTGCCACCTTTATCATAGGTCAAATGGGGTGACTGGCCTGGGTCTAAGCACACTGCACACAATCTCACAATCCTTAATCTATTCTCCAGTGCCTGATCCATGTGCATATTTACAAAACCATGATTTTAAGATTAAACTCACAGCAGTTAACCAGTGGTTTAAAAAATGGATTCTGCAAAGTACAGTGATTTTTTTCTTAACACTTGTGAAAACTTGTGAAAACCTATTGGCTGATACATATTATAAAAGATTCCACTTTTTAATTTTTGAACAAGGCACATCTTTTTAAAGGCAATTAAGATGCCAATAAGATGATAGTCTTCAAATATTACAAAAGATTATAAAGACTACTTTGTGTTACTAAGTTAATATCATTATGTTTCTGTAAAGGTGTAAGCAAGTTAGTCCCTGTACTAAAACATTTTTTTCTGGGCTACTTCCATTATCATCAAACAATGTTTTGGCATTATTTACAACCCTGCAGTCAATTGCATGTTATACATCCAGTTTTGTGATATGATTAGGTGATTCTTTGTACATGTTTGTAGAAGAAGGGACAAATCTTGAGAAATGTAGCCCAACTGCTGAAACCGTAAGTGACCTCACTTGGCTGTTTGCTTTTTTCATCTTGCAGGTCTAGTATGTAACAGTCACCTTATTGGTGAAATGCAACACGTTTTTTGTTTTTGTTTATCTTTTTGTGCGTTTGATTTTCTTTTCCAATGAGCATGTTGCTTAAGGCAGTGTTTTTCAACCACTGTAGTGTGCCGCGAGATGTTGCCTGGTGTGCCGTGGGAAAAATTGAAAAATGTAAAAAAAAAAATCCCCCGGTGAGCTTTCCTCCATCTGGGACATAGTCCCAGAATCGGAGGATTAACCTCACGCGGGGGTGAGGGCCGATCAGGAGGAGAGGCTGCTATAGGGAGCTAACCTCTCCTCCTGGCCATAGAGATCACAGCGCGACGGGTGCAAGCTCCGCCCCCGTCGCGCTGTGTCAGCTGCTTGCCGGATGTCAGGTGGACTGACATCCGGCAGAAGGTCCTGGATGACGGACCAAGTGTAAGGTAAGTAAAAAAAAAAAAGTGTGACTGTGTATGGGTGTCTAGGTGTGTGTGTGTGTGTGTGTGTGTGTCAGGGTGTCTAGGTGTGTGTGGGTATTACTGGGTTCTGAGTGGCACAATATTCTTGGGCTATGATTGGCACAATATTACTGGGTTCTGAGTGGCACAATATTCTTGGGCTATGATTGGCACAATATTACTGGGTTCTGAGTGGCACAATATTCTTGGGCTATGATTGGCACAATATTACTGGGTTCTGAGTGGCACAATATTTTTGGGCTATGATTGGCACAATATTACTGGGTTCTGAGTGGCACAATATTCTTGGGCTATGATTGGCACAATATTACTGGGTTCTGAGTGGCACAATATTACTGGGCTCTGACTGGCACAATATTCTTGGGCTATGATTGGCACATTATTACTGGGTTCTGAGTGGCACAATATTCTTGGGCTATGATTGGCACAATATTACTGGGTTCTGAGTGGCACAATATTCTTGGGCTATGATTGGCACAATATTACTGGGTTCTGAGTGGCACAATATTCTTGGGCTATGATTGGCACAATATTACTGGGTTCTGAGTGGCACAATATTACTGGGCTCTGACTGGCACAATATTACTGGGTTCTGAGTGGCACAATATTACTGGGCTCTGACTGGCACAATATTACTGGGTTCTGAGTGGCACAATATTACTGGGCTCAGACTGGCACAATATTCTTGGGTTCTGATTGGCACAATATTACTGGGTTCTGAGTGGCACAATATTCTTGGGCTATGATTGGCACAATATTACTGGGTTCTGAGTGGCACAATATTCTTGGGCTATGATTGGCACAATATTACTGGGTTCTGAGTGGCACAATATTCTTGGGCTATGATTGGCACAATATTACTGGGTTCTGAGTGGCACAATATTACTGGGTTCTGAGTGGCACAATATTACTGGACTCTGACTGGCACAATATTACTGGGTTCTGAGTGGCACAATATCACTGGGCTCTGACTGGCACAATATTCTTGGGCTATGTTTGGCACAATACTACTGGGTTCTGAGTGGCATAATATTCTTGGGCTATGATTTGCACAATATTACTGGGTTCTGAGTGGCACAATATTCTTGGGCTATGATTGGCAAAATATTACTGGGTTCTGAGTGGCACAATATTACTGGGTTCTGACTGGCACAATATTACTGGGTTCTGAGTGGCACAATTTTACTGGGTTCTGAGTGGCACAATATTACTGGGCTCTGACTGGCACAATATTACTGGGCTCTGACTGGCACAATATTACTGGGTTCTGATTGGCACAATATTACTGGGTTCTGAGTGGCACAATATTACTGGGTTCTGAGTGGCACAATATTCTTGGGCTATGATTGGCACAATATTACTGGGTTCTGAGTGGCACAATATTCTTGAGCTATGATTGGCACAATATTACTGGGCTATGATTGGCACAATATTACTGGGTTCTGAGTGGCACAATATTACTGGGCTCTGAATGGTACAATATTCCTTGGCTCTGAGTGGCACAATATTACTGGGTTCTGAGTGGCACAATATTACTGGGCTATGAGTGGCACAATATTACTGGGCTCTGAATGGTACAATATTCCTGGGCTCTGAGTGGCACAATATTACTGGGTTCAAGAGAATTACTTTATATATAGTCAATAAAGGCACAGAGTTAAATTTTTTAACATTTTCTAATGGTGGTGTGCCTCGTGATTTTTTTCATGAAACAAGTGTGTCTTTGCCCAAAAAAGGTTGAAAAACACTGGCTTAAGGTATTAGTACTGATTTTCAGCCTTCAGTGTAATGCTTCTTTTATTTATATGCATCTGTTTTTTTTTTTAATATAAGAATTAGAACTGTTTACATTATTGCATCAGTTTATTTAATTAACGACACAAAATGTTGCATGGCCGATGACTGACTGACTTTAGCAGGTTTTTAATCATTATAAACACTAATTAACAAGCTTTTTTTTACAGAATTTGACAAGCATTGTAATTACCTTTGCAAGCTGACATTTTAGGTAATTGGTAAATTGCTACAAAAGGGCTTATCGATATGTACAGTGTATTTTATGAGATTCCAGATAATTTACATGGAGAGGAACAAAAATAACAGGCCACTGATAGAAAATCTGTCTATTATCTGTCTATATTTCTGCGTAGCTGCTATGATTTAATAAATTGTAAAAGTAAATGGCATGAAAAAGAAAATATTTACTGCACTGCTTACTGAAGTGTGGCTTTTGTCTTATTTATTTTGGATCGGGAAATGGTTTTTATCCATATCTACATCGTACCAGGCACGTCCTGGGAGAAACTCCCTTAACGACAAAGGACGTGCCTGGCACGTCCTGCAGTGAATGAAACGGTTTTCGCGATCAACGATCGCGAAAACCGCTTTAACAGTGCTGGTCTATTGCCTCGACATCGAGGCAATAGCCAGCACCGAAATTTCTATTTTGGGACCCCCACGATTGCCCCATGGGGGCATGCTGCTCCGTCAATATGGCTAAGCCCTCTGCCGGTCTGAGCTTCGGAAGTGAAAGTAACTTCACTTCCGTCGCTCTGAATATGCTACTTGACTGCCCCTAGTGGTAGTTTAGTAGCATTGCAATGGAAAATATTTAAAATAAATATTTAATTAATTAAAAACAGGTTATTTAGCTATATGAGCCTATAGAGTTAAAATTAAATATTTTTTAGCATAAGGGATAGGGTTAAAATTAAATTAAAGTTAAAAAATATTAAGGGATATAATAAGGATTAGAGTTGGGGTTAAATTTAGTGTTAGGGTTAAATTTTGGGTTCGGGTTGGGGTCAAAAGATCAATATAGGAAAAACCCAAAAAACACTATTTTTGGTTTTTGCCCCATAACTCGCAAAAAAATACCGAAAAATATGGAAACATGCATATTTTTGAACTCGGGAGAACATTTAGAAACTATTTAGACGGGGTCTTTTTTAATGATTTTATTTGTGTAAATTATATTTTAGGTCAAAGTTAGAAAAAGAGTATTTTTTTTAAATTTTTCATCATATTTTATGATTTTTTTGTAGTAAATTATAAGATATGATGAACATAATGGTATCTAATGAAAGCCCTTCTTATGACGATAAAAACAACATATAATTTGTGTGGGTACTGTATGTGAGAAAGAAAGAAAATACAGCTAGACACAAACACCCTAGAAATGTCAAAACAGCCATTGTCATCAAGGTGAAAATGTCTTGTCACTAAGGGGTTAAATTCATGAATAAAAACATTTTTTTAATCTTTTTTTTAAAATTGATTATTTTTAAAATTTGTGTGTAATTATGAGAACATATCCATATTTTACATACAGTAGAGGATTTAGAGCTCAAGAGGCAGGGGGAAATTTTGTTTGGATCAAGACATTTTTCATCCATCTCTTAATTCTCATCGGCCAGGCAAAAGATTTAATCTGTCCTTTTTTTACGCATTTTTTTTTTTTTTTTTTAAATTATGATCAACCAACAAGCAGTGTCCGTAATCCTCTATCACTGAAAGTTCCTAATTTTTGCAGCCATTCTTCTTCTGGATCAACGAATGAAAACATGTTTTTATTTTCAAAAAGTACTCTTGTACATACACTAGAGGATTTGAAGCTCACAAGGCAGTGTGTGGTAAGTAGTGAGTTCTGCTAGTTTCCAGGTGTTTCTCTACTACTACAACCACAATATTCAGTCGTTCGTAAGACTGTTCGAGAACAACTGTATTTGTAATTCATCAGCAGCTGGAGGACCACAACTGAACTATGACCTAGTTTTGAGCCCTAAGTATAAAGTGCTCATAACTGTTTAACAGTGAAAGACCATATTGTGGAAAATGTAGTTAGTTAGCCATGGAACATAATGGTGCTCAAATGAAAACACAGTACCAAATTAAATTAGAGGAAGATGAGTTAAGTACAATAGTCAAGGTTCCAGGAGGTAATTTAACATATACTAATACTAGGAGAACTGTAAATAGAATAATCAACAGCAATTGTAGACGTTTAAATAATGTGTTGTGGGCAGTGGTGTATCTTGATTTTGTGCTGCCCTAGGCAGACAAAATACGGGCACCCCCCCTACCCAAGCTGCACACCCACGTTACACACCTAAGACATGCCCCATCATTCAGACTCACATCAAGCTCACACTCCCATCACACTCAGTCACACACTCCTACTCCAATCACGCACACTCCGACTCCCATCACACTCAGTCACACACACTGTCTCCCATCACACACACTCTGACTCCCATCACACTCAGTCACACACACTGTCTCCCATCACACACACTCTGACTCCCATCACACTCAGTCACACACTCTGACTCCCATTACACTCAGTCACACACACTGTCTCCCATCACACACACTCTGACTCCCATCACACACACTCTGACTCCCATCACACTCAGTCACTCACTCACACACACACACACACTCTGACTCCCATCATACTCAGTCACACACACACACAGTCTCCCATCAGCACTTACCTTTCATTGGCGGCTAGTGGCAGGCAGCATGGTCCCTCCATGCTGCCTGTTCGGCTTCCCGGCGATTGTGCCAACAGGTCACGTGACCGGGCGCGCGTATGACGTCAGCGCGCCCGTCACGTGACTGTCGGGACTTCCGTGTCGGCACACTGCACGGGGAGCCGAACAGGCAGCATGGAGGTTTCTCTGTGCTGCCTGTTCGGCTCCCCGTGCAGCCTGGCAGGCAGAGCGTTGGTGAGGGGGGATCTTCCGATCCCCTCTAACCTCTGTCTCTGCCTGCCAGAGCGGTCTTTTATTTTTTAAAGGGCCGGATTTTTTTTTTTTTTTCCTTTAATTTTTTTTTCTTTTATTTTTTTTTTCAGTGCTGGGGGGCGCTGCCGCCCCCCAAAATTTGCCGCCATAGGCATCTGCCTAGGATGCCTCGCGGTAAATACAGCACTGGTTGTGGGCAGGCATATGTGCAATGCAGAGAACAGGGAGAGGGGGGAGAGAGAGAACAGGGCTAGAGAGAGAGAACAGGGCTAGAGAGAGAGAACAGGGGGAGGGGGGAGAGACAGAACAGGGGAGGGGTGGGAGAGAGACAGACAGAAAAGGGGCAGGGGGTAGAGACAGAACTGGGGGAGAGAGAGAGACAGAACAGGGGACGGGGGAGAGAGACAGAACAGGGGACGGGGGGAGAGAGACAGAACAGGGGACGGGGGGAGAGAGACAGAATAGGGGACGGGGGGAAAGAGACAGAACAGAGGGAGAGAGAGAGAGACAGACATGGCAAGGAAGAGGAAAGCGACAAACATGGGAAGGGAGAGAGACACAAACATAGGGGGGCGAAAGAGACGGGGGGGGCGCCACGGGGAAAGCCCGCACAGGGCGCCGGAACACTTAAGGCCGGCCCTGCCTGGGAAGAAGACCTTGACATAAAGATAGAACAGGAAGAATGGAATAAAGCCTGTAAAGAAACCTTTGTGTAAATCCACTGCCTGAACCTAAGAGAAGCCTTTTATAAAGTATTGAACAGATGGCACTATGATCCCCTAAAATTGTCCAAAATGTATAGCTCTATTCTTTTTTTTTTTTTTTTGGTATTTGTCTTGTCTATTTGTTTTTGTCTTGGTCAGTTTTTGACAATGAATTTAGCCATATAATAATGTACCAAGATAGATATAGGTGAAGGAGATAAATGGGAAAAGAAAAGGGAAAGGGAGAGAGGGAAGGGAGAGAGGGAAGGAAGAGAGGGAAAGCAAAGTAACTTACTTGCACATCAATAAGCGGGTGCGAGCATATCTAGAGGACACAGGAGAAAATTCGAATTACATGTTGTCCTAATTGAGACTAATGCACTTTGAAAGAAAAAGGAAAGAAAATAAAAAAAGGAGAAGAAGTTGAACTTATGTCTTCATTGGCAATAGTTTAACATGCCATAACAGCATATTTATTACTACAAAAAATGCTATTAGGGCATAAATGGTGCAATTACCATGTCAATGAACACTATAGGTTAGCATCACATCACTGGCTCACCGTCAACAGCTGTTAAGTTGTGGCTGTCCTTTTGCCATCATGCCATGGGTATGACTGAATGTCAACAATGGACAAACTTTTGTTTGGTAGGCTTGATTTTATACATTTACATTATTTGATTCTGTGACTAGATTAGTGCACTGACATTTCTCTTTTCCCTGCTTGCACATAGTTGAGGTTGTTGGCTCCTCGTTGCCTGGTTGCATTAATTGGAAGGAGGTTTAATTGCATCTCCTCCACCAAATTAAAAAGGTTTTGGTAGAAGTATAAACTGCTTTGTGTGCCCACTAGATAGGAGGTGAGAGTAGGTTCTCATCCTATTAAGAGTGAGCCTTGATGTGGCGGGTGAGCTCAATTACGCTTTAGCCAATTCATATAACCAAAAGCTCTCATTTATATTATATTTATGTATGTGTTGCCAACTTTTTTAGGGTGAGAAGCGCAGATATTTTTTGTTTTTGGATCTATTTTTCCATATCCTCCATTAAATCTAGGCTTTTGTCTGGAAAATGACATGTAACACCTGATAACTTTTATTTACATGAAGTAAAATGTTCCCTTAATCCTACAATTATGAGATTTTTTTTTAATGTTGTATCTATAGGACAGAGGCTGTTTTTATACTTCTAAGGTGTTTGTGTTTAGCTATAATATTCTTCTTTCTCATATACTGTACCCACTGTGACGGTGTACCGGTGGCAAGATCCCCTCTTGGGAAGTACTTTGTGGTGTTCACCCTGACAAATATGTACCCGAAGGTTGAGCCCAGGTAATGTTTTGCCAGATGCTTGTGCGGCACAAGTACAACCTAGAGGTAACCAGGAATGGGTTGCTGGAGTACACTGAGCAGCACAGGAGACAAGACAGACTGGAACAGGTTGAAGATATAAATTGGCAGAAATCAAGTGGAGTCGAGAAGCAAGTCAGGGGGTCGAGGCAGGTGGAAAACAAGCAAAGTCAAAACAAGCCGAGGATTCGAGGCAGGAGGAGATCAAACAAAGTCAAGGGACTGCAGACTGCACAGAGGCTGGAGAGAGCACTGAATTTGGAGAGGGCACTGGGGTTAAAATTATTCTCTCTGGGGGTCCGGCATAACAATGGCAGAATGGTCTTGTGGCTTCTTATGGGTGAGTAGAGAGGGTGCATTCCTATGATAAGGGGGTAGGGCCATGACACACCTGCTTGTCCACAGGGATGCTGGATAGGCAGATGGCCCTCCCCCAGAAGACCATGTTTTTCTCACCCTGTAACCTGAAACCTGTAACCTGAATTTTCTATTCCTTATGTTTCTAACAGCTGCATAATGCCTAATATGTATGGGATTATACTAATGTTCCTTGTCTTTTTTTTATGTATTTCACTTTTCAAATGGACACACCTTAGGTTACTATAGGGATGTGTGATACAAATGTTTTCAAATATTTTTTCTGTGTAATTGTACTGATGTAGTATAACAGATTCCTCCCCTTTTTCTATTATGTGTCTTTTGTATATCAGTCTGAATGAAGTGTTTTATGCTTGTGTTTTTATAATTTCAAACTGTTTAGCCATAATTGTTTTCAGCCAGGGCAAATACCTAGGGGTTTTCTAGACCTTCTCCCATATTTGTCATTCACAATACTCAATAGCTTTTCATTTACACAGATTTTATTTATTTTTATAATCATATCATACCAGGATAGGTGTAATTCATTCCATCTACTAGCTGTATATATTCGTACACCCATACATAATGATTAGAGTTGAGCGGACACCTGTTCGGGTTCGCGGGTTCGGCCGAACTTCGAAAAAAAGTCTAGGTCCGTGCTCGAACTTGACCCCGAACTTGACCCCGAACACGAACCCCATTGAAGTCAATGGAGACACAAACTTTTGGCCACTAAAATGCCTCTAACAAAGTAATGGAAAGGGCTAGAGGGCTGCAAAAGGAAGTAAAATGTGGGTAAGAGTAGGACAAGTGCCCTGCAAGCAAATTTGGATAGGGAAATAACTTAAAATAACATAAAATACATACAAATTAAAAATACAGCTGAGAACATAAATCTAAATCTAAAGCATGGCTGCCAGGAGGATCAACAGAATTATCCATTTGAGAGAGGGTTGGAGTGCAGTGTATTCTCTTTCAGTTTATACTAAGTGACCCATAGGTTGAGGAGGCGGTGACCGTGGCGCTGCAGGTGGAAGCGGCGCTGTAGGAGGAGGAGGAGGAGGTAGCCAACACTGTTTTATATTTGTTTTTGGTTTTTTAAATTGGGGTAGCCCCCAAAATATTGGGACATATAACAACAGAAAACTTAAATAATAAGTGCACTTGAGTATAACAATGACTGGGTTAGGCCAGTATAAATGTCTATTCTGCACAAAGTACAGACAAGTCTTGTTGGATCCATGCCTGGTTCATCTTAATAAACGTGAGCTTGTCCACGTTGGCTGTGGACAGGCGGCTGCGCTTGTCTCTGATAATGCCCCCTGCCGTGCTAAACACACGTTCAGACAATACACTGGCTGCAGGGCAGGCCAGCACCTCCAAGGCATAAAGGGCAAGCTCAGGCCATGTGCCCAATTTGGAGACCCAGAAGTTGAATGGGGCAGACCCATCAGTCAGTACGTGTAGGCCTGTGCATACGTACTGTTCCACCATGTTGCCTCCTGCTAAGACGTTGCATATCAGATGGTGGTGCTGCTTGTTGTGGCGTGCTGACAAAGCTTTTCCACATTTCGGCCATGCTAACCCTGCCTTCTGAGGTGCTGGTGGTGCCCCAGCTGTGTTGGCGACCTCTTCCTCTGCCTTCGCTTTGTGCTTCCATTGAGCCCCCGGTGTCATTTTGGAATGCCCTCAGCAGCGCGTCTACCAGCGTGCGCTTGTAGTCGAGCATCTTACGATCACGCTCCAGTGATGGAATTAAGGATGGCACGTTGTCCTTGTAATGGGGATCCAGCAGGAAATCAGCACAAGTTAGAATGTGGGCAACTCGGCAGTCGTTGCGCAGGCACTGCAGCATGTAGTCGATCATGTGTGCCAAGCTGCCCAGAGGCAAGGACAAGCTGTTCTCTGTGGGAGGTGTATCATCTGTGTCCTCCGTATCCCCCCAGCCACGCTCCAGTGATGCCCACGAGCTGCGTTGGGTGCCACCCTGCTGTGAACACGGTTCCTCCTCCTCATCATCATCCTCATCCTCCTCCAAAACTGTGCCCTGGCTTGACAGTTGTGTACCTGGCCTATGCTGGTGCAGGAACCCACCCTCCAAGCCACTTGTGAATGACTTGCCTGATAACCATGGAAATTACCCCTCTTCTTCCTCCTCCTCTTCCTCCTGTGCCACATCCTCTTCCATCATCGCCCTAAGCGTTTTTTCAAGGAGACATACAAGCGGGATAGTAAGGCTGAGAACAGCGTCATTGGCACTGGCCATGTTGGTGGAGAACTCGAAACAGTGCAAAATGGCACACAGGTCTCGCATGGAGGCCCACTCATTGGTGGTGAAGTGGTGCTGTTCTGCAGAGCGACTGACCCGTGCGTGCTGCAGCTGATACTCCTCTATCGCCTGCTGCTGCTTGCACAATCTCTCCAGCATGTGCAAGGTGGAGTTCCACCTTGTGGGCACGTCGCGTATGAGGCGGTGAGCGGGTAGGCCTAAGTTACGCTGCAGCGCGTAGAACGCCTAAAGTGTGCAAAGGCTCAGTGGCAACAACCACTCATTGATCTGTTGTTCCATGCCTGTCCACAGCTCCTGCGTGCTGTGGGTTTCCCCCCCCCCAAACATATGAGTTTTAAAGAGCCTGCTGTCGTTTCCCCCTGGCTGTGCTGAAGTTGGTGGTGAAGGTGTTACAATGACCGGATGAGGAGGTGGTAGAGGAGGTGGTAGAGGAGAAGGAAGAAGCTGAGTAGGAGGAGTAGGCAACAGGAGGCAAAGAGAAATGCCCTGCAATCCTCTGTGGTGGAAGGACATGCACCAAACTGCTATCTGCCCCAGGCCCAGCCAACACTACATTTGCCCAGTGTGCAGTTAGGGAGATATAGCATCCCTGCCCATGATTACTGGTCCACGTATCTGTGGTTATGTGGACCTTGCCACAGATGGCGTTGCCCAGTGCACACCTGATTTTGTCCTCCAATTACTTGTGCAGGGAAGGGATGGCGCGCCGGGAAAAGTATTGGGAACCATGTACTGTGGGACAGCCACCTGTCCGTCTCCAACAGACGGAATGACAGCATTTCAAAGGCCAGGAATTTGGAAATGCTGGCATTAAGGGCCAGTGTTCGCGGGTGGGTAGGGCCATACTTCCTCTTTCTCTCCAGTGTTTGGGAGATGGACAGCTGAACGCTTCCATGGGACAGTGTGGAGATGCTTGGGGACGGTGGCGGACATTGATGCCACTTCCTCTATTTGCTCGTTGGCAGGTGCCACTGTGACTCCAGAGCTGGAGGAAGAGGCCAAGACCGCAGCAGAAGAGGAAGCAGGAGGAGCCTGAGAACTTTCTTGGGTTTTGAGATGCTTACTCCACTGCAGCTCGTGCTTTGCATGTAGATGCCTGGTCATGCAGGTTGTGCTCAGGTTTAGCACGTTTATGCCTCGCTTCAGGTTCTGATTGCACAGCTTGTACACCACTCGTGTCTTGTCGTCAGCACATTGCCTAAAGAACTGCCACGCCAGGGAACTCCTTGTAGCTGGCTTTGGTGTACTCGGCCCCTGGGTGTGGTGGGCAGTAGCAGGCATACTGTCTAGGGCACGGCCACAAAGGTTTTGCACCCTGCTCCCTCTTATGCTGCGCTGGTGCCTCTTTGCGACCACCGCCTCTTCCTCCAAACTGGACACGTCACTCGCATAACCTTGATTCAATGTGGGGTCTAGGACCTCATCATCCTCCACATCATCTTGCACCCACTCCTCAACCCTGCCCTCTTTGCCGGTCTGCACACTGCCAAAAGTCACAGAAGTTGGCACCTGTGTTTCGTCATCATCAGAGACATGCTGCGGTGGTCCTCGCATGTCCACATCCTGACAGATAAGTGGTTGTGCATCAGTGCACTCAATCTCTTTCACTTCTGGAGCAAGGCTAGGTTTGATTACCCCGCCAGCAGAGTCATCAAAAAGCAAAATAGACTGCTGCATGACTTGTGGCTCAGACTGCTTGGCTGATTTGCAAGCGGGTGAGGTAAAAGACAGATGGCCATGGGCTGCAGGTGTCAACTCTGAGCTTTCAGCAGGGGACCGGGTGGGAGACAATGTGAAGGAACTGGAGGCACTGACAGCCACCCAATCTACTATCGCCTGTACTTGTTCTGGCCTCACCATTCTAAGAGCGGCATTAGGGCCTACCAAATAACGCTGAAGGTTCTGTCGCGTACTAGCACCTGAGGAAGGTGTTTCACTTGTGCGTGTAGCTGGCACAGATCGACCACATCCCCTACTTGCAAAACAGGATCTCCCCCAACACCAGCAGCACCACGACCAGGGCCACGTCCCTTATTTGAAGCTCTCCTCATTATTTGCGGTCACCCACCAAAGATGGTTTATGTCAGGCGACAATGTAACCGCCAATAGTCAACAATTTTTATTTGTATTTTTTTTTGTTTTTTGTTTATTGGACTGCAAGAAATGCACCGCAAGACATAAATGTACTATTTACCACCCAAAACAATTAGAATTTTTCAAAGTGCGCTGTAAGCACAGTATTTGACGGTTCTATTTGACTCTCAGATATGAAGTGCAGGACGCAAATGTAATATTTAACACCAACAAATTGCAGTATTTAAAAATGCCTAGATGTTTCCCACTGAGCTAACAGAACAGGATTAAAGTCATGTTCCTGGCACACATGCAGTTGCAAGTGCACTGCACTCTCTGTGGCACTGGGCTCAGGGCAGAGTACAAAAATGTAGTATAGCACCCACTAAAATAATCGCTGTAGTTTGAATAATAGCTGTAGTTTTCAGATTCAACACCAGAATTCTTTACTAATCTGTCCCTCACAGCTGCAGCATCCTCTCCCTACACTAAGAAGAGCTCATGTTATGTGCGTGTACGTGACTCCAGCTTATATATAGAGGCTGGGTCACATGCTGCACTGGCCAATCACAACCATGGCATTAGTTATCTTAACATGTATAGCTTGGAGGAAAGACGTAACAGGGGGGATATGATAGAAACATTTAAATACATAAAGGGAATCAACACAGTAAAGGAAGAGAGTATATTTAAAAGAAGAAAAACTACCACAACTAGAGGACATAGTCTTAAATTAGAGGGGCAACGATTTAAAAGTAATATCAGGAAGTATTACTTTACTGAGAGGGTAGTGGATGTATGGAATAGCCTGCCAGCAGAAGTGGTAGAGGTAAACACAGTCAAGGATTTTAAGCATGCGTGGGATAGACACAAGGCTATCCTAGCTATAAGACCGGGAACGGGGGACTAATAAAAGTACTCAAAAAAAAAATAAAAAAATTGGGCAGACTAGATGGACCGAATGGTTCTTATCTGCCGACACATTCTATGTTTCTATGTTTCTATGTTTCTAGTAAGCATGGCTGTGATGGCTTCTAAGGGCAAACGAGTCAAGCGCTTGTTGATTGGCTGCCCTGCAGCCTTTCAAATGTGCCATTAAATCGCCGAACCCCGAACTCCAACACGGAAATACAGTGAAATATCCGTGTTCGGGTCCAGGGTCCAAAAACCGTAAAGTTCGGTACGAACCCGAACAGTGCGGTTCAGGTTCGCTCAACACTAATATTGACTATTGTGAATGACAAATATAGAAGAAGGTCTGGAAAACCCTTAGTATGGCCCTGGCTGAAAACAATTATGGCTAAACCGTATTTACCAGTAGTTATTGGGCTAATCATATCATACAAGGATAGGTCTAATTTATTCCATCTACTAGCTGTATATATTCTTACACCCGTCCATAATGATCTAATTAATATATTTTCATATTTTGTTGGGTTATTCATTTTTAGATTGAGTAGCACATTCCAAGGTGTTAATTTCACTGGAATGGGTATGATCACATTAATGATGTTATTTAATTTAATCCATATTCTTTTTTATTTTGGGGCATTTCCACCATATATGGATATATATTATTTTGTTTAAAAATGTTGGCACTAGATATGTCCCCTGTAACAATACTAGCCTGGGTCGATACAGGCGGAGATCAAAACAGAGTCAAGAAACAAGCCGAGGGTCAATATCAGAAGTCAGACAAAATATAATAATAGCCGAATAATAGAGAGAACTCTTTGCACAGGCAACTAGAAAATGATTGAACAGGTGAATAAATATAGGAAGTAATTAGCATAGACCAATAGAGGAGGAGATGGGTGTGTCAGGAGGGAGGAACAAAAAGAATACAGAACACTAAAAATATATATGCATATATGTAACAATAGAAGAGGTTCCCAAGTGATAGAAATAAAGTAAAACTGAAAATAAAACAAAAATGTATAGAGAGCAAACAGACTCCAAAAACATGGCCACCGTAGATGAAAAACGTCAGCCGTAACAACACGAGAAGTATGACGGCGTGAGAAAGGAGGTAACAAGCGACCTGAGGAGATTGGGTAAGTGACACGCACACAAATTATATATTGTTTTGGGGGGTGGGAGGTTGTGAGAAGAAGGACTTTCTTTAGATACTATTATGTAATTTACTGTAATAAGAATAAAATTTGGTGAAAATGTAAAAAAAAAAAACAGAGACAAATATTTTACTCATCTACAAAAGCTAATGAAAAAACTTTTTAGAAATAGTGTTTGCATGTATTTCTGTAGTTTTTTTTTTAAAACTTATAGGGAAATAGCAAAGTAGTGTATTGCTATTTCCTAACAATTTTCTTCTACAGTGACCTTTAGACCGCTACCCTAATCATCTACCTCTAACCCTAACTGCAATCCTAACTCTTATCCTAACCCTAACCGTAGAACTATACTTAATTAATGCTTTTTTAAACAAAATTGTAGATGCAGTCTTGTTATGGCAATAGAGCAATAGAAAGAAGTGATCTGGCAGGAAGAGGACAGCCACCAGTTGACTTGAATGGAACTCACTGGCAGGTGAGAGTACACCCTAGTGGAAACACCACTGTCCAGATACGTGGAGAGTGCATGGAGACTGCAGACTGCACAGAGGTTGGAGAGAGCACTGGGGTTAAAATTATTCTCTCTGGGGGTCCGGCATAACAATGGCAGAATGGTCTTGCGGCTTCTTATAGGTCGGTAGGGAGGGGGCATTCCTATAATAAGGTTGTAGGGCCATGACACGCCTGCTTCTCCACAGGGATGCTGGATAGCCAGATGGCCCTCCCCCAGTAGACCATGTTTTTCTCACCCTGTAACCTGAAACCTGTAACCTGAATTTTCTATTCCTTATGTTTCTAATAGCTGCATAATGCCTTTTTTTTTTTTTTTTTTCCTGCCATCAGACTTTGCTGCTTAAGGTAAGAATAATGTAATGTCTTCACAAGCGTGTCATCCTTTGGCGATTAAACATATAGGGTATATTTTCTTCATTATCTTAAATTTGATTACATATAAAACGAAAAACAAAACAAGACAAAAAAAAAAAAAGACTTGTTGCCCTTATAATAAAGTTTCATAATCTGTCCCGCTAATAGCTCCTCAAGGTCTTTAAAAAAAAAATAGAGGAAAAAAGAGGGGGGGGGGGGTTACAATTTACAAGAATTCTACATAGTGGGGTTGGAGCCCCACTAACTAAGACCAGTAACTAAGACCAGTGAGCACCCAGAGACTTGCATACCTTCTCGAATAGGTTCTTTCACTACATTTTGTGATGTCTTCACCCAGAATTTGGCTGTATCCCTTACTGAATCATTTTACATTTTTACTCCCCTTTTCTTGTTAATGTTAAACTTGCCCTACAAAGATTACTTATTCGGGGATTTCAGCCTCGTTTAGTTTTTTAATCCATTCATCCCACCTTATGGGATCTTCTCTTAATTCTGCTGCTTTCTTTAAGCCTTTTTCCATATTTAGCTGGAAAGTAAGTTGGTTTATAACTATTCTTAGGCATGGAATTGAAACCGCTTTCCAGTTCCTGGCTATAATTATTTTAGCAGCTAGAAGACAGTGAATTATAAATGTATATTGGTTGTTATCCATGGCCGGCAAGTTTAAATGTAATAGAGCAATTTGTGGTTCTTTTTGTAATTTAATTCTAGTTGTTATATCTATTAGGGAGAAAACTTCGTTCCAGAATCTATTCAGGTTAGGGCACTGCCACCATATATGGAGGAAGGTTCCTATATTTAAACCGCATCTCCAGCATGTGTCATCTCCCGCGGGAAACATTTTTTTAATTTTTGTTGGAGTTATGTACCATCTATTCAGGATTTTATATTAAGTTTCCAGCAGGGGTAGGCTGTGTACTGCTTTTCCCATTTTATTCATAATAGAGTACCATTCTTTGAGGTTGATAGAGATTTCAATATCTTTTTCCCATGTTTTTTTCCCCGCCGGAACATCTATATCTTTGCTCAGATCTATCAATTTTCTGCATTTGGATACGATTTTCTTCTTAGCGTACTTGTTGAAAATCTGTTCCATTTGGTGGTGTATTTCGCCTTCTTCTAGGATGGAATTTTTGTCTAGGTCATTTTTAACCCTTAGATAAGTGAATCTTTCATTCTCTTGAAGTTGGAATTTGTTTTTTAGAGTAGAGAAGGGTATTATTTTCCGATCGAATATTAGGTCTTTAATTTGGATGATTTGATTTTGTTTCCATCTTTTCAAAGATAAGTTTTCTATTTCGCCTTCTATTGTCTCAATCGGTAGAAAATTCAGAACTTTATCAGTTAGTTTTAATTTTTTTTTTATATTCTCCCAAATTGGAATAATTTGCTTTAATATTATATTATTCTTCCATTCTCCTTTCTTTGTGTTCCAAATTAGCCGGCTTAAGTTCTTTATATCGCATTGGTCTGCCTCTATTTTGTGCCAGCCTTCTGACAGGTTGTCTTCTAATGGGGTTTGTGCAATATGCATGACTAGACTGGCCTCATAGTAATCAATTATTTGGGGAAACCCCATCCCTCCCTTATTTGTTTTCTTTGAAATGGTTTGTTTTTTTATTCTTGGTGTCTTGCCGCGCCATACGAAATTTGTAAATGCTGATTGAAGCATCTGTAACCAGCTTCTAGAGAATTTAAGGGGGATCATATGGAAGAGGTAAATCCATTTTGGTAATATGTATGCTGTTAGAGTATTTACTCTTCCCCACCAGGATATCTCCTCATTTCGCCAGTTTTTGAGATCCATATTTGTTTGTTTTAGAAGTGATATAAAATTTGCTTCTGCTATTTCTTCAGCGTTCTTTGTTATTTTGACGCCCAGATATTGGAAGGTTTTGGGATTGTTAAAGTTGTATTTTTGTTTGATCAATTCCTTATCTTTTTTGGTGATATTATTGAATTGTACAGTAGTTTTTGTCAAGTTTAACTTATAGTTTGAATTAATGCTATAGTTTGTGATTTCTTCTATTAGGTAATCGACTGAAGTGACCGGATTTGTTATCGTGACTAAGATATCGTCAGCATACATTGATATCTTTAGCGTGTCTCCTGGTATCTGATATCCTTCTATACAGCTTTTTTCTCTTATCGTAATTGCTAGTATTTCGGCGGTCATGATGTATAGTATGGGGGATAGGGGGCAACCCTGCCGAGTCCCGTTGGCGAGTGGGAACCATTCAGAACAGATGTTTGTACCTACTATTCTGGCCGAGGGAGATTTATATAGTGACATAATAGCTGAATAAATGCAGCCATTTAATCCGAAAGCGTCTAAGGATTGACCCATAAACCCCCACCCGACCCTGTCAAACGCTTTCTCTGCGTCTAATGACAGGGTCAGGAGGGGGATCTTCAGTCTACGGATGTTATTGCTTGGTAAACGACCAGGAATAAAACCTATTTGATCTTGATGGATTATGTTATTCACCACCTTTTTCAGTCTTTCTGCTAAGATAGAAGCAAACAGTTTAACGTCTACATTAATCAGTGAAATAGGTCTGTAGTTTTTTATATCAGTTGGATCCTTGCCAGGTTTTAAAATTGGTAGAATATTGGCAGTTAGCATCTCTGATGGAAAAGAGGTTCTTTTGACAGCTTGATTAAATGTATTTGTTAACTGGCTAGACAGACTAGGTAGCATTATTTTGTAAAACCCATTTGTAAACCCATCCGGGCCAGGTGCTTTGTTTTTAACTAACTTCATTATTGATTTGACTAGTTCTTCTTCTGTTATTTCTTGGTTTATCCAGTCTTTTTGTTTAATAGTTAACTTAGGAATATTACTTTTACTGATGTATTTTTTAATCTCTTCTTCTTTATCCTTCCCTGGAAGATTATATAATTTTTCATAAAAGATATTAAAGGCTTCTCCTATTTCTTTCTGAGATCTGAGGGTTCTGTCTCCATCAATTATTTTGTCAATCCTATTTACAGCTCTTTTCCTTTTTAGTTTATTTGTTAAATTTTTGTCCGCTTTGTTTTCAGTTGAATAGAATTTAATTTTTAAGCGTTCCATATTTTTGTAAATTTTGTCAATGGTTCTCATTTTGATATTTTCTTGAATTTTCTGAATTTCCTTTTGTTTCTCCAATGATGGACACCTTTTTGCTTCTTTAGTTAGATTATAAAAATCTATGTACAGTCTTTCTACCATTAATCCTGCTTTCTTTATTTCACTAGCTTTTAATTTGATACAATACCCTCTCATTACAGCTTTATAGGTGCACCAGATAGTTAGCGGGTCTAAATCATCTTTAGTATTTTCTTCGAAGAATAGCTGGGTAATTTTTTGTAAATAATCTATGTTTTCTTTATTTTGGAGCAGGGAATCCTCTAATCTCCAGGAGGGTCGTGTACGAGTTAGCTGCTCATCCTTAAGTTCTAAAATCACAACATCATGGTCCGACCATATACATGGATTGATTGTAATTTTATTGACTCTGTGTAATAAATTAGGACGCCCCAGAAATAGGTCGATCCTGGAATAAGAGGAGTGAGGCCATGAAAAGAAGGTGAAATCTCTAATTGTTGGGTTGTTAAGTCTCCATATATCGTACAGGTTGAACTTACTGATTTTCGAGTTTAAGGATTTAGCTATTTTTGCCACTCCTGTATCTATTGAATCGCCTTTAGATTTATTATATCTGTCTAATCTCGCATCAGGTACACAGTTGAAGTCTCCTGCTATTACTACTTCTCCCGTACTAACCTGTTCAGCCTTTTTTAATATCAAATTTAAAAGTTTTACCGGGTGCTTACTGGGTAAATATACGTTTATCAGAGTATACCAATGATCATTGATTGAGCAGACTAGTATCATGTATCTTCCTTCATCGTCTAGATCTTGATATTTTATCTCTACTTTTACTGTGTTTGAGAAGAAGATTGCTACTCCACATTTTTTTTCTTGTTCTTTTGATGCACATAT
This sequence comes from Pelodytes ibericus, assembly GCA_036172795.1. Taxonomy (NCBI): domain Eukaryota; kingdom Metazoa; phylum Chordata; class Amphibia; order Anura; family Pelodytidae; genus Pelodytes; species Pelodytes ibericus. Next base: position 103,683,992 of record CM069858.1, on the reverse strand, counting down.
AACGGTAGGATATTTGATGTTACTCCATCTTAGTTTATCTTGTTTTCTCCAATGCGTCTCTTGGACCATTGCTAAGTGGATTTTTTCTTTCTGGAACAGATCACATAGATACCATCTCTTTTGAGGGATGTTGAGCCCTTGGGTGTTTAATGATGCGAATCTAACCATATTCTTTACTGCATATTTTGAAATGTCCTGGGTGCTCACTGGTCTTCCCTCCCCACACATAGACAATACAAAGACATAAACATAAAAGACAAGAGACCGTCTAAACCAGTCTCAGTAACATCGGCGCCATTTGGCACCTTCTAAGTTTAAAGAAGCTTATGGTAGAGCCTCTTAGGTTTGCAGCGAAACAGAGAATTATATGTTGTAATATGCATAGCTAAATTATATTTAATTAATTTTATATATATTTATAAATTTAGTGGTCGGATATAGAGCACAAGAGATGAAAAATAGGGGGGGGGGGCAGAGAGAAGAGAGAAATAAATAAATGAATTCATCTATTCCCTTCTTTGTTTATGAGTGTCGTGTATATACTGTACATAACTAATTTGACTGATTAATTATTTTGTAATAAATTTTGTAGTGAGGCGAAAGTTTCATTAACTTAGAATGATTATAAAGTGGGTAGATAGATTTGATGTTGACTACTTTAATAAGCTTCAAAAAATTATGGTGGGGGAGAAGAAGAAAAAAATATATATATATATAAAAAAAATAAAGAAATGGCGTAACATATTTATTCCATCTATATTTTTTAAAGTGCATATATATATATATATATATATATATATATATATATAGAATAATTAATAATTTTAAGAGATTTATAGCAGTGAGGGAAGAGAGAAAAAAAAATGGTGTAACATATTTATTCCATCTATATTTTTAAAGTGCATATCTATATATATATATATATATATATATATATATGTAGAATAATTAATAATTTTAAGAGATTTATAGCGGTGAGGGAAGAGAAAACAAAAAACAAAAAAAAAAAAAACCCTAATGTATTATTCTATGTAGAGTACAAACTAGTTTAAACATTGCCAATTTTAATAATTTAGATACGAGTATGGTGAAGGGGGGGGGGGGGGAGTGTTTGGCTTCCATCTGCTGCATAATGCCTTATATGTAAGGGATTATACTAATGTTCCTTTTCTTTTTTTTTTATGTATTTGACTTTCAAATGGACACACCTTAGGTTACTATAGGGATTTGTGATACAAATGTTTTCAAATATTTTTTCTGTGTAATTGTACTGATGTAGTATAACAGATTTCTCCTCTTTTTCTATTATGTGTCTTTTGTTTATCAGTCTGAGTGAAGTGTTTTATGCTTGTGTTTTTATCATTTCAAATGATCTTTTATTTTGATTTATTCAGTTTTCTGAGGTTAGTGGTTTGTTGTTTTGTAACTTAGTGCAGTCAGCTGAGGTGTCTCCACCTCTTCTGATCGCCTATGATCGCCTTTTGTGGTACGAAACGTGTTAGGTGATGTAGATGACGCTACTATTTGCTCATACCTGATATTTATGTGTGTCTTTTTGTAGAAGCCTAGTATTGTTTTTATACATTTGGATTCAATAAATAACCAATTTTTTCCACATGTAATGTCACTGGGATGGGTATGATCACATTAATGATGCTATTTAATTTGATCCATATTCTTTTTTATTTTGGGGCATTTCCACCATATATGGATGTTGTCTCATCTTTCCACACAGCCTCTAAAGCAATTTTCATTGGCATCAGCATATATTTTGTTTTAAAATGTTGGCACTAGATATGTCCCCTGTAACAGTTTATATGTTTGTTCGTTGAAGGTGACTGACTGTAACGCACGGGGTCCAGGATGGTAAAGGGACCCTGAGCGCCAAAAATCAGGAGCTACAGTGCAGGGTGGAGACAAAGGAACTGGTGCTGGGTAACTGCAATCGCTTGAAGGTTTGAGACCCCAAGTCTTTGCAGCCACAACCAGGCCCTGTGAAGCAGTTGCTGTATCCAGGTCCCAGGGGTTAAGAATAAATGAACTGATAGCCAAGCAGAGCTAAAACAGAAAGGTAACAGAGGAATAGCAGAACTAAAATACAGAATGCAGGGCTACAGTACAGAGGGTAAACATAAGCAAGAAAGCAGAAATCTAACTAAGGATAAGCGATACAAGGCATGGGGATAAGGAACACAAAAGGCACATACAAAGGAACAAACATAAATACAGGAACTAGCCTAACACTAAAGATGGCAAAGGTTGGTTGATACAAATTGGCCAATTTAGATGTTAGCTTGCCAATCACATTAGATACAGAAAAGCCTGGATACAGCCTGGATGAGTCTGCACAAGGGTGCATGGTTACAGTACCCCCTTCTCAAGGAGCGAAGTCCGGCCGGGACCAGCGGCACTGCTTAGCAGACAAACTTCCTCAAGAAACTCGACAAGACGAACCAGGGCTAAGAAGTTGTCTCATGCAGACTCCCTGGTCTGGATGGAGATCCACTTCATGCAAGGGGTTCAAACACCGAACTAGGAAAGACCCAGGAACCAGCATTCTCAAGAACCATCCTCGCTTATTCAACAGAGCGACCTCCGGACAAGACCAATAGATATCTTCTGAGTGACTTCTTCAAGAAGCAATGGACCATGCCAATGAAGTTCAAAAGTTAGTTCAAAAAGCATAAATAGAATCTAAGACAAATAAATGACATTAAACTTAAACACAGAGAAAATACCTGTAGACTGCTGCAAAGGACTGAAAAGCAACGGGTGTGGTTTAAATAGAAAACTGACAAAGCAGAAGGACAGAGAGAAAACCTGGAATGGAACATTAGGACAGGCAGAGAGAACTCCACCGTCCCGCTACTTACCAGTGCTCTTCAAACCTTCCTCCCCTCCTTAGAATCAACCTCATGTCCAGAGAAAGCAGTTAACTCTTATAACAGTATCCTCACCTCAGCCCTTGACAACATTGCCCCTGTTGTTGCCAAACGTGCCCGCAGACCCAACCAACAACCGTGGCACACTGAGCAAACACGATACCTCCAAAAATACACTCGCACGTCTGAGCGGCATTTTAGGAAATCACGTTGCAAGGAGGATTTCCTTCATTACAAATTCATGCTGTGCTCCTACAACTCTGCTCTCGCTCAGTCCAAGCAACACTACTTCTCTATCTTAATATCCACCCACTCATCGAATCCCAAACGTCTATTCTCAACATTTAATGCTCTCCTCTGCCCTCCTGCTCCTCCGCCCTGCTCCGCTCTTACGGCCCAAGACCTTGCCTCTCACTTCAAGAACAAAATCAACGCTATCAGGAGTAACTTCACCTCCCGTGACTTGCTTCAACTACCTCCTGCCTCGTTCCCATCCCCCAAACCCACTCTGAATATCTTCTCCCCTGTAGCTGAGAAAGAGGTTGACGATCTGCTCTCCTCCTCGAAATCTACTTCTTGTGCATATAATCCCATCCCGTCTCACCTTGTATCCTCTCTTTCCCCTCTACTTTGTCCAACTCTAACCCATCTCATCAACCTCTCCCTGTCCTCTGGAATAGTACCGTCAACCTTCAAGCAAGCCCAAATCGTACCTGTATTGAAAAAATCTTCCCTCGACCCTACTCTTCCGTCTAACTACCGTCCTATATCCCTTCTCCCCTTCGTCTCCAAGTTGCAGGAGAAAACGGTGCACTCGCGACTGACAGACTTTCTGACTCACAATAACCTACTTGACCCTTTTCAATCTGGCTTTAGACCCTTACACTCTACTGAAACAGCCCTTGCTAGAGTATCAAATGACCTCCTTGCTGCCAAATCTAAAGGCCACTTCTCGGCGATGATCCTCTTAGATCTCTCTGCTGCATTTGACACCGTTGACCACTGCCTCCTTCTGAATATATTATCCTCGCTTGGCTTAAGTGGTGTGGCAATCTCTTGGATCGAGTCGTACTTATCTGAGCGCTCCTATTCAGTGTCGTTTGCTGGAGCGACATCGTCACCTGTTCCGCTCTCTGTTGGTGTTCCGCAAGGATCGGTCCTTGGCCCGCTGTTGTTTTCCCTCTACACTACCTCTCTAGGAGAACTCATCCGCTCTTTTGGCTGTCACTACCACTTGTACGCGGATGATACTCAGCTCTACCTCTCCTCCCCTGACCTCACTCCCTCTCTAGTGTCACGAGTAGCTGAGTGTTTGTCAGCCATCTCCGCTTGGATGTCTGATCGCTACCTGAAACTTAACCTCTCCAAAACAGAACTCATTATCTTCCCTCCCTCAACCGCTGTCCCTACACCTGGGTTCACGGTCAACATTGATAATACTACGATCATACCGGCTGACCGTGTTCGATGTCGTGGGGTCACTTTTGACTCTGCTCTCTCCTTCCTTCCTCATATCCAGTCCTTGGCCAGATCCTGTCGGCTGCACCTAAGGAACATTGCACGCATTCGCCCATTCCTCAGTGAAGAGACCACCAAAATTCTAGTGCACTCGCTTGTGATCTCTCGCCTGGACTACTGTAACGGTCTTCTGACTGGACTACCTCTGGTTCATCTGGCTCCCCTACAGTCTATCCAAAATGCGGCTGCCAGACTCATCTTTCTTGCACGTCGGTCTGATTCGGCAGCTCCTCTCTGCAACGCCCTCCACAGGCTTCCCGTCTGAACGAGGATAAGATTTAAAATTCTGTCATTAACCTACAAAGCCCTCCACTCCTCTGCTCCTACTTACATTTCCTCCCTTGTTAACCGCTACTTCCCTACACGACCTTTGCGCTCCTCACAGGGGTTAACACTCTCTTCTAATCTCATCACCACTTCTCACTCGCGTCTCCAAGATTTCGCCCAAGCTGCCCCCTCTCTCTGGAACTCCCTTCCCCTGAGCATCCAGCTCTCTCCCTCGTTTTCAAACTTTAAAAAGTCCCTCAAAACTCATCTCTTTAGAGAAGCTTACTACCCAACCTTGCTGGAACACACACTCCCTCTTTGACCTATCCCACCTAATGCCTCCCATCCACTCTACTGTTACTACAACTTCAATCCCTCTGACCTCTTCAATCCCTTAATTGTGTCATGGACCCCATTCCCTCTAGATTGTAAGCTTACGAGCAGGGTTCTCTACCTCATGTACCAGTCTGTACTAGTTTGTCTAAATTAGTATGTAGTTCCTTTCTTTGCTCTGTACCAAGCGCTTCGAGAATCGGTGGTGCTGTACAAATAAATGTTAATGTAATGTAATGTAATGAATACAGAGGCAGGGCAGGTATACATGCCTGGATGAGTCTGCACAAGGGTGCATGGTTACACTGACACAGAAAATGTTGCTGTCTCTTCTAATTTGTCTGACCACATGTCATCATCTATCGGTTCACCTATATCTTCCTGCCATCTATACCTGCACAAAAGTTCCTTATTGTTTATATTGATCATTTTATATGAGTATGACACATCTCTGGGTCCATAGTTCCAGTGTTTTAGATATCATTTAAAACTTTATAAGACATTTTATAAATGATTATACATTTTCCTCTGTAATATCATTTCTATCATTTAGTTTTGTCATAAATTCATGGTATGTTAAGTTGGTATTGTTTACAATAAAATCTTCAATTTTATAAAAGCCTTTATCAGTCAGAACTTTACTTGTGTCAAACAATATTTTACTATTTCCAGGTATAAATGGTAAAAGGGGTGACAATTTACTTCTTAGAGACATTACTTTTTTACAATATATACATTTTGAACCAAATGTTTAAACTGTGGAATGTGCCCTGGGGTAGATTTTTTTTTTCTTCAAGAGAGTAACTCTTGGAAGCTACATTAAAGAACTTGAACTGTTACCATTACAAAAACTATATTCATGCTCTGCCCATTTTGGAGTTATTACAGTTAGGCTGCCATCAAGGGTCCCCAGCCCTTTAAAAAAAAAGTAAAAATAAAAGTGTGGGCAAATGGTGCATCTACCATGGCCAATTCATTCCTGGAGGCCCAAAGCAGCTGCCCCAATTGTGACAGTCACAGAAGCCGGCAAATTCACAAATTATCAGTGGGCTATTAATGGACAAATTATCAGTGGCTTTTTATGGACAAATTGTCAGTGGGCTATTAATGGACAAATTATCAGTGGCTATTACTGGACAAATTATCAGTGGCTATTATTGGACAAATTATCAGTGGCAATTATTGGACAAATTATCAGTGGGTTATTAATGGACAAATCAGTGGCTATTACTGGACAAATTATCAGTGGGCTATTAATGGACAAATTATCAGTGGCTATTACTGGACAAATTATCAGTGGTTATTACTGGACAAATTATCAGTGGCTATTCTTGGACAAATTATCAGTGGCTATTCTTGGACAAATTATCAGTGGCTTTTCTTGGACAAATTATCAGTGGTTTTTAATGGACAAATTAACAGTGGCCTATTAAATTCCTGATGGCAGCCCTGAGTACAGTTATATCATCATTATCTCTATAATACAAATGTAATAGGTTTTATGCTTGACATGCTAAGTAGTAATTTTAGATATTAGGTAGGTTCTGCCCACCATATTTTTTTATTTATCCCTAAATATAATATCCTCAAATAGAATGCTCATTTTTGTATTATTCCATATAAACTTGATGTTTCTCTGAAGATCTTATAGCAGTGATGGCAAACCTATGGCACGGGTGCCACTTCCGGCACTTAGGAGTCGGTGAGGTGGCACTGAGCATCTGACTCCATTGTTACCATCATCATATATAGAGGGAAGTGGAGCATATAGAGGCACTGAAATGGAGCAAATAAAGGAAAATAGACAAAAACAAGAAGATGGGGAAACTATAAATGAAGAGACTCTGGAATAAAAATAGGAGACGGTTCATAAAAAAGGGAGTAATGGCACTTTGACATCGTAAACTTGGTTTATTGCATAAAAATGGGCACTTGGGCTCAAAAGGCTTTGACACCACTGTCTTATAGGGTCTATTTAGTAATATTTATTGGTAAGCTTTTAAAGTAATATAATAATTTTGGAAGCAATGTAATTAGGGATTACTCTTGCCTTGGTGTAGAATTAATCTAAATTTTATTAAAGACAGGAGGCGAGTATTTGCATAACCTTCTTTACTGTTTAACCTCCAGCAGCAAAAATGTTAACAGTTCTATGAAAAAAAATAACCAATCAGAACACAGTAAAATAGCATATAAGGCAGTAACCATCCTCTTCACTTCCTCTTTCTTTCATGCGCCGATCAGGATGACGAATCATAACCGAATGGAAGAACCAAAACCAATCCAAACGAAACCAATTCAAGCGAAAACCAGGCCGACTGTGGTCATCTGTGACAGATGCCGAAACCGATCAAGCTAGAGAAAAAAGAGACATCGTGAAAGTAATTCGTTCTTTTATTACAGTTTTATAATATAACAACGTTCTAGGATCGCCTGAGACAAACTCCGAATTATACCCCCAGTCCCGGGAACAACACACACATAAGTAGACGGGTATAGACAGAATGTAGTAAGATAGATAGAGTACTGTAGGGGGGGGGGGTTAGTAGTGCGGAAGCAAAAACAAAAGGGTGGGAAATACTCGCCACTTAATAAAATTTAGATTAATTCTACACCAAGGCTAGAATAATCCCTAATTTTATGGCAAGACAGGAGGCTTCATATTTGCTATTTTAACGCTGAATTAACAACGAGGAGCCCGCATGAGACCGTGGTCGAAAATAAAAGGTGCGGAAAGTCGATTCCATGGACCAGTCCACTGCCGCCAGGACGTTGGACAAGGATCCCCCGAACTCTAAGGCCTCTGATGCCGCTGCCCCGTGTACAGAGTGTGCCCCGAAAGATCCGTCGATGCCAGCGAGACGTAAGACCCATTTGATCCAACGTGATATAGTAGGAGCCGAGACGGGCCGAAACGTACGTAGGTAGGAAAGTAACAATTGATCACTGGGAGACGAACGAAAAGTCATCGTAGAAGCCAGATAGCTGCGAACACAGCGAGCGACGCAGAGTTTAGGGCGATCTGGGAAGTAAGGGTAGAAGACCAAGGTCGAGTGTGACTTGGTTCTATGTGAAAGTACGACCACTACGCCTTCTGGAGAAAAGGAAAAATAATTTGAATCGAAAGCCCTAACGTCTGCTACCCGCCTGAAGAATACCTAGCAGAGTAGCAAGGCCACCTTAGCCGACAGTTGGCGGAGGGAGAGTGTCGTTGTCATCCTTCCAAAAACAATAAAACCTTGGACACATACCAGTAACCTGAATATTTCAAGGTTGGGGGTCTGGCCGACCTAATTCCGCTCAAGAGGCGACAAATCGTGGGATCCTTCCCGACGTTGGTGCCTTGGATGGGAATGTGAGCGGCTGAGATAGCCGAGCGGACGATGTTGATGGTACGGTAAGATTTACCCTGATCAAAAAGAGATGCCAGAAAATTCAAGATAGCCACTACAGGGGCAGTAAAGGGATTAAGGTGTTGTCCCAAACACCAGCTATTCCAAGATCCCCATGCCTGAAGGTAGGATTTCCTAGTACCTGGAGCCCAGGAATCCCAAAGGAGGTCTCGAGCCATTGCCGATAGTCCAGACATGTCCCAGGTACCCCTGAAACCATCCAGGCCACCAGTTGGAGGCGGTCATGGAGGAGCAACGGATGGGGGGTTCCCTTGGGGACTGGATAAGAGATTCTGAGACGCAGGGAGGAGGAGAGTTTTCCAAGAGAAGGGGAAACCAAGGTTGCGTCCTCCATAGAGGAGAAACAAGAAGAATCGTAACGCGTTGGCGTCTCAGGAGATGCAGAGAGCAGAGAATCATGGCAAAGGGAGTGAAGGTGTAGGCCCCCGTAGGAGGCCATGTTTGGAGGAAGGCGTCCACTACCAGGGATAGGGGATCCGGCATCCAGCTGAAGAAAGCTGGCGTTTGGCGATTCGTCCTTGATTCGAATAGGTCCAGATGTAGGGGACCCCTGAGACGATTCAGATCGTGAAATACCTGGGGTTGAAGTTGCCAGTCGCTGGTGTCCCTCCAATGTCTGGAGAACCAGTCCGCTACCATATTGTCTTTCCCGGGGAGCTATTCTGCCCGTATGGATAGATGATGTTCCAGACAATACTGGTATAGATCCTTCGTTAGTTCCGTCAACATCTTGGAGCGGGACCCTCCCAAGCGGTTGATGTATCATACGGCTGATACATTGTCCATTCGAAGGACCAGGGCGCAATGTGTGGTATTTTTTGTAAAGCTGCGTATTGCGAAGGAACCCGCTATCAGCTCTAGACAATTTATGTGGAGCCCCCTTTCCTCTGGGGTCCAGACGCCACCTGTAGTTTTGTTCCCTGAAGTCGCGCCCCAACCAAGCAGGCTAGCGTCTGATTCTAGGATGAAATCCGGGAGGCAGCCGAAGATGGCCCGGCCGTTCCATGCAGACATGTGGGTCAGCCACCATTGTAATTCGAGACGAACCTCGTCCGTAAGAGGGAAAAAATGGTCGTAGGAGCCTGTGGCACTAAGATGGTCGGTTTTTAACCTTTGCATGGCGCGGTAGTGGTATGGACCTGGGAAGATCGCCTGAATTGAAGCAGACAGGAGCCCGATGACGCGAGTGAGATCTCGAAGGGAAACCTGAGGATTTGCGATTTTTGACTGTGGAAGTTTGAGAACCGCGCCACCGAATCCACCGTAAATCCTAAAAATTGGATCGATTGCGTGGGGTGAAGTACCGATTTGTCCATGTTGATGACAAACCCAACATCTTGTAGCAGGTGTACCGTAAGAGATGTGGCTTCAAAGAGGGAATAACTGTCTCGTGCCGTGATGAGGATGTCGTCTAAATAGACTATGGACCGGATGCCCCTGGCGCGTAAGTGTTCCATTACGGGTTTCAAGAGTTTTGTGAAGCACCATGGAGCCGAAATAAGCCCGAATGGCAGGCATGTGAACTGCCATAACTCCTTTTTCCAGAAGAATTGCAGAAAGCGTCTGTGATCCCGGTGGACGCGCACTGTCATGTAGGCATCCTTCAAATCCAGACGGGAAAACCAGTCTTTTTCTCGTAGGAGGTCGCGGAGGAGATGGATACCCTCCATTTTGAAGTGTTGATAAGTTACATGTTGGTTGAGTGATCGAAGATTGATTACCGGACGGACCTCGCCGGATTTTTTACGGACTAAGAACATATTGCTTACAAAGCAAGGGTTCCCGACTGCGCGTTCTATGGCGTTCTTGTCCCGTAGCAATGATAATTCCTTGTGAACTAAAAAGAGGTCTTCCCGCGACAGATGAATAGGGTGCGGAGGCTCGAGTTGAAGCGGGGGGGGGAAGATAAATCTATTAGAAACCCAGTCACGGTAGGGAGAACCCATGGGTCTTGTGTTATAAGGGCCCATTGATGAGAAAAGTGCCTGAGTCTGCCTGCAATGGGTATATGGGGTAATAAAAGGTTTGTTCTTACCTGATGGAAACTTTGTCCTGTAGGAAGACGATCCTCTGCTCCGCGTGTGCCCACGGTAGTAGGGGGTGTGGTAGCTGGTCCTGGTAGGGAAACGATAGGAGGATGTCTGCGGAAGACGGGGCCTCGAGCCGATGAAGGCCGCCCTGCTGGTGGCACGGCCCCTCTGCCGACCAGCTCTGTGTGAAAAACGGTCCCTGTGTTGGAAGACCCACCTCAGAGAGAACTGCGCTTTGTTCAGAGACGTAAAGATGTTTACGTGTTGGCTGAGGCTTTTGAGGAATTTATCTCTGAAGAGCAAACCCTTGGCTTCTGGTCCTAGTTCCTTGGGTGCCAGTTCCGCCATCATGCTATCTAGTTTAAGGAGTGCCGCCTTTTGTCGTTCGGTGGATAAAGCCGTATTGGCATTCCCCAACAAGCACAGTGCCCTTTGAACCCATTCGCGGGCAGATGGGGATCTATCTGTGAGCCTTCAGTGAGGGCCTCGTCCGCCATGAGGAAGAGTTGTGTCAGTGGTCCCGAAACGTCCAGTAATTTATCTTGAGTGGATCGAAGCCCTTGTTCCAAGCCTTTGCGAGGGTCCTTCCCATTTCTCATCATAAAGGTGACGAAGGTGGGATCGAATTCGGGAGTTGAGGAGACTTTGTCAGGAAGGGTTTGTGCTTTCTGCCCGTAATTTCTGGCGTACCTCTTTTTCAAGAGGGTGTCTCAGCCAGTATCAGAGGAATTCTGCGATGTGTTGCGGTGGTGACCATTCTGCAGATCGAGGGTGGCGCAGGGTGCGCGGATCAAAGAACAGAAAGCCTGATGAGTCTAGTATCTCTACCGGTAGATCTGGATCGACTTCCGATTTCCTGAGCAACTCCGTGGGCAAGTGATCAGGGGAGCGGGACCTTGAGGTGCCTGGTTTCGAGTGATCAGCGCGGTACTCGTCCAGAATCTGGTATACTTCGTCGGCAGTGTCGTGTTGTTCCGCCATTGGAGACATACTAGGCAATAATTGCAGCGAGGTGCTCTTAGATTTCTTTAATGGAAAGTCGGGGTCAGTTGGGGTATCGGACCACGGTCTTTTTCGGATACCATCACCGAGTGCGGAGTGATGGGAATCCTCCGAATCCGAGGTTGCCTCCCTTACTGTAGGGCGGGAAGACCGTTGAGCATCCTGTAAGGCAGCAAGTGCCGATGGGAGGGAGTCCGCAAGGGCAGAACGAAGCCAGTGTTGGAAGCCCGCTGGCATGGCATTTTCTGGGTGTTGGTCACTCATAATTGATATACTTGATCTGAAATGAGTAAACAGACTCGTTGTTGTATGTATAATTATAACATATCAAGCAGCTCTAGTGTATGTGGAGGCATGCATTAGCGGGGGTCACCCGTTATGGCTGTAGGGGGTCAACCTATTCAGCTCTGGACGAGGGACCGTGAGGCCCATCCTTAGGGCAAAGGAAAAAAAGGGGGGGATTCACCCCTGATAGTGCTGAACAGAACTCCTTTGGAGGGGGTCACCCTTATATGCCCATTAACATTAAACCCATATATGGGTTAACAAATGGCGTGCTGCCAGATTACATAGAGCCTAGTGGGGGTCATCCAGTGGCAGAAAACAATATTGTGGATAGACAGGGGGGGTCACCCCTTAATAGTCTGTAGGTTGCGTGTGATCACAGTAAAATTACTGGTATAAACCTTGTTGTTATATTAAAAGTTTGCTTTGGGATTTGAACCACGGACCTGGTGGCTTTGCATCATTGCATTTACAGCATCTGCCACCATAGGCCTTTATTAACGTTAAAGGAAAAACTGAAAGTAAAAAATTGAGAGACCTGCAAACGAAAGCTAGTAGGAAGGAAAAATACCACAAAAGTATATATGGGTAGACGAAAAAGCCAAAAGGCCCGACGCAAAGGGGGATATGGGAGATAACCACCGGAGGCTGAAGGCCTAACACATCATGGCAGACATGCAGGGGGAGGCCCTATGCACGTGAGGAGGGTGCGGTAAGTGAAAGTAGATGACACGCGGTTGCGCATGCAGGAGCAGAGCTCCGATATGGGCCTAAAGAACTGCCGCTATCGTAGGCCCGAAAACGTCCTGACGGAGGTGAGGCTGCCGGGAGCTCACGCGGTAGCGTGAGAGCACATAGAGGGTGTGGGCGGGAAAAGGAGGCTTTATATAAGTTAGTGCTACCGCGACCCGCCCGTAGGTGATAGATAATAATGATTTAAACGATATGTTGACAAAACGAAAATCATTTTAATAAAAAATATCTGAGAATAACGTAGGGGACACAAAACAAAGAATGACACATATAGAATGCCAGTTAATCACAACACATGTAAAGGTGCAAAGGGATTACCATTAAGTTCAAGATAGAAGATGTTACAGAATAATGAAAGATAGAAAAAACATGAATAAACTATGTATAAAACTAATAACTTAGACAAAATAGAGCAATAAATATGGATTGAGCTCACCTGGAGGTCAAGCAGCAAAGAAAGAGGAACAGAAGAGGATGGTTACTGCCTTATATGCTATTTTACTGTGTTCTGATTGGTTGTTTTTTTTCATAGAACTGTTAACTGTTTTGCTGCTGGAGGTTAAACAGTAAAGAAGGTTATGCAAATACGAAGCCTCCTGTCTTGCCATAAAATTGTAATTGCATTTATTGTACCTATGAACGAATTCTAGAATTATTTTTACATGTTTTAAATAAATCTTCATAATTGAATTTGCATAGGTTGCATATTGGTAAATTGATTCCTAAGTATGAAATGTATGTATTATTTAAATAGTATTTAAAATTGTCTTTGATATTTTCATATTCACTGTTATTAAGGTTAATATTTAAAAATTCAGATTTGTCTTCATTCAAGCATAGCCCCAATATGTTTTCAAAAAAACTTTAAATGCTCATGCAAGTTTGGATGGATAATTATAGGATTAGACACTATAATGATCATATCATCCGTATAAAGGGATATTTTTTCCTGTATGTCATTAATAGTTAGGCCTGTTATATTTTTATTAGTTCTTATCAACTCAGCTAATGGTTCCATACAAAGCACAAAAATTGCTGGAGAAAGTGAACATCCCTGGCGCATTCCATGTAAGATGTTAATGCTCTCAGATTCAAAGCCCATAATTCTAATACTTGCTTTTTGGTTTATTGTGAAGCAAGGTTGGAGTTTTGCTTATAATACATTCAAGACCATATATTATGATTATAGAATCTGTGTAGGTCCAAGACTCTGTCAAATGCTTTATTCAGATCTAAGCTATTCGTTTGTTGTTTTTTTGAGCATAATTACAGATGTTAATGATCCACACACACTTACATCCAGTCACACTGACACACGCACTTACATATAGAGTCACAATGACACACATACACTTATACAGTCACACTTACATACAGAGCCACACTGACACACACTTAGATACAATCACACTTGCGCACACACTTACATTCAGTAACACTTGCATACACACTTACATACAGTCACACTTGCATATACACAGTACCTGCCCAACCACACAGTTTTTATTTTTTTTTGGTTGTTGAATGGGGCTGAAAGCTTCAGACCTCACACCTGCTTTTCCCTGTGTGATATTCACGCTGCTGGTCCACTTCTCCCCTCCCTCTGACCATTGTGCTGACCTCACGAGAAGAGGAGAGGAGGGGTTGTGTGCACGAGACTGAAGATCTATGTGCAGGGAATTTTGTACCCTGATGTTCCTTCCCGGCTGTTGGAGGTGTGGCTACCGCTGCTGAGTTCACCCAGGCTGCACTTCGCTGGCCGTTGGGCCGCATGGACGCCCCTGATCTATAGGTAAAAGTGACCTGTGGCATGTTTAGGGGGCTGTTCTGTAGGGCAAAGTGACACTAGTATGTTCTGTGAGTTACAGTGACATTATCTATTTGAGCAATGAGTTTCCTGTTTGAGCAGTGTGGGTGGAGGAGCTTCTCCTTACCCCTGCACACACATTGCTCTATGTTAATTTCCTATACATGCCATTTGAAATATTGGAAGCCTGATTCCATTATCTATTCATATCCCTAAGATTATAATTTTTCAGCCATGTAACTGGTAGATTGTACTGTTTAGGTTTTAATGAGTGTATACATTTTCCATGATTTGAGGGAGTCACTGTGCTTCTCTGTGCAGCCGGTGTGTGGGAAATATTATATTTGTTTCTCATAATAGTCCTTATTTCATCATTTAACATATATATCATGAATGTGAAATGTAATAATCAGCCACAATTTAATAACTATGTGTTTTATTTAGTACACAATGAACTGTGGTAAAATTCTCAACCATGCTGAAAAAAATCATAGCAGAGCTGAAGACATTTTCAGCTATATTGGCCTGATTTTTACAACTTTTGTCATTCTGCTGTAGTTGACAGGCATCAAAAGAATATTTGTAGGTGAAAATCAGGTGTATTAAATTATATTTAAAGTTATGTAATAGAGAGGGGATGGCAGGACTCTTTTGCTAAGATACCTCAGGAACCTTAAGGAAACAAAATAAAATGCGTTATCTGTTTCTTTAGCTTCCCTTTACATGGTGGAGCACTTATAAAGGAGGCATGCTACGTGGAGCAGCACCTTTAAAAATGTAAAAGTCCCATAAAGGTTATAGATTGATTTTGAATGTAATATATGTTTTTGACACAATAAAACTTAAAGGGACTGTATAACGTAAGCATTATATTTACTGGGAAGGCAGAGAATAAAACATGACTGAAAATTATCATATAAAAAGTGAAATTATAACTTTTTCATGATTGGGTGCTGGTGGGTGTGGGGTGGTTGGGGGGGATCCTTGCCACCCTAGGTGCGCCTCTTTTTTCAACAAAAATGTGAAATACATTATATTAATATTTGAAAGAGTTGGGACACGATTTAGAGTCAAAATATAGCATATGGAAAGTCAGAAAATAAGGAATTTCTGAATGTTGTACTGGTATGACAGTGACACCCTGTGGTCATGAATCACTTTGTTTTATTTGCAAATCAGGAATTTAAGAATTTTATTTTTATGGGTCAAAATGGGTCATCACACACTGTATGAAATGGACTTTGGAGAAAAATAACAATACCATAGTGTTTATATTTGCTCTAAAAAATATGATTGGTTTTTATACAATATGGATGTTTTATGAGGGAATGAAAACAACAAATGCTACATATCATTCTTTAATGTGAAAGTTGATCACAAATACATGTCTTTAAAAATTTCTCCAAGCACAACATTTTTGGTAGTAGCTTTCAAATCATAATATTTAAAAATATTTATAAATCTTTAAAAATTACAGTTATTATAGTTATAGTACATTAAGCAAACCATTTTTTAATTTTGCTTCTCAACCAGTTATGTAAATAGTCTATCCCTCAAGTTAAAATTTCCATTTTTTTCTTTTACTGCTAATGTAATACTATACACCAATTTACCAAAAGTAGATTAGACCTCAAGAACAGTAGAATATTCAGTCATATTCAGTAAGTCCGCCACGTATCGGCTGTAATTTCATGGTTATATTTCAGTTTTAAAACTGGTTACTGATTGGCATCCTTATGACTTTTCAAGTAACTGCAAGTGACAGGGGTACATTTTCAGCTGTAAAGGAGGGAGTGCCAGATACATCATATCACACATCAGCTGTCATTTTGACAGAGTGGAGATTCTGGCTGAAGCTTAAATCTGTCCAAGTGAAAGATAAGAAGGCCAGTTTTGTTTAGAATATGGATCAAATAATGTTAAGAAAATGCAGTTCTCCGAATACAAAATAGTATTAATCTTTATATCCACATTAAATATAAAAGAGGGTTGAGGCCTTTTCAAAGTACTGATATAAGACATGCTTATTAATATGCTGGTGGTGATTGACTTTGTAAAAAAAAAACCTTAGTTGCCTCGAAAAAACACACAGCCCCTCCAACAGCAGAAGGCTTACAACATAGATCTAATGCCCACGAGCTTAACAGCTTTTTAAGTGATAATGTTAGATGTTTGAATGAAGAGTGAATTTTTCTGCCTGGGATATTAATAAAGTACAGGGATTTAAAGATACAAAAATTATTACAGCAAAGTAAATACAACACCACACAATGTAAAGACAGGGGTGATGCTGCCTAAATCGTTCATCAATATGTGCACTTAATAATGCTCAGTCTGACTAATTACTCATCACCACTTTAAAATTATTGCTGTCAATATTACTATCTGGTACATTATGAATAGAGGGAAATCTCAAAATTGGAGAAGAGAGAAAAATACAAGTAAATGGAGAGGAATGACAAGTTGAACAGCATTACTGTCAGTCTCTGGTTTGCGAATACCTCCAATTTACAATTACAGCATAAATGGTCCATTGATGTGAGATCAATATACCGCACAAGGGTCAAAAGCAGGTATTGAAAATTAGGGTCGCGAGAACAAGCCAAGTTCAGTAATGGAAGGGAACAAATGGAAGAAGCAGGAGAACAATGAGGGTCGCCAGAAACGTAACAGTGGAGTTTCAGAACAACTGAGCATCAACATCAGTGAGATGCTCTCTTTTATAGCAGGTGATGGTAAATTGATGCACAGTGCATTAATTATGACACTGCCTTGTTCCATCACATCAATCTCAGCATCACAGCTTTGTGGGGAACAAAGATTGACCTGCAGTGAGGTAAGGACCTGCAATAAGGACAATTATAGTTTATCACAGAATGAACCTGGGCCAGCAAATCTGCGTAAAGGAATGTCTTTAATAATTAGCCCAGCCAATCACAGTGCATGTAAAGCTTGCAAGTAGGCCTTATTCTTATAAGCTATTCAGACTTTATGTATTTTTGTTCCTCTTACCATCAACAAGGTATCAATAGTCTCTTTGAGTGCTTGAGGGCTACACTTAAACACTTTATAGTGGGGACCACAGGATTGGGGACTCGTAGATGGAGGCTCTGGATTTGTGATTAGGGACCCCAAATCTCAGAGACTTTAATAAAAACTTCAGTGCATCTTTTAGGACAAGTGGCATAGTGTTGTTTATTTTGATGGGTACTCCACTTTACCTTGAGTTTTACCTACAGCATTACTGCAACACACATTTTACTATGCAACACCATATGAACTAGTCTGTTAGTTACAAAATTAGCCCACTTCCCATGTTTTGATGTTTTCTATTTTTCTATTTATGAATCCCTATTCAGTTAGCAATATTCCTAATATAAAGTCTAAAGCCTAATATAGTTTCCTCAACACACTGAATATGGGAATACAATAAAATGGTGCCTAAGTTGCCAAATAGCTAAAACACATTGGAGAATGTGATTTGTGTATAAATAATATCTAATAGACCCTATGATGTTTGTGTATAAATAACATTTATTGCATTTTTTTAAATATTCCACAGCAAGTCAAGTTTTAGTTTTTCTTTTAATTTATTACAGGGACATATTATCTTTAATATTTATTGAATAATAGACAACATATATTACTGCTTGTAAAATATGCTTTGTGACTATCACTTACTAATATGTTGTATGGATGCACACTGAATTTATGTATTGTATTGTGTGAGCTTTGGTCACTCCAGTGGTGCTCTATATGACATATGCCGGTTCTGTGGTACTATCAAAATCCTAGTGTCTGTATGTGTCACTTAATATGGGCTTCAACAAGACATGAATAGATAAAGATATAGCTGGAGACAATTGATTGGACTTAAAGGTAAGCAGACTCCAGTATTACTGAATAGTGGGTAGTGGGAAGTGAAAATTGATTAGGCATACTATGTCCTACTATTCCACCATAACATAGAAGACCAAAGGTTAAAACGAATCATTAACAATAAATTGACATACTGAAAATGAACACAGTTACACAGGTCATAGTTAGTCGAGGTATTCACTTGGAGCTTGACTGAAGAGTACAAGCACGAGTACCACAGTCCTGATAAACCTTGCTGTCTCTCTGTTTACACATATGTCAGACATTGACGTTGCTGGAATTTCTGCAATTGTTTTATAAAAAAAAAAAAAGGAACATTGTCTGTAGTTATTAATTTACCACGTATACAAGGAACTTATATCAGGGTGGTAAATCCATTATTATGACTGTATGCTGATTGCCTCCAAGAGAAAAATGGAATCCTCAGCATGCTCAAATAACAGAGATCAGCTACAGAACAAAAAATCAAAGGCAAGGGAAAGCAGGTTATCATGTAACAGTTGAAAAATATACTTTGGTTTCATAAAAATTCTATCACATTATTAGCTGAGGATAACAATCCTAAAGCTTCTAATCTCAATCTACCCACAACGCATTTTAAGTGGCAGAATATAAACCAAAGAAACTAAAAATGCTGTGTTTACCATGTTTGTTTAGAATAAAAATGTATTATTCAAATTAGACATGCTACAGGAGAAAATGAGGACTTTAACGCTGTGTGGCCTTGTTTTTAGTTTCTTTTTTTTTTATCTTGAAAGGAGACATCTGAAGACTGAATATGGAATAATTTTTCAGTAACGATTAATAATCCTTTTAACCCAGAATACAGACCATCTAGTACAATATATGCACTCTGAAAATAGCATCCTGAGATCAAGAAAAGCTTTTTGCTCCCTCTTGTGGCCACCTGCTGGTGTATCACTTCAGAATTCCATGTCCCCACCTGCTCAGTTCTATTCTACAACTCAGTTCATGTACACAATTATACAACGCTATTACTGGCTATTTTGCAATTCTAAAAGCTCCATTGAAAGCACATAATAAGCAGCTAAAAAACAATGAACACTCTAGCCAAACACATGTCAGCATTACATGTTAGAAAATGTGATTGTATAAACTCTTAAGAGGTCAGGAGACAGAGCAAACATATGGTAATTTAAAGGCACATTACTGCCTTGTTATAACAGTTTTCAAGGTATTGCACTTTAAACCTATGAGGTACTACAACGCGGTTATGATGAGAATGATGTCCTACATTGTTTTTTGACTTTAAAAGAAAAGTTAAAACTTATATTTGTAAAAAGTTGGTTTTGGGAGGTATTCTTCAGCCATTTGATATTATAAAGATGAAATTAAGAGAATGGTGAGCAGCTGACCAACCTTTCTGAATGGTGTTGAATAACCTTATTCAACACCATTGAACCTTAATAAGAGATTATTTTTTTACAGTTTGTATATA
The DNA here is from genome assembly GCA_036172795.1 of Pelodytes ibericus. NCBI lineage: Eukaryota > Metazoa > Chordata > Amphibia > Anura > Pelodytidae > Pelodytes > Pelodytes ibericus. The sequence goes on along the minus strand of CM069858.1, from coordinate 103,664,364 downwards.
CATTATTGACTCACTTTTACTTTTTATAAAGGAATATAACAACACGTTTTGTATATTTAATATAAATTATCAATAAATGAACATAGCTTTTTTAAAAACTCCCAGCAACCAATGAAAAAAAGAGTTGAGGGGGTTGAAGATAGGGTTGCCACCTGGCCAGTATTTTACTGGCAAGCCGGTAAAAAATTGGCTTGCATCAAATGTTGAGTCTATGGAGGAAGTAGCATGGCCGGTATTTTTTTGTAGAAAAGGTGGCAACCCTAGTTGAAGAGTATGTTTTTTCACTAGACAATTACCATGATCTTAGATTTTGTATATCTACATCATGTTGGCATTTTGATAATATTATACCAGGTTTTCCTTTTCCCCTCAATACTTTTAACCATTTTTGTTTACCCTATGATTAGCAGAACTACTCGTCTAGGTCAGTGTACGTTTTGTTTATTACTCTAGCTAACAGTAGATGGAGTGACTGAGAATACCAGTTACAGCTCACATCATCCCCCACAATACAAAGCTATCCCATGATGCTGGCTAAGCATTGCAACATTGACTATATATGCTGTGTCATCATCTATGTCAAGCAAACTACATACTGATGTGAGCTATGCCATATGTTTCTCAAGCTATGTATTCCAGCACCAAGTAGTAAAGGGCCTGCAACACAGAAGGATGGCAGTTCTCCATTTGTATCTCACCTCACAGTATAAAGGGAGCAGTCACCATAGCCCCTGCTCCTTCTCAGTCTCTCACACATTCTAAATAATGGTCTATATACTGACTTTACTATACTTTTTGTAGGAATGCATAAATCATTATAAGTCTTTAATGCAGAATGTTATAAAAAAAAAAAAATTGCTCACGTGGGATTGTAATGTGAGCATCTGAATAAAATAAAAGAGCATTAATTCTTCTGAACAGAGTCCAAATTCTGGATAGTGACAACCAGTGTAACAATTAACTTTGTCAACTGATTAGTCTCAGCAGCTCTTATATATTTAACTCTTTTTGTTTTTTATTCTTAAGCCACTGTGCCTCAGTGTAAACACATTTGTATTCAGTAAGTTTTTAAATTCTATTTCATTAATAAAAGTTAAGATTTAATCTTTTATTCCCCCTTACATTAGATTAACTTAGTTGAACTGGCCTACCTTTTTAGGATGCCATTTTGACCATGTCTAAAAGTTAATCATTACTTTATCTCACCATCTGTATGCTCAGAATAGTGAAACTGGAAGCTTCAGGACAAAATAGTGTACAACCTGTACAGCTGCAGTTGGCCACAGGAGGGAGCTAAGAGCTCTAGTTCTGCAGTACATAAACATCAGTAGTTATTACGTAAAACCTTTCTGCACTAAAATCATGAAATTAATAGTCTTACAAGAAAAACGTTGTTCTTTTTTTCCATTTAAACTAATTGCTTGGGTACACCAGAAATAAATTCTATAATCATAGGAACATAGGCTGTATTGGAAGATAAGAACTATTTGGACAATTTAATGAATACATGTATCTGGACTTATCTTACTTCTAGGATAGCCTTATCACCTTTACTGGAAGGCTATTACATGCATCTACCAGTCAGTAGAGTAATAATTTCGATATTACTTTAAAAACTTTGCCCTTCTAATTGAAAAAAGGGTCTCCTCAAAGGATAAGCCGGCTCTACCTGTGGCAGTGAAGAAAGATCCTCTTGTGGTTGTAATAGACTGAGTTAAGGGTGCTTCATCAAGCTGTTGAGGCAAATGGAATCAGAAACAAAAAAACTAAGATGTATGCACTCCTTGTTCCAGTGAAAATATAAATGATTTATTGAAAGTGGATCCAACAATAAAGATATATCAACAGCAAAGCATAAATGGAAAAGGTAGGACTTGCCGAGGTAGTTTTTCTACTTCTAAATATACTTTCTTTCTTCCAAGTCATACATGTTATGATCCTGTAACCTTTTTTTTCCCTTCCTCTTTTGTTCACTGAAATATCAATAATTGTTTGCATAATATAGTTAAAGAAAGTGCTATCAGTCTGTATAAAATATTGGTAAATAAGGTTTACATTCACCTAATATAAAGATTTGGATATAGCATTGAAATAATGGAGATAATTAAGAAATTTAAAGACTGAATAATTGGTTAGGGTAGAAGGTTAGATTTTGGCACTATACTTGAAGCACAATATGAATCATTAGCACTTTGTCACTTTAAACTTAATAAAACACGGATAGTATAAATGGGAAAGAACAAGTTTAATGGTGAATGTAGTTTTTTATTTTTTTCGCATGGTAAATACAGTTAAAGAATGTGTTATAAGTCTGTATAAAATATTGGTAAATGAGATCTACAGTTACCTAATATAAAGACGTGGTTATAATATTAAAATAATCCAGATAATTAAGAATTTTGAAGACAGAATATTCAGTTAGGGTAGATTTGGCACTATACTTGAAGCACAATATGAAATATTGGCACTTTATCACTTTAAATTTAATAAAACATGGATAGTATAAACGGGAATGAACAACTTAAATGATGAATGTAGATTTTGTTTTTCTTTTCCTCCTCTTTTGTTCAGTGACAATAATTGTTCGCATGATAAATATAAATAAATACAGTTAAAGAATGTGTTACAAATCTGTACAAAATATTGGTAAGTAAGGTTTACATTCACCTTATATAAAGACGTGGATATAACATTTAAATAATGGAGATAATTACAAATTTTGAAGATTAAATATTTGGTTAGGGCGGAAGGTTCAATTCGGCACTATACTTTAAGCACAATATGAACTATTGGCACTTTGTCACTTTAAATTTAAGAACAGTATAAATGAGAATGAACAAGTTTAATGATGAATGTGGACCTTTTTTTTTCTTCTTCTCTCTCGCCTGCGGAGGAGGAGCACACCAGAGGCAAACACACGGATCATAATAGGTTGGATCGTCAATTTTTGTCTAACCCCCTACTTAGTAGGAAGACAGAGCCAAGGGAGTGGGACTTGGGATGTCCCACATCAGGGTAGAGGGGAAGGTTTATGTTGTAATATAATTTTATGTTATTGTGGTAGTGATGTTATATGTCAATGTTCATGGGAGATGAGTCAGAGTCAGGATGTGAAAAAATACTACTATAATGGTTAATATAAAAGTAACTACAGTCAATGTAAGAGGAATTAACTCCCCCCCCCCAAAAAAAAGGTGTATGGTCTTGAACTTCCTTAGGAAAGAAAAGGTTCACATTGCAGCAGGCCAGGAAACTGATTGGAAACAGGGGGTTGAAAATAGAATAAAATCTAGGGACTTTCCCGTAGTAATTGCTGCTTCTCTGAGGGATAATAAAAAGAGAGGAGTGGCCTTTTTGATCGCGAAAGATCCAGATCTTAAAATAGTACATGTGGATTTGGATGTACAGGGAAGGCATATAATACTTATAGGTAAAATTGGAAGTAAGTTGTATACCTTCATCAATGTATATGTCCCTAATCATTCCCGGGCACGTCCAGAGGCTGTTGGATAGAGTAGACAGGATAAAACAAGGTTCATTGTTTATAATGGGAGATTTTAACTGTGTAATGGATATTCAGAAGGACAGAAGGTCCGGTAGGGGAGAGAGGACTGATAGAAACCTTACAAACAATGCTAAAAGACTAAGAAACATGATCAAAATCTTCCCCCTTCTGGACCTCTGGAGTATCTTTTACCCAGAAGAATTTAATTTTACATGTTTTTATAGATCTTATTTAACATCATCTAGAATCTATATGATACTGGGTGATAATCTCCCAGAGTGTAAAAGGTATCGATATAAAGGATGTGTGCCGTCGAGATCATGAAGCAGTCTGGATGCTTTTAAAGATAGACGACTAGAAAAAAAGAGCAAACTGGAAATTAAACAACAAACTAATAGGGCAAAAACATAATATACAGATAATAAAAGGAGTAATCACTAGATATTTTCAAGAACATAAAAACAGCGGTGTAGATTTATCTATAATCTGGTGTTCCCTTAAGGCGTAGTCAGAGGCCATTTTATTAAATTAGGAGCACAGGAAAAGAAGGCTGACTCACAGAACTTGGCTGAAGCCTATATAACTCTGGACTCTCTAAAATCTTTGAATAAATTAACTCCCACGTTACAAAGAACAGATAAGATTATTGCAATAGAGCAGAAAATAAATGATCATATGATAGATAAAACAAACAAAACGTTGGAAAGGTTAAGAGTGTCTTGGTACTAGAGGGATAATAGGGTGAACAAATTAATGTCAAGAAAACTTAAAAAACAAGAAGCCAAAAAACAAGTCACTTCAATAAGAACAAAAGAAGGAGTGGTAATGACGCCATCTAAAATAGCAGACGCCTTCTGTAAATATTATCAGGGACTATAGAAACTCCCATATGATCCAGAGCAAAGAGAGGTAGACCAATACTTTGCACATTTATCCTTACCAAAGATATGGCCAGATCAACTAAAAATTCTGAACACCCCTATTCCTAGAACGGGAGGTATATCATTGTATCATCAAGCTAAAGCTAAATAAAGCGCCGGGCCCAGATGGGTTTAATAACCTGTTCTTTTAAGTGTTCAGGGAAGAATTGGTACATGAAATGACAGTGACTTTTAACCATATGATAATCAATAATTCCTGAAGAACTTAGTGTCCAGCTACTGCCCTATTTCTCTGCTGAATACTGATATGAAACTGTGATATGCAGCAGTAATAGCGGAGAGATTGAAAACAATTATTCCATCGATAATTCATTCTGACCAAGTGGGATTTGTCCCTGGAACATCATCTGTGAACAGTGTTTAATGTGTGGTTGACGTTCTGGATTTTGTGAAGAACAGGAAGGTCCCCCACCTAGCCCTGTCGTTAGATGCCGAAAAGGCCTTTGACAGGGTTAGGTGGAGGTTCCTGAAGTGGCTCTGAATGCTTTTGGACTTGGGGGCGAGATTGTTGATGCAATCATGACCTTATACACCATGACGACGGCGAGAATAATGGGGGGGGGGGGGTTCAGCTCTGAATGGTTCAGTTTCTATAACGGGACCAGGCAGGGTTGCCCCCTATCCCCATTGTTGTATTTGCTCACGGTCGAGCCTTTGGCAGAATCAATACGGCAAACTGTGATATAGCGGGTATTCAAATTGGAGTACAAAACTTAAAACTTAGCCTATACGCTGATGATGTGATTGTCATGATAACATTATTGTCATAAATATTTGCTCCGATCCATCACAAATCGTAGAAACCAACTTCCTACCTCTACTGTCTTTGACAATTAAACAACTAAAGGATTGCAAGACTTGTCTTTCCTGGTGGGAATTAACATATTATAGCGCTATATAATACCGAAATGGCTTTATTTGTTTAGATTAATCCCTCTGAAGATGCCAAGCAGTTGGCTAAGTTTAATCCAGTCATCCTTCCAAAATTTTGTATGGCAGGGAAAGAAGCCAAGAATAGGTTTAAATAGTCTAAAGTTGAAAGTTGCCCAAGGAGGTCTAGTAATGCCGGACATAACGGACTATTATGAGGCAAGTCTTCTGTCCCACGCCCTGACCACCCAGTTGGAGAGATCCAAAAGAGAACCTTGGTATTTAATAGAAAAAGATCTAGTGGGAGGTCAGAAGTTAATGTGACTTTTCTGGCCAACTAATAGGAATTTGGAGAGGTATGTGAAAAATAATCAAAAGGATTCTCTGGTATTTTATAACGTTTTAAAATTCTGGATTAGATTTAGAAAGAGAATGGGATTGGAGAAAAAAGTCTTGCCTGAGCTGCCGCTGTGCCTTTTAGAAAATAATATAGAAAACATTAACCTCCACAGATGGTACAGCTGCAGCCTAGACAGGATTATAAAGATATTGTGATACACAAAAGTAGCTCTATTCCAAGACCTGGTGGGTAGTAACCCAGGTTTGGAGGGTGAGATTTTTAATTTTCTAAGAATATAAGGATATCTGAATAAGCATTTAGCTATACCTAAGATGGAAATAATAGATAACTTTCAAAACATATGAGACAATACAAAAAAGAACTTGCTGAAAAAATCTAGAGAATTGATCCGGATGAATTCTAAAATAGGGGAATTTTAGGCCTACAAAAAGTGGGAACAAGAACTAAGAATGATACTCTCAAGAAAATAAATAGTGAGGGCCTTCCAAGACATGTGTAAAACAGTGAGTTGTCTCTCTTTGTTAGAAATGCAGTTTAAGATTGTTAACAGAATGTACTTGGCTCCTGTTAGAATATCCAGAGAATTCTGATATTTGCTGGAGGTGTAATGTACATAAAGGTAATTTCACCCACATTTGGTGGAGCTGCCCGGTACTTAGAACCTTTTGGGAGGAGATAAGGTCTAAGCTCCTACAAATATGTAACATTTCTGTTCCAATGAGTCTGGAGGCTGTATTGTTGCACCTGAATCTGCCTGGCGGGAGGAAAAATGGAACTTCTAACAGCAGCCAAGATTTCGGTTGCAAGGAAATGGAAATCTAATCAGATTCCTAACTGGTGGGAAGTTAAAATCCAATTGGAATACCAATTAAAAATGGAGAGAGGAATTTCCTATCACCAGTCAGCTATTACCGTATAAAGGAATATGGAAAGAGTGTCTACAAGCAATATCTCGTGACTAATAAGAGGTGGTACACAGTAATATGCAAAGGAGAAAAGCGCTTGACTGTAAATTTTGATTTAGAAAAGTGAGAAAAAATTATAACTAGAGTAACCCTGACCTGCCCCATTCCAAAGTGAACGTTGTATTTTGTGTGGTAATAATTTAACTACACTGATTACAAATGAGGAAGTCCTGTAAGAAGAACCAACGCAAAATAAATATTTGTGGGTAGGGTGTGGCTGGAGAATAGCCTAAGCTTGGTTTTATATGAATGTCTATTTTATGTTGTATGTATTTTCAAAGGAAATTTGCTAAAAAAAAAAAAAGATATTTAAAAAAGATCCTTTAACCTTTGCTGGTAAGTTGTATCCTGCAATCTGTCAACCAGTTTAGTAGTTGTTCACTCTCCTTCTGGAGATACAGTCTCCAGTACTGCATACAATACTCCAAGTGAGGTCTTGCCAGTGCTCTGTGCAATGGCATGGGCACTTCTCTCTTTCTACTGCTAATATTTCTCCCTAAGCAACTGTTCTCCCTAAGACAAAAAAATTCCGTTTTGTCTTATTCCGCCACAAAAAGCAAAGAGACGCTCAAGATTTGTAATATAGTAGAAACAAATATTTTATTGCAAAAAATAGAATACAGCATACTCGTTCCAAGGAGAGGTACATGACGAATTGCGTGCATGTATGGCACTCAATCTTTTCCCTAGATGAACATCAACCCTATTGTAAATGTTTGTGTCATCAGCAAAAAGACATACCTTACCATCAAGGCCTCCTGCAATAATGCTAATGGATATATTAAAGAGAACGGGTCCAAACACAGATGCCGGAGGCACCCCCTTGATAACAAGACCTTGCTCTGGATATACTCCTTTGAGTACAACCCTCTGTTGTCTGTCATTAGAGTAAATGATTGCAGAAAACTATCATAATGGCAAGAATGTTTCCTTTAGAATTTTTATTGTGTGAGTATAGGTTACACGTAAGCACAAATGTGCAAAACATGTCAAGCTTAGTCTGTTTTTTCACCAGACCCCACCAAATGATTGTTTAAACTCAATGAACATTTTGACTCTCTACTTTGCTCTTTGCCTGTACTCTAGTTTTGGAGTATGCCATAGTTCGTCTTCAGTGTGGAGCAGCCTCACTTGATGTCACTTGACTATTTTGCGTTGCATTATTCTTTAAAGCGGTCAGGTTATTAATTTCTTTTTATACTTGGCCAACCTGACACTTAATATCATAAAAATGCTCATTAACGCATCCTATGTCATCAACTAATTATTTCAAGCACTATACACCCCTTTTGTATAGCTAACTGAATATACTGGTATTATGTAATTACAATAACGTATTATGAGAATATTATAAATTAATATTAAATTGCTGTAATAAAATTGTTTTCCATTTATATATAAATCCATATTTTAGATATTGCTATTATTTCCAGACAGTTGACAACTTTACCATCACATATATCATTTACTGAGACAGGTTCACTCTTGATTTACATTAGCACGAATAATCACTTTGTTAATGAGACATATAAAAAAAGCTTAATCTCCATCAACCTAATACATATATACCTAAGAGATGAGCTAAAGTAATTCACTGGAACTGATTACAATGTACTTACTGTAGGTGGAACTAATATTAATAAGAAAGTAATTTTTAATTACTTGAATGGTAATAGAGTCCAGCAAAGTTCCTTGGATAATCATGGCATTGTCTAACAATTTTTGAATACTAGATAATGCAAAAATACCATATATTAATAATCTTGTTATTCATAGCATGTAATCATCTAGTTTGGTTGGTTTGTGGTTTGTCTATACAATATATATATATATATATATATATATATATATATATATATATATATATCCAAAAACAAGAAAGAGACACGCACTCATAGGATTTAGAAAAGTAGAAAAAAATCTATATTATATAATAACCGTCATATACATCAATGTTTTGGCTCCACCTAGAGCCGTTATCAAGATCTTGGGGCAAACCAAATGTTTCAACGACGCACAAGTGTAGACTTTGGGTTAATGGTTCGTAGTCAAGGGATGTTTAGACTATAACTAAAAGGGGATAGAAATGTCAGTGGAACACACTGACAATATCTCTGTGAGATGATCGAAAAAAATATTCTGTTTGTCCTATTCGAATTTTGTCCATTGATACATTCTTTTTAAGACGAAATTCATCCATTATTTTCATTTCAGGAATTCCATTCGGATGAATGAAATTTTGCCGAAGTTTATTTCAAGATAAGTCAAACAAGGTTAGGTTTAGGTAATTCAGATGAAAAAGAGTCAAATATTGTCCAAAAACGAATTTGTCTGAAAAGGAATGCCCAAATCTAGTAAGGGTTATGTGTATTAGTTAGTGTTATATGTAAGTGTGTGTTTGTGTGTATTAGTGCGAGTGTGTATTAGTGAATTTGCTTGTATGAGAGTGCATTAATGAGTGTTATGTGTGATGCAAACGTGTTATGCAAACGGCATCTGAATGAAGCAATGGATGAATGAAAGACTGAATGCTCTACTTGGAGTTTAAAGGAACAATTGTTAATTGACAAGGGAAAGAAAGATTCTCTGGCCACAATGATGTAGCTATATTTTAAAGAGAATGTTTCTGACTATCTTTCAAGGTTGACTGAAAATAAGATAAAACAGGGTCTACCACTTAATCAACTATACCTTAAACTATAATCTAAAAGGAATAAATACAACTTTACCTTCAAAAAAATTAGCTTCAACAATAAAGGAAATAGAGAATAAAATTAATTTGATATTGATGACCAAAATGAATTATGCCCTACAAAAATTAAAGCAGCAATGGTACTATAAAGGTAACAAGGCACATAAAATTCTCTCTATGAAACTGAAAAATCAGAAAGCGAGAGCTAGAGTAGAACAAATAGTAATGAATGGGCATAACAATGTTAACTCAAAATCCATTGGTGATGGGTTTAATAAATGTTATTCACAACTGTATAATCTCCCATCTGATACACCTAAGTCAGATATAAAGAAATATTTAGATAATATTTAACTATCAAAATTATCAATAGATCAGTTAACGGAATAAAATTTACTGTTTCTAAAGAAGAAATCAATGAGGTGATAAACAACAAAAAATGAATAAGGCACCTAATTCTATAGGAAATTTAAAAAAGAACTGGTACTGCATTTAACAGGAACTTTTAATGAGATTAAGGATCAGGGCTTTCCTTCTCAGATATTACTATAGGCCACCATCTCCCCTATATTAAAGGAAGGAAGGATCCCTCAGACCCATCTAGCTACAAACCAATATCTCCGATTAAAATATATTCTTCAGTTATTGCTAACAGACTAAAACATATTATACCATCACTGATGCACTGTGATCAGATAGGGTTTGCCCAGGGTCGTTCTGCGGGTAACAACATACGATGGTTGATCGACTTAATCAACCACGCAGAAAGAAGTGGAGTCACCCAGCTGGACCTGTCTTTGGATGCCGAGAAGGCATTTGACAGGGTCAGCTGAGGCTTTATGAGCCCTGTTCAAGACAGCTATAATAGCCCTAGTGGCAAAGACTGTGGCATCTCCACTGATTGGTTTGTACTTCACAATGGTTTGTATTCTTACTTTGGAACCCTTATGGCGTGTAAAAAAGCTAATGCCCAAATCAAGGGAATCATTCTGAAGCAGGATGAATATAAGATAAGTCTCAATGCAGACAATATCATACTCTCTCTCTGAGCCAGACACTTCGTTAGGAGCCTAACAAATAATAATAATAATAAGGGAGATTGAAGAATATAGCAAATATCAATTTAGATAAAATGCTAATTGAGGAATTAGCAAAGGCATATCCATTTGTATGGTCATTGGAAGGCTTTACATATTTAGGAATTTCTGTCCCAAAAATAAATGAGTTAATGACAGTTTTTTTTATTTGCTATTTAAAGATACTTCCACTAAGCTTCTACAATAATGGAAAGGTTTTGGAATTATTAGAAGGTTATCAAGTCATATATCCTGCCAAGATGGTCCTATATTTTCAGAATCGTTCCTTTGACATTATCCAAGACAAGATTGAGGCTTTTTCATAAATTACCTACGAACTATATGTCGGGGTATAAAAATCCTAGTATCACGACATCTCATACTATGAAAAAAGTTAATAATGGGGGTTTGGCAGTGTCACAAATGCACCCTACCCTAGGAGTGCATGTGACCGGGTTATGGTGGTGCAAGGGTTAAAATTAACTATCTGTCTGCCATAGACTAGAAATAATGATAAAAAAACCTTTTAACACCACCCACACTTAATTATACTGATATAACTAATGTCCTAACACTGCCACCACCAAGAATTTATAAATGGGGTGCCTTGGTCCCCCGAGCAAAGTTGTCTAAACCCACAAAATATGATTAAACTCAATATCTATGCGATTTAAATTACCAATTAATTGGTATAATCAGGTAATATGAGTCTCTATTCCAGACAAAGGCATAACTTAATAAAGGAATATTTATTATGAACAAAAGAATAGTCACAGTATACATAAAATAAAACAGATGATAAATGATTTACACCAAAACAGATAAAAATAAAAAGGAGAAATTAACAGAAAACCTAACTATTCACTTAGATGGAGAAGTACCAGTATTTTCTGTCCGAGGGACTATTGCAAGAAAATGACGGCAGCTTACGCAAAATTTGATCTTGGCCCCAAGTAAGCACACTGTACATTGTTCCATCATTAGATTTATACCTTGTCAGGTCAACTCAGGTTTCCAAGCTGGCCCAGAGGTGGGAAGGTGTACCTAGAAGAGTCCTCCCCCTTGTTTCTAATTTCCCTCCAGTGCAAGTCACATACATAATTCTTTCCTCTATTAATTTGTTGCAATTTATGAAGTCCATAGCTACCCATGACTCTATACCACAGACTTCACAATAGCTTCCAAATGGCTCAAGTTGCACCAGCCTTATTTGTACTCATTTTGTAGGGTGTACTATTCCCTGTCTAAATATTCACAAAATGAGGCATGATTAATAATCTGTGAGTTATTATTAATGCATGTTTGGGAGATGACTTTTTCAGGACAAGACTTCTAACTGTTAAGGGCCACTTAACATATCAAAAGAAACTACTATCTATAAGGGGATACAGACCAATGCTAGATAGACTTGCTGGTAACTAACTCAGTGTAACATTTCACACCTTGTAACATCAGTTCCAGCTTCAAAGGAAACACTCAAGTTGTAAAGCCTTTCAGATCACAAAGGTCATACCATCTCTACCGGATAGTAGATGCAGGTATGCACTACACCAATTGTTGTGACAGGCAGTACCACATATATTAGTTTATTATGAGGCAAGTGGGTACGTCTGCAGAGATGGCAGGACCTGACAGCTAAACAAGAACCATGGTATGAGATTGAAGAGGCACTGTTGGGTGTGAGGGATCTCTCCTCCTATTTGTGGATGAATGGCAATTCAGGATTAAAATTTCTATCCACAATAGAGATTCCCCATTTGAATGATCTTTTTGGGAGTTGGATGAAAAATAGGACGAAAAAAAGATTATTAGACAAAATATCTCCACATAGTAGTATTGCTACAATTCAAAATAATATAATGAAGTGGTCCAAGAATGACACCACAGAAGACCTGTTGGAGGGGGATAAAATAATATATTTTCCACAACTAAAGCTAGATCTATCATCAAAAGAGATATTCACCTAAATGAGTATAAAAAAATTACTTGCCCCATCACATTTTACAAGATGAGAGAGACTTACTAGCAAAGAAAATTAACAAATGGTTTAAATCCGACATTAATTATGGATCTATATCTAACTGCTATTGAGGTATGATGATAGCAAAATTAAGCCCAAATCATGGAAACATTGGGAAAACACAATATGAACTGAAGTTTCTAACGAACAATGGTATAGATCTATTGGGGAAATTAAGAAACTGAGCTTCATTATAAAATCCATAGGTTTCCAAAACCGTGAATAAAATATATCCAGCCCACTCGGATCTGTGTTGGAGGTGCAACAATGAGGTTGGATCTTCAATACATATTTGGTGGGACTGTTTGAAAATACGAACTCTATGGATACAGGCCCTAAAAAAGCTGGTCGTCTATTGGGAGGATGCCTCCATGATAATGTGATGGTGACATTGTTTCACTTTAACATAGCAACATTTTCTCCTCTAAAAAGATATTTGGCAGTTCAATTGATGATGGCCCCAAAATGGTAATTTCAAGATATTGGATGAGACAGGATGCTTCAACATGAAATCATGTTAAAAATCAGATGAAATTTCAATATAACATGGGAAGGGGTATCTCCTTCCTAAAATAATAAACACTTTGAATACTGCTGGTCTCCTTGGATAAATTCCTTGATCCTACTCTAAGGTACTATAAATAGTGGGTATCTCAAATTAAAAATACCTAGTAGAGTACCAGGAGGTCTCCCTGACTTTTAGGTAAACCACCATAGGGCAACTGATTTCTTTTTTTTTAAATATCAATACCCTGGTCAACCACAGATCTTATTATGGTCTTATTGTCATGTAAGTTTAAATTGCTTAATATTTACATCATTATAACTGAGAATGCGTAATTGCGTCATAATGTTTGTGGTATAATGTTATTTTAAAAACCTTTACTCAATAAATAATAAATATAAAAATAAAATAATAATAATATTTTACATCCAAACATCCAAAAATGTTATTTTTTAATTGCAACATGCAAGTCTCATAATTGCATATAAATCTCATTATAAAATCTTATTTATCAATTTTCTCCTAGCCACCTATACTTTTTATTTCATTATTAACTAGACACCTTATAGGTAGTTAACATTATTTTAGGAAAAATTAATATCTTACATATACTAATCCTGTCTTCATAACCCTAAGAGTGAAAGAGAAAACAAAACAAAAAAAGATTTATTTCCCCCTCATGCCTCCTTCCTCCCTCCCTGATGGCTTGACTTTTAGCAGATGATTTAATTAAAAGTCACTTATTTAAACATACAGTTCCAAAAGCCTATTAAACATTTTAAATTATTACTAATCCTCAATCTGTTCTGGATGATTCTCCGAACATTTATATGCTTTAGCAACTAAATCTAGGGAATATACAACATAATTGGAATTCAATTTGTTTAACAAGAAAACCCCAACTATATCTAATTTGCCTTTTCCGCAAAGTAGTTGTAACATCCATAAATGCTCTTCTCTTTTGTCTTGTTATTGTTAAGATACACTCATTACCACAGGTGTATAAAATCAAACACCTAGCCATGCAGTCTGCATTTACAAACATTTGAGAAAAAAATGGAACAATGAATTCAAGAATGGTACTGAGCCGGGGGAGGGGGTGGACTGCACTGGGTGATGGGGTGATGGGGTGAAGGTCCGCCCCAACCCTGTAGAGCAGTGTAAGTTACTCACCAGGGAGCCGCAGGCTACATTGGCTCTGCTTGTGTTAAACACGCTCAGAGCTTAATCAGTGCTTCCTCTCACTCCCCGTGCTTAGTGATGATTCACAGCTTCGGAAATACCATGCTCTGCATCATCACTACGCTCGGGCAGCACAAGGCAGCACTGATTAAGGTCTGAGTGTGTTTAACACACACAGAGCCAATGCTGCCTGCATCTCCCTGCCTTGTGATCCGACCTGCACTGCATCAGGTAGGAGAGGGGATAGGGGGAGAGAGGAGAGAACATGGATGGGGGAGAGGAGAGAACATGGGGGATGGGGAGAGGGAGAAGAGAGAACATAGAAGAGAGAAAAGACATGGGAGAAGAGAGAAGAGAACAGGAGGGGAGAGAGAACAGGGAGGGGGAAGGAGAGAACAGGAGGGGAAGAGAGGAGAGAACAGGGGGGGAGTGGAGAGAATAGGTGGAGGAGTGGAGAGAACAGGAGAGTGGAAAGAGGAGAGACCATGAGGGGGAAGAGAAGAGAACAGAAGGGGGAGTGGAGAGAACAGGATGGGGAAAGAGGAGAGAACAGGAGGCGAAAACAGGAGAGAACAGGAGGTGGTAGAGTGGAGAGAATGGGGAGAGAACATGGGAGAGAGAGGAGAGAAGGGGAAGAGAGGAGAGAACATGGGGGAGAGAGGAGAGAATGGGGGATAGAGGAGAGGATGAGGGGAGAGAGGAGAGTGGGTGGAGAAAGCAGAGGATGGGGGAGAGAAGAGAAAACACTGAAGGGAGGAGAAGAGAGAACACTGACGGGTGGGGGGAGAGGAGAGAACACAGATTGGGGAGAGAAGAGAGAATACAGATGGGGAGAGGAGGAAAAGAGACAGCTATGGGGAAGGGGAGAGAGACAACCATGGGGAAGAGGAGAGACATACATGGGTAAAGGGACAACGAGACGATCATAGGAGGTAGATGAGAGAGACAGACGTGAGAAAGAAGAGGAGACACAGACATGAGAAAGAGAAAAGAGAGAGACATGGGAAGGAAGAGGAGAAAGACAGACATCTGAAGTGAGTGGAGACAGGCAGACATGGGAAGGGAGAGGAGACAGACAGACATGAGAAGATAGAGGAGAGAGACAAAAATGGGAAGGGAAGACACAGAAATGGGAAGTGAGAGGAGAGAGACAGACATGGGATGGCAGAGGAGAAACAGACATGGGATGGTAGAGGAGAGACAGACAGACATGCGATGGGAGAGGAGAGACAGACAGACATGGGTAGGGAGAGGAGAGACAGACAGACATGGGTAGGGAGAGGAGAGAAAGGCAGACATGGGAAGGGAGAGGAGAGACAGAGACATGGGAAGGGAGAGGAGAGACAGACAGACATTGGAAGCGATGGGAGAGAGACAGACATGTGTAAAAAGAGGATACAAAGACAGACATGGGAAGGAAGAGAGAGAGATGGACATGGGGAGAGAGAGGAGAGCAACAGATTGACATGGGGGAGAGGAAAAGACAGACGGACATGGGGGAGAGGAAAAGAATGACGGACATGTGCCCCTCCTGAGATCACATTCTGGATCCGCCCCTGCATGGTACTGTGATAAAATGCCACCTTTGCAAGTCAGTTCATGAAATTTCATCCATGCAAGATATTCCACAGTAAGCAGTATTTTTGTAAAGTGGAAGAGATTATGAACAGCAGCATCTCAGCCACGAAGTGGAAGACCACATAAAGTCACAGAGGTATGCACTCTGATTCCGTGAGAAAACGAGTGGTAGTTACAGCGCACAGTTCCTGGACACTTAAAACTAATTAATATAAAACAAACTGTGTGAATATCATTGGTTGTAAATATTGCAAAAAAAGAGAATCAAAGACAATAATAGATATATATAAATTCAACCGTGTGTGATCATACATGAAAGAATCAGTGCATATATGCAAGTGCAAAAATAAATGCAATATACTTGCTGTAGGTATTCACAATTGTCAACCTGTAACACAAATGAAAAACACAAAATAGTGCAAGCATGAACTGTATACAGGTTTTGGTACAGCCCAAGGTGATATATGAACTCAATACAATATTAGCTCCCAACTACTCGGGAGCTAGGTATCTGCATAGAAGGTTATGTACTTGCCACCTCCTGGGATATCTGCTTTCCGAAAGAAACAGGAAGAATCTTCTTCAGTGTGTATGAAAAAATCTCCTTTAATTGTTAAAAAACATTTGGATGCGATCGACAAATGTAGCAAAAGTCTGCTGCACACAAACAGAGTCCGTATATATGAAACACAGTTCAAGTAGAAAAAAACCGCCGGCTCCGTGCGCTTAGGTGCCTCGTTATGATTTCTTACTGTGTGACGATGTGTCTCTACAGTGGCTCACAATGAGCAAAAAACCAAATCCAACGCGTTTTGTTCCAGCTGGAACTTCATCAGGGAATAACGTCCTTAACCGTCCTTTTTCTTTTAAAGCCACTCATCAGCCTCCTGTGATTGACTCAACAGATCAGCTGATGGTTGAATAGATGGGGTCGTTTCTTTAAGCCGTTTCTCGCATAATGATCGTTGTTACATAACAACTGGTTTTCTCACAATGTTTTTGCATATATAGAAAAAACGTTTCCAATACAACTCAGATTGTAAAATCCTAAAATATAAAAAAAGTAATATCTAGCTCGAGTACATTATATATCTGTTGAAACGCCTGAAATTCCTATAAATAACAAGGATATTGGCTTAAAGGCTAACAACATACATTCTAAGGCAACCTAGAAGTACATTGTATACTAGCATAAAAAAGATAAAATAAAAAATTAAAAAGTTTTTGGGATAAAATATACACCACCTAACATTAAGTCCTGATTAAAACATAATCACAGATAAGGGACCAACATAGACTGAAGGATTGTACATATATATAAAACAAATAGACAATTTCCTAATACACACATAAAAGGCTGTATAAATATATATTGTAAGGATGAAATATGACCCCAAAACAATGTGGGAGTGGATGAATGTAGTTAGAGTCTCGTGGAATACACCTGTCTAAGCTACTTGATTGCCATAGACGGGGGTACAAATAAGGGACTGAAAAAAGCCTAGTTACATAGAGGATGTAGTCTCTAAGTGATAATATGCGTTTTATAATGTGTCCCATGTTTAGAGGACTAGAAAGCACAGATTTGGCTCCACTCAAAAAACGACCCTCTAGAGCAGGGGTCCTCAAACTTTTTAAACAGGGGGCCAGTTCGCTGTCCCTCAGACTATAGTAAAAACAAAAACTATGAACAAATTCCTATACACACTGCATACATCTTATTTTGAAACAAATCGGGAACTAATACAATATTTAAAATGAAGTAAAGTTAAATCAACAAACTTACTTATTTCAATGGGAATAGTGTGCCAGTCAGATGCCCAGGAATATTATGCCAGTCAGAGCCCAAGAATATTATGCCAGTCAGATGCCCAGGGATATTATGCCAGTCAGATGCCCAGTGATATTATGCCAGTCAGATGCCCAGGAATATTATGCCATTCAGATGCCCAGGAATATTATGCCATTCAGATGCCCAGTAATATTGTACCAGTCAGATGCCAAGTAATATTATGCAAGTCAGAGCCCAGTAATATTTTGCCATTCAGATGCCCAGTAATATTTTGCCATTCAGATGCCCAGTAATATTATGCCAGTCAGTGACCAGTAATATTATGCCAGTCAGATGCCCAGAAATATTTTGCCATTCAGATGCCCAGTAATATTATGCCAGTCAGATGCCCAGTAATATTATGCCAGTTAGAGCCCAGGAATATTATGCCAGTCAGATGCCCAGGAATATTATGCCAGTCAGATGCCCAGTAATATTTTTCCAGTCAGATGCCCAGTAATATTATGCCAGTCAGTGCCCAGTAATATTATACCAGTCAGATGCCCAGTAATATTTTGCCAGTCAGATGCCCAGTAATATTTTGCCAGTCAGATGCCCAGTAATATTATGCCAGTCAGATGTCCAGTAATATTATGCCAGTCAGTGCCCAGTAATATTATGTTAGTCAGATGCCCAGTAATATTATGCCAGTCAGTGCCCAGTAATATTATGCCAGTCAGTGCCCAGTAATATTTTGCCAGTCAGATGCCCAGTAATATTATGCCAGTCAGTGCCCAGTAATATTTTGCCATTCAGATACCCAGTAATATTATGCCAGTCAGTGCCCAGTAATATTATGCCAGTCAGATGTCCAGTAATATTATGCCAGTCAGTGCCCAGTAATATTTTGCCATTCAGATGCCCAGTAATAATATGCCAGTCAGATGTCCAGTAATATTATGCCAGTCAGATGTCCAGTAATATTATGCCAGTCAGATGCCCAGGAATATTATGCCAGTCAGTGCCCAGTAATATTTTGCCAGTCAGATGCCCAGGAATATTATGCCAGTCAGATGCCCAGGAATATTATGCCAGTCAGATGCCCAGTAATATTTTGCCATTCAGATACCCAGTAATATTATGCCAGTCAGATACCCAGTAACATTGTGCCAGTCAGATGCCCAGGAATAAAGTGCCATTGCAATGCTCGTTATACCTCCCTCCTCCGCTGCTGTGTCCCCGGCTGGACGCCTTTCGCAGAGTTTCCCTCCTGCACAGGGGAGGGAAACAGTCACTGGATCTGGATGTGACGTAACGTCACATCCGGTCGCAGTGGTTTTTTTTTTTCTTCTTCTTTCTGCAGCCGCATCCGCTGCGGCTGCCCCCCAAAAAAGAAAAAAAAAGGTAAACAGTGGGGAGCGGGGCCGTATTAATGTCGGCGGCGGGCCGCATGTGGGCCGTACTTTGAGGACCCCTGCTCTAGAGGAAAGCTTTAAGCTCGAAATCTAAATTGATGCCATTTGGGTACAATGTTTTGAGGTTAAATATCCAGAATGTTTCTCTCTGGAGAAGTTTTTTTACTCTGTCTCCTCTTTTCCAAGTCGTGGGAACAGACTGTATGCCCATGAATTTTACGTCTGCTGGATTTCCTTTTGGGCAGCTATGACAGTGATTTGGGAAACTGTACTGAAATCTATCGCATTCTTTTCCCATAAGACCAAAATGTTCAAGTATTCTTACTTTAAGGGGTCTCTTGGTCTGATCTACATATTGTGCCCCACATCCACATTCAACCAGATATACTACATGGGTGGTATTACAGTTTTTAAAACTCTTCACCTTATAGGTTTTTCCTGTGCTATTTGATTTGAATTCTATGGTTTTCCTAGATTGATTGACACATGCCTTGCAGTTACCGCACCTAAAGAAACCATGGCTTTTGTTGATTGTTTTTTCTACTTGAACTGTGTTTCATATATACGGACTCTGTGTGCAGCAGACTTTTGCTACCTTTGTCGATCGCATCCAAATGTTTTTTAACAATTAAAGGAGATTTTTTCATACACACTGAAGAAGATTCTTCCTGTTTCTTTCGGAAAGCAGATATCCCAGGAGATGGCAAGTACATAACCTTCTATGCAGATACCTAGCTCCCGAGTAGTTGGGAGCTAATATTGTGAGTTCATATATCATCTTGGGCTGTACCAAAACCTATATACAGTTAATGCTTGCACTATTTTGTGTTTTTCATTTGTGTTACAGGTTGACAATTGTGAATACCTACAGCAAGTATATTGCATTTATTTTTGCACTTGCATATATGCACTGATTCTTTCACGTATGATCACACACGGTTGAATTTATATATATCTATTATTGTCTTTGATTCTCTTTTTTTGCAATATTTACAACCAATGATATTCACACAGTTTGTTTTATATTAATTAGTTTTAAGTGTCCAGGAACTGTGCGCTGTAACTACCACTCGTTTTCTCACTTATTGAACAGCCCTAGAAGTTGTTGTCACATAAGTTTCAGCTGCCGGTCCCAAGGGGACACAACCACGTATTTCACTCATCACAATATTTGTTAGATTGTAGCACTTGCATTTGTTTGCTCATCCACCCCACTTTTTTAGACTCTGATTCCGTAGCTGAAGAGTTTGAAACTTCCACTGGCATTACTATCAGCACAAAAACTAGGATCTTTAAAGAATAGGTTTCCATGGCAGAGCAGTTGCATGCAAGCTTCATATCACAAGTACAATGCCATGGATTGTGTGGTGTAAAGCACACTGGATTCTCAAGCAGTGGAAATGTGTTCTGTGGAGTGACGGATCACGCTTCACTGTTTTGACAGAACTTCACCTATCAGACTGCATTACACCAACTGTAAAGTTTGGTGGAGGAGAGATAATTGTATGGTGATTTTGATATTTACTTTTGAACCCAACATTGTAATTCTGTACACCTGTATAGTGTAATTTTTAGCAAATTTGCCTTTTTCCCACAGACATTTTACAGGCTTCTGGCTTTATATTACTGAATAATATATAAGCTGAAAATATGGAAGCTGAGTTACAAGAAGCCTAGAAATCAATACCTTTTAGCTCATTTTGAGAGTATTATGGGAGTATTCTTCCTTGTGCCTGGAATACAATCCATCCAATAGCAACAGTATCATTTATACAAACTTACAAATGGTTCAGCAAACCAAAAGGTAGATACATTCAGGATCTGTTACTCACCAAGGATTGTGCAGTGTCATGAAGAACTGATGGTTTCTATTTTGAACAGTAGATGGCAGTAGTCAAACTCTGTCTCTTCTGTAAACTCAATATTGCAAATCAGGGATGTAAGCCATTACTAGGTTTATGATGAATTAAAAGGATACGAAAAGCATTGAATACTTCATAAAGCTCACATAAATATATATATATATATATATATTCAAATCTGGCATTAATAACTGAGATGGAAGAATTCTCCTTCTATCTTCCATCTTGGGCTATCAATGCTTAATTTTTAAAGGTCACTTTTTGTGAATTGCCTCCAAAGGCACCTGATACCTATAGCTCTGCTAAATGTTTGCAAAACAATATTCTCAAGAACTACTATAGTGGATTTTTCTGTGTGTCAAAATAAGTATTTTAACCTCTTAACAGTACACAACCATGAAAGTTTTTATCAAATTTAGAGTCAAGAAGTTAAAATTATATTGTAGTTATGAAATGTAGATGTCATATTTCATATTATCATGTTTTTTTTAATGCGTGTATTTATATATCATGATCCATCTTAAAAAAGCGCAATATTTTAGTTTATGGCTTTGCATCAGTAGAGAGAGACAGTCACCGATCAGACCAGGCTACCTAGCAGCTGCCAGTCAGAGGATAAACTGGCATGTACTGTCATAAATACATGCCAGTTTATCTTCACACTAGGGGCAACTAATATTTCACCTGTGTATTTCCAGCAGCAATCAGTTTAGCTCCAGTTTACCTCTTTTAACATGTCACAATGGTAGGTCATGTAATTACATTGTAGAACAAAGCGGCAGAATGAGTTATGGAATGTAGTGAGTTTAAGAAAGTGGGTTTTCAGTGCAGGTGCATACAGTACATCGCCATAATCAATGACTAGCATTAGCATTTGTTATTCAGTCTGTTTCCTTATTGTGGGGCTTAGTCAGGATTTGCTTCTGTACAGGGCACTTAGCTTTGGATAAAGATTGATGAGAGTGTTTTAAAGTGAAGGTCAAAACATAGATGGGGTCTAGCAAAATGCGTAGATATTTGAAAAAATAAACATTTGATTTTGTTCTGATGCATATATTTTAATTTTGTAATTTAGTTACTGTTCTAAAGAGCATTGTGCCAGTTTTGTTTATGTTTAGGAAAAGTTTGTTATCTGTGCTCCATTTTTCTACCTCTGTGAACTGGTCTTGGAATGTAGCCTCAGGCTGTGGTAGATCTGGTTTCCTTGTCTAGATTATAGTGACCTCTGCATCCATGTGTACAATTGAGGCTTTGCAGAAGTTAGGCAGTTAATGTATGAATAATGTGAATAGTAGGGGGCTGAGTAGCGAGCCTTGGGGAATACAACATGTGATTATGAGGGGGAGGCACTGTCAGAAATGGACATATATCGTGATCGATCATATACATATGATTGAAGCCAGGTTAATGGCTGATCACCAATACCTTGGTTTTTAAATTTTTGCGATGCAATGGTTTACTGTGTCACAGGCCTTGGTTAAATCAAGGAACATAACTCCAGTTTGGTCTCTTTGTTCCATGCCAGTTTGGATATCATTGAAAACTTTTATGAGGGTAGCTGTAGTTGAGTGATTTGGATGAAAGGCTGACTGGTCTGGGGTTTTAAAGTTTGATGTTGATAATATTCATGTCAGGACTTACCCATCCATTTTCCCTAAGAGTTGCTTCCAGGTTTCACTCATCATAGGCTCCGCCTTCTTTCTGTGACACAATCTTCCCTTGCCTTATGGGGGAATCTCTCAAACAAGTTAGTTGCTGAGTCATGTTGTCCTGAACAGTACAAGTGCCTGCTTAGCTCCAGATCCTCTGTGTACCGACGTCTGCCTGATAACTGTTACTGCTGACTTCTATTGCCCTTGGACCCAGATTTGTTTCACCATTCTTACAGACTTCTATTTTCCTTTGGACCAGGAATTGCCTTAAACAGTTCTGCTTTAATCTCCAACCCATTCTGATCTGGATTACCTATGGACTTTCCTCAACCTCTAAAGCAATTATCTTTATATATTTATATTTCAACCAACAGAATCATCCTGTGCATGTTAAGTTAATCATTTCCATTTATCCATTTGTTGCATAAAGTATTCAGTCTGTTCAAACCACTATTGCATCACCTGCTTGCTAATTACCTGCAAAAGCTGCATGCTAATCTCTTACAAAACCTGCTTGCTGAAAACTGTTACATTTACCTGGAAATCCTTAAAGAGGTAGACTCATTTTAGCCACCTGCAGTTGTGTTCCAAAATATCCTTTGCAAACCTAACAATTCACATAATTGCATGTAAACACATTTTTTTCCAAGATTTTTGACAATACAAGGAGCAATATCGAACGGTAGTTAGATCCCAAAATAATGTCACCACTTTTAGGACATTTACTACTCTTGCAGTCTTCCAGATTTTTAATATGTATCCAGTCACCAAGGATTCATTGATAGGGTTTCAATAGGTTAAGTGATTTCTGGTTGAGCTTCAGCAACATTACTGGTATTTTATCAGGTCCAGACAGATTTTTTTATTTTTAGATAATTGAGATGTTTATTAATGACAGTAACAGGCACAGGTCTAAAATTGGATTTCTCTATATGGGCCTGTGACTGATTCCCCTGGTACCCCAACTGGATACTGCTGCTTTGCTTCCTTGTTGTGATAGCCACCTCAAGCCACCAGACCAGTGTTGTAGGTAGCTGCTTCAAATTCACCAGGCAAGACAAGTGTGTATTGATTCAAAACAGAAACTACAAATATACCAGGAATCCTCAGCCATTTACTCCAAATACCAGACAACACCAGTATAGAGCAGGAATGAACATTTATTTGTGAAAACAGCACAGATATTTATACAGACAAAAATGACATCAACTAAGGGGGAGGTACAGGGGAAACTAATTATAACATGGTCAATAGAAATACTCATTTCATACATGTAATGAAATACAGTATAATATAACATAATTAAACATCACACATTAAGATACAGTCACATAATGAACACAACATAATCAGTTTAACAGAAGGACATACAATGAGGAAAGCCTGCCTCACACTTTTCAGGATACAAAGGTGTTAAGTTATATACAGAGTACACTGTAACTTCCTAACTTCCTAATTAAATTACATCACTTTACAAAAGGACACTGAATTACTTACATAAAGACAATGGGGAAGGTGCCCTGTCCAGTGGTTTGGGGAACAAGATACAATTCTTATGCTGAGGACAACAATGGGACAATGGATTGGCCCTCCCAAGGTACACATCCTGGCTGCCATCCTGAGTGAGCCTGTGTTGGAAGTCCAGTTGTATTGAAAACAGGGTGCAGCTGGTGCCCCCAAATTATGTACCTGCAAACCTAGCATAACCACAGACAGCGTCCATAGTCTATCAGTAAAAGGCTGGCCATTAGTCATCTCCAGAAGCCTAGGGCACGCAGCCTTCCATGACATTGGTCATAGCAAAGTTAGTGTGGTCTTATCAACATTTGTAATTTCAAATTGACCACTTTGTCTGTTGTAGGATTGGAGTGGATTGGAGGTGGTTTGAATGTTACTTATGAGTTTCCAAAATTTTCTTGGGTTTGATGTAAGTGTTCACATTTTTATTGAAGTATTGAGCCTTTGCTATTTTTGTTTGTTTTGTGCACGCATTTTGCATTTCACCATTGTTGGTATGCACAGTGAATGCTCATGGAGCCCACATACTTAAACTTTGACCAAAAGAATCTCTAAACTGCTACATTTAAGTGAGGTCAGCTATAACCCAAGGGACATGTGCCCATTTTACTGACACTTTAAGAAGTGGAGCATGTGAATTCTAACTTGCAAGAGCTTGGACTGAAATAATTCAATTACACAATCTAGATCTGATAAATGTAGCTACCCTGTGTGTTTTAAAAAGTTCCAAGTATGTTTAGAATGTAATTTCTATTTAGCATTATGGAAGTGTGAGGTCCAATAAGCCCTGGTAACATTCAGTGCTCATAAATATTACTTTCTTCAGTTTATGTGAATTATTTCTATGTTGTTTAGTGAATTTATATGGTGATGTAATAATTAAGAAACAAATTACATTGGTTCTACAACACAGTGTTCTTTCCATTTACATTTGTGTGCTAAAATACATTTTACTAGCCATTAATGTTCTGGCAAATAAAAACAAAATTAATACACTAAGGCTCTAAAAAAAACTTGAAAGATGACATGTTAAAAGAAATATGCTGTAAGCAAAGAGAGTTCAGGAACAGGCTGGAATAAATCATAGATGCAGCTAGAATAATTTAGGTGATTGTAATTAAAAGATAAAGTGTATCGCTATAAGGTTATAAAATCATTGGCATGAACTTATTAAAACATTCTTCAGCCATCACAGCAAAAATGAATATAATTTGCAAGTGGGTATCAACTATAGTATTATTAGTAATTTCAAATAGGTAGGAATTTAAATATACTCAATAGTATCAAATATGATACTCAAGGGGCTCATAAAAATAATTAATTTAATTTTAGTGGTCTCTCAGGACAATGTGTTATCTTCTTACAAGACATTCAATGTGAATGATAAAGAGACTAACGTATTAAATATTATACATTTCTCTATCAGATAGACTCTCATTGTTAAGCATAAGGTTATAAAGATACTTCCATCAACTGTCATGTTAAATCCAGAATAGGAAAGGATGGCAATCAAGCAAGACTCTGTGCAGCTCTTCAAAGGACTAAAAGAAAATAAGTGAATGCCCTGGATAAAAACTTTAATTAGAACACCAGTACATTTATAACAGTAGTATTTCAAATGGAGGCAGCTCCATGTAACCAAGCAAAAGGTAACTGACCATTAGACATGTGACTTAATGAACAGAAAATAAGTTAACCGTATATGCCCCATTCCAACATATCAGGTACTTGGAGGCTCAAACAGTACTTATTGATTGTTTGGTTTTTCTGCACTACATTCTTTTCCATGTGCTACTTTATAAAGGTTACAAGAGTAGCAAGGGAACATGTTAAGTATTATGAAACCTTTTAGATTTTATTGGATCTAATTATGTTTTATATTTTATATGTATGCTGCATTAACATCATAATTATAATAAAGTCTTATGAAATACTAGTTGATCCCACTTTCCAAAGGCTCCACAAAATCTATAAGAAATGTCCTAAATATTCCCTCATAGAGCCTTTGTTCCAGGGGCATTGTTGCACTTTAAAAAACATTTTCACGTGTGCATGGTTATTTTATAGTACACTGCTGATGAATAATAATATTTGCGACCAAAACCCCAAATGAGTCCACTGTTTGTTGAATCCATGAAAATGAGAATCCTACAATGATGCTAAAAATTATATTGGATAAATTCGGTCAAGATTTTGAATTTTCTTATACTTGCCATCTCCTGCCCATGATAGTTTTGTGTGACTTTAGCAGGCCTTGTTATATATGTATCTATTGAACTTTCTTTGTTTTTCTGTTTCTGGCATGGTATGTTGCTGTTTTTAAGCATCATTTCAACATACAACTTTTACACTTTCTTCTACCAATAATAAACTTGTTCATTAATATGTACACTGCTGAACACTATTAGTGATCACTGTTGGCTGTAAACCAAATAAAAAAAATCAGCACCACACGCACATGAATATTGGGTATTCCCATGCATCTCTATGGGAAACATGTTGGGTCTATTCACTAAAATAGAAGAATCGATTGAGAAGGTTGACTTTCGATGTCTACTTTTCATTAGACAAATTTGGCACCCAAAAAAAAACCCACTCACGAAAATGAGAAGGTCTGTCGTTGTAAAGTACCGAAACAGAGAATGACGTTTATTGCAAAGTCATTTTGGCTATGGTGTAATGGGAGTGAACCCAAAAAAGCCTATGCCAATAAATGTCAATCGCCTTCATACTTGGAGAACTTGTTTTTTTGTGAAGCTTTTTTCAACGCTTCATACTTGGAGACCTGGATACTTTGGTTCTTTACAGCAATGGACTGACGTATTTCTTTTTTCATGTGTTGTGAGGTGCATTTTGAGACTAAGAAGGGGACCCAAAGTCTGCAAAATGTACGTTTCTAAAGTACATTTTATAAAAACTAAACAAAAACACAAATTCATATATATTTTTCCTGGCTAACCATGGCAGCAGTTACGCATGGGTTAGCTCCACCCTCAAGGTAGGCAGGACAGAAACAAAGCTATAAGAAGGCGCCCACCCCTCGTCTCCTCAGTCTTTTTTATGTCCTCATAGGAGGTTAGGACAGGGCCTGTTTTCAGGCCTATTCTTTATTTTTATTTTTTGGTGCACTCTTTCCGGGGAGTTTCAGCCTCTTTCTTCCCGAGGTGAGGTGGTTACCTGTATAGTTTTCTATGACATATTTATTCTTCCGTACACTTACTGCAAGTTGGTACTGGAAATGATTATCCATTTTTGGCAGATGTGGTTCCTGCTTTTCTTACCTGACTCCTGGATTCCTCCGTAAGCTTACTGCAAGTGATACTGGAGATGCACTTACTATGGGAGCAGATGGACCCTCCTCTCCTTTGGATGGTAAGCCCTGTTTTTTCATTTTGATTTTATTTCTCTTTTTTCTTTTGGCTTTGGAACGCTTTTTGCTCTCCAGCACCTGTTTTGGGGCACTTCCGGTTTTGCAGTGGAACGCATGTTTTTTCGTTCCACGCCTCTTTTCTATTGGCTTCTCTGCTTTGCGTCCCACGCCTTGTTTCTGTAAAATTTTCTGCTCGGTGTAGCGAGGGTGGAACGCAAATGTGTTCCACACCTCTATTTCTTTTTACTTGCTCGGCGATGGAACGCATATGGGTTCCACGCCTTGTTTCTGTTGTATTTCTGTTCTTTGAATCGAGGGTGGGTTCCACACTGTCAGTATTGTCTAGTTTGGTGCTTGTGGGGAGTTTTCCCTGATATCGCATTCTCGTCAGTCTAGGTAAGTCTGATTTTTATTTTTTATTTTATAAGAGTGCTTTCCTGGAATAATTTTTTTCTATTTGGCTGTTTTTTCTCATCCAGTCCTAGGCCGGAACCTTCCCCGCCCCGCAAAAGAAAGGAGAAACAGCCCCGTTGCCTGGCCTGTGATGCCACTCCTCTGGAGGGAAAATGTCTCTGCGGAGATTGTTTATCCCATGCTGCGGGACCCCGGCTCCATCTCCAGATCTGGTGCAACTTATTAACCAGGCTGTGGAAAAAAGCTTACAAGAGCAAATGTCTCGATTTTTTTCAACCCCAGCAGGGTTCCCAGGTGGAGGATTTATTTGTGGAGAACCTTGACCCCGAGGATCCGATCGAAGCCGAGAGTCATGGTTCTTCGGCTGAGGAGGAAGGTGATATGGTTGTTGTCCTCGACCCCTCTTTGATTGACCACCTTATTAGTATGGTGAGAGCTACCCTTGGTATAACAGAACCTTATCTGGTTGATGCAGCAGGGGACAAATATTTCTCTGATCTCCATAAGGTACGTCCGTCTTTTCCGGTACATGATTATATCGAGGAATTGATTACCACAGAGTGGAGGGCTCCAGATAGGAAGAGCTCATCGGGGCGGAGGATCACCAAGTTATACCCTATTGCGGCTGAAGATGCTGATCTATGGACCTCTCCTCCAGTCGTGGATGCCCCTGTGATTCGGGGTGTTCGACGATCTTCACTGCCTCAATGATCCTATGGAGTGTAGGATTCAGCAGGCACTATTTGTCAGCCCTCGGTGGCCATGACATTGGTTTCTCGGGGTTTGAAGGAAGATATTGAAGGTGGAGTTCCCAGGGGGAAACCTCTTGTCTCCCTGTCGGACATTAAGTTGGCGGTGGAATTTTTTATTGCATCCTCCTCGGATATCATGACGCTTGCCGCCAGATGTATGGCCTTGTCCGTTTCAGCCAGAAGGCCTTTGTAGTTGAAGCACTGGCATGCCGATAATACATCTGAGAATTCCCTGGTGTCCTTTCCGATTGAAGGGAAGTTACTGTTTGGTAAGGTCCTGGAGGACGCCATTCGTAAGTCTTCTGAGGGGACCAAGGTTTTCCTTCCTCAAGAACGAAGACGCCTTCCCAGATCTGTTTGGAATGATCGTTGGAACTTTTGTTCTTCCTTTTGTGACTCCAGGCAATACAGACCAGGTAAGGAAGTTGCAAGATCCTCAACATGGAGAAGCAGATTCCGCAGTTCTACTCTCGCCCGCCTCTTTATTTCTGGGGGAAGTTTAATTCCTGAAGTTTTCCTGTACAGGATGCTCCGGTTATGCTCGCCTTCTCGCCTTTTCAGCGGTCTGGGCAGGTTTTTCTTCAGATTCCTGGGTCCAGGACATCGTTCAAATAGGCTACAGTCTCTAATTTCGGTCTTATAGCCCTCCAGGTTTCATCAGAACGAATGTTCCTGCGAATCCGTGCAAGAGGAAAACCCTTTCGGATTTTCTGAGGTCCCTTCTTCAGGAGGACGTTATCGACCGACCCGATCGTTTCAAAGGGAATTACTCACCCATGTTTTTTGTTCCAAAGGCCTCTGGGGATTGGAGACCAGTTCTTGACCTCTCTCTTCTCAATGGATTCCTGGAGGTCAAGAAGTTCAGGATGGAGTCCCTCCGATCCATAGTTCCATTTATTTTCCCAGGCGATTGGATGGTCTCCATCCATCTTCAGGACGCGTACTTCCACTTTCCCATCAGGGCACAACATCAATGGTTCTTACGTTTTGCAGTTGGAGAGGCCCATTTTCAGTTCCGGGCCCTGCCATTTGGCCTCAGCACAGCACCCCGAACATTCTCTAAGGTTCTGGTGGTGTGTAGAGCAGAACTCCGCAAACAAGGCCTAACTATTTTTCATTATTTAGACAACATTCTCATCGTGGCGCTCTCCCCCAGTTGTCTGGCCTCTCACAGGGACAGGGCATTGTGTTTTCTACAAAATGTCGGATGGAAGATCAATTTCGTGAAAAGCCAGCTCCTTCCGTCCCAGTCGCTGGTCTTCCTGGGCGCAGAGTTCAACACTCTCTCCGCTACAGTTTCCCTTTCGCTGGACCGCCAGTTACATCTGCTGTCCTCCATCCGAAATGTCAGTCTTCCCAGGTGGTTACCCATCAGGAAACTTATGTCTCTATTGGGAGTGCTGGTCTCAACTATAGGCCTGGTTCGTTGGGCCCAGTGGCATACTCATTTCCTTTAGTCCCTCCTGCTACCTCATCTTCTGGTTCCCCAATCGCTGCTGGACGAGTTGGTTTTCCTGCCCAAAGAAACCAGTCAGCATCTGACCTGGTGGTCGAATGTCCTTCACCTCAGAAGAGGTTTTCCCCTGATGGATATTTACCACAAGGTGATTACAACAGATGCAAGTGCTCACGGTTGGGGTGCTCATTTGGAAGACCTCTATGCTCAGGGTGAGTGGGCACCATCGGATCAACATCTCCATGCGAACATCCTGGAATTGAGGGTGATCTACAGAGCTCTTCTTTTCAGCCTTTGGTTCAGGGCCATTGGGTGAAGATTCAGACACTCAACAGATGCGCGGTTGCATACATCAACCGTCAAGGGGGTACCAGGAGTTGGGCTCTCAGTCGGGAGTTTTCTCCCATTGCCCTCTAGGCCGAGGAACAAGTGGTTTACCTTCTGGGGAATGAGAACTCTGTGGCAGACTACCTGAGCCACACCAATGTCAGCACAGCGGAATGGAAACTGTCGTCTCGAATATTCTCTCTCCTTTGCCAGCGGTGGGGTCGTCTGGCAATGGACCTGATGGCGTCTGTCTCCAATGCACAGGTTCCGCGTTTCTTCTCCAGGATTCCTCATCCCCTGGCGGATGGCGTCGATGCCTTATCTCTCCCCTGGCCGAAGGGGCTTCTGTATGTTTTTCCGCCTCTTCCTCTCATTCCCAGGGTCCTCAAGAAGATCAGGATGGAAGGAGTGGAGGTGCTGGCAATCCTGCCTTGGTGGCCCAGGAGACCTTGGTTCCCACTTGTGAAGCAACTATCAACCCAGGAGCCCTGGATGCTGCCGCCGGACATGAATCTTCTATCACAGGGTCCGGTTCTACATCCCTGTCCACACTCCCTTCAACTGGCGGCGTGGGGCTTAAGCGGCAATCACTTCAGCTACTAGGTTTGTCGGAAGAAGTCGTATCAACTCTGATGAAGGCTCGGAAGCCTAACACCTCAGCCACGTATTATCGTATCTGGTCTGCCTTCCTGATCTGGGCCAAGGATAGAGTATCTGATCCTTTGTCTCCTTCCCTGCCTAATGTCCTGGTTTTTCTGCAAACCAGCCTGGATCGTGGTTTGAGTTTGAACTCCCTTCATGTTCAAGTTTCCTCACTGTCTGCCCTCACGTCGGTTCGTTGGGCATTGGATCCTTTTATTATCCATTTCTTCAAGGCTGTCCTGAAGCTTCGAACTCCGGCCCGCTCATTTCAGTCTCCTTGGAACCTTTCTCTGGTTCTCCACGTCTTGTCAGAGTCCCCCTTCGAGACCCTTCATGATGCTTCTCTGTGGTAACTGACGCTGAAGACCATGCTGCTGTTGGCTTTAAACTCCGCCAAGCGATGTTCCCAGTTACAGGCTTTTTCGGTGGAACCTCCCTACACTGTGTTATTTCCAGATACGGTCATCCTCCGTCCTGTTCCGGATTTTTTTACCCTAAGTTGTGTCTAGCTTTCACCTTAATCAAGATCGACTCCTGAGCAATCCCACTGGCATGCGTTGGACGTTGTTCGTTGTCTACATCTGTACATTTCAACTTCCTCACATTGGAGAAAAACTTCAAGGCTGTTTGTTCTTCCGCTGGTAATCCGCGGTGGTGAGGCTGCTTCCATCTCCACTCTACGCCGTTGGATCGTTACTACCATCTCTAAGTGTTATGTCTCCTGTGTGTTCCTGTTCCTCCGGGGCTGAAAGCACACTCTATGAGAGCAGTTTCATATTCTAGGCGGCTGAGGCTGGTACTTCTTTAGCACTGGTATGCAAAGCTGGGAACTGGTCATCCTTTTCCACGTTCCTCTGGCATTATCGGCTAAACATCCGTCCAGAGGAAGAATCGTCCTTCGCCCACTCTGTTTTGTCCGCTGTCTCCTCTCATTCAAATTTTATTTGTGTTTTTTGCAGTGATTCTCTGTCTATATTGTGTTTTTGTTGGGGGGGTTTTGGCCCGCCCCTGGGATTTATTGCTTTGGTATTTCCCAAACGTAACTGCTGCCATGGTTAACCAGGAAAATTGAAAATTGTTTCATACCTAATGTAATTTTCTTTTCCTAGTTATTATCCATGGCAGCAGTGAGTTTCCCTCCCTTTGTAGGTTTGTTATGAGGAGCCTGGTACTTAGACTGAGGAGACGAGTGGTGGGCGCCTTCTTATAGCTTTGTTTCTGTCCTGCCTACCCTGAGGGTGGAGCTAAACCGTACGTAACTGCTGCCATGGATAATAATCAGGAAAAGAAAATTAAGGTAAGTATGAAACAATTTTCAGTTGTAATTGCTACCCTAAATATATATTAAAGTGTTCCGTTTTTTTCAGTCTGGATTATTTTTGTAAATATAAAGGAGGTATATTTGTGCTATCCAATGTCTTTTACCAAAGATGATATGGAAGCCAGGTATTCAATGAGATTGTAGACAACTTTAATTACAGGGCAAATTGTACAATTATAATGAATTCACAGTAAATGTGAAATGGGGATGCATAAATCAAACTCTTATACTCATTGCTGTGGTTGGCTCTATTACTCTGCTACACATTTAAAGGAACTAAAGACACCAGCTCAAAACAAGTACATGATAGTCTGACTTAGTATGTGCAAACACATAGCAATTATTTATAGCATTATTTCTCCTAAATAAAACACAAAAGATTTCTCAAAATAAGTATTTGAAGATTTTCCTAAAATATTACTAGAGTACCAAATATACGTAGCTATTGATTCATTTCATAAGAACTTTTTAACTAAAAAGGTTTATTTGAGGCAGATTACAATTTGTTTTTATCAAATTAAATACACAATAACCTGGTAAATATCAGATAATAGGATAATAGTTACTCTATATAAGCAATACATGTAAATATCAACAAACCTCTGTTAAAATGTATGATATTGTGTAATAAGAATAGCAAAACTTTGCTACTCATTGCTTAGTGAAGTTAGTGTTACTACTAGTACTTTTCTATAAAAAAATAAAAGGTCTGGATGCTTTTTAATCAAAGAAATATTTGCAAAACTATAATAATTGACAATTTGGAATCAGGATTTTTTCCCCCTCAGAAGTGACAGCAAAATGAATGTGTGAAAGATTTATCTTGCTAAAGCTCAGACATTAAAAAAAAAAAAACTATACCAATATTTACATATTAACGAAAATGTGAAAAATCTCATTATGTGCCCCCTACTATAAAAAGTATGAAAATAAAGACGCAATGATTTTTTTATTTGGCTCTGTCATTGTTCCGGTAGAGGGCACTAGATGCCTAAGTAGAGGAAATTGTTTAAATTATTCTCTATTGTTGCTGTACAGTTTCTTGTCAGGATAGGTAAACATAGGATGATGGATTTAGCTATGGTATTTTAATAAAACAAAACAGTTCAACTAAATAATTTTATTTAAAAAAAATATAATATACTTTTACAGAATGTTCTGTGATCCATCATAATTGACTAGAACAGTAAAATAAAGAAATATGTGATATAAACAATTTTTATACAGAAAATACCAAGGACCATGATACATAGATGTTATAATCTGAAAATAAAAAAGTAAAAAGGTAAACTATACCATTTATGCATTATTTAATAGTAAGTCCTGATTTGATTTATCCTTAATGGTAATTTGAAGCAGATACAAGTTTTAGATTATTTTCAAATATTACAAAGCTATTAGAAATGCTTGATAGATGTTATCGTATGCCTTTATGAAGCTTATAATTAGGGTTACAGGGGGTTTCAGGTTAATACAAGGTTTAGATTAAGAGGTGGGGGTAGATTTAGAGTTGGGATATTTTAGGGTTAGGGTCAAAAGGTCACTGTAGAAGAAAATGTTTAGGAAACAAAAACCCCCCACTATTATTGATTATTGCCCTGTTACTTGAAATAAAATATAGACAAACATGGAAACATTGGTATCTCTAAACTCAGGACAAATATTACAAATATATAGATGGGGTCTTTTTTTACCATTATAATTATTTTTTTTTAAAAAAAGAGGTTAAAGTTAGTTTAGTTTATGGAATATTTTCATCATTTTTTTATATTTTTAATAGCAAATTATATCATATGATGAAAATAATAGTATCAAATGAAAGCCCTATCTGTCCTTTAAAAAATTATATATAATTCTATTTATTCTATAATCACTATAGAAAACAATAAAAAATTACTTTATTAGATCCAAATGGCGACTGAATGAATCCCTACTAAACAACGGGTCATTCAAAGAGGAGTTCAGAAATCAAGCCACTCTTTTCTTAAAAGAAAACGACAACGGGTCGGTTGATGAGACGACCGCGTGGTGTGCAATGAAATGCACGTTGCGCGGCTATCTCATTAAACAGGGCATAAAGGTCAAAAGGGCCAGGGGCCTGGAACTGGCAGATCTACATGTGAAGCTGGCCCAGCTCGAGGCCCTCAACAGACTAAATCCCAATATAACTCTAACCAAACAACTAAGGGAGACACAGCAAGAAATCAAAGATAAATTAATCGAGAAAACAAACAGGTCCCTTCAAACCCTAAAACAAGAGTGGTACTATAGTAGTAACAGAGCCAGCAAGAACCTGTCTAATAAGATCAAATATAGGAACAGCCATACTAAGATCAACAAAATAATATGGAAAAATAAAACCAAACTATCACCGAAAGATATCAGTGAATCATTTAAAGAATACTATAAATCTCTGTACAATTTATCGGCTGTAGATAAAAATGTTACTCAGACAAGATCCTTTCTGACCAAGTTGAATCTACCAAAACTTTCAGAAAAAAACATAGAACGGCTAAATGCTCCTTTCCAGATGTCTGAGGTTAACAACGTTATTAGAAATCTAAAAAGAAATAAAGCCCCTGGTCCGGACGGCTTCTCTGCTCCCTTCTTCCAGTCTCTGGCGGATATTATCTCACCTTTACTACTAAGACTCTACAATAATATTTCAATGGGCCAGCACTTTCCAACAGAGATGCTACAAGCATCAATAACCCCAATTCCAAAACTCGGTAAAGACCTAAAGTGTGTGACAAACTATAGGCCCATTTCATTAATAAACATAGATGTCAAAATATTTTCAAAAATACTGGCCGGAAGACTGGAGGGAGTGATAGCGGGTATAGTAAGCCCGGACCAGACAGGCTTCATCACAGGCAGAAACGGAGAAGACAATACTCGTAGAATATTAAATCTCTACATGAGATTCAATCCAAGACTCTACTATCAGTTTTCTTGGCATTAGATGCCGAGAAGGCTTTTGATAGGGTCAGCTGGATATTCTTACGAGAGACCTTACACAGTTTCGGCTTTTCGGGTACGTTCCTAACCAATACTATGGCTCTGTATGAAAAACCTCAAGCAAAGATATCAGGTCCAGATTTAGACTCTGAATTTTTTAATATTAGCAATGGTACCAGACAGGGTTGCCCTTTAGCACCCTTACTCTATGTATTAACTATAGAACCACTTGCTGCCTTAATACGACAAAACAACAGAATAGAAGCCATAACTACAGGCCAAATACCGCACAAGATCATGCTGTATGCGGACGACATCATACTAACCTTGGGGAACCCACAAGAATCAATCTCAGAAGTATTAACTCAGATAGCAGAATATAGTCACTATTCAAATTATAAGATTAACCTTAATAAAACACAATTAATACATTTTAATCTAAATCAACAACTTCTAAGTAACCTTAAAACACAATTCCCATTTAGATTAGATCAGCCATTTATTGAGTATTTGGGAATCCAAATCCACAAAAACTTCAAAGATATGATAACTGAGAACTATTCCTCTTTATTGAATAAACTAAAATCCAAATTTACGTCTTGGAAGGGTTACGAGATATCATGGCTAGGCAGATTGAATGTGGTGAAGAGTTATGTCATCCCCAAGCTGACGTACCTCTTCAGAACCATTCCACTGCCCATATCCAGAAAAATTCTAAAACAGTTTGAAACAACTTTTTCCATATACATATGGAACGGGAAATCTCCAAGGATTGCAAGGGCCATACTGAGAAATAAATTATCACAAGATGGAGTTAATTACCCAAACATCTCCGAAATATACGAAGCATGTATGGTATACCACTTCATGGTATGGGACTATAAACAAGATCATAATCTGGGCTGGTACAATTACGAGAAGTGGATATGCAATAATTGCAAACCAATCTGTCTCTACTGGTTGACTCAGGAACAATTTGATAGATTGGATATTACAAACCCTATCATCATAAATGTTTTTAAGCAGATGTCCAAGTTTAAAAATAAATTTATTCCCACCGATTCGCTTACTGGGGGGGCTCCACTGGAGACGCTCCAGCTACTGATGGGAGACCTAGACTTGAGACAGTGGCATAGGGCGGGGCTGACAAAAATTTTAGACTTACTCCCCTTTCTCTCCCCCCGGACTTTCGATGAACTGCAATATAAATACAATTTACCAAACACACAACATTATACATTTATAAGAATCAAGAGTATTCTAAATACTAATCCCTTAAGAGATCACTCAGATCTAGATACTTTTATGGATGCTCATCACAAAAAACATCTTATATCTAAAATAATCCAATTAAATAGACAGGGGACAGATTTAGTTAAAACTAAAACCATAATCAAATGGGAGGAGGAATTGGGGTTGGAGTACCCAATGGAGACTTGGTTCCGGGCTTGGGGTGGATTGAGAAAAGCAGTTCACTGCATAAATCTACATGAGCAATTTTTTAAGTTGATGCACCACTGGTACTATGTTCCAACGGTCATGCATAGAATGTTCAACTCCTCCACAGCAAACTGTTGGAGGTGCCAGACCACACCCGGAACCATGTCCCATATATGGTGGAGCTGCTCAAAACTAGATTCAATAAAATTAGAGCTGAACAAACTTTTTAAGGCTCTATTTGGATTGGACTGGTCACCGACACCACAGTCTTTTTTATTTAATATAGAGGTCCCATTAAAGAAGAAATCTAACGCAAACTTAGCAATAAATATTTTTGCGGCAATAAAGATATGCCTAGCCCGTAGTTGGAAGGAACAGAACCCTCCAATATGGCTAAATATCCTAACTCAAATAAATTATCAATACAATATGGAGAAATATTTCTACAGAATAACCAACAATCTAAAGACATACTACGAAATATGGGCCCCATGGCAGATCATTAGCCAAACTTTAGCGGTAACCCCGCCAAATGAAATCTGACTAACTAATCGGGAGGGAAACCCAAACAAGAAACCCCCGACCACACCATCAAACCAAAGCTATACTAAGAAATAGTATGCCCAATTTGAGACCAAAGTATGAATGTATGAATGTATGCAAGGATAAATGCTTAAAGGAATGACTGACAACAAGCATATATGAGCAAATGACATTTATACGTAGTTTAATATTAAAATGGATTTGACAAAATATCAAAGTACCTATAACATAAGTTTTTGTAGTAAAAATCACAATATAACTCCCCGCCCTTTATACTCGATAGTCCATACTCTACAAGATAATACACAGGACAGGAAGATAGGTCGGGGAAGGAGCAGAGGGGTGGAGTAGATAGGAAGAATTATATAGAGAGGGGTAGCAGCTGGAGAGGAAAGGGTAAGAAAGAGGGAAGGGAAGAAAAGAAAGGAAGGAAAAAGGGAAAGAAATAAATAAGGGAAAAAAAAATAATCAAACTCAAGTCAATCCAACCACCAAGCAATGTCTAAGCTCAAAGAAAAAAGAAAGAGGAAAAAAGACACAATGATGTTAAAACCCAAGAATCAAAACGACAGAATATTGGATACTGAGTGTCAAAAAAAAAAAAAAAAAAAAAATTATATAGAATTTGTGTGTAAGGACTGAAAACAAAGAAAGAAATTCACAGTTCAGCAAACATATGACAAAAATAATGGAATTCTGGTCTTTATTTCAGGAAGACTCTAGGTGTCTGATAAATGTGTTGGTTCAAGCAACTGAAATGAAGGTCCCACTCCTGGCACTGTCATTAGATGCTGAGAAAGCGGTTGGCAGGGTTAGGTGGGGAATATGAAGAAGGTGGTGATTAGAGTTGAGCGAACACCTGGATGTTCGGGTTCGGCAGGTTCGGCCGAACTTCGGAAAAAAGTCCGGGTTCGGGGTCGAACTTCACCCCGAACTTGACCCTGAACCCGAACCCCATTGAAGTCAATGGGGACCCAAACTTTTGGCCACTAAAATGCCTCTAAAAAAGTCCTGGAAAGGGCTAGAGGGCTGCAAAATGAAGTAAAATGTGGGTGAGTGTCCCCATTCATACGAATAGGTCAATTGACCTATTTGTATAAATGGGGACCCTTTTTTGGTTTATAGAAAGCCAATAACCATGTTATGCTATTGGCTTTCTATAAACCGAAATAGAGTCCCCATTCATAAGAATTGGTCAATTGACCTATTCTTATGAATGGGGACTCTATTTCGGTTTATAGAATAGCAATAGCATGACATGTATTCCACAAACCGAACGTCTATAAACCGAAAGACATTCGGTTTATAGACTTTCGGTTTATAGAATACATGTAATGCTATTGCTATTCTATAAAAAGAAAGTCTATAAACAGAATGTCTTTCGGTTTATAGACTTTCGGCTTATGGAATACATGTAATGCTATTGGCTTTCTATAAACGGAACTAGAGTCCCCATTAATAAGAATTTCTTATGAATATGGACTCTAGTTCGGTGTATAGAAAGCCAATAGTATTACATGTATTCCATAAGCCGAAAGTCTATAAACCGAACAACATTCGGTTTATAGACTTTCGGTTTATAGATTAGCAATAGCATTACATGTATACTATAAACCGAAACTCTATAAATCCAATGTCGTTCGGTTTATAGACTTTTGGCTTATGGAATACATGTAATGCTATTGGCTTTCTATAAACCGAACTAGAGTCCCCATTCATAAGAATTTCTTATGAATGGGGACTCTAGTTCGGTTTATAGAAAGCCAATAGTATTACATGTATTCCATAAGCCGAAAGTCTATAAACCGAACGACATTCGGTTTATAAACTTTCGGTTAATAGAATAGCAATAGCATTACATGTATTCTATAAACCGAAAGTCTATAAACCGAATGTCGTTCAGTTTATAGACTTTCGGCTTATGGAATACATGTAATACTATTGGCTTTCTATAAACTGAACTAGAGTCCCCATTAATAAGAATTTCTTATCAATGGGGACTCTAGTTCGGTTTATAGAAAGCCAATAGTATTACATGTATTCCATAAGCCGAAAGTCTATAAACCGAACGACATTCGGTTTATAAACTTTCGGTTTATAGAATAGCAATAGCATTACATGTATTCTATAAACCGAAAGTCTATAAACCGAATGTCGTTCAGTTTATAGACTTTCGGCTTATGGAATACATGTAATACTATTGGCTTTCTATAAACCGAAATAGAGTCCCCATTCATAAGAATTTCTTATGAATGGGGACTCTATTTCAGTTTATAGAAAGCCAATAGCATTACGTACAATGTAATACAGTGAAATGTCCATGTTCGGGGTCCAAAAAACTTAAAGTTCGGTACAAACCTGAACAGTGCAGTTCGGGTTCCCTCAACACTAGTGGTGATTGCATTTGGTTTTGGAGAATGGATGGTCTCTACGATTATCTGGTAGGCCCTGAATTGTGTTCAGAGTTTCGTTTAAATAATGGGACAAGGCAGGGGTTCCCCCCTCTCACCTATATTGTACATATTGTCTCTAAGATGGCTGCTAAGATTAGAGCTAACCCTTGAATCAATGGTCTAAAGATAGGTACAGAGGAATGGAAATTGATCATGTATGTGGATGATGTAGTGGTATCTATGACAGATCGTCTATTACATTGCCCCCTTTATGCAGGAGATTGATCACATTGTGAAAGTATCAAATAATAAACTAAATCTCTAAAAAACATGAATGTGGAAAGGGGCAGTATAGACTCTATCCTGGATAGGTTCCATTTTAACCATTCTGAGAAAGGATTTGTATACCTTGGGATTACAATCACACATAAATTGGAGAATATGATGGAAACAAACTTCCTCAGGCTACTGAAAATTACTAACAAAACTTTGAGAGATTTTCAGAAACAACTATTAACTTGGTGGGGTCGTATAAATGCTTTGACATCATATTTAGTCCCTAAATTGACATATCTATTCCATATGATCCCCTTAAATATTCCACCTAATTGGCTAGACCTGTTGCATAACTCTTTCAAAAATGTAATATGGAAAGGGAAAAAAAACAAGATTAAATTCGGGTATTTTGAGTGAGAGCTTAAAAAGAGGAGGTACTGGTTTTCCATTCATTAAACAACGGTTCAAGTCCAGCGCTCTCGTCCATATTCTCAAAATGCTGATACCCACCGGACAGAGGGAGACCTGGTATAAAATAGTAGCGCTTTCAATGAAGGTCAAAAGTCTAGACCAGATAATCAGGACGTTAGAAAGTAAAGTAACTAAAATTTGAGATCCTAAGGGTATCTTTCTCCTGTTTGGGAATTGGTACTATGTTTACTTTGAGTAATTCTTTTGCGATATTTCCCTCTTCTACAAAGCTATTAAATGTTTTTGTTAGGTGCCTGCATAGCTGGTTCTTCAGCATCTTTTAGACTTATAATTAAGCGTGCTAGTCACGTGAAACGCGTCAAGTCTTTTTCCCACTACCTTGCTGTATTTACTTTATATTATTTTTTCTGCCATTAAATTAGTTTTTCACATTTATTCAGAGTGCCATTCCCATTTCCTTTTCATTCATTTTCCTATGTGTGCTGTGCTGGGTCGGCATATTTGGGAGGCACCTGTTTGGAAGCCCGGTAGATTCTCCTGTGAATACAGATTTTTCCTCTTTCTTTTAGAACCCATTGTGAAAGCCATCTGGCCCTGGGGTTTTGTAGGGTTTTAATCTATCAATTGCCTCCATTAGTTCTTCTTCCCTGATTTGTTTATTTAGGGATTCTCTTTGCTCCGGAGTTAAGCTATGCGATTTCTTAGAGTTCAGATATTGTTGTACCTCCAGTCTAGTTGCTTTCTCTGGGAGATTGTATAGTGTGCTATAGAAATCTTGGAAGGCTATGCCTATTTTTTCCGGGACCATAACTAGTTTGTCCCCCTCATAGATTTTGGAAATTAATCTTTTATTCTTTTCTTTTTTTACCTATTGGTTAACAATCTATCTGTCTTGTTTCCTTTATAGTAGTATTTGATTTTCAAGTACTCCAAGTTCTTTTTGACTTTTTCTAGGTTTTGGTCATTTATATTTTTTTCGATCTTAATTATCTCATCTGTTGTTATAGCATTACGTTTTTCTTTATTAGTAGTGTTTCGTTTATTTAATTATAAATGTAGCTCTGGTAAAGACTTCTGTCAATTTTTTTGGCTAAAGCGCCTAATTTAATCAGAACTCCTCTAATCAGGCATTTATAGGCACTCCAGACAGTTCCTAATTTCTTATCTTCCTTTCCATTTTCGAAGAAATATTTTTCGGTTGCTTCCAAAATCTGTTCCTTATTTTTATCTCGGTTCAGGAGATAATCATTAAGTCTCCATTACACTCTAGGCATGTTATATTTTTCTTTTAGCTCTAGGATTACTGCATTGTGGTCTGACCAGAGAATGTTTATAATTTCTATATTTTTTCTTGTTTTTAACAGCAGAAAAAAGTCAAATCTAGAATACATGTACTGAATTCTAGAAAAAAAGAGTAGTCTCTCTCCCCTGGGTGGTAAACTCTCCATATATCAAATGTCAGTGAGTTACTTATTATTCCTTGTAATCTGTTAGATATATTTCCTCAAATATTCCTTTTTTGATTTTCTCCACTTTCTTGAAGATTTTACTAATAAATCGAGTGGGCCTGTTGTAGGGGGCGTATAAATTTACCAATGTATATATTTTGTTACTGATTTCGCAAATCAGAATAACGTTTCTTCCTTCTTCATCTTGTTCTTTATATTTTATATTAATTGCTAGATTTTTAGAGAACAGAACAGCCACTCCCCTTTTTTTTATTTTGAAGAGAGGCACTGATCACTACTGGAAAGGAATCGGCATTAAATTGTCCTTTACCTGTGGCCTTCCAGTGAGTCTCCTGGAGCCCGCAAATGTAAATTTGTTCTTTCTTCAATAGGCCAAGTAAGAGGCTACTCTTTTGTGGCGAATTAAGGCCCTGTACATTCAATGAAAGTAATCTAATCTCCCATCACTGAAGCTAGAAAAACCAGATACTGATTCCAATCTCTCTCTCTCTTGGGTGGAATCAATACTCCATCAACACACAGCACCAGACAAAACTAAAACAGAACACTAACCACAAAATTCTCCCACCCGGTAACCACATTACTTCCCGTGTCGGGAGTAACACCTGATGTCCCATACCTTCGTCCCTCAGTGTGTCTCCCCTATCCCACGGTCTAGTCGACACCGAACTCTACGCCAGGGGTTCACAAACACTAAGGTGAAGGTATAAATGCAACTCCAAATTTACCCATATTGCGGGAAAGAGTTAATTGTATGCCGATGACATGTAGTGGCTTGTAGATCTCCCTCTCAGTCACTAACACTAACAAAAATTAACGGGCAGAATTTGATTATGGAAGACTTGATCCTGATCTGGTTTAAATTAAGCTTAAAAATAGGTTTTAAAGATAAATTAATCCCCTCCCTCAGGGTTAAGATATTGGAGTTGGTAATGAAAGATATTTCCTTGGGTGAATTGATAGAGAAGGGAATCAAATTGATAAATGAGCTACTCCTAGACGGAGATATTACGCCTTTTCCACTATTGATCCAACAGTATAATCTAACGGGTCAAGATACATTTAAATATTTATGGGTTAGGAATTGACTAAAATTTTGAAAAGAGAACACTCAAAAAAACTGAATACAAATAGATGAGATAATGTCAGATTAGTCAGAATCTTGTCTTATATAACACAATTCGTAGAACTATAACTTGGAAAAAATATACATCTGGAACACAATTGCAGAAATAAAGTATGCTTGGTGGATAAGTAATCAAGAGTGACTTCACAATTTAAGAGGATTGTGGGGTTGAGGCAACATAAAAAGGTGACCCAGGATTTGAGATAAAGATGTTGATTGTGGTTCGTAAATAACCTTAAGCAGGTAAATTCATATAACCAGGTTCAGTAAAATAAAGTCTGATACTCATAGAAAGCGCGATATGAGGGGTTAATGGTTGAGGAATTACACAGCTTAACCCCTTAAGGACAGAGCCTTTGAAACATTTTTGTCCATTCTGGACAATGGCTATTTTAACATTTCTGTGCTGTTTGTGTTTAGTTGTAATTTTCTTCTTTGTCATTTGCTGTACCCACACATATTATATATTGTTTTTATCGGGACAAGAAGGGCTTTCTTTGTATGCCATAATTTTGATCATATCTTATAATATTATATAAAAAAAATAATAAAATATGGTAAAAAAAAAAACAAAACACAAATTTACTGATTTTTATTTGAAACATCTTCTCCTCATCGACAAAAGCGAATGAAAAAAACTGCTAAATAGATTCTACTATTTCTCCTGAGTACAGGGATACCACCCATGCATAGGTTTGTTGGGTTGTTTGGGGGCTAAAATGCCAAATTTGGGAGGTGTAGTTTTTGGTTTTCCAACTTGAAATTTTTACATGCAGACAGCCTGCACCCATGTCCTATTTGGGACATATCTGAAGCCAGCCAGTATATTTTACCCCATCAACTCATATATTTTTTAAAAGTAGACACCCAAGGCTATTTCAAATGATTTCCATGCACTAATTCTACCACCAGCCTTTGTCAAAGTTTATGGTAGATATTATTTTGTGTTTTTTTTCTCACAAACATTGTATTTCATACATGAATTCACAGATTTTGGTACGTGTTACTGCCAAATAAAACCCCAATATGTGTTCAGCAACATTTCCTGAGTATAGGGATACCACCCATGCATAGGTTTGTCTGCTTGTTTAGGGGTTAAAGGGCCCCATTTGAGAGGTGCGCTTCTTGGTTTTCCAACTTGAAATTTTGACATAAAGACAACCTGCACCCATGTCCCATTTGGGACATATTTGAAGCCAGCTAGTGTATTTTACCCAATCAACCCATATATTTTTTAAAAGTAGACACCCTAGGCTATCTTAAATGGTGGTATTTTAACACTTTCTATGCACTAATTCTACCACCAGCCTTTGTCAAAGTTTGTGGTAGTAATTGTATTGTGTATTTCTTTCCACAAATATAGTATTTCAGACATAAATTCACATATTTTGGTATGTGTCACTGCCAAACAATAACCCAATATGTATTCAACAACATCTCCTGAGTACAGGGATACCACCCATGCATAGGTTTGTTGGGTTGTTTGGGGGCTAAAGGGCCACATTTTGAAGGTGCGCATTTCCAACTTGGAATTTTGACGTGTACTCAGCTTGAGCCCATCTTTCATTTGGGACTTTTTTTTTAAGCCGGACAGTGTATTTTACCCAAAAAAGTATATATTTTGTAAAAGTGTATACCCTAGGCTATTTTAAATGGTGGTATTTTAACACTTTCCATGCACCAATTCTACCACCAGCCTTTGTCAAAGTTTGTGGTAGTAATTTTATTGCGTATTTTTTCCCACATACATTGTACTTTAGACACAAATTCATATATTTTGGTATGTGTCACTGACAAACAATACCACAATATGTGTTCAGCAACATCTCCCGAGCACAGGGATACCACCCATGCATAGGTTTGTCAGCTTTGTTGGGAGTTGAAAGGCTACATTTGAGATGTGCGCTTTTTGATTTTCAAACTTGGAATTTTGACATGTAGA
Source organism: Pelodytes ibericus (assembly GCA_036172795.1). Lineage (NCBI taxonomy): Eukaryota > Metazoa > Chordata > Amphibia > Anura > Pelodytidae > Pelodytes > Pelodytes ibericus. The sequence goes on along the minus strand of CM069858.1, from coordinate 103,619,590 downwards.
GCAAGGAAGGGGTTAATAGCTCTTATAAGAGCCTTTGATATATTGTAATAAATCACAGTAAAAAATATTAACCCCTAAAAATATGCACAGACAGCCAAAAATGTGCTGCTGTGTAATATCACTGCGTACACAGCGATCAATTGCAGGAAAGGGGTTAAACACTGGAAACGGCTTTTATAAAAGCCTTTGGGTCTCAATTTTACTAAACATATTTTAATTAAAAACTTACATTATACAGCTCTGTCTGTCTCCCTCACTAAAACTCAAGTGAGAGGGAGGCAGATCTACATGGGTCAGATCAAATATTGATCTAACCAGGCGAATGATGATGCTTATCTGAGCACCAAACCGCCATTGCCACTGATCAGCTGTTACTGATCGCTATACATGCGCTCAGACAGCTAAAAAAATTTTTTTACATTAAACGTAATCCCCTAGTGGATATAATTAACCCGTGACGGGTGTAATAAAAAAGTTTTTAAAAAAAGTAAAAATGCTTCTGCAGCAAGATTGCTGCATTTGCGTCAGATCGCTGCTTAGGCAGTGATCTACAGAAAGCAAGGGGTTAATAGCTCTTAAAAGACCCTTTTTTATACGTAATGAATTACAGTAAAATAAATTAACCCCTAAAAAATGCACAGACAGCAAAAAATGTGCTGATGTGTATGATCACTGCGTACACAGCGATCAATGGCAGGGAAGGGGTTAAATGGCTTTTATAAAAGCCCTTGGTGTTTAAAATTGTATTAAATATTTTATTTTATTATTTTATTTTATTTTTTTACATTATCTGATCTGTCTCTCTCCCTTACTAAAACTAGTAAGGTGAGGGAGGCAGATCAATACTTGTCAAAGGCAATATTTACTAATATTGCCTTTGACTGTATGATAAGTGCTCATCAGAGCACTTATCATACATGCCTGCACACAGATCACACAGATCTGTTGTGCAGGCATCGATTGGCTCCCCCTAGAGCATCGGAAGTGAAATACATTCACTTCCGATGCTCTTGCCATTAGAAGGAAAGCGCTGCCTGTACAGGCAGCGTTCCCTTCTACTGAGCCGATAGGGTCGCTAAGGAGAGCGACCACCATCGGTTCTGGGGAGCCTGAAAGTGCTGCTAAGTGCAGCGCGCCCCTGCACTTTTTGGGGGTGTTGCACAATGCCTCTACCTAGAGGCATTGTAGCAACAATGATAGAGTAAAGAAAGCGACCGCTGGTTACTCTGTTAAGTGCATGACGTGCCAGGCACGTCAGCTGTCGGCAAGTCCACGATTTGCCGTGACGTGCCTGGCACGTCATCTGTCGCCAAGGGGTTAAAGCAGGTGAGAATGCAGTTGACAAACAAGGTTAGCACTTCAATACGAATAGAATATAGGAAGTGATACTGGCGAGGTTAGATTCAGCAGCTCTAGGGTAATCAACAGAAAATCCGTTAATACAATCCGTGGTTCAGGGTTTGGAGAAGGCAGAACAATGAGTAAGGTAGTCCGAGGTCGTGGGATTGAAGAAGGCAGAATCGTTGGTGATACAGTTCGCGATCAGAGGAGAGGAGAAGGCAGGTAAGTTGTTAAGTTTCTAGTCCGGGGTTCGTCAACAGAGGATGCGTTCGGAGGTTTACTTTTGCTTTAATGATGAAGGTGTATAATCGAAAGCAGCTGAGCCGTCTCTTGAAAACATGAGGTAACAAAATAACAATTTCATCTGTGGCGCGGTTTCCCTATAAGGCGAGGGAAGACCACGTCACAGCAAGGGGAGGGGCCAGGAACGCAAACACAGAATCTGACAGATAATCAATATGGAATCATACAAAAGTGGGAAAAGTAACTTGGTATAACTTCAACACACTACACATCTGGTGGGGATGTTACATGACTAAGAAGTTTTGGAAGAGAATAATTACATCTTTAAATCAGATCTTTAATATCAGGATTCCAAGCTCTCCAGCCTCAGTCCTGCTCCATGTAGGATGGGATTCTCTATCAATATCTCAGCAGGCTACCGCTTTCCACTGCTGTGTAGTGGGGAAGAGAATAATTGCTAGACGGTGGAAGCAAAGTATAGAGATAAGCTGGCCTCAATATAAAACACAATTGAAATTTCAATTGCAAATGTAATAAGCACTCTCCAAAATCAGGGAGATTTGTAGACATCCCAAATATGGTATTAAATGCCACCCCTCATATCTGAAAGTCAATAAGATCGTATTATGGACACAAAATGAGTCTCCCTCCTCTCTCTGTTTCTGGGCAAGTAATATTGTTTTATTTTTTTTTGTTTGTTCTATTTTTAACTTGTCAGCATTGAAATCCCGGGATAAATCTGAAATAATTTGCACTGGATGTTGGATACTTTTTAGATGTTTTTGTACTGTTTTTATGGGGGTTGTTTGTATTGAATTGTGTTTTATATGAAGGAAATGACATAAAGATTACAACAAAAGTTCAAGTCAAAAATACACTGGCTTTGAGTTGCCACTTGAAATCATGCAGGTGAAAAAATACAGTAAACCAACAACTGGGAAGGTGTGTAGCAGCAAACAAAAGTTTTATGCATTTTGTGCATCACAAGCTCATAATTAGGTGCCTCTTTTGTGTGGCCTGTCTTTGCTAAACAGCATGTAAGTCTCCAAATTGATTGACCAATTGGGTGTATCCTCACACCATGTTTCTGTGATGCCAATCAAATCATAATATTCCATTTCTAAATTAGTGTTTAGATTTTTTTTATAGGCTTCTCCATAGTATCTGTATTAATGAAGCCCCCAACACTTCCTACCTGTGTCTTAACTCACATAACTCACATCATATAAGGGGTTCTCCATTTATTTACTGTCTACTCAGTATCCTTATTGGTCCCTGTCCCTCTCCCATTGTCTAGTCTTTTCTTGGGATAGTTGTGTATCTGGGATATGCCGTGTAACAGAGGATAAAGATCCTCCTGTAAACATATTGAAGATTAGAGTCTCCTGTCTGTAACTCCCAAGTACACTGTATCTTGGTGTTATTGGATATTTTAGCCACGCAGGTTTATAAGACCATAGAAGCTGTTGCATAATATGTTTAATGTTGTCATTAGGAGAATTGTCATTATTGTTTAAATATTTACATAGCAAAAGGCAGCAGTCGGGTTTTATAGAGATGTTGCAAAAGGAAGTGTTTTATATTTAGTGGATTAGAGAGGACGTATCTCCTAGATCACTCAACCTGTGAGTGCTCACTACAATCAGGCACTTTAAGCCTTTAGTATAATTGCTTGAGTGATTTTTGAGTGACGGCCTTCTGGGCTATATTCAGCAGTGTGATGAGAAGTTTTATAGTAAATGAGTTCATTCATGTTATGTTCTTTGTTCGGTATAAAATTCCTGAAGGGTAACCGTAGTTACTGCAGTTTTTGTTATTGTTTGGCAGAAAAGTTGCAGAGTTATTTTATTTTGGCATAGTCATTAATTATATTAGTGGTATGCATCGTTTTTTAATTAATTTGCTTCTGTATTTGTGTAACTGTTTCTTTATGTAAGTAAAATACATATTTTTATGTGTAAAACAGCAAGAGTCATATAGTACCCAAGATCTCCCTTGGACATCATGTTAAATATACGTGATCGATTCATTGGACAGTATAACAGCTGTAAAATTTGATAAATGCCATTATTTGATTAATTTTTACAAAAGTTTATTTTTATTCAATCTACTTGTGCAGAGGCATTATGTAAGACTATGAATGTAATAAGTAATATTCACTATTGCTGTATCAATGTTATTTGCTGTTGATTTCCCCAGCTGCATATCCTTTGGTATATTTTAAAGCTCTAACCAGCCAGTTTTATGTTCGGGCAAAAACAGTCTAAAACTTGCATGATACTAATTTAAAGACACAGACAAGTTTTTAACAGGTTTTACATGTTACCTATTAGGAATTTTTATTTGTTTATGGTACATTCCTCCTTTTTGTATTTGGGTAGCTTGACAAGAATTTAATTTGTATATAGTTTAGAAGGACTTTTGTATTTAAAGTCTTTAATGTATTCTGAAGACGTACCGTATTTATCGGCGTATAACACGCGCCGGGGTATAACGCACACCTCATTTTAAGAACGAAATTTCAGGAAAAAAAACTTAAATTTCAAATAAAGAACTTTGAAGCCCAATATGCCATTTTAATATGCCAGGATATTGCCCCCAATATGCCATTTAATATGCCAGGATATTGCCCCCAATATGCCATTTAATATGTCAGGATTTTGCCCCCAATATGCCATTTAATATGCCAGGATATTGCCCCCAATATGCCAGGATATTGCCCCCAATATGCCATTTTAATATGCCAGGATATTGCCCCCAATATGCCATTTAATATGCCATGATATTGCCCACAATATGCCAGGATATTGCCCCTTAGTATGCTTGTTATGCCACCCTCCTCCCCCCCCTTCCCCAGACCCCAGTACTTACCTCTTTCCTGCTCTGTCCCCCGGTGCTCTGAAGGTGCATTGCTGTGAGGGAAGCGTTGTGAGCTTTCCTCCAGCCGCACGGAACAATAACGTTTGTTTAAAAAAAAAACACTTTGTTGACCGCGCGGCTGGAGGGGAGTGCACAACGTTTCCCTCACAGCCACGCACCTTCAGAGCACCGGGGGAGAGAGCAGGAATGAGGTAAGTTTTAGATTTTTTTATTTTTTCATTATATCGGCGTATAACACGCACACATCATTTGCCCCCTATTTTCAGGGAGAAAAAGTGCGTGTTATATGCCGATAAATACGGTATTTTGATTTATCCCAAGATAAGATATCACATTTTTCAGCACTTTAGATAAAGTAATTAGATAAGTGAAGATGTCTTAATTGTAAGGTTGTATTTGTAGATACAGATGTGCTTAAAATTTAAGCAGAATTTCAGAGTTGGTACTAGAGAAAGACTTGAGTACCATTTATTTGTAATATGTTAAGGAGTGAATTTTTGTGTTTTAAAGATAAGCTGTTGAAGGCTTTGTGGGCCATGGAAAGGCAATTGCTTGAGAGGTTTTTTGTTGTTGAAAGTCAGAGGTCATGTTGCAAATATGTAGAAAGAGAAGATGTTGTGGTCTAAGAATATGACAGATTTAAAAGTTAATATTAATTTGAAAAGAAGTCATAAGTAATAATGTGAAATAACGGTATTTATAGCAATAAGAGGCAGAACTGTTAGTTTATGCTGAAAAGTATTTATACGTGTTTTTAAAGAAACTCCCTGACCATCCAATATAATCTGTGGTAACTTGCATACACTGTAATAGTTTTACCTTCTTAGTGTGACCAGAATTTGCGTACCGCGCTACTCACACTGTTGGTGATATATGAATATAATATTCACACTATAGGGATGTTAGATTGCTAGGTAAAGAGCAATATATACTTCAATAGACACAGATAGCATTTGCATTCTAACACATTTATATACAGTAAATACACATGCACACACATGCAAAGCTAAAAATTTCAATTTGTTGCGCTCTAATTTTTGTTACTATTAAGGCAAAGTACCCCATGTGATACATGGTGAGATAATATTGAAATGCTGTTCAAAAGTTTTAAATGCAAGACAAGTTGTTAATACGATATATGAGAATGTACGTTTGTCAGTGATTAGTGGAAAGAATTAGCAAGTGTTGTGTTATAAACAGACAAGTTGTTTTGTGGTGTTGGAGTTGTAGGAGTTAATGGAGTAAATTCAGACAGTTCTTGTTGTGTGTGAAGTTGAGATAAAGCTTCCCCATAAGCCCCCCTTCTCTCTGACAGTCTATTTGCAGATAAGAGAATTGTAGCAGCGTCTGCAAAATTATTATTTTTTCTTTTTGTGAAGGGAGGAGGAGCCAGAATACCAGTTACTGTTAGTTGTTGAGAAGTTCTTTGTGTTATGTGCTATGGTGATGGTGATGGTGATCTAATCATGATGGTATAAGTCCTAGTGGTAAAGAGATACATGATTATCAATATTTTTGTTTATGTATGAGAACATATTCTCACATTATCAAGTGATTAAACTAGTGATTAAACTATTTATGAAATATTTACTTTATCAGTTCTATTCTACACTCATCACACTCCGTCAGGAGAATAAAAAAAAAAAGTAATATTTCAAGAACAAAAGAGTTGTTCAGCTTGACGAGTTTTTATAATTATATTACAACACACACTAGCAGTAATAATATGTTTTAATTATATTTTAATGTGGAGATTAATAAGATTAGAGACAGCAAAATAAATGTGAGTCACAAATCAAATAATTTAAGATGTTTAGTAAAATATTGCATGTTACTAACTGGAAATTTTTTTGAGTTTTATTTTCAAATAGATTAAAGCTGTGCAGCCAACAAAAGACAAGTTCAAAGTGCACCAACGAATCTAATGCTGATTATTTCTAAAGAAAAAGTTTACTTTTAAAAGAAGAAAAAGTTTTCCAATTTATGTAACAGGATTCTTACAAAGTTTATCCGAATATTGTTGTGAAAGTTGTTCAACTCAACTCCTGGATCAACGTTATTTACATAAAGCACATTCCTGTACTGACAAACAGGCCAACAAAGGAGCAGCAAGTAAGTGTTGTGATGGGCATAATAAACCCTGACCACTAGCCAACGTAAGCTGAGTCTTCACCCTAAGGGTAACTCGGAAATAATTCACTGAATTCACTGTAGAGCCTGTATGTAAACGGGTATGCAGCACTCGGGCACCGCTAGTGTCTCACTTCTAGCAAAACAAATACAATACAAAGAAAAACGTGACCAGTGCGCTTCAACCAACACTACACACACTTATATTTACCCTTAGATCAAGTATGTATCTTGCAGTGTTGTACAAAGGGAATATGAAAAATAAAAAAATAAAACACACAATAGTGTAATATATCAAAGAAAAAGTGAAATAAAGTGAATGAATGGTGCCAAGTGGCCACTCACATTCGTCTGAGCAACTACTTGCTCAGGGATATCAGCATAAGGGAGCCCAGGGAAAGGGTTAATGATGTTCCGTTACTTCATCCATGAAGACTCCACAAAACACATGAGGAAGAAGGAAGGCAAGGATATTAAGGAACACTGTTTAATATGTAATACAAATAAAACTCTGAATAGTCCTCAATTTCATTAAAAGCAGTAAAAATGGTAAAAATCCTTGAAAAAGAGTCCAGTGTTGCACATCCCTTGTTTCCTATAGCACACAACGCGATTCTGCTCTTTGGTGAGGCTTTTTCAAGTGTCCTCATGTGTTCTCAGCTGGGTCCTTAAATAGTGTGTCGCATAATTGATCCTTATCGCGTCTCCCACGTGTTGCGTGTCTCAGTTGCCATGGATACGCGTTTTTTAGGACTTATACCATCATGATTAGATTAGAGGAGACGAAAAAACGCGTCTCCATGGCAACGGAGACACGCAACACGTGCGAGACGCGATAAGGATCAATTATGCGACAAACTATTTAAGGACCCAGCTGAGAACACATGAGGACACTTGAAAAAGCCTCACCAAAGAGGAGAAACGCGTTGTGTGCTATAGGAAACAAGGGATGTGCAACACTGGACTCTTTTTCAAGGATTTTTACCATTTTTACTGCTTTTAATGAAATTGAGGACTATTCAGATTTTAACTGTAAGAATTCTATGTTTCATTTGTATTACATATTAAAAAGTGTTCCTTAATATCCTTGCCTTCCTTCTTCCTCATGTGTTTTGTGGAGTCTTCATGGATGAAGTAACGGAACATCATTAACCCTTTCCCTGGGCTCCCTTATGCTGATATCTACAACAGATACAACCATCTACAACAGATCATCTTTGTTGGGAAGTATATATTCATTGATAACATAATGATATTGGACAATCCGACTGACTGTACCAAACACAATTGAGGCAACCCGTAAGTCCTCTGGGACTGGGAAATTGGCTAGGATCACTTGGAGCGAAACTTGTAAGTGGTTTGGCATGTGTGAGTTCAGTGTTGCTAATTGTCTTTGTTTATGTTGTTTGTTTCAAGGGTCTCATCCTCCTGACAAATGACATCATGCCCCTATGAGAAGACTGGAAAACGCTGCTCAAATATTCTCAATTATAGAAGCTTAAAGTGCAATTAAGCTGGATGACCTACCAATGTCTGAAATCGATGAACTGTGCCTTATTAACGTGGATACGATGATTATGTTGACCAGGCACCTCCTGATGGTTACCCTTAAGAACAGACAATGTCAATTTCTAAGTATAAAAGGGGAGACAAGTATGAACATTATATGGACTGTAGGGGCCTCTGGAGTCATGTCGTGGATGGGAGACCATATTGTTTTGTCCACTGCAATTTTGTCTGACTGCCGTTTTGTGTTCTGAATGCATGCCATTTCGTGTGTTCTTAATGCATGTTTCAGTTTTGTTCTGAGTCCATCTGAGTCAAAGTATTCCGCCGACCACTCAGTCCTTGAGAATTGTAAAGCCCTGAATAATATGTTTGATTTTTACATGCAACTATTGGTTTTAGAGGCTGCATGATATCTTAGGTGTATCACATTTTTGCTTGAGTTCTATGACTAGTACAACTGACATACTAACCTCTTGTCTGATAGCTGTATCAATGTGACAAGAGGTACTGAGACTTCAGTGACATATATAATGACATAAGTAAGGAAGAAAGTGACATAACTTACGTGATCCAAATTTACGCATATTGCAATAACTGCAGAGATACATACGATAACATGACACAAATTAACACCATTGACATCATTGTCACCAGGGGTGATGTATGTTACCACATGACGTGTAACCAAGACAGTATTTCCAAATGCAGGCAACTGAAGTTGCAAAAGACAACTAACCATACCCCTGACAAGGACATAATGTGTAAAGGTAGAACTGACATGATGCGCCTCAATGTAACCAATACTATGTTTTTACACTGTCACACAGGCCAGTCACATCAAACATGTCAAATTACCCATACGTTGTATGTTTATCACAATATCTATAGACGAGCATAGAATAGTTATCTATTTAAAAATAGATAAAAGAGTGGTATTGAAGGGTTAATTTGGATTTGTAAGGTTTAAAAGCCGACAGTGTGTATAAGAAGCTGATGTCTGGAAGCCAGATCACGCCTGTAGCGTAATTGTTATGAGAATGGTCTTATCTTACTATTCCAAGCCCAGAACAAAGGTTTTTGGAACATCAACAAGTTGTCTCTGAAAGTTCTGTAATTTTCCACAAGAACGACTTTTGTAACACTATTTTACATATTACATTTCTGTGTATTTTCTTACTGAACTAGCCTTTCTGCATATGAGAATAACCAATTATATTGTAGAAACTAATGCTTTTATGTTCGTTTATATACGCTTGTCTAAACAATTAAGGAACACTAAGCATTGTCTAGTCTTTTCCTTCGTCGTCCTGAGTTCTCCAAGGCCTTGCCTGGTCTTATCATCAGCATGGCAGTTCACATCAATCTGGTGTTAAAGGTCTTAGAGGTGCCTTAGCAGACTTTTTTCATAGTATTCAAAATATACAGCAGTGACTTTTCTTCTCTAGCAAAGATAAGAGGACGGTTATTTAACTTCATATCAATCCCATCATGGTGTCAAAGGTCTTAGAGGTTGCTGAGCAGACTACCCCGAGGTCGGTCCCTTTCACCATGCATTAAAGCTTCCTCTTTCATTGGTGTAGTGAACATGACAAGTACAGATAATCCTACCTATACTCCCTAAATTCCTGAAATCACCTTTTAGTACTCTCCATCCCCTTTCTTTCTCATTGGTACCTACATTCACCAAACAGCTGGATGCTCTTTATAAATGTGTGTACATTAAATACCTTGTTCATGTTCTAACTGATTTCACTAACCAGATATCTAAAGCTTATAGAAACCTAAACATTCTTTCTATTTTTCTGTAAGTGTGCAAAACCCTCTTTGCCATTTTAAACGTTGACATGTGTGGGAGTGTATGTTTATATGTATTGCTAATAATATAAAAGATATAAATATTTTTATGGATAGCTGATCTCATTTAAAAATAAAGTGGGGCAAAAAATAACACCAGTACTGGAAATAAATATGAGAACAAATCCAGACAAAGATTTTGGTGTGCAAATTAAAAAATAGCGTATCTTGCTGAGCAGTATATTTTTCTCAAATCTAGCAGTTTTTATTCAACCATGACATTGGTTTTATTAAAAATGGTAAATATATGAAATATGCAAAACATATTTTTCATATATAAAAAAAAAAGTTGTGCAAAGAATGTGGCATTAATACTGCATTTATTTGTGGAAGAAAAGCCTTGAATGTTTAATGTTTAACATCAACAATGACTAAAATAAAAAGCATTCACTTTGAAGGACAAGAGTACATGTCACAAAACAGAGTTAATCTGTGGTGAATTAACAACTTTTTTTTAGCAATTTAAATATTTAATACATTTTGGTAAAACTTTTTCTATTGATATTATTGTTTTTATATTATCTTCAATAACTTCATAACAAATATATACTACAAACATTTAATAACGGATTTCAAATAGGGCATTAAATCCATTACTATATGCTCTCTAATATCTTAATTCTCTAATTACCATTAGCTATACTTCTGTAAAGAACCAATATATTGTTACCCAATGAGTCTATGTTGCTAAATATGCTTCAGGTTATCACTTGTAATACTCACTATTGTAGATTTTTTTTTTTTCTGGTTGAATGATGGATTTTTTTGGATGCTGTTTCCAGTCTCCATTACCAGTCAATCTAGCTTTCTTATTTTTTTATATTGTTTTAACATAGAAGCTATAAAGCAGTTTGGTGAACAGGCTCCAGACATTCCTGCTTGTTTCCATGAGCGCGTTATGGAACCGAAAAAGCAGATCTGCTCATTTAAACTGGATTATATATATTAATGTCATATTAATGTCACCGGCGTGGATGCCACTCTTTCCCAGGGGTGGAGCCCCAGGCTTTGAGTGGCCACAATCAGGGGTTTGAGGCCTTCTTTTGGGCATCTTGACAAACAGGAAAAATGGTAAAATCAGAAAACGTAGTCGGGGTCACAAGCCAAAAGGTCAGGACTGGAGAAGGACAGAGAAGCCAAGGTGCTAGCCGAGTCAAGAGTGTAGAAGGACGAAGTAGTCAGGGTACAGGCCAAGTAAATACTAGACATGTGCATTCGTTTTCGGATTTGAAAAACGAATATGAAAATGCTAATGCTATGAAACGAATGGATAATAAACGAAAATCATTAGTTCATTCGTCCATAAACCGAAATAAAGTCGGTTTATAGAATGCCAATAGACTTACATGCATTCCATAAACCGAAAGTCGTTCATTATGTCGGTTTATGGAATGTAGTGTACTATGCTATTGTATTCTATAAGCCGAAATGGAGTCGGTTTATAGAATACAATAGCATAGTACACTACATTCCATAAACCGACATAATGAACGACTTTCGGTTTATGGAATGCATGTAAGTCTATTGGCATTCTATAAACCGACTTTATTTCGGTTTATAGTAATGCCAATACTATAGCACGAATGGACGAATGATTTTCTTTTATATTAAACCATTTGTTCATTCGTTCAACTTCTTATCTTTCTATAAACCGAAACATAGTCCCCATTCATAAATTTTTATGAATGGGAACTCTAGTTCGGTTTATAGAAAGCCCATAGTATTACATGTATTCCATAAGCCGAAAGTCTATAAACCGAACGTTTGGTTTATAGACTTTCGGCTTATGGAATATATGTAATCCTATTGCTATTCTATAAACCGAACTTTCGGTTTATAGAATCAGTGAATGCTCGGTGAATGGAGACTCTGTCTCTGTTTAGAGAAAGCCAATAGTACTATTACATGCATTCCAAATGCCAAAAGTCTATAAACCGAATGTTCGGTTCATAGGCGTTCGGTTTATGGAATACATGTAATCCTATTGCTATTCTATAAACCGAACGTTCGGTTTATAGACTAGCAATAGGATTCTATGTATTCCATAAGCCGAAAGTCTATAAACCGAACGTTCGGTTTATAGACTTTCGGCTTATAGAAAACGTATAGTAGTATTGCCTTTCTATGAACAGAACGAGAGCCCCATTCATAAGAAATTCATTTGAATAGGGCTCTCGTTATGTTTATAGAAAGCCAATAGTATTACACGTATTCTATAAAACGAACTAATAAAACGAAATTAAACGAAAATAATGAACGAATTTCGTCTGAAACGATTGCAGTAATGAACGAAATTCGTTTTAGACAAAATAAATAACATTTTCGTCCGAATGGACGAAAACAAAACGAAAATTTTAGTTTTGCACATGTCTAGTAAATACCAGTAGGTCAGGGAACCAAACAATAACACAAGCAAAGGACAGGCAGGCAAAATGTTTTATATATATTTTTTTAAATTAGGCAATAACAAAGGACAGGGAACACCTGAGATGAATTAAGTATGGCAGGAGGTAGACAGACACAAAGCAATGCTGAAAACCAAGCCATCTGGTGGCGAGCAGAACAGGTATATGTAACAGAAACAAAGAGGTCCAGTGTTCAATCCCAACAGTGGTTACACTATCCCCCTTCAAAAAGGTTTGCTCTGAACACCTACATTCCGATTTATACACTTTTTCCTTAGGTCTTGGTTTTCCTCTGGTTTCTTTTTAACATTGCTGAGTAGGAACTGGTCTGTGGCATGACCTGAGTTCGAAGGTTTTCTTCATTCAGACAGAGGTTAGGTGAAGGGGCTACAGCGATGGCTTTACATAAAGGTGGCATGGGTTTCTGACAGGCTGATATAAAATCAACACCTCGTGTCTTTGGGTTGACTAGGATGGTCCCCATAATGACATAAGCTGTAAAAGTTCTGCGTGAGGTGAGGAAATTAGGTTCTCCATACTCCTCTTCACCAGATCTATCAGGCAGACATTCCAAACTAGAGGAAACAGGTTTTTGGGACTGATGTCTCATCACACACCTAAATGCAGTTGATGGCTTAGGTTGCAGTCCCATTGTCCTCCTCTTGTGAATAGGCAATGGTGGTCGAATTTGGCAGTCACTTATATAGTGCCCAGAATCTCCACAGTAAAAGCACTAGTTGTGGTCCCTGCACCAGGACCATTCTGCATCTGAGAGTGGACCTCTGGCTCTCTTCTTTTCAGGAGAAGGCTGTGCCTTTCCAAATAAGGCCAATCCTGGGATATGATGCAGATGGAGACCCAAATTTCTGGTGTGCTTTTAACATGACATAATAGCATATTTGTTACTAAAAATGAATGATATATACACCTGTTAAAACAAGCAAGGACTCTGTATACAATGAATCATAAAGAACAATTTCAATATTACGGGCTGATGTTAAAATTCAGGCTAAAATACTTTCTATAAAATTATATAAAGTCTTAAATAAATGAATTCATTCCAATCATACTGGATATATGCCAATTAAATTGGCAACAATTAATTTGCAGAGATTGTATACACTTATTCAGCACCACCAGTTAGTAGTGTTCTTTGTATTTTTTTTTATTTTTTTTTTCTTATTGTCAAAGTATGGAAAATACAGACATAAATAATAATTCCATCAATGTGAAATTTCAAATGCGAATTTACATGTAGCATATTATTATTATTTGATTGGCATACATATACGTAACATCAATAGCCGGGTTTCGTATAATGCTTAATAGCAAATATGAAGATACAGAGGAGAGTACAGAATATACAATATACAGAGATCAACAGGTTGGCGGGCCTCTCTATTCTCCTGTTTTACAGATTAGCCATTTTTGTTACAAAGCACCAACTATCTCTCCATTGCAACATCGATCCCTCTCCCCTCTATGGGTCTCCTTAGCATCCAGTATTACTGGTTATATGTATGTATTTTCTATCTGCCATATACATATCCGCATATATACAAACATGTATTTCCATGCTTTGGCAAGTTTTGCTTATATATATCTGTGTCTTCTTTCATTCACACATTCATAGCATTCATTCTTGACCCCCAGAGCCGACGAGTCCCACATCCCAGTCATATCTGATTACTATGCCTGTCCAGCCACGGCGACCATATCTCATAATACTTTTCGATTTTATCATAGTTGTTTATATAGTAACCCTTCTCCATTTGACATTGGTACTCAAGCTGGTCAATCAGTTTACCTATATCCAGTTGGCCCGACGTTTTCCATGATTTTTGCAGCTAATAAGATTTGAGTCATAAGTGTTCTTTTCCCCATTTCCCATTTTTCTAAACCTAAATGGAATAACATCAGTGCTGGGTCACACATAGTCTCAACCCCGATAGTGATAAGGATTAATGAGGATACTGATGTCCAGAAATTTTTTATATATGGACATTCCCACCAAAGATGTACCAGCGTTCCCCTATTACTTTGGCATCTCCAACATTTATCATTGTAATCCGTATACATTTTTTTCAATCTTACCGGCGGGAGGTGCCGTCTATATAACACTTTATAGTTTGTCTCCAGTAGGTTCAGAGAATGAGTAGACCCTCTTGTTATTTGAATTGCTTTAAGCCAGTCTTTCTCTTCCCTGGATATATTTAATTCATTACACCATTGTTTTATTATTGGTAGAGTATTAAATTCTTCCACATGGTCTAATGCTGCATACGCTTTTTTTCCCCATTTATTTTTCCAAGCTGCCAAGAAAAAGTCGTCCATGTCCTGATTGTTTATATGTACAAGAGGAGCTATCTCTTTTTCATAGAAATGCTTCAATCTTAGGTATGGAAAAATGTCTCTTGGCCGCAGAGAGAAGCAGCTGGTTATTACTGAGAATTGTTGAAATTTACCATCTACAATTAATTGGTTTATTGAGGTTATTCCTGCCTCTTTCCATGGTTTTAGATCTATATCCTGGATACGCTTTTCCACTGCATCCAAGGACAGAAATCTATTAGTAGAATATGAAGATAGATATTTTTTCCTAATTTTTTTCCATATACAAGACAAATCATCTACAATAGGGTTTGCAAAGCTTTTCATATTTTTATTTATTGGAAATAAATTATCTATTAATAAGGATCCGTCTTGTTCCATCATTATCCACGGATGTTTTTTGCAAGATGAGTAAGCATGACTGTATCATATATCTTACATACGTCTGGCATCCTAATTCCTCCCTGCACCTGAGTTCTAGCTAAAATCTTAAACGAGACTCTCGAGGTTTTACCCCCCGGGCAAATTCATTAAATTTACTTTGGAACTGTTTCAGGATGTTTGGATCTACCTTCAAAGGGATTGAGCGGAACAGAAAATATAAACGTGGGAGAACATAATAGTTTAAGACGTTAATTCTACCAAACCATGATGTGTACAGTTTTTTCCATTGGGTTAAATTATTTGATATATCTTTTAATATTGGGAGATAGTTGGCCTTGATAATTTTTTGTGGGTCGAACGATATCTTTATTCCTAGGTAGTCTATATGTTCTGTACTCCACGAGAAGCAATATTTTTCCTTGAGATCCCTTATTTCAGGGCTATGAGTGTCAAATATTAATGCTTGGCATTTTGCTACGTTCAATTTATAATAAGATATTTTTGCGAACCTTTCAATCTCATTCATTAGAGTTTCAACAGACAATTCTGGTTCTTCTAGTGTTAGTATTATGTAATCTGCGAAAAGTGATATTTTGTGTTCCGCTCCTTTGATATTGACCCCTTTAATATCTTTATTGTCCCTGATAGCTTGGGCCAATGGTTCCAGTGAGATAACATATAGTAAAGGTGCCAGTGGACATCCCTGACGCGTACCATTATGAATCTCGAACCAAGATGATAATATACCTGAGCCTGTAATTCTGGCACATGGTTTTTTATATAGGGCCCATATTGCGTCAAAAAACGGTCCCCCTATTCCAAATGTTCTGAGCGCGAGCCCGAGGTAGGTCCAGCTGACCCTGTCGAAGGCCTTTTCAGCGTCCAACGACAGGGCCAACATTCGCCCACCCCGAGCCCAGGCCGAGAACAATACATTAAGATTACGCCTGATGTTATTCGTAGCTGATCTTGTTGGTATGAATCCCGACTGATCCTCATCTATCAAACGATGGATTACTCTCTTAAGCCTGCCTGCCAGAACTGCGGAGTATATCTTTACGTCTGTATTGATTAGGGATATTGGTCTATAGTTTTTAATTTCCATTTTATCCTTCCCTTCTTTCAATATTGGACTGATATTTGCAACCAGCATTTCTTTCGGCATTTCTTTGTTGTTTTTAATCTCCTGAAACAGGGCTAGCAGGCAGGGTAGGATGTCATCCTCAAACATTTTATAGAATAGATTTGAGTATCCGTCGGGTCCAGGTGACTTGTTCCTTTTTACATTTTTTATTATATCGCTTATCTCTTTAATAGAGAATGGGGAATTCAGGAATTCTTGTTCCTCAGTAGTTAGTTTTGGGAGATTTAACTTATTTAAATAGTTAGATACCTCATCTCTTTCTTCTTCTTTTGAAATGTTTATTTTGTTTTTATTTAAATGGTATAATTCTTGGTAAAAGTCAATAAAGGCATTGCCTATCTTATCCGGATCCATTAATGTTTCTCCCTTATATTGAATTTTATTTATTGTGTTAATAACTCTCTGTTTTTTTTAATAAGTTTGATAGGAGTTTATCTGCCTTGTTTCCTCTTATATACCATTTTTGTTTTAGACAGAGTAGGTTTTTATTTGTTCTATCTATGACTTTTTGTTTAATTTTACTTTTGATCTCGTTTATCTTATCTATTATATCTTCCTGTAGGGTTTGTTTATGTATTTGTTCTAAAGTATATAGTTCGGCTTGGAGTTGTTGGTACGTCAGACCTTGTTTTCTTTTTTCTATAGAACCTATTTTAATTAGACTACCCCGGATTACCGCTTTTAGTGTACACCACATTGTAGATCTCGAGATTGAGTCATTTTCATTTTCCGTGAAGAAAATTTTTATGTCAGTTTGTATCTGTTTTTTAATTTTGTCCCTTACCAACAAAGACTCATTTAGCTTCCAGTAGGATTTTTTTTTCACAATTCCCTCTTCTATAGATATGGAGACAGGGGAATGATCTGACCATGTAGCTGCTCCAATATCACATTTCAGTTCTCCTCTAAATGTGTCTCTGTTAATAAGGAACATGTCTATACGGGAATAGGATCTATGAGGTATTGAGTAATGAGTATAGTCTTTGGATGTTGTGTTTAGTGCTCTCCAGACATCTATCAGGTTGTTTTTAATAATAAATTCCCCCAATTTTTTTGCTAAGTGTATTTGTTTGTGACTCATTATTTTACCCGACTGTAGTTTTTTATCCAGCTCGGTATCTACTACCAAGTTAAAATCACCCCCCATAATAAGTTGTCCTTGTATTACTTTTTCAACCTGTGCCCAGATTTTTTCTAAAAAATTTATAGTGTTTTCATTCGGTGCATATATGTTTACAAGAGTATATATAACATTATTAAGCTTACAAACTAATATAATATACCTGCCGTGTTTATCTATTACTTTGTGTATTATTTCTGGTGTCAATGAATCTTTTATTATTATCATCACTCCTCTACTTTTCTTTGTATTATGATAACTTGATGTGAATATATGTGAATATTTTCTATTATATATCATTTTTTTTGTGGATTTCACCCAATGTGTTTCTTGTGCAAACGCAATATCTATTCTCTCGTGATTAATCATTTCCATAAGCATCCTTCTTTTGTACGGGGAATTTAATCCTTGTGTATTTATTGTGCTAATCCTAATCGACATGTCTGAGACAGGCAGCAAACTCTCTCATCGGCTCGGGGGGTCCATTCATACATCACATTCATTCCAGATTGAGTAATCGGATCCAATCGGATCCGAACACCCTCTTGTCCCAATATTAGGGATCTCTCAATTTATTCTTTGCTCTAATTGAGCTTGTGCTCGGCTTAAGGAAGAGACGGGATCGGTTTTCCAGTAATTACTATAATAATACCTGTTTGTTCTATTATCCTAACTATTATTCAATGTCACCACCTTAAGATTTACTATGACAGGATGGACCTGACTGAAAAAATTTACTAAGAAAAATACCTCCGCATGAACTCCGCCCTCTTAGGTCTCCCGTATACCTGACCACCCCCCCCCGCCGCAACCCCGTCCACCACCCCAAACATAAGAGGGAGACAGGTGGCGGGTGGGCGGCGGGCTGTCGCCAGCCTGCACTGCACCATATTGTCCTCGCGGACCAAACAGGCTTATACAGAGACAGCACCCAAGCTCACAGAGCCTCCGGCCCCCTGCCCGGACCCAGCTAGCCCGCCCCCACCCTCGCCCCCGATAACAGGCGGACAAGGGGCGAGAAGGCAGGAGCGGGATCCTCTTTTAACCACTAATGCAGCTCCACCATCCCCACAGCCCAACCCCCCCACACGGGGGCGGGGCGAGGGGAGGGCAAGGAGCCCATTCCTCAGGGGGACGCACATACAGATAAAAACACATATAGAGAATTGTGAGGGCAAAAGGGTGTATAAATAGCATTCATCGGGTTCAGCAAGTAAGGCGACTTCGCCATCACCTCGGTCCGGCCCCCCTCACACATTACGCGGGGGATGCGGGTCGAGGGGAGGGCCATTAGCCATCACACCATGGAGACCAACATCCAAATAGAAAGACATGAGTCACATCGATGAACTCCCATCAAAGAAGGGAAAACACATATACATAACATAGATCAATTTCAACTGATGAGGAGACTCCACTATCGCCTCGGCCCGGCCCCCCCCACACGTGGCGCAGGGGACGGGGCGAGGGGAGGTCAGTCCACCATCATCCCAGGGAGCTCATCGTAGAGATAGGAGAACAACAACAACGCTGCCGGGCTTCCACCAAAGGAATGGTCTCCCCATGGAGACCAATATCTTAGTAGAGACACATGAACCACATTGATGGTCTCCCATCAAGGAAGGCACTACACAGATCATAGATCCATTTCAACCGATGAGGTGACTCCACTGTCTCCTCGGCCCGGTACCCCCCCCGCACGTGGCGCAGGGGGCGGGGCGAGGGGAGGTCAGTCCACCATCATCCCAGAATGCCCATCATACAGATAGGAGGACAATGACCACGTTGCCAATCTCCCACCAAGGAAAGGGCAGATTGTGGCTAGCATGTAAAATTATTCGCAGGCTCCCTGTCCCCAAACCTAAACAAGATCACCCCCATCCCTCTTTTTCCTTCCTCTTCTCCCCTCTCCTCCCTCCATCCCTCCCGTCTCCTTTAACCAGAGAAACTCCACCAATCATAAATACATGGTAAATAACCAGAAAAAAATCTAAAAATTTGTATGACATTGTCCATCATGAAACCTTATATTTTCCCTGTGTAATATGTCTGTGGCTCTTCTTAGTTTCAATCTTTGTTGCCTGGTATGTAGAGATATATCTTGCAAAATCCTTAAATCTTAAAATTTTTCCGTGAGAATCTCTTTATTGTTTTTTGCCCATATCGCTTCTTTATGTGTGTAATTATGGAGGCGGACTAATACGTCCCTTGGGGATTGATCCTCCTTACTTGGGCGATAGGCATATGTTCTGTGAATCCTTTCGATCATGATCTCTTTTGGGATTGTATCACCTGCCAACTCTTGAAAATATTCCTGAGCATAAACTTGAAGGTTTTCCCTGGTGATCTCTTCCTCGCACTCTTATGTTTTTTCTTCTTGATCTATTTTCAGCGTCTGCAATTTTATTTTGGAGATCCTCCATTTTGTTCTGTAATTCTTTGTTTATATCCTGCTGTCTTTCCATTTCGAATCTAAGGACTTCTACTTTCTCAATGTTTGCTTGCAGCTTGATATTTATGTTTCGCACCTCTGTCGTCAATTCATTTATGTTTTTTTTGTAGTTCTTCTCTGATCTTATCCCTGTGCTCTTCCAGCAGTTTCATCAACATTGTTTGCATGTCTGATATTACTGGTTGGGTTTCTGGGATTCCATCTGGGCTTGTATCACTGCAGCTTTCCATGGAGTGTTCCCCTCTTTCTATTTTATCTCCTTTTGCCTGTGGAGTCATGATCTTAGTTTTCCTTACTTCTCCTATTTCCGGTGTTACTGGAGGGAGAGAATCCCTCTTATTTCTTCCTCTTTGTTCCATTTCTAGTAGTGTTCTTTGGATTCTGTTGAGTGGGGATTTCTTTGGGCAGTCTTACAAACGTGTAATTTTGGCTTGACATTTATTGGGTGGATAAAACTTTTAAATAACTTTTTTACCTTGCTAATTGAAACATTGGCAAACTTAATAAGAGCATCAGGTACAATTAGGGGATTTAGAACTGGACACAGTGAGGAGAAGTTGGCATTAAATGCAGATGATTAACTGTTTTTTTTAGAGGACTCTTAATTTGTTGGACATGATGGAGAAATTTGGACATAGGTCTCAGAATTATTTGGTCAAAATCTAATCTTATGGAAACTGATTTGGGTGTAAAAGGCATTTGCACTATGGATTGGCCTTTTTTTTGGACAGAAACTTTTAAATATTTAGGGATAACTATTTCCGAGGATCCAGCTCAGTATTTTGGGTATAAAATTCTCCAGTGATTATAAGAATGGAACAAAGAGTGTCATTATTGAAACAGATCCTTATTGATGTATCAATTATTTTACCTAAGTTTGTTTATTTATTCTTAAATGCCTCTCTTTTTGTACCTCAATAATTGTTTAGGAAGAGAATAAAAACTGTTTCTTTATTTGGGGTGGAAACAAGAGAATAATTGGTAATTCAACATTGGTGTTATCTAAGGGGAAGGGGGGGTTGGGATTATTTAATTGCTTCACAAATGGTCCAAATTAGGGGTTTAACAATAGGAGTTTATCATCAGTCATGCTGGATAAGGCTATCATTTTGCCAGGAGCTGAACTTGAAACTGTAATACATACTTCAAAATACTCTTTTAGCATTTCTTCTATATTAAGTTAATCTTTTTGGCTCATAGGTGGAGGGGACACAGCTATACGCTGTACACAGCTTTACATTTGGTTTCAAACAAATGGACGTAAAAGCTAATTTTCGTCTGGAAACACATTAGTCCGAAAACAAATGCCCTATAACAAAAGTCTATTCTCATAGAGTCCGCCATGATGTTACTGACAAGAGAGATGCAGGCTTCTGGCAATCCCAGAATGACAGGTGTTTTTTCTCCATGTGCTGGTCTTCCAATTAGTGGGAAACAGAAAGTGGATTATTCATAGTTTGAATCAAGTTCACGTTTTATGCTGGGGCACACATTTCACATTCTAGTTCACATGACATATTTGTAACTGTATTCGTATCTTACTAACACATGATGTAAAACACGGTGCATGAGTAGCAATAGTATTGTCCGTGCATCACACATATTTTCCGGTACTGAGAATTGTTATGATGCTGCGGAAAACAAGAAATTGCCTTGCTTGTGTTTTCTCCACTGCTTCTGAGTATTGATGGAACAATCACTTCATTAAAGCATTAATGTGTAACTCTAAGGTTAACTATAATTTGCTTTGACTAAAACTAATGTTCATTTGGTTTCTAGTGCAGCTGTAACTATTAATTTTACTGAAACATAAAGCAACATGGGAGACAGCATTAAGCCTTTACTAGCTGCAAAGCAATACATCATTTACTTTAACGGTTTAAAGGTGTTTCAAAGGGAATTCCTTTGTTGCTTTAGATGATGACACAGGCGGAATTGCAGTTTAAGAACGTGTAACAGAATCATATCCTTATTATATGTTGACAGCTCATGCCAGTGGGAATTCCACTGACTTCTTTTCCCTTAAGCCCAAATCTATTTCTAAAAAGACATAAATAAAGCATTTAAGCTGAGCACTGAATTGCAAATGGCACTAACTTAAAGGAAATATTTATCTATGTATGCCCATCTGCAACTGATACAGTGTGGACTGTACACAAAAATAGTGAATTAATTGCACAATGTATAGGCTGTCTTTATGTGTTTGTAATTAAACGGAATGGAATAAATGTTTTTTATACTTCACATTGAAGAAACTGCAAGTAATAAGGGCAACAAGTAATAATCTAATGGCAGCCTCTATCTCCAAGGAGAATAAGATATCCTACAATATTAAAGATAAAATTAAACAAACACACTACTAGCGAGAAATTAACTGCAATTTATGATTAGATACCCATCACACCCATTATAAAAATGGTGATTCATTGATAGCTGGTAAAAATGAACAGACAAGAAATAATTCACGTTTGCCTGTTAATTAGAGTTGAGCGGAAACCTGGATGTTCGGGTTCGGCAGGTTCGACCGAACATCGAAAAAATGTCCGGGTCCGTGCTGGAACTTGACCTCGAATTTGACCCCAAACCCCATTGATGTCAATGGGGACACAAACTTTTGGCCACTAAAATGCCTCTAAAAAAGTCATGGATAGGGCTAGAGGGCTGCAAAAGGAAGTAAAATGTGGGTAAAAGTAGGACAAGTGCCCTGCAAGCAAATGTGGATAGGGAAATAACTTAAAATAACATAAAATACATACAAATTACAAATACAGCTGAGCCATAAAATAGCACTAGATGGAATCTTTGATTTTAGCTTTGGAAGAACATAAATCTAAAGCATGGCTGCCAGGAGGATCAACAGAATTATCCATTTGAGAGAGGGTTGGAGTGCAGGGTATTCTCTTTCAGTTTAGACTAAGTGACCCATAGGTTGAGGAGGTGGTGACCGTGGCGGTGTAGGTGGAAGTGGCGCTGGAGGAGGAGGAGGAGGAGGTAGCCAACACTGTTTTTTATTTGTATTTTTTTTGTTTATTGGACTGCAAAAAATGCACCACAAGATGTAAATGTACTATTTAGCACAACAATTATAATTTTTCAAAGTGCGCTGTAAGCACAGTATTGGACTGTTCTATTTGACTCTCAGATATGAAGTGCACCGCAAGACGCAAATGTACTATTTAGCACCCAAAACAATTCGAATTTTTCAAAGTGCGCGGTTAGCACAGTATTTGACGGTTCTATTTGACTCTCAGATATGAAGTGCACCGCAAGACGCAAATGTACTATTTACCACCCGAAACTATTAGAATTTTTCAAAGTGCGCTGTAAGCACAGTATTGGACTGTTCTATTTGACTCTCAGATATGAAGTGCACCGCAAGACGCAAATGTACTATTTACCACCCAAAACTATCAGAATTTTTCAAAGTGCGCTGTAAGCACAGTATTGGACGGTTCTATTTGACTCTCAGATATGAAGTGCAGGACGCAAATGTAATATTTAACACCAACAAATTGCAGTATTTAAAAATGCCTAGATGTTGCCCACCGAGCTAACAGAACAGGATTAAAGTCATGTGCCTGGCACACATGCAGTTGCAAGTGCACTGCACTCTCTGTGGCACTGGGCTCAGGGCAGGGTACAAATATGTAGAATAGCACCCACTAAAATAATCACTGTAATTTGAATAATTGCTGTAGGATTATGCCCTTCAATATGCCAGGATTATGCCCCTCAATATGCCAGTATTATGCCTCTCAATGTGCCAGGACTTAGCCACCTAATATGCCAGGATTATTATGCCACTCAATATGCCAGGATTTTCCCTCACAAAATGCCAGGATTATGCCCCTCAATATGCCAGGATTATGCCCCTCAATATGCCAGGATTATGCCTCTCAATATGCCAGGACTTAACCACCCAATATGCCAGGATTATTATGCCACTCAATATGCCAGGATTATGTCCCTCAATATCCCAGGATTTTTCCCCTCAGTATGCCAGGATTATGCCCCTCAATATGCCAGGATTTAGCCACCCAATATGCCAGGAGTATGCCCCTCAATATGCCAGGATTATGCCCCTCAATATGCCAGGATTATGCCTCTCAATATGCCAGGACTTAGCCACCCAATATGCCAGGATTATTATGCCACTCAATATGCCAGGATTATGCCCCTCAATATCCCAGGATTTTGCCCCTCAATATGCCAGGATTATGCCCCTCAATATGTCACGATTTAGCCACCCAATATGCCAGGATTATTATGCCACTCAATATGCCAGGATTATTTTGCCACTCAATATGTCAGGATTTTCCCACCCAATATGCCAGGATTATTATGCCACTCAATATGCCAGGATTTTTTCATACAATGTGCCAGGATTATACCCCTCAATATGCCAGGATTATGCCACTCAATATGCCAGGATTATGCCCCTCAATATGCCAGGATTATGCCTCTCAATATGCCAGGACTTAGCCACCCAATATGCCAGGATAATTATGCCTCTCAATGTGCCAGGATTTAGCCACCCTCTTCCTCCCCCCTTCCCCCTTACTTACTTACTCACTGCTGCTCTGTCTCCCGGTGCTGCAGGTCCGTGGCTGTGAGGAAAGCATTGTGCTTTCCCGTCCAGCCAATGCGCATTCAATAAAGTTTGTTTAAAAAAAGTTTAAACAAACTTTATTGAATCCGCATCGGCTGGAGGGGAGCACACAACGCTTCCCTCACAGCCACAGACCTGCACTGGGAGACAGAGCAGCAGCGAGGAGATAAGTAAGGGGAAGGGGGAGGAATTTTTTTTTCATGGTTCCGGCGCCCCCTGCTAAGTTGCGCCCTGCCGAACCCCGAACTCCAACACGAACATACAGTGGAATGTCCGTGTTCGGGTCCGGGGTCCAAAAACCGTAATGTTCGGTACGAACCTGAACAGTGTGGTTCGGGTTTGCTCAACACTATCCTCTACCTCAACTCATTGTACATCTCTTTTAATGAATAGTTCCTGTTAACATATCTTACATTTCTTGAAGGATTAAGTTAATAAGCTAATTTCTTGTTCTTGGTTTTTTTTTAGCATGAGTGAATGTATAATTTTTTTTTAGCAAAGAGATCTATACTCGACCAAATTGTAAGTCAATTCATGAATTTTTTTTATAATTTTATGAAATGGAACTTCTATGTTGTAAAAGAAAACAAGTTTTACAATATTTTAGACGGTACTTAAGATGTATTCGATTTTGTATTATCTTTTATAGCAGTGTAGCTTTAAAGACAAGTCTTGGACATGGACTGGTGTAGAGTAAGCTGTTTTGTGAAAAATACCTTCAATAATTTTCTACATTTTGTTCAAGCAGAAAAGGCTGACTACTAACTACATACAAGGTATACACAAGGTATTTAAAGATCACATGTAAATGGGCTGTTACTGAGATTGAATTACAATTATAAACGTAGCTGTAAAAGTGAGTCATCTTACATTGTTAAATGTGTGTCAGCTATAAAATAAACACTTCAATATGTGAGTATTCAAACTGATACGATTATAATGGAATAAGATCTGCACCACCCTCTTTGTCAGTGCACAACACTGGAGGATGTTCTAAACACCAAGGATGGGACCCCTCCTCACCGACTAGCAAGATTTGGATTGAGGGAATGGTGCAATCACCTCAATAAATCATAAAAAATATTAGAAATAGTATTCTCTTCAAAGCATAGTAATTTAATACAATACAATTAAAACCATAAAATACATTTACAATTAGCACACCATAGGATAAAAGACTATTCATTTGGTGTTCAAAACATTTTGAGCTATGTTAATGATGAGATGCTGATTAAAACGTTTTTAATACAGCATCTACAAGTTGTTGATGAAAAGACAGTTGTAGATGAAAAATAGCCACAGCAACAAAACAACTGACAGAAGCAGCTCAACTGCACCACTAAAGTGATTCTTCACCACTCAGGGATTGGCTAACTGATTTGAAGCACACAAAAAGTAATCTGTTAATTTAATTCACAATACCGCTGAGGAAGCCCCACATTCGGGGTGAAACACGTCAGGCTTCATTGTCATCCATATCATTCCACAAATAAAGTTGAACACTCAGCGAGCAAACTTCTATTCTATGCTGTGCTAATTGTGAAATGTATTTAATTTTTTTAAATTATATTGTATTAACTTACTATGTTTTTTTTGAGAACATTATTTCTTATAATTTTTATGATTTATTGACGCTTGCACCATTCCCCCAGTCCAGTTCGCAATACAATTTAACAGAAGCCTACATAAATAGTCAAGTTGTAGGTGCATTGATATTGTAAAGCACAAAATCATTAAATGTGTTAAATAGGGACTAAAACCTAAAATTTGTTTTAACCAAGCATCTTTAGAAAGACTTGGGCTTCCATTAGACAGAGCAGTGCTCTGTAGCAGCAGAGAGAACTGGTTGAGAGACCAGATCTCTCCAACACTAGTGTGAGGGATTGTCAGTCCTGCAATTCACAACCAGTAGCTGTGAAGGAGATGAGTATCTGCTCCACAGCTGGACGGGTGTTTGGAATCTCAAGACTCCCACACCACTGAATGTCATACAGCTGCAGTCTCAAAAATCTTGGCAGCATATGCCAATATGGACAAAACTGCATCAGCAATGATGCAATTTTGTTATTTATTAAAACTGCATAATCAATCAATAATTGACAATAGGCATGCATTTTATTAGTGACAAATATAGTTTTGTTTTCCTCTGGTACAAATTTTCCAAATATGTAAATTTTTCCTCATTTTGAAAAATTGTCCTTGATGATTAGAGTACTAATTAACAAATCATAGCAATTTGTGAAATATGACTCAGTAGACTAAATATACAACACTTAAATTCAAAAATAGAAAATAATTACAGAGAACAATTTAATAGTCAATAATGTTTTTTAATATAAAGTTACGCAAGTACATTATTTTCATTCATCCTTTAAATGACGCAGGTATTAAGTAATCTATTCTTTGAAAATCACGTGTTCGATTTTTTATTATGCTATGCTTTACTTGACATTTCTAATTGAAATAATTGAAGTAAGTTTACTGTATAACATATCTGGATTTTATTGGACTAATTTGTCTTATCATCTTATAAAAGTCTAAATATATTATAAAGTTGAGGTGATAGTTTTAATAAAGTGAACTACGGATTTGCCGCACTGACACACAATGAGTTAATGTTGAAATAGAATTCTAGTTTAAAGAACTGTGTGTTTAATGAGTCATTTTGTTGTACATCCTTTAATTCTGTAACCTTGTAACCTTTATTCAGAACACAAATATAGATTATGATGCTGAATAGCTCTGTTCTATCTTTCTTCTTTTTCATTTGTCAGCTACATGATGAGCTTTAGGCTGCATTGTAAATAACAAAAAAATAATTGGAACTCTACAATGCCTAAAATGTATATTGGCATTTTACGCTAACAGATTGAACTGCTAAGATCAGGAATGTACAATTTTGAATGTAGGTCTCCATTTCTCAACAAGCGGTATGGAAAGGAGATGAGTAATTACCTAAGCAGCTCATTTGTCACAGATTCCACAATTCTTTAAGCAAGATTATACAGGAAAGAATAATTGCAATTCAAGGAAGCAAACCTGATTTGCCTACGCTTATAAAGATTTCACTTATTCAATTTAGTGCTGCA
Organism: Pelodytes ibericus; assembly: GCA_036172795.1. Lineage (NCBI taxonomy): Eukaryota > Metazoa > Chordata > Amphibia > Anura > Pelodytidae > Pelodytes > Pelodytes ibericus. Next base: position 103,592,099 of record CM069858.1, on the reverse strand, counting down.
TCATGTACAAGCCAAAGACATCTAATCAGAAGAGACATAGCTACTGGATTGGATTAATTACAGGTCACTATACACCAGTCACATTATCAACTGTAATCTTTGTTTCCAAGTAAGAACAATTCAACGCAATTATTTTTTGATGTTTCATGATCTCAATTATCACAAACAATACAAATTCAGATTGACTAGAAACAAAACTAACTTCTTCAACAATATTAGCATTGAATTGTATAGTACTTTCCAATAGCTATTAAGGTTATTAATGTGTTTGTGTCGTACCGAACATTAGGATTTTAGGACCCCAGACCGGAACATGGACATTCCACTGTATGTTCGGGGTACTGAGTTCGGGGTTCGGCGATTCATCTCGCCTTAACAAATTTAAAATTACTAGTGACTGGACAGCTATCTCTTGCCCCCCCCCCCCTGGTCCCCACCCATGAGCGGCGGGTGGGGACCCTATAACAATAATGAGGGGGGGACCTAGTGTCCCCCTGGTCCCCACCCACGAGCGGCGGGTGGGGACCACAAATAAAGTGACTGATACAAATGTTGTGTAACAATTGGGTTATGAGTTGTTGTATATATGTGTTGATGTATGTTGTGTTCTCTCCTTTAGGTTCTCCGGCCTCTGAGTGGCTCGTGGGGTTGATTTAATGTTGTGAATCTCTATGTCACTTAGATATCTTTCCCTGAATGTCCACAAAAAAGTGGTACTCTTTATGATCTGCTATTACGCTACAATATTAATTTAGCCTATATGCAAGAAACCCATTGGTCTATTTTCACCAAATTACTCTGGAATTATTCAAAATACCAGATTATATCGCAAGCACACATTCAAGGAGGGGGGGCATGAGTTGTTGCTATAGTTGTTTCCAACAAATTGAAATATGAGTCTGTCTATGAAGAATGCGACATTAATGGTAGATAAGGAATACTAATTTGTAAAATAAACAATATCTTTTATACTTTAACTAATCTATAAAGTTCGAATCAGTCCCCAACACGTTTTTTCTGTAAATTATACTGTAAGGTGGAATAGGTTGTTAAAGGTATTGTAATATTTGGAGGTGACATGAATTGTGTTTGAAATATTAAGATGGACAAAAGTATGCCTCTGGGCACATCTGTAAGCCCTTCAATAAAATCTACAGCATTAGCCTTCAATAACTTTGTAAATAATAATTCCCTCTTTGATGTCTGGAGAACGCAACAACCTGGGGAAAGAGACTTTTCCTTTTTCTCCAAGGTTCACGGCTCATACTCTAGGATCAATATGATTCTGCTAGGAGCCAGGATTTGGAACAATTTCTTTCTTCTTCTATAAGGCCAATATGTTGGTCGGATCTTGCGCCAATTTTCTTTTCACTCAAATTCACACAAATAATCCTGAATATCAACAAAGAAATTGATGGAGATTAAATGAGTCCCTATTAAGAGAATCATATTTGATTGCTCAGATTGCTCAGATTAGTTCTTTCCCAAAAAGCAATGACAATGGGGAGGTCTCTGACCAGTGAAATGTTATTTAAGAGGTCTACTTATTAAATTGGGAAGTGAAAGAAAGATTAAGAATGACAAACCTTTTCGGACCTCTATAGTGAATTGGCGAAATTGGAAAGAATTGATAAAATAACCCCAACTTTAAAACTCTCCAAAACTATATCGGACATACAAATAAAGTTAGAAGAACAAACAAAACATACTTTATACCTGCTAAAACCAAAATTATATTCTGGTGCAAACCAAGTAAATAAATTTTTAACCAAAAAAACTAAAAGATGAACACATGACCGGATAAAAAAGATTGGGCCCCAGGTTATGTTGACACCCAAAGGTATTTCAAATGCTTTTAAAAACTATTATAGCTCTCTATATAATTTATCTAAGGGTGGTAAGACTAGGGAGGATATTGATTCCTTTCTGCAGCAACTAAAGTTTCCTATAAATAAAGCAGAAAGCCTGGACAAACTAAATGAACCTTTTAAGAAATCCAACATGTTTTAAATAATCTTAAACAAGGTAAGGCCCCAGGGCCAGATGGATATACTTCCAGGTTTTACAAGGCTTTCTCTTCCATAGTATCCCCCCTCATATTAAGATCTTTTGGGGAGATATCCATTGGTAAGCCAATCCCTTCCAAAATGCTTCAATCCACCATCTCCTCCATATTAAAATCGGGAAAGAATCTAGCCAACCTCTCAATCTACCATTCGAAATCTTTATAAAATTTAGACATGAAGATCTTCGCAAAAATTTGGGCTGGTTGTTTGAAATTGATTACCTCAAATGTTATACATATCGATCAAACAGGTTTTATACAAGATAGAGAGTCTTAGAGACTCTGCCTGGTTTGATATAAGGAAAGGCACCAGGCAGGGTTGTCCTCTGGCCCCAGTCTTTTACCCTCTATCCATAGAACCATTGGCAACGTTAATTAGATAAACTCCAGATATCCAAAGGATAACTATGGCAAATCAAAACATGAAGATTACCCTTTTTGCCGATGATATTTTACTTAACTTTGAAGATCAACTGATATCGTTGGCAACAGCAATGGAGGCAATACACAAATATAGTGAATTCTCTAATTACAAATTAAATCTGAATAAAACCCAAATATTAGTAGTCAATCTTGATATTAGAACAAAAGGTGTAATCCAATCCAATCCATCAACAATATGGTGGTAAATTATCGGGGGACGAGATTGACTATTTGGGGATTAAGTTAAAAATAAATCCAGATCTTTTAATACAGGCAAATTTTCTACCTATGCTAGCATACTTTAAAGAAAAACTTGGTAAATGGAAATGGCTTGAAATCTCATGGTTGGGACGACTAAACATGGTTAATGCTTACTTGATTCCTAAATTATTATAGTTGTTTAGAATACATTACATTACCATATATTTATATAGCATCAACAATTTACGTAACGCTAGGTACTGAGCGTAGAAGGGAACTACATAATAAGTTAAACAAACTAGAAACAGACTGGTACATGAGGTAGAGAACCCTGCTCGCAAGCTTCCCACTCGGGGTTACCCAAACAATTCTGACTTCCTTTAACCCCTTAGTGACATGAAATATGGCAAAAAATAAAATTTTCTGACTTTTATTTGAAAAATTGTATACTCATCTACAGAAGACAACAAAAAAACACTGCTAAATAGTTTCTAATATTTGTGCTGAGTTCAGAAATATTTCAAAATCCTTTTTTAAAAAAATATGCTATAGTGACATTGTAACACGGATATCAGTACTAAATCCATGAATGACCCCCCACATGTACATATTTTTAAAAACTAGATAAATCAGTGCATTTAACTTGTGGTATTTTGACACTTTTCATGTAGCCATTTTACCACCAACCTTTTCCAAAATTTGCAGCAAAAAAAATAAAATATGGTGATTTTTCACACAGATTGCAATTCAGGTAAACATTTCCTGAAAATGTGAAGGGGTACTGTGAATATGTGTTCAGAAACATCTCCTGAGTACAGCTTGTTTGGGGGTTAAAAAGCCACATTTGAGAAGTGCACTTTTTGGTGTTCCAATTTGGAATTATGAGATGCTGAAAACCTGCCCCCATCGTCCATCAGGCACATTTTTGAAGCCAGACAGTGTATTTTACCCCACAAAACCATATATTTTTTTGAAACTAGATACCCCAGGGTATTTTAAATACAGGCATGAATTTACAGATCCTGTTATGTGTCACTGCCAAACAACACCTCAATATGTGTTCAGCAACATCTCCTGAGTACAGGGATATCACCCATGCATAGGTTTGCTAGGTTGTTTGGGGGCTAAAAGGCCACATTTGGGAGGTGCGCATTTCCAACTTGGAATTTTGACATGTAGTCAGCCTGTGAAAGATATACAAAAACCTGGAACACTAGAAGTGTGTATTAAATTGATTAGTAAATATGGAAAAAGGTAATAATGATAGAAAATATAAATGACACAACATCTTCCCTTTTGGTCGGTCTCAGGCAGAGATAAATATATAGGGAAAGAGGAAACAAAATATGCACATAGTGTTATCTGTATCAATTAACAGGTCATAATGTAACAACTACCTTACAAAATAAAGGCAGAAAATGTAGCAAACTAGTAATCCAAATATATGAAAAAATGGCTGGGAAAATTTGCATATAACAATATACAAAACTTTAATCTTTTAGTCAAAAATATTTAAAAATGTAGTATAAATATACAGCTGTATTGATGAAGACAAAGAACATACATAAAACTGAACACAGATAAATAAAAATATATATTAATAAAAGCAAAAAAATACAGTAATAAAATAATAGCCATGTCGGAAGGCTTAAGGAAATGATGGTGGGTCCCATTTCAGTGCTTTGGGCGTCTGGTGCCCAATATGAAATGATCCTGCAGTAATCACCCAGCTATAAAAGCAGTCCCTCCAGAGTGTCAAGGCTTTTGATGCAGTCACTCTGGGATTACATTTTCTTTCACCGATGGCTTGCAGATAGTCTGGTTCCTTTCCTGTATCTCTTCAGAGTTCCTTATATTTGGTGAGGTTTTATTGATTCTCTTCTGATTTACCCATTTAATATATATATATATATATGCCAGAGGTTGTATATTTATTTTCCTATGTTGGCTGTCCAATTATATAATTAATCCCCTGATGAAGCACTTCAACGTGCACCACAGTGTAAGATCAGAAATATCCCATTTATCTCCAAAAATGATGCAATCTGGCCTCTCAGGGATTCAGTGTCTGAGTCTCTAGACAAGAGGTATTCGTTGAGTCTCCAATCTTTTGCATGGGCATAGTCCAGATTCCCTCTTAGAGTAAAAATTACAGGGGTCATGGTCTGACCAGGATATTGGATCGACTGTTGATGATAAAAAGAAATCTAAATTTCTTGCTTGTGTCAAAAACATGTCAATACTGGAGTATGAACTGTGCACTTTTGAGAAGTGTGTATAATATCTTTCCATTGGGTGTTGCACCCTCCAGATGTCATACAACAAATTCTTGGACATAAATCCCTGAAATGCCAGAGCAGACGGCCTACTCTTGTCTGGCTTTACATCTCCCACACAATTCACGTCTCCACTAAAAAGCGCTATACGTTTGGAAAATTGTTCAACTCTAGTGTACAACCATTGGAAAAAACGGACTGGAGACTGGTTAGGGCTGTAAACATCAAAAAGTGTGTAGGTGATATCGTTCAACTTACACACCAGTATAATATAGTAACCATTTTTATCCGTCTCCTGAAAAACCAACTGGGATTTTGCACTCTCAGAGAAGATTATCGCCACCCCGCATTTTTTGCTTTTCCCTTCTAAATTGGCTTGAAAGATATTTTGGTATCTGGAATATTGCCACAGATTTTTAGCTGGAACAATCCAGTAGATCGCCTGAATATAGACTATATCTGTCTTTTTCTGGGTCAGAGTGTGATATAAATGGCCCTGCTTTTGTGGGGAGTTTGACCCTGTTTATTAATGTGTAATAATTTAAGTGACATCTTAACTTTTTTCCACAGTGCTCTCCTCACTTCCAAACCCAACAAGTCTTGGGAGTAAAACAACAGCTCACAGGTGGTGGTTAAGCTACTCACAAACATAGACCATAAAACAATACATAATAAACAATTTTTACAACATTCATTCAACTTGAAGATCTTGTCTTCAACCATCCTGCAGCCGCAGCAGGATACTTTTAATACAAAACGAGACTGAAGAGACTGCGACCAAGGAACTATGCAATCTTGTCTGTGAGTTCTCTAAGGGAGGGTGGGCCTCACCCACCTACTTCCCTTCTGACCTCCAACCCATGAGAAAAACCCACAACAGAAATTATCTGATACATAACTATTATAGGTTTTATATACCAATTGTTTTTTTTCCCCCTCTCATATCTGGGAGGAAGCCTCTCAACCTCTAGAGCACCAAAATTGTATTAATAGTTATTTGTCTTTAACCCTTTTACTCCCTTCCCTCTTTCTTTCAGTCCCTTTCCTCCTATCTCCTTCCTTCCCTCTTGACCCTTACTTTCCCCTTCTTTTTGCTAGTTCTCCAGCTCATTTAAACCTTCATTCCACTTCATGAGCTGGGTAGTTCCTAAGTTTTGCCAGTAATATGCGTCTTTCTTTTCCCTATTGTTGATATTTCCCCACCACTCCTATTTATTTACTAATTGAAATTACATAAAAATATATCCTTGTATATTAATTAATACTATTAATACTTTGTTAAGTTTAGTGAAGAAAATATTTGGTTTCAATTCCCTAAGGTTTGCACTAAACTGTGTAGTGAATCTTTTTCTCTCTGAGGATTAACGTTTGTTGGATGAACGCGCTCCCTTGCCATCCAAGTTGCTTTAGAGATGTCCAAAACACAAAGTGAGGTAGGACAGCTGGAAATATAGAAAAATAGCAATATATGTAAATAGAGCAATGTATAAACCTGTGGGTGCAAGCAGAAAGGAAGTCCCAAACTACCCAGAACAATTCAATATTTACAGAAAAGCTGCACACCAAATAGAGCAAATGTAAAAAATAACTTTTAATCAGTCAATTAAAATACACAATACATAGACAAATAATGGATAAAACACCATCAATAATATGGCATATTCCAAGCCATAATAAAATGTGTACAAAAAAACATACAGCATGAAATAAAAGAAACACAAATAACGGAAGCAGGAAGACAAATAGCTGCAAAGACATACAAAATAGCTGAGACCAGGTAGGTATATATACCTAAAATAAATAGCCCCCCAACATTTTGGCGAAATGCCTTCTACAGGAGAAGCTAGATCTCTGTACAAGGGTCCTTAACCCCTTAAGGACAGAGCCTTTGAAACATTTTTGTCCTTTCTGGACAATGGCTATTTTAACATTTCTGTGCTGTTTGTGTTTAGCAGTAATTTTCTTCTTCGTCATTTGCTGTTCCCACACATATTATATATTGTTTTTATCGGGACAAAAAGGGCTTTCTATGGATGCCATATTTTTGATCATATCTTATCATATTATTAAAAAAAAATACACAAATTTCCTTAATTTTATTTGAAACAACTTCTCCTCATCGACAATAGCGAACGAAAAAACATGCTAAATAGATTCTACTATTTCTCCTGAGTACAGGGATACCACCCATGCATAGGTTTGTTGGGTTATTTGGGGGCTAAAATGCCAAATTTGTGAGGTGCAGTTTTTTGTTTTCCAACTTGAAATTTTTACATGCAGACAGCCTGCACCCATGTCCCATTTGGGACATATTTGAAACCAGCCAGTGTATTTTACCCCATCAACCCATATATTTTTTAAAAGTAGACACCCTAGGCTATCTCAAATGGTGGAATTTTAACACTTTCCATGCACTAATTCTACCACCAGCCTTTGTCAAAGTTTGTGGTAGTAATGTTTTTGTGTTTTTTTTTCACAAACCTTGTACTTCAGACATGAATTCACAGATTTTGGTATGTGTCACTGCCAAATAACACCCCAATAAGTGTTCAGCAACATCTCTTGAGTACAGGGATACCACCCATGCATAGGTTTGTTGGGTTGTTTGGGGGGTAAAAGGCCAAATTTGATAGGTGCAGTTTTTGGTTTTCCAAATTGAAATTTTGACATGCAGACCGTCTGCACCCATGTCCCATTTGGGACATATTTGAAACCAGCCAGTGTATTTTATCCCATCAATCCATATATTTTTTTAAAGTAGACACCCTACGCTATTTCAAATGGTGGTATTTTAACACTTTCCATGCACTAATTCTACCACCAGCCTTTGTCAAAGTTTGTGGTAGTAATTTTTTTGTGTTTTTTTTCACAAATATTGTATTTTAGACATAAATTCACAGATTTTGGTATGTGTCACTGCCAAACAATAACCCAATATGTGTTCAACAACATCTCCTGAGTACAGGGATACCACCCATGCATAGGTTTGTTGGGTTGTTTGGGGGCTAAAAGGGCCACATTGTGAAGGTGCGCATTTTCAACTTGGAATATTGACGTGTAGCCAGCCTGAGCCCATCTTTCATTTGGGACTTTTTTTTAAAGTAGGACAGTGTGTTTTACCCCAGTAAAAAAAAGTATATATTTTGTAAAAGAAGACACCCTAGGCTATTTTAAATGGTGTTATTTTAACACTTTCCATGCACCAATTCTACCACCAGCCTTTGTCAAAGTTTGTGGTAGTCATTTTATTGTGTATTTTTTCCCACATACATTGTACTTTAGACACAAATTCACATATTTCGGTATGTGTCACTGACAAACAATACCACAATATATGTTCAGCAACATCTCCCGAGCACAGGGATACCACCCATGCATAGCTTTGTCAGCTTTGTTGGGTGTTGAAAGGCTACATTTGAGAGGTGCGCTTTTTGATTTTCAAACTTGGAATTTGAACATGTAGAGCAAGGAAGGGGTTAATAGCTCTTATAAGAGCCTTTGTAGTACTGTACAAAAAAATGAACCCCTAAAAATGCACAGACAAGAAAAAATGTTCTGCTGTGCCGTGATCAGTGGCAGGGAAGGGGTTAATACACTACACTATACAAAGGGTATGGCTTTTATAAAAGCCCTTGGGACTCACAATTTTTTAACATTTTATTTAATTTATTACAATTAAAAAATGATGTTATACAGATCTGTTTCTTTCCCTCACTAAAACTCAAGTGAGGAGAGGGAGGCAGATCCATATGGGTCAGAACAATATTTACGAACCAGACGAATGGTGATGCTCATCTGAGAAATCACCAAACCACCTTTGCCACTGATCGGCTGTTACTGATCGCTATACACGCGTTCAGACAGCTTCAAAAGGAATACACTTAATCCCCTAGTGTGTATAACTAACCCCTAGCGAGTCTGACAAAAAAAATGCTGATAGCAAAAAAAAATCCTTCTGCGACTAAATTGCTCCATATGCGCTGCTTAGGCAGTGACCATATGCACTGCTTAGGCAGTGACCATATGTGCTGCTTAGGAAGTGATATACGGCAAGGAAGGGGTTAATAGCTCTTAAAAGAGCCTTTGATATACTGTAATAAATCAAAGTAAAAAAAAATAACCCCTAAAAAAATGCACAGACAGCAAAAAATGTGCTGCTGTGTAAGATCACTGCGTACACAGCGATCAATTGCAGGGAAGGGGTTAAATACTGGAAACGGCTTTTATAAAAGCCTTTGGGTCTCAATTCTATTAAATATATTATAATTAAAAACTTACATTATACAGCTCTGTCTCCCTACCTCACTAAAACTCAAGTGAGAGGGAGGCAGATCTACACTGGTCAGATCAAATATTTACAAATATTGATCTAACCAGACGAATGGTGATGCTCATCTAAGCAAACGCCAACCCGCCTTTGTCACTTATCAGCTGTTACTGATCGCTATACATGCGGTCAGACAGCTAAAAAAAAATTTTTTTACGTTAAACGTAGTCCCCTAGCGGGTATAATTAACACGTGATGGGTGTAATAAAAACTTTTTTTAAAAATGCTTCTGCAGCAAGATTGCTGCATTTGCGTCAGATCGCTGCTTAGGCAGTGATCTACAGCAAGAAAGGGGTTAATCTCTCTTAAAAGAGCTTTTTTTTATACTGTAATGAATTACAGTAACAAAAATGAACCCCTAAAAAATGCACAGACAGCAAAAAATGTGCTGCTGTGTATGATCACTGCGTACACAGCGATCAATGGCAGGGAAGGGGTTAAATGGCTTTTATAAAAGCCCTTGGTGTTTAAAATTTTATTAAATATTTTTTTTTTTTTTTTTTTATTTTTTTTTACTTTATCTGATCTGTCTCTCTCTCTTACTATAACTAGTAAGGTGAGGGAGGCAGATCAATACTTGTCAAAGGCAATATTTGCTAATATTGCCTTTGACTGTATGGTAAGTGCTCATCAGAGCACTTACCATACATGCCTGCACACAGATCACATAGAGCTGTTGTGCCGGCATCGATTGGCTCCCCCTAGAGCATCGGAAGTGAAATACTTTCACTTCCGATGCTCTTGCCATTAGAAGGAAAGCGCTGCCTGTAGAGGCAGCGTTCCCTTCTACTGAGCCGATGGGGTCGCTCAGGAGAGCGACCACCATCGGCTCTGGGCAGCCTGAAGGTGTTGTTAAGTGCCTCGCTGGCGAGGCACTTTAACAACACCGGAGATGCTTAGAAAGCGAACGATCATTCGCTTTCTAAGCACATGTGTGCAGTGGGCGCAGCCATTTTTTGTGCGCCCCTGCACATTTGGGGGGTGTTGCACAATGCCTCTACCTAGAGGCATTGTAGCAACACCGTTAGAGTAAAGAAAGCGAACGCTGGTCGCTTTCTTTACTCAGTTTAGTGCATGACGTGCCAGGCACGTCACCTGTCGGCAAGTCCACGATTTGCCGTGACGTGCCTGGCACGTCATCTGTCGTTAAGGGGTTAAATAGTAAAACTGCTGATGAAAAAAAATGGAAAAAAATAAAAATATGGCAGCCTTTTCTATATATATTGACTTCTGGGTAGTTTGGGATTACCTTTCTGCATGTATTGCTATATTTCTATATTTCCAGCTGTCCTACCACACTTTGTATTTTGGATTATTGTTCCCTAGGTATGGACCAAGATCATGTCATTTCAGGACATTGGCTCTTTGAGTGTTAATACGGCTGAGACCAGGGTGTATACCCAGGCTGAAGTAGACTTTATTATTGCAAGGTGTGAAACTAGTTCCCAGGCTTTTGAATCAGATTTTGTCTTATTATTTAAACGTATTGAATATCTCCAAAGGAAGGAGATTAACTACCAACTACATGTAGATATTTTATTTGAATATCTTAAATCTAAACGTATCCCACGTGGACTACGTTGTAACATTAGACCCACTTTCTGTCAGACTAAAGAAGGATAGAGATAAAGAGGATTTTGAATAATTTCAGCTTGGACTTAATTGCACTAACTATTGAAGGTGTATAAGAGGATTTGGCTGAATTAAGGGGTGATATTAATTCTATTAACCTAAAAATGCAAGCATTACCAGCTGTTCAGGATTCATCCAATAAGCTTATAGAAATTAAGAATAAATTAGAGAAACATTGTGTAACGGTATACCGGTGACACCCAGGAGGAGGTACCCTTGTTGCAAGATCACCTCTTGCGTAGTACTTTGTGGTGTTCACCCTGACAAATATGTACCCGAAGGTTGAGCCCAGGTTAATGTTTTGCCAGGGGCTTGTGCAGCATAAGTACAACCTAGAGGTAACCAGGAAGGGGTTGCTGGAGTACACTGAGCAGCACAGGAGACAAGATGGACTGGAACAGGTTGACGATATAAATTGGCAGAAATCAAGCGGAGTCGAGGAACAAGCCAGGGGGTCGAGGCAGGCGGAAAACAAGCAAAGTCAAAACAAGCCGGGGATTCGAGGCAGGAGGAGGTCAAACAAAGTCAAGGTACTAGCAGGGGTCGATGCAGGTGGAGATCAAAACATAGTCAAGAAACAAGCTGAGGATAAATATCAGAAGTCAGACGAAATATAATAATAGCCCAAAAATAGAGAGAACTCTTTGCACAGCAACAAGAAAACGATTGAAAAGGTGAATAAATATAGGAAGTAATTAGCATAGACCAATAGAGAAGGAGATGGGTGTGTCAGGAGGGAGGAACAAAAAGAATACAGAACACTAAAATATATATGCATATATAAAACAATAGAAGAGGTTTCCAAGTGAAAGTAATACCGAAAATAAAACCAAACTGAATGCATCTATTTAGAATCTGTATAGAGAGCAAACAGACTCCAAAAACATGGCCACCGTAGATGAAAAACGTCTCCAGAAGTTCTTGACTTCCTGACTCCAAAAACCTGGCAGCCGTAACAACACGAGAACTAGGACGTCGTGAGGAAGGAGGTAACAAGCGACGTGAGGAGATCGGGTAATGGACACATTGTACAGATACACTTAACACTAAGCTTACTAAATTCCAAAGAGATCTTCCTGATGTGAACTGGAAATACAAAATAGCTACTTGCGCCAGGAGTACGCATATCCTAAACTCCCTACTGGGATTATATCTAAAACAAGTAGTGGAGGAGCCAACTCAAAAGCAGGCCATACTAGACTTAGTGTTCACAAATGGAGATTTGTTATCAGATATTACTGTAGGTGAAAGTTTAGGATCTAGTGATCACCAGACAGTGTGGTTTAATATAAGAACAGTGACGCAGTCACACCACAAAAAAAACAAAAGTTTTAGATTTTAGAAAAACAGACTTTTCTAAAATTAGATTAGGTGTAAAGGAGTCATTATCAGACTGGAGCAATTTAAATGGAGTCCAGGAGAAATGGGATTATCTAAAAGTTGCACTACTGAAGGCAACAGAAAATTGCATAAGGCTTGTCAGTAAGAGCAAAAAATTGAAGAAACCACTGTGGTACTCTGCAGAGGTGGCTAAAATAGTAAAAAATAAAAAGCTAGCATTTAGTAATTATAAAAATACTCAGAGTGAGGAAGATAGAAAAATCTATAAGAGTAGGCAGAAAGAGGCAAAGCAAGCTATAAGAGCTTCCAAAGCACACACAGAAGAGACTATAGCCCAGTCAGTGAAAAGGGGGGATAAAACATTTTTTAGATACATAAATGAGAAAAGGAAAGTAAAACAAGGATTAGTTAGATTAAAAACAAAAGAAGGATGCTATGTAGAAGAGGATAAAGGCTTAGCAGATTGCCTTAATGAATATTTTTGTTCAGTTTTTACCAATGAAAATGAGGGTAAGGGACCTCATTTAGGGAAAAAGACTAATGAGTCTTTTGATGCATGTAAGTTTACAGAGGAAGAGGTTTTACTTCAGCTGTCTAAAGTAAAGACAAATAAGTCAATGGGACCTGATGGGATACATCCAAAGTTATTAAAAGAACTTAGTGGTGTACTAGCAAAACCGTTAACAGATTTATTTAACCAATCATTGTTAACGGGAGTAGTTCCAGAAGATTGGAAATTAGCTAATGTTGTGCCCATTCACAAGAAAGGTAGTAGGGAGGAGGCGGGCAACTATAGACCAGTAAGTCTTACTTCAGTAGTGGGGAAAATAATGGAAAGCTTGTTAAAGAATAGGATTGTTGAACATCTAAAGTCGCTTGGATTTCAAGATCAGAGACAACATGGGTTTACTTCAGGGAGATCATGCCAAACTAATCTTATTGATTTTTTTGATTGGGTGACTAAAATAATAGATCAGGGTGGTGCAGTAGACATTGCTTACCTAGATTTCAGTAAGGCTTTTGACACTGTCGCACATAGAAGGCTTATCAATAAACTGAAATATTTGAGTTTGGATTTCAATATTGTTGAATGGATTAGACAATGGCTGAGTGACAGGCAACAGAGGGTTGTAGTCAATGGGGTATATTCGATGCAAGGTCTTGTTACTAGTGGGGTACCTCAGGGATCTGTACTTGGACCCATTCTCTTTAATATTTTTATTAGCGATATTGCAGAAGGTCTTGTTGGCAAAGTATGTCTTTTTGCTGATGATACAAAGATTTGCAGCAGGGTTGATATTCATGGAGGGATAAGCCAAATGGCAAATGATTTAGCTAAACTAGAAAAATGGTCAGAGCAGTGGCAACTGACATTTAATGTGGACAAGTGCAAGATTATGCACCTTGGGCGTAAAAACCCAAAAGCAGAATATAGACTATTTGATTCATATCTGTAGTAGTCTTGATAAAGGTCCGAGATTCGGACCGAAACGTCGACCACATGGTTAAATGTATCTGAAATACTATCATTTGGTAATCGACTATAAAGATCATGATTTCTTCAATTGAAAAGACCCGTGAGTGCGTATATTTTTTCTGTTTTTTTGGACTGTTATGTACTTAGAGCTACACAGCACCCGGGCAGTAGCTGAGTTTGTATATTTTTTTGTCTCTTAATAGCTGAGTGCACCTGCTTTGGATTACGTATATATATATATATATATATATATATATATATATAAATAATGTATATCCTTAAGATATTTCTAGGTTTCTGCCTTCTCAACCAGAATCTCTGTTCACATCCGATCATGTTGTGATCAAAATGACCAGATATATCTATAAAGACAGCTACATATTTTTTTTAAACAAATAATAAAAATCAACCATTACACCAAATTTGATTTTGAGTAGAAATACTACATTTAACTCCAGAGTGTTTCCATTATTGATTTCTTACTTGTGCAACCTCCAAAACCATTAATAATTATTTAGCTGCTTCATGTTTATGTTTCTTAGAAAATGGGTCAGCAAGGCATGCAAACAGTTAAATAGCCTTAATGACTTAACAGTGGATTTCCATTTTAAAGGCATTCACTCAATAATGTAGATGGGAATTTTAACTTTCCAAAGCATTTATTTAAGGCAGTGATAAATAACTTTCCATTATGGCAATTGCCACAGTGACTTACTGCTGCTTCTGAATATTTTAATTTCCACTAAGTTCATTAATAACAAAGGAAACTAAAAACCATGATGAATGTGAGAGCAATGTGTTCAGATATAATAGTGAAATAACTAAGTACGCACTAAGTGAGAGGTACAAACATCAGATGGAACACAACTTCTTCATTCTACATTTTTGACAGCAAGAGACTGGGAAAATATCACTGCGGTCAAACTGTGTCTATTAGTTTGCTTAGGAATGATTTCCATAAAGGTTTCAGTCTCAACAGAGGGTACATGATGTAAATGGGGAATTTTACCTTTCATTGGAAGCAGTGATAAAATCAAGGCTTAACCCATCCACACATCAAGCATCTCTGAATACAGGATTATGGGATTGGTCAAACATTTATTGTTTACACTATGTTCAGGGCTGGCTTCAGGTGATGCCGTTACACTCTGGGGGCAGGTCAGAACCTCCACACCCTTTTACACTAGAATACTCCTCCTCCTTGATAATAGAGTTTCCAAGCTGTCATGGTGTGGCTTTTTCACAGAAGAGTTTGAGAAGAGTTTGCATTGCTAAGACAATCCCATAGCAATAGTTCAACACAGACCACTTGGAAACACTACTCCCAATTACTGCCACTCAGCTGCTGCCAATAAAAATCTTACCTCTTCTCTTTCTCAGTGCTTAGTTAATGTTAGCTGCCAGTTAGCATTTCTGAGCCTGCTGTTGTATCTTGATTTTTGCCCATCTGTACCACACAATTGGATTACAGATTGCCCTTGTGCACAAAATCAGCATTCCCTTTGCTGTCTATTCTCCAACTATTGGGACAGTGCTCATTTGTAAGAGAGTGCAGTGTTTCTCCTGCATCTGGACTACACATATTGGATTCCGGCATAACAGGTGTTCAGGCACACTGTGTGCTCCCCCTCCCCTGTAATGACAAAAAGTCATGGGGTGAAAGAGAAGGGCCAAGAGTTAATTGAGGAAGGGAAGCATGAGGTTTTTGGTAAGGAGGAAAAGGGACATTGTCGATTAGAGATTTGATAGGGGGAAAATAAGTTTTAGTGGTAAGAGAGAGAGGACAAGGGGCATAAGGGTTGAGGAAGTGGGACATGCTGTGTTGCTTTAAGGGAAAAGAGATAATAGTCGTTAGTGGGGAGAGGGAGGGCAATTGGGGAGTGTCACTTTTCCCAAAACATGCCACAGTGCAATTTTGTCCACCCCCACAAAAGGCCAGTGTCACTTTGTCCCAAATCATACCACAGAGTCCCTTTGACCCTCATAACATGCCACAGAGTCACTTTTTTATGATACTACTGATGTTCCGATATAAAAAAAATGCAGAATAAAGCTTATAATTTAAAATATATTTTATTTTACATTTTTATCCAACTAACATCTTAGTGAATTTTTGTATTACATTTATTCCAGCAAGAATGTGACTATTTTAGAATTGCATCACAATTTGTAAAATTAGATACATGTCCTCTGTACCCTTAAAGATAAAATATTCAGCTAAGTTGAATTTGATTGGTTTTGCTGTAGTATAAGATATGATGGATGCATTGGTCTGAGTACCACATCAAAAAATATAATTTGTCTTCTTAGCTTTTGAGTGCAGTCCCTTTATTATTTTACATTTCCTTTTATAATTTATACTGTAATGTCATTTTTCCCAAAAGTTATATGGATCATTCTGATACTAATTAGGCCACATATGATTATAAAGCAAATATTGTTGAGTGAATCAGCCATTGTGTAGAACATTATCATTAATATTTTTCACTGTCATCATTTTTTCTTTTTCCCACTGTCAGGCAACTTATTGTGTATGCATGAAGCATATCACTATGTCAACTTATTTCTGTATCAATGTAACCAATCATGTTTGAATAAGCTTCAGCTTTGTTTGGATCAGATGCTAACATCATTGTATTTATGCTTTGTGCCAAATCAACCTGGCTTTTGAAAAGAGAATGGGCCTGATTCAGTGACATAACTTCAACTCAAAAACAGATAATGCTGTCTATGGTATTCAATGTTGTGAGTAAAGTTAACTTAGGTCACTGAATAGATCCCAATATAGCAAACCATACAATGTATACAAATCTAAATAAATATAAAAAGAGAACAGGATTATGATCTCATACAACTAAAATGCATATCTTAACTATAAAACAGAAAATTCCTGTTTGTTTGCATGTCTATTTGTTTGTCTGAAGCACTAAAAACTTTAGAACACTGAACTCTAGAATCATGAAATTTGTACCGCTTATTCGTGCTGGAATTTCTATAGTAACACAACTATTTTTCAACTGTCTACATTGTTCCTTTACCAAATTATAAGTTTATTAAGTTTTGAGGAAACCATTTGGACATGGGAACCAGAAGATTATAAAATGACTGGTAATGTAGAACAATGACAGCAAATGAGATGTCTAGCCTGAAGAACTTATGATATAGGTTTAAATACTCATACACCATAGGCAGCATGTTATATCACACTGAACTCATACCAGCTACAAGGGTGTGTGTAGAGAACTGTAACTGATGTTATAATCTCCTTTCATTAGGAAATGATAAAGAATATCCTAATCATCACATTTTTTCCAGGCTGAGAGCACAGAACACATGTTGTTTGCAAGACTGAGCAATGAGAATACACAACAAATTCTTTCAAAACCAAAAGAACACACCGAAATACACCAAACCAAGGTGCACTGACAATAATCTCAATCACAGGTGAAGCCGGATAGTAAATGTAATTAGTCCATAAAACATAATTTTTAAACACAGACGAGAAGCTTTTGCAGTGCATACTGTATGTTGATAATCCTGTCCTAGGGGTTTTTATTTTGTTTTTATGTTTATACTGATTCATATATTGTTTGTCATATTCCTTTTAGTAAAAGTCATACATTACATTTATCATATAATGAAACAGATTACATTATGATATAATATGCTATAGAGAGTGCAGCCGTTAACTCAATTTAAGAAATGGTTAGTGGTGTGATTGGGTGTTTTGCACATATTCTACCAGCATTTTACTTCATTGTATGTTTATTCTCAAGGATATGACAAAAATGTAGCTGTTCTGGTATTATGGGATAGTAAACTTTTCATGAAGCAATTAAGAAGCCAATTCATTTTACTGTTTGGCATAGAATACAATGATTGATTTTTCTTTATTACAAATCTCAATAATAGTGATGTATAATTAGTTTTCTTGAGGTCAAAGTTGCTTGGAAGAAGTCCATCTATTTAATAATCAAAAACAGACACATTATATCCGATTATTGTCTTGATGAGAATTTTGAGAGTCTGTGCACTGCAATGAAAAAGAAAGATTAATACCCTACAAACATTTGTACAAAAGCATGTTTAGGAGATACGGATTTATATTTCTCATGCACTGTATTACATGAGAATTACAGCCATCAAGAGAGGTCTGGCAATGGGAGCATATGGCCAATTGCCCCTTGGATTGCTGTCTACCTGACTCAATGAGCTGGAACTGTACTTATATCTTATATCTCTATAAATCATCCAGCATTTCTATTTTGCTATGTATTTGTTTGTTTTTTGTTTTTTTATTACAAAATTATCAAAATTACATTCATTCATTTCATTATAAATTATGACATATCCATGGCTCAGATCAAGATATCATCATATCATTCTTTAAAATTCATACATAAACCATAAACTAACATTACATATATTTGGACATGGTTTGTGGGTCGTGGTCCCCTTCATCACTGAATAAGACCCTGTTTCTGAAATTATTTATTCCTGCCCAGGGGTGTCCCCTTTTTTAATTTTCTTTATTTTTGCTCCCCTTCATATCTCTTAAAATGGTTAGCCTATTTTTCCCAATAGCTGGGTGTATAGATTTTGTGCTGTATTGTAAAAGCAACCCCTCTTTCCATTAGACACTGTTGTCCCATTTGGGCTCTAATGTGGGCCCATGGAGTTACGTTCTTGGACTTCCAATTTCTATCTATTGATAGTTTCACATTAACTATAATGTGTATTATAATAGTCAATGCTTCTTTTTTTATTTTTGGGAGATCCAGGTGCAAGAGAGCCCTAATTGGTGTCAGTTCCCATTTAAATCCTCCAATGTTGTTCACTATTTGTTCCACATCTGACCATAGGGTTCTTAGTACTTTACAGTGCCACCACACATGCATATAGTCCCCTTCTTGTTGATTACAGCATACTGGGTTATTACCTTCGTACATTTTACTCAGCCTAACCGGGTCCATATACCACCTATTCATTATCTTAAAATGTGTTTCATTAAGATTCAGGCAATGAATGGACTTATACGTTATCTTCAATGACTTCTTCCATTCTTTATAAGTTATCTTTCTTTGCATATCCTTCTCCCACTTTCTAATTCCTGGAGGATATTATTTCCCCCCTCGCATTCTGATTTGCATGTGGGACTTAGCAATCGTGTTTAAAATCTCTCTGAGAGAAAACATTTGTCAATCATTGTAGATGTCTTTCCTCGCTTCTTTTAACAATGTTCTCTCTCAGAAATCTTCTCACTCTTAAATATTGATATATTTCCCTTTCTCGAAGATGGAATTCTATGCATAACTCTGGTAAGGTTTTAAACTCCAGGCCATTATATAAATCCTTTATCTTTTTATACAACTAATTGGCAGGCAGTATAGTAGTTTATATTCTATCCCAATTTTTTTTTTTTTACCTTCTGCCAATTTGTTTCTATATGCAGAAGGGGAAGACTCCAGTTTTACTTTTCATATTTTTTCCCTTCTCTCTTTTTGTTGGGCCAGAATATAGTTATTAAGTCCTCTGTTTGTCCAACTGTCCTCATCTCGATATCATACTATCCCATTACCGATGCTTCCGCTCTCTGAGTGGCAAAAGCATGGGCCAAAATTGCAGCCTTTGCGTATTCCTGAATTATAGGAATCCCCAATCCTCCCTCTGTTTTCTTGTTTGCCAGAGTCTGTAGACCTATTCTTGGTCGTTTGCCTGACCAGATATAATTGGAGAATGCTGTCTGGATCATTTTTAGCCAAGGGTCGGGCACTGTCATTGGAATCATCTTAAAAATATAAGTATACTTTGGTAGAATGAATGCCTTGATAATATTTATTCTTCCCCACTAAGATATTTCCATATTCTTCCATTTGGCCAGGGATCTATTCATATATTTTATCAATGGTAAGATATTAATTTCCATCCAATTTCTAGGTCTTGAGGAGACATTTATTCCTAAGTAGTGTTGAGCAAACCCAAACCGCACTGTTCGGGTTCGTACCGAACGTTACGGTTTTTAGACCCTGGACCTGAAAACGGACATTTCACTGTATGTTCGGGTTGGAGTTCGGGGTTTGGCGATTTAATGGCGCGTTTTGAAAGGCTGCAGGGCAGCCAATCAACAAGTGTTTGACTCATTTGCCCTTAGAAGCCATCACAGCCATGCCTACTAATGGCATGGCTGTGATTGGCCAGTGCAGCATAAGATGAGGTTTTTTTCAGAGCAAATGCTCTGAAAAATACCCCTCGTATCGTGCAGACATCCCCCGGCTGCCCCCACTAGCCACCAGGGAAAGAAACAAGGTGAGGGGGAGGGAGGGAGGGGGGGAGACACACAGAGACAGGGGGGGAGGGGGAGACACACACAGACAAGGTGAGGGAGGGAGGGGGAGACACACACAGACAAGTGGAGGGAGGGGGAGACACAGACAAAGGGAGGGAGAGGGGAGAGAGAAAAGGGGAGGGGGGATACAGAGAGACAAGGGGGATAGAGAGAGACAAGGGGGGATAGAGAGAGACAAGGGGAGGGGGGAAGACAGACAAGGGAAGGGGGAAGAGAAGAGGGAGGTGGAGAGAGAGAGAGAAGTTTGGGGGGGGGGGAGAGAGACAACGCTGGGGGGGGGGAGACAGCTGGGGGAGGGGGAGAAAGGCCGCAGTGGCACATACAAGGAAATAAAAACAAGAAATGCATTTGTATAATATCAATTTTTTATTAAATATTAAAAAGCAAGTTACATATATACAAGTTAAACTTTTTTTCCTATAGGGTAGTCTTATACCCTTTTTCCTAAAGGAATATACAAAGTTTTGGGGGTCATCTTATAATCAGGGTCGTCTTGTAATCGAGCAAATACGGTATAAGCTGGAGTCACGTACACGCACATCACATGAGCTCTTCTTAGTGTAGGGAGAGGATGCTGCAGCTGTGAGGGACAGATTTAAAAAAAATTCTGGTGTTGAATCTGCAAACTACAGCAATTATTCAAACTACAGAGATTATTCAAATTACAGTGATTATTTTAGTGGGTGCTATACTACATATTTGTACCCTGCCCTGAGCCCAGTGCCACAGAGAGTGCAGTGCACTTGCAACTGCATGTGTGCCAGGCACATGACTTTAATCCTGTTCTGTTAGCTCAGTGGACAACATCTATGCATTTTTAAATACTGCAATTTGTTGGTGTTAAATATTACATTTGCATCCTGCACTTCATACCTGAGAGTCAAATAGAATTGTCAAATACTGTGCTTACAGCGCACTTTGAAAAATTCTAATAGTTTTGGGTGGTAAATAGTACATTTGCGTCTTGCGGTGCACTTCATATCTGAGAGTCAAATAGAACAGTCCAATACTGTGCTTACAGGGCACTTTGAAAAATTCTAATTGTTGTGCTAAATAGTACATTTACGGCCTGCACTTCATATCTGAGAGTCAAATAGAACCGTCAAATACTGTGCCTACAGCGCACTTTGAAAAATTCTAATTGTTTTGGCTGCTAAATAGTACATTTGCGTCTTGCGGTGCACTACATATCTGAGAGTCAAATAGAACAGTCCAATCCTGTGCTTACAGCACACTTTGAAAAATTATAATTGTTGTGCTAAATACTACATTTACGTCTTGCGGTGCATTTTTTGCAGTCCAATAAACAAAAATACAAATAAAAAACAGTGTTGGCTACCTCCTCCTCCTCCAGCGCCGCTTCCACCTACACCACCATGGTCACCGCCTCCTCAACCTATGGGTCACTTAGTATAAACTGAAAGAGAATTCCCTGCACTCCAACCCTCTCTCAAATGGATAATTCTGTTGATCCTCTTTAGATTTAGATTTATGTTCTTCCAAAGCTAAAATCAAAGATTCCATCTAGTGCTATTTTATGGCTCAGCTGTATTTGTAATTTGTATGTATTTGATGTTATTTTAAGTTTTTTCCTTATCCACATTTGCTTACAAGGCACTTTTCCTACTCTTAACCACATTTTACTTCCTTTTGCAGCCCTCTAGCCTTTTCCATGACTTTTTTTGAGGCATTTTAGTGGCCAAAAGTTCGTGTCCCCATTGACTTCAATGGGGTTCGGGCTCGGGGTCAAGTTCGGGGTCAAGTTCGAGCACGGACCCGGACATTTTTTCGAAGTTCGGTCGAACCTGCCGAACCCGAACATCCAGGTGTCCGCTCAACTCTATTCCTAAGTATTCAAAGTAGTCTTTTACCCATACAAAGTTATATTTCTGATTTATTTGTTCAATCTCTGTCTGTATCAAGTTTATGTTGAGCGCAATCGACTTATTTTCATTAAGTTTATAATTCGATATTGCCTTATAAACTTCTATCTCCATCATTAATTCTGGCAAGGAGATTATTGGGTCCTCCAATGTTATCAGAAGGTCATCGGCATATAACCTGATTTTTTGATCAGCTGATTGACCACTTCCCTGTATTTTCTTGTTACTACGTATCGCACATGCCAGAGGTTCCAAGGAGATGACATAAAGTAGAGGTGACATGGGACAACCCTGTCTGGTGCCATTATGAATTTTAAACCACTCGGACTTTATTCCTTGGCCTACCACTCTTCCCGTTGGCGTAGTATACAATGCCATTATAGCCCTGTGCATATTGTCCCTAATCCCAAAAGCCCTCAGAGCCTCTGCCATATATTCCCATCCAAACCTGTCAAAAGCCTTCTCAGCATCTAGTGACAGGGTCAGGTGGGAAATTTTCCTCTCCCCCATCCATCCATACTGATTTATCAGGCCCTGTATATGATTATAAGATGTACGCCCCGGAATAAATCCCACCTGATCTGGATGTGTTATATCTCTAATCACTATATTTAGTTCAGGGCCAGGTGTTTTCCCATTTTTTAGTTTTGCTATAGAGTTATGGACCTACTTTAATTCAAAGGGCCTGTTAATTATTTCTTTCTGTTCTTGGGTTAAATTTTTAAGCCTCTTATCTTTAAAATAGGCCTCGGTTTTGCTAAGGTCCGTATTGACTTCTAGCCTATACAGGGTCTGATAATACTTATTGAATACATTCCCTATTTTTTCGGGAGTCATAACCGCAGTACCATTATGTGTTATCTTTACTATATTTTGTGCGTTTCTGTTCCCTTTTAGTTTTTTAGATAGGAGCGTATCGGCTTTATTTCCCCTATAGTACCATTGTAACTTCAGGCCTTCTAATACTTTATTGGCCCTATCCTTCAATTTTCTATTAATCTGTTTATCTAGCTCTTTAATTTGGGTTGTATATCCCAAAGAAGGTTGTAGTTTGTTAATTTTTGTAAGATTTAATTTTTGATTATATAATTCTGATAGGCTGTTCTCTTTCTGTTTTTTTAGCCTGGGCTCCCATTTTTATTAGGTAGCCTCTTACGACACTTTTATATGCACACCAAATGGTTCCATATGGATCGTTGTTGATTATTTTCCTCAAAATATAGTTCCGTCTTTATTTTTTATATAGTCTTTATCCGATTTCTTTTTTAAAGGGTTTTTATTCAATCTCCAATCCATTTGCAATTTGTTATATTTTGTCTTCAGTTCTATTATTATAGCATTATGATCAGACCATGAGACATCCTGGATTTTGATTTTTTTAGTCTGATTAACCAGTCCCACATTCCCGAATACTAGGTCTATCCTAGAATATGCTAGGTATGATTTAGAAAAACACGTATAGTCCAGATCATTTGCATTAAATATCCTCCACACATCATAAAGCTCATGCTTATCTACAAGTCTTTGCAAACTGCGTGATTGTACCTAGGCTGCTTTATTCTTTTTGCTCCCTAAATATGATTTCCTATCCATTTCTGGGTTCATCACGCAGTTGCAATCCCCCATCAAGACTAAAGTATCCTGCTTTATCTTTTCTATTTTTGCCATTATATCTGCTATGAATCTAACTGGGGATACATTTGGGGCATATATATTAACCAGCGTCATCATTTTATTATTAATCTCATATACTGCAATAACATATCTTCCCTCCGGATCAGATTCCTCATATTTTATTTTAACTGTCAATACTTTTGAAAACAGAACGGAAACTCTACATTTCTTTTTTGATTCTAGGGATGCTTCAATTGAATAGGGGAAAGCCGAGGACCTCAATGAAGTTTTATCAATTTTCCTCCAGTGGGTTTCCTGTATAAAACACACCTCTATACGATGTTTACAGAGGAATTCTAGAAAAATTGTTCTTTTGTGCGGGGAGTTCAACCCCATGGCATTTATTGTACAGAATCTTGACATTTATCCTATTCCTTTTTTCTTTATATTGAGCCCCCCACACACACAATGTCCAACATCCACACATGTAAACACCGTGAACAGGAAATAACCTGTCCTGAACATTTAGACAACCGTGGACTCTTCGACCCCCTGTCGAAGGTACACCTCCATGTGCTTCCATTATTGCCTATTGCACACCGGTATTTTAAACCACGCCTGCAAGTACCCACAGGATACAAAAAATGGCGTGGTATAGGGAGAACCGAGGGGATCTCCTTTATATTTTCTCATTCTTAGCCCCATTGGTGAAACTCTCCCCTCTCCTCTATCAAATCCCATCATCTTTCCTTTCTAGAGAGAGAGAGCGCGCCGGCCTGGTAGCTGTCGGCCAATGCTCCTCTTTTTTAGAGGAATATATCTTTCCCATTTCTAGGAGGAGGACCTTTTTTACAGAAGATCATTTATCCATCTCTTTATTCATGCGCATCATATTTTATGCTGCTTTCCCTCTCTCTCTCTATATCCCCTGTGCCCTCAAATTTGGGAATGTAGAGGAAAGGGGAGGGGACATAAAAGGAGGGAATGGAGAGAGGAGAACAAGAAAGGAAGAAGGAAAAAAACTCTTTCATTTACATATCTTTATCTATACGTGATTGGGTGGAAAGGTAAATAATATAAGAGTTGATTCTTCTCTTTTTTTGCTTTTTGTGTGTTTCATGTTGTTAAGGGTGTAATAACAGCTATGGATAAGTATATAATAATTTAATCACATATAGAGGATGAAACGTAAATGATGATGGATAGGTTGTGTGTTTTTGGGTTGTTTTTTTTTACAAGTGATAACAACACAAAGTGATAAGATTATAACCACAGATAAGAGTAATAGCTTAAAGAAATTTAAAATCACGTATAGATAAAGATTTTGCTATTTATTTGTGGCTATCACTGATTATAATAGGTGTGCTGGTAAAAAGGCACTATGAGTCACTAAATTGTTATTGCCCCCTGGTCCACAAGATGACAGTCACATAATGCTTTATGCTAGATACAGAACATCAGAGAAAAGGAATTGCCTAATCAATACTGAATTCATTTAAGAGAGACCTCCAGGAAAACAAGATGTGTTTTGACCAAATTAGTGGAAGAGTGTAACAAAAAAGAGAATAGACCATAGCAAAGAAAAAAGCTTTGTTCTGTTAATTGAACTTTTGTATATGCCTGACTAAATCCTATTTCCCCCACAATTGTTAATAATTCACATTAGTGTTTTAGTTAATAATTGCTTAATTTATGCCCCCCAGCTGGTAGGAGAATGGCCGCTGTTCCACAATCCCAATTTTCAGTAATGATGTGAGTTTGAGTGAGCATACATGCTTTCACTGACACTACCCCTCCCAAACCACGCCATCTGGAGTCACGCATTGTCAGGGTCAATATTGGGAGGTATGTAAATTCCATCCTACTGTTGCTTTTTGAGTAATGTTTTTGCTGCAACCTGGTACCTAAGGTTTTGTGAATAGAAAAGACAGTGAAGGAAGAGCAAGAAAATTCAGTTCAATGAAACATAAACACTTCCAGACACAGCTAATAAATAAAGGAGGCAGTGCAAGATAATCTAAAAACATAAAGCCAAGACAGCAGACTTCTATCACTCTCAGTCTTATTCTTCTCTACTCTCTGTGGTTAATTATGCTTTTAGGAGCATCCAAATAATTGCCATAAGTATGCATAGTAAATCGCTTTGACGCACCCCAGAAAGTAAATGTTCGAAGAACATAATAATGCCATTCTTTGAAAAATGTCTAGAGATGACATCAGTCCATTTTTTATTCGTGCCTTAGCAGTGAAGACAGGTCTGATCACTGGCCAAATCTCTCTGGCTCTTCAGTAATATAAATCTCTTCTAAACTGAATAGCTGTGACTGAATAATGCAGTTTCACAGTCAGCAGGGATGACACTTCAAAGCTTTAAACTGTTTTATTTCAAGACAAAAAAAAAAATAAAATATATTAATCATGTCCTGCACACTGTCACTGTTATAGATGTTTCACAAGGTTACCACAGTGAAAGTAAAATGTTCATATTATCTGAAAGATCAATTACAAGGTGCCGTAAATCACCCAGAATGCCATTGGTGATATTTGGCATGTCTGCTTGCATATAAATGATGGGCAACATAATATGAGTGGTTCAACTGATCAGACAACGTATATGAGAAGCAAATTAAATTTTTCAAAAAAATATAAATATTCAAACACTAAATACTAATACTAAAATTACTGTAGTATCATGCTCGTTTTTTGTTAACAATTAGCACATATAGGTTTAAACTGTTATAATGACCTAAACTTAGTAACATAGGTTACAAAAAGACTTAGGTCCATCAAGTTCAACCCTTCTACCTATCACCCTGCTTTTGATCCAAAAGAAGGCAAAAAAAAAAAACCTAAGGAAGCTATTATACCCATCATATGTGAACAATATTTGTTAATATGTTTATTTACCTATTTTCTCATTTACAGAACCATTCCAGTCAGGAAAATTAACAAATCTATACATAGCAAATCTGATGTTTATAAAAATGCATTTAGTAGTTACATTTATTTTATTTTAATTTTTTTTGCTTTTTTTCAATACTTACTTTTAAACTTGACCGTTGCAGAATTTCTCCCTGGAGCTGTTCTTTGTCTATTTTGACATGAGCATTCTAGTATTAATGGGGATGACCAATGAGCACATGCATACACGTCAGCATACACCACTTTTTAGATCCAGTACATGTACGAAATGAGGGGTGCCTTAAAACATTTGATATTATATTTAATATAACGACACATGCTTTTTGGTGGTGTTGGTGTGTAATTGGGTTTCACAATGGAAGATCATTTGCACATCAAAAGAGGTTCTAATCAGTTATGAGGTATCCCATCTCTCCAGTTTATCAAAGTGAAAATTAAGGGCGTAATAATTTTATATAGACTATCTCACTCCAAAACTGAGAGGTACAAGGAATTTTTGGTAAACTTAGTTTGTGAACGCAAGAATCAGTCAAGTGGTGTGAGAACACAGCAAGCTGAAGAGGCTGTCCCAAGATGAAGGCACAAGGAGAAGATCTTCATTAAACTGTCTAAGTATTGCTCTTTTTCTGTTACATATTGATTAAGGACTGGTTTTGTATATAGGATACTGTGTATTTTCTTTTACAACCTGTAACAGTATCTTAATTCAATATTAATATATATTATACACTTGTCCTTGTGCTTCATTCATCACACAAGCCAGAGCTAATAAGCTGCTGAACAAAACCTTGTTCATGCTAGGTGGAGAGTGTGTAGGAAGCAAGCATCAGCCAGTTTAACTATTGTAACATATTGCAGTGATGTGTGTTATTAGTGTACATCAGGACAAATTGACACAACGTCAAGTTTACTGAGATGGGTTTGCAGTGTGGAAGTGTAAACTACATCCCCATAGTCTGTGACCATCATCATTTGCTGCATAATTAACAAATACAAAATGGAGCACTATGTAGTTAAAATATTTGACATTCAATGTTATAAAGATATACTTAAGATTTGTCACCCAATGTTAAAAAGATATACCGTATTTGCTCGATTATAAGATGAGGTTTTTTTCAGAAAATAAATTCAGAAAAATACCCCTCGTCTTATAATCGAGGTCGTCTTACAATCTGACCTCAAATTGAGGTCAGATTATAAAACAGGGATCCAGGTCCCCAGCAGAGCTGCAGGGGATCTGGATCCCCCTCTCCAACAGCAGGGGATGTCTGCGCGATGAGCACAGACTCCCCCAGCAGCCGCCCGGCACGACCGCTGGGACTTCTATATGAAGCCGGGTACTTCCGGCTTCGTCATAAAAGTCCCGGCGGTAATGCCGGGCAGCAGCAGGGGAGGTCTGCGCTAATTTTTTCCTACAGGGTAGTCTTATATTCAGGCTTTTAGTTTTTTTCCTAAAGGAATATCCAAAGTTTGGGGGGTCGTCTTATAATCAGGGTCATCTTATAATCGAGCAAATACGGTACTTAATTAATTCTTAGTTGAGTATGTAGGATAAAACTTGAAATGTGAAAAAGGTTAGCACCTTGTATTTGTTTAACCCGTTAAACAATTCATATTTACAAGTGCGGTCAAGCCACATACGGTTACAATCTAACATCAGGATCCATTACATTCTTATATAAGGGCTTTATACAAACACAAACATTATATTGTTTAATGAATATGGAACCTATAAGTTATAAAACTATCTAATCTCAGACCTAAATCTAAAATGTGTGTGTTTTAATATGCACATAATATTATTATGAATACATTACTTGCGCACTACAATATACAAAGTGAGTATAATATATAGTGAAATATAACATGTCTACAAATAGAAATGGATAAGTAAATATAAAAAAAAATGAAATTTATTTAGATTTTTATATTTAACATAGTAACATAGTAATTTAGGTTGAAAAAAGACACAAGTCCATCAAGTTCAACACTTCTACCTATCATTACAGCTTTTGATCCAAAAGAAGGCAAAAAAAACCCTAAGGAAGCTATTTCGAATTTTGCCTCCTGGGGAAAAAATTCCTTCTTGACTCCAAGAGGCAATCAGATTTCTCCTTGGATCAATAAGCTCTTTTATTAATGCTTATTCTATTATTAATAGCCCTATATGTTCTGCTTTCCTAAAAAAACATCCAAACCATTTTTAAATGCATCTATTGTGGTTGCTAGCACTACCTCTCTTGGCAGGCAGTTCCATAACTTTATTGTCCTAACCGTAAAGAATCCCTTCCTTTGCTGTCTATGAAATCTTTGCTCTTCCAGTCTGAGGGGGTGACCTCTTGTTCTTTGTACCTTTCTGTTAATGAACAGGTCACTGGTGAGCTCTTTATATTGGCCCTGCACATATTTATATAATGTTATCATATCCCCTCTGAGACGCCTTTTTTCTAATGTATATAAATTCAATTTTTTAAGTCTCTCTTCATAACTAAGATCCTCCAAACCCCTTATTAATTTTGTAGCTCTCCTATGCACTTTTTCTAGTTCCTTAATATCCTTTTTAAGGACTGGTGCCCAGAACTGTACTGCATATTCAAGGTGAGGTCTTACCATTGATTTGTAAAGAGGCAAGATGATATCCTCCTCCCGTGAATCTATACCTCATTTTATACATGCCAATATCTTATTGGCCCTTGCAGCTGCTGACTGGCATTGGGCACTGTTGCCAAGTTTGTTGTCTATAATTATTCCTAAATCCTTTTCATTAGTAGTTTTTCCCAGGGAAAAACCATTTAACGTATATTTGTTATTATTTTTCCCATAATGCATAACTTTACATTTGTCTACAGGGAGTGCAGAATTAGTAGGCAAGTTGCATTTTTGAGGATTAATTTTATTATTGAACAACAACCATGTTCTCAATGAACCCAAAAAACTCATTAACATCAAAGCTGAATATTTTTGGAAGTAGTTTTTAGTTTGTTTTTAGTTTTAGCTATTTTAGGGGGATATCTGTGTGTGCAGGTGACTATTACTGTGCATAATTATTAGGCAACTTAACAAAAAACAAATATATACCCATTTCAATTATTTATTTTTACCAGTGAAACCAATATAACATCTCAACATTCACAAATATACATTTCTGACATTCAAAAACAAAACAAAAACAAATCAGTGACCAATATAGCCACCTTTCTTTGCAAGGACACTCAAAAGCCTGCCATCCATGGATTCTGTCAGTGTTTTGATCTGTTCACCATCAACATTGCGTGCAGCAGCAACCACAGCCTCCCAGACACTGTTCAGAGAGGTGTACTGTTTTCCCTCCTTGTAAATCTCACATTTGATGATGGACCACAGGTTCTCAATGGGGTTCAGATCAGGTGAACAAGGAGGCCATGTCATTAGATTTTCTTCTTTTATACCCTTTCTTGCCAGCCACGCTGTGGAGTACTTGGACGCGTGTGACGGAGCATTGTCCTGCATGAAAATCATGTTTTTCTTGAAGGATGCAGACTTCCTCCTGTACCACTGCTTGAAGAAGGTGTCTTCCAGGAACTGGCAGTAGGACTGGGAGTTGAGCTTGACTCCATCCTCAACCCGAAAAGGCACCACAAGCTCATCTTTGATGATACCAGCCCAAACCAGTACTCCACCTCCACCTTGCTGGCGTCTGAGTCGGACTGGAGCTCTCTGCCCTTTACCAATCCAGCCACAGGCCCATCCATCTGGCCCATCAAGACTCACTCTCATTTCATCAGTCCATAAAACTTTAGAAAAATCAGTCTTGAGATATTTCTTGGCCCAGTCTTGACGTTTCAGCTTGTGTGTCTTGTTCAGTAGTGGTCGTCTTTCAGCCTTTCTTACCTTGGCCATGTCTCTGAGTATTGCACACCTTGTGCTTTTGGGCACTCCAGTGATGTTGCAGCTCTGAAATATGGCCAAACTGGTGGCAAGTGGCATCGTGGCAGCTGCACGCTTGACTTTTCTCAGTTCATGGGCAGTTATTTTGCGCCTTGGTTTTTCCACACGCTTCTTGCTACCCTGTTGACTATTTTGAATGAAACGCTTGATTGTTCGATGATCACGCTTCAGAAGCTTTGCAATTTTAAGAGTGCTGCATCCCTCTGCAAGATATTTCACTATTTTTGACTTTTCTGAGCCTGTCAAGTCCTTCTTTTGACCCATTTTGCCAAAAGAAAGGAAGTTGCCTAATAATTATGCACACCTGATATAGGGTGTTGATGTCATTAGACCACACCCCTTCTCATTACAGAGATGCACATCACCTAATATGCTTAATTGGTAGTAGGCTTTCGAGCCTATACAGCTTGGAGTAAGACAACATGCATAAAGAGGATGATGTGGTCAAAATACTCATTTGCCTAATAATTCTGCACTCCCTGTATATTGAACCTCATTTGCCACTTTACTGCCCAGTCCCCCACTCTGTCCAAATCTTCCTGTAAAGAAAAAACATCAAGATTAGTTTTTATTGCCTTACCTAATTTAGTGTCGTCCGCAAACACGGAGACATGGCTCTCAGCACAATTTGTAGAGTAACCTTTGTGTGGAACTGTATCAAATGCTTTCGCAAAATCCAAATAGATCACATCAACTGCCACACCTAGATCTATATTTTTACTGACTTCTTCATAGAATGTTATTAAGTTTGTTTGACAAGACCTGTCTTTCACAAAACCATGTTGACTTTTACTACTTATATTCTGGTTCAAGATGTATTCCTGAGTGTAGACCTTTAGCAATCCTTCAAATAGTTTCCCCACTACAGATGTCAAGCTCACTGGCCTATAATTACCTGGCAGAGATTTTGATCCCTTTTTAAATATTGGAATGACATCCGCCTTTTGCCAGTCTGTTGGCACTGTACCTGAACTGAATGAATCCCTAAAGATCATGAATAGTGGTCTGGCCAGAATTATACTTAACTCTCTAAGTACCCTTGGGTGTATACCATCTGGTCCTGGGGCCTTGTCTATCTTAACAGAGTTTAATTGCTTAAGCACTTTTTCCTGTGTCAGCCAATCCCATGTTTGCGGCGAATGTCCCATAACTTCCTGTAGCAGGGGCTCGTCCATCTGCTCTTCCTTAGTGTAAACAGAAGGAAAAAAAGTATTTAAAATGTCTGCTTTCTCTCTGTCCTCACTTACCAAATTTCCCATTTGGGATAACAAGGGCCCAACATTTTCCCTCTTTAGCTTTTTTCCATTTATATATTTATAAAACATTTTGGGGTTAGTTTTACTCTCCTTGGCAACCCTTTTCTCATTTTCCAATTTAGCCATTTTAATTGCCTTTTTGCAGGCTTTGTTGGCCTCTTTGTACTCTATAAATGATAATGCTGATCCCGTGTTTTTATAATGTTTGAAGGACATTTTCTTGTTTTGTATTTCCTGTTTCACGTTACCGGTAAGCCACATTGGTTTTGATTTGTGTCTTTTGCATTTGTTTACCAAAGGTATATATTGGGATGTGTACTTTTGTAATGTGTGCTTAAAGGCATATTTACTTTTGTTTTTATCCATTTTTATTTGTATACACTTTATATTTTAATATATAATATATTTGCTTCATATATTATAGTACACAAGTAATGTATTTATAAAAATATTAACTGCATATTAAAACACAGATGTTTTTGTTTTAGGTCTAAGATAGTTTATAGTTCAGTAGTATGTGGTAAGGGAAGAAATTTGTCTCTTTCATTCGAATTCCCCAATCTTATACTAGTATACATACCCAGGGGCGTCACTAGGGTTGGTGTCACCCGGTGCGGAAAGTCAGGGTGTCACCCCCCTGGATTTCCTCCAATACAATGCCAAACAGATTCCTTAGTAATGCCAGTTAGATGGCCTATTAACTATGCCACACACAGAAGCCCCATAAATTATGCCACACACAGGAGCCCCATAAATTATGCCACACCAGAGCCCCATAAATTATGCCACTCCAGAGCCCCATAAATTATGCCACACCAGAGCCACACTATTTATGCCTCACCTCTGCCCAATTAATTATGCCACACACACAGGTGCCCCATAATTATGACACACACAGGTGCCCCATAATTATGCCACACAAAAGAGTCCCTTAATTATGCCACACAAAAGAGTCCCTTAATTATGCCACACATGGGGCTCGATAAATATGCCAAACACAAGCGCCCCATAATAATGCACACATGGGACCGCCAATAATTATGCAAAACACAGGAGCCCCACGAGGTGACAATTGTACAATTATAGATACCAGGAATATTGTGAAACTCAGAGCCCAGTAATATTGTGCCAGTCAGATACCAGTAATATTGTGCCACTCAGAGCCCAGTAATATTGTGCCAGTCAGATACGAGGAATATTGTTCCATTCAGAGCCTAGGAATATTGTGCCAGTCAGATACCAGTAATATTGTGCCACTCAGAGCCCAATAATATTGTGCCAGTCAGATACCAGGAATATTGTGTCATTCAGAGCCCAGTAATAGTGTGCCAGTCAGATGCCTGCAATATTGTGCCAGTCAGAGCCCAGTAATAGTGTGCCAGTCAGAGCCCAGTAATAGTGTGCCAGTCAGAGCCCAGTAATATTATGCCAGTCAGATACCAGGAATATTGTGCCAGTCAGAGCCCAGTAATATTGTGCCAGTCATGGCCCAGTAATATTGTGCCATTCAGAGCCCAGTAATAGTGTGCAAGTCTGAGCCCAGTAATAGTGTGCCAGTCAGAGCCCTGTAATAGTATGCCAGTCAGAGCCCAGTAATAGTGTGCCAGTCAGAGCCCAGGAATATTGTGCCATCCAGATACAAGGAATATTGTGCCAGTCAGACCCCAGGAATATTGTGCCAGTCAGAGCCCAGGAATAGTGTGCCACTCAGATACCATAAATATTGTGCCAGTCAGAGCCCAGGAATATTGTGCCTGTCAGATACCATAAATATTGTGCCAGTCAGAGCCCAGTAATATTGTGCAAGTCAGAGCCCAGGAATATTGTGCCAGTCAGAGCCCAGTAATAGTGTGCCAGTCAGATACCAGGAATATTGTGCCAGTCAGAGCCCAGTAATATTGTGCCAGTCAGAGCCTAGTAATAGTGTGCCAGTCAGAGCCCAGTAATAGTGTGCCAGTCAGAGCCCAGTAATATTGTACCAGTCAGAGTCCAGTAATATTGTGCATGTCAGAGCCCAGTAATATTGTGCCAGTCAGAGCCCATAAATATTGTGCCAGTCAGAGCCCATAAATATTGTGCCATTCAGAGCCCAGTAATATTGTGCAAGTCAGAGCCCAGGAATATTGTGCCAGTCAGAGCCCAGTAATAGTGTGCCAGTCAGATACCAGGAATATTGTGCCAGTCAGAGCCCAGTAATATTGTGCCAGTCAGAGCCCAGTAATAGTGTGCCAGTCAGAGCCCAGTAATATTGTGCCAGTCAGATACCAGGAATATTGTGTCATTTAGAGCCCAGTAATAGTGTGCCAGTCAGATGCCTGTAATATTGTGCCAGTCAGAGCCCAGTAATAGTGTGCCAGTCAGAGCCCAGTAATAGTGTGCCAGTCAGAGCCCAGTAATATTATGCCAGTCAGATACCAGGAATATTGTGCCAGTCAGAGCCCAGTAATATTGTGCCAGTCAGGGCCCAGTAATAGTGTGTAAGTCTGAGCCCAGTAATAGTGTGCCAGTCAGAGCCCTGTAATAGTATGCCAGTCAGAGCCCAGTAATAGTGTGCCAGTCAGAGCCCAGGAATATTGTGCCATCCAGATACAAGGAATATTGTGCCAGTCAGACCCCAGGAATATTGTGCCAGTCAGAGCCCAGGAATAGTGTGCCACTCAGATACCATAAATATTGTGCCAGTCAGAGCCCAGGAATATTGTGCCTGTCAGATACCATAAATATTGTGCCAGTCAGAGCCCAGTAATATTGTGCAAGTCAGAGCCCAGGAATATTGTGCCAGTCAGAGCCCAGTAATAGTGTGCCAGTCAGATACCAGGAATATTGTGCCAGTCAGAGCCCAGTAATATTGTGCCAGTCAGAGCCTAGTAATAGTGTGCCAGTCAGAGCCCAGTAATAGTGTGCCAGTCAGAGCCCAGTAATATTGTACCAGTCAGAGTCCAGTAATATTGTGCATGTCAGAGCCCAGTAATATTGTGCCAGTCAGAGCCCATAAATATTGTGCCAGTCAGAGCCCATAAATATTGTGCCAGTCAGAGCCCAGTAATATTGTGCAAGTCAGAGCCCAGGAATATTGTGCCAGTCAGAGCCCAGTAATAGTGTGCCAGTCAGATACCAGGAATATTGTGCCAGTCAGAGCCCAGTAATATTGTGCCAGTCAGAGCCCAGTAATAGTGTGCCAGTCAGAGCCCAGTAATATTGTGCCAGTCAGATACCAGGAATATTGTGTCATTTAGAGCCCAGTAATAGTGTGCCAGTCAGATGCCTGTAATATTGTGCCAGTCAGAGCCCAGTAATAGTGTGCCAGTCAGAGCCCAGTAATAGTGTGCCAGTCAGAGCCCAGTAATATTATGCCAGTCAGATACCAGGAATATTGTGCCAGTCAGAGCCCAGTAATATTGTGCCAGTCAGGGCCCAGTAATATTGTGCCATTCAAAGCCCAGTAATAGTGTGCAAGTCTGAGCCCAGTAATAGTGTGCCAGTCAGAGCCCAGTAATAGTGTGCCAGTCAGAGTCCAGGAATATTGTGCCATTCAGATACCAGGAATATTGTGCCAGTCAGAGCCCAGGAATATTGTGCCAGTCAGAGCCCAGGAATAGTGTGCCACTCAGATACCATAAATATTGTGCCAGTCAGAGCCCAGGAATATTGTGCCTGTCAGATACCATAAATATTGTGCCAGTCAGAGCCCAGTAATATTGTGCAAGTCAGAGCCCAGGAATATTGTGCCAGTCAGAGCCCAGTAATAGTGTGCCAGTCAGATACCAGGAATATTGTGCCAGTCAGAGCCCAGTAATATTGTGCCAGTCAGAGCCTAGTAATAGTGTGCCAGTCAGAGCCCAGTAATAGTGTGCCAGTCAGAGCCCAGTAATATTGTACCAGTCAGAGTCCAGTAATATTGTGCATGTCAGAGCCCAGTAATATTGTGCCAGTCAGAGCCCATAAATATTGTGCCAGTCAGAGCCCATAAATATTGTGCCAGTCAGAGCCCAGTAATATTGTGCAAGTCAGAGCCCAGGAATATTGTGCCAGTCAGAGCCCAGTAATAGTGTGCCAGTCAGATACCAGGAATATTGTGCCAGTCAGAGCCCAGTAATATTGTGCCAGTCAGAGCCCAGTAATAGTGTGCCAGTCAGAGCCCAGTAATATTGTGCCAGTCAGATACCAGGAATATTGTGTCATTTAGAGCCCAGTAATAGTGTGCCAGTCAGATGCCTGTAATATTGTGCCAGTCAGAGCCCAGTAATAGTGTGCCAGTCAGAGCCCAGTAATAGTGTGCCAGTCAGAGCCCAGTAATATTATGCCAGTCAGATACCAGGAATATTGTGCCAGTCAGAGCCCAGTAATATTGTGCCAGTCAGGGCCCAGTAATATTGTGCCATTCAAAGCCCAGTAATAGTGTGCAAGTCTGAGCCCAGTAATAGTGTGCCAGTCAGAGCCCAGTAATAGTGTGCAAGTCAGAGTCCAGGAATATTGTGCCATTCAGATACCAGGAATATTGTGCCAGTCAGAGCCCAGGAATATTGTGCCAGTCAGAGCCCAGGAATAGTGTGCCACTCAGATACCATAAATATTGTGCCAGTCAGAGCCCAGGAATATTGTGCCTGTCAGATACCATAAATATTGTGCCAGTCAGAGCCCAGTAATATTGTGCAAGTCAGAGCCCAGGAATATTGTGCCAGTCAGAGCCCAGTAATAGTGTGCCAGTCAGATACCAGGAATATTGTGCCAGTCAGAGCCCAGTAATATTGTGCCAGTCAGAGCCCAGTAATATTGTGCCAGTCAGAGCCCATAAATATTGTACCAGTCTGAGCCCAGTAATATTGTGCCAGTCAGAGCCCAGGAATATTGTTCCAGTCAGAGCCCAATAATAGTGTGCCAGTCAGAGTCCAGGAATATTGTTCCAGTCAGAGCCCAGGAATATTGTACCAGTCAGAGCCCAGTAATATTGTGCCAGTCAGAGCCCAGTAATATTGTGCCAGTCAGAGCCCAGTAATAGTGTGCCAGTCAGAGCCCAGGAATATTGTGCCAGTCAGAGCCCAGTAATAGTGTGCCATTCAGAGCTCAGTAATAGTGTGCCAGTCAGAGCTCAGTAATATTGTGCGAGGCAGAGCCCAGTAATATTGTGCCAGTCAGAGCCCAGTAATAGTGTGCCAGTCAGAGCCCAGGAATATTGAGCCAGTCAGAGCCCAGTAATATTGTGCCAGTCAGAGCCCAGAAATATTGTGCCAGTCAGAGCCCAGTAATAGTGTGCCAGTCTGATTCCAGGAATATTGTGCCTGTCAGAGCCCAGTAATAGTGTGCCAGTCAAAGCCCAGTAATATTGTGCCAGTCAGAGCCCAGTAATAGTGTGCCAGTCAGAGCCCAGTAATATTGTGCCAGTTAGAGCCCAGGAATATTGTGCCAGTCAGAGCCCAGTAATATTGTGCCAGTCAGAGCCCAGTAATATTGTGCCAGTCAGAGCCCAGGAATATTGTTCCAGTCAGAGCCCAATAATAGTGTGCCAGTCAGAGTCCAGGAATATTGTTCCAGTCAGAGCCCAGGAATATTGTACCAGTCAGAGCCCAGTAATATTGTGCCAGTCAGAGCCCAGTAATATTGTGCCAGTCAGAGCCCAGTAATAGTGTGCCAGTCAGAGCCCAGGAATATTGTGCCAGTCAGAGCCCAGTAATAGTGTGCCATTCAGAGCTCAGTAATAGTGTGCCAGTCAGAGCTCAGTAATATTGTGCGAGGCAGAGCCCAGTAATATTGTGCCAGTCAGAGCCCAGTAATAGTGTGCCAGTCAGAGCCCAGGAATATTGAGCCAGTCAGAGCCCAGTAATATTGTGCCAGTCAGAGCCCAGTAATATTGTGCCAGTCAGAGCCCAGTAATAGTGTGCCAGTCTGATTCCAGGAATATTGTGCCAGTCAGAGCCCAGTAATAGTGTGCCAGTCAAAGCCCAGTAATATTGTGCCAGTCAGAGCCCAGTAATAGTGTGCCAGTCAGAGCCCAGTAATATTGTGCCAGTTAGAGCCCAGGAATATTGTGCCAGTCAGAGCCCAGTAATATTGTGCCAGTCAGAGCCCAGGAATATTGTGCCAATCAGAGCCCAGGAATATTATGCCAGTTAGAGCCCAGGAATATTGTGCCAGTCAGATACCAGGAATATTGTGCCAGTCAGAGCCCAGTAATATTGTGCGAGTCAGAGTCCAGTAATATTGTGCCAGTGAGAGCCCAGGAATATTGTGCCAGTCAGAGCCCAGGAATATTGTGCCAGTCAGAGCCCAGTAATATTGTGCCAGTTAGAGCCCAGTAATATTGTGCCAGTCAGAGCCCAGTAATAGTGTGCCAGTCAGATTCCAGGAATATTGTGCCAGTCAGAGCCCAGTAATAGTGGGCCAGTCAGAGCCCAGTAATATTGTGCCAGTCAGAGCCTAGTAATAGTGTGCCAGGCAGAGCCCAGTAATACTGTGCCAGTCAGAGCCCAGGAATATTGTGCCAGCCAGAGCCCAGTATTAGTGTGCCAGTCAGAGCCCAGGAATAGTGCCAGTCAGAGCCCAGTAATAGTGTGCCAGTCAGAGCCCAGTAATAGTGTGCCAGTCAGAGCCCAGTAATAGTGTGCAGTTAGAGCCCAGTAACCAGACCAGACCACTTCATAGTCGCCACCCAATCTATCTGGGACATCATCCGTACTCATACTTCCAATCTCAATCTACCCATTCTTGATCAATTGACTGAACAATTGAAAACAGGGGAGGAAAAAAAAAGAGAATTTTTTTTTTCTGGGAGGGGGTGGGTGGGGAAACGTGGAAAAAAATCTCTTTTTTTTTTCTCTCCTCTGTCTCTGCCTCTATCTCTCACTCCTCCGATCGATCTGGTACTCCGCGCCCCTGCCTCTCGGCGCCTCCCCGATGCGCGATCTGGCGGCGTTTTTCCCATGACCCGCCAAGCAGCTTAGCAGCTTCTGGGAAACCAAAGTCTTTGGGTTCTGGAGGGAGTATGGTTGCAAAGCTGAAACTTAAAGGAATTGAACTCCCGATGGTGGGCATCAGTGATCTGGATTAAATCCGTATGTACGACTTGGCATCGACAGTTCCGTCTACCATGTGCAAGGCTTCTGTGCCCTTTGCGTTCATGCAGCCCCATATCATTTGCGACACCGGGAACTTGACGGTGGAGACTACGCAGCTGGGTAGGAGATGTTCACCCCTGCATCTTCTGACATAGGCTATGCCATCCGTCCCGTGAATGTTGAACTTACTCTCATCTGAGAAGATGACCTTTTCCCACATGTCCAGTGTCCAAGTCCTGTGGGCTCTCAACCACCTTAGACGCTTGGCTCTAACAGTCTCCATCACCAAGGTTTTCTTGCGGGGGCGCCGTGCGACGAGCCCTGCCTGGAACAACCTTCTCCTTGCCGTTCTGTTGCTAACCATCACCCCCGGGGCTACTCTCCAATCCCATTGATCGCGCAGGCAGAGCCGTACCAGCAGCCTGTCTTGTCTTGCGGTCATGCACCTTTTCCGCCCTCGACCTTTCCTCTGCTCCATATTGCCCATCTCAGAGTGCCTCTTCAACCAACGACACACCATGGACCGGTGTGTTTGAATCCTGTCAGCAATCTTCTGGGATGACAGACCTTCTCTGTGTAGTGCGAGCAACACAGCCTTGACTTCCGGAGTCAGTTGCATCTTAAGGCCAGAATCTGACCGGGGGCTGGCTCCGTGATGAGCTTGAAAAAAGAACAGGGGGTGAGTTTCAGTCCAGTGCCCACCCACACACTACTGTATGTTATTACTGGTAAAAGGGTACAATTCTTTATTTAATTACTGGCACAATAATTATGTCCACTACTGTATATATATATACTATTCAATTGAGTAGTGTTCTTTCTGCTCCAGTGCAAGTGAGGGTAATACCAACTTATGTTCCTTTTTTTTTCTTTGCATATGAGGAAAGGCATCTGATCTATTTGCGTAGATTTTTTATCCTAGATACTCTAGTGAGAATTATTCAAGTATATGTGTGTCTTTTTTTTTGGGTGACATTTTTTTTTAAATATATGGCATTCTGTCTTATATTTATTATTTGTAAACTTAAGAGGTGTTTAATGAGACATTCACCTTTAATGTTTTGAAAATCTTATGGAAATATTGTGTATTTATAATTCAGTTTTGATAGCGCCTGAAAGCACTTTTTCTTCTTTTGTGTGGTACACTGATTTTTTTTTTTTTTAATGAAAATGCCATTTTAGTTTTTTGTAAATTAATGTTTATTGGGCATTTTCTAGAAAAATACATTGTAACACAATAAAAGTACATAGGGGGAGGAATGGGGGGTGGGACATGGGGATTGACACTGAGGCAGTCATAATAAAAATGACATCAGCAGTTCCCTATAACATATCTTTAAACAATGAGTAGTTATAGAGAAAGAGGTAAAATTCAACGTGAGATAGCAGCATTTTCAAACACTCGGGACCAGTAGGTAAAACTGTAATTTAGCAGAACAATGTACTGCAATTTCAACCCGACTCGGCTCTAGGGGCAGGGATAGCTAGGGTAGTCGAGCATCGAACAGGGAGAAGAAGTCAGGAAATACTGTAAATAAGTGTATACCTGTTTAATCCACTGCGCACCATGGATTGGGAAAGATTGAGCTCTTGGTAGCTGATATATTATTTTAATTGAATAAATTACCATAATTAGTTATGTAGGAACAGAAAATCAAAGGAAAATATTATAATTAAAATGGGAGGGCTAGAACACTAAAAACCTTTTCATAAGTGAATTAAATATCACATTCGCAACATAAAAAATAAATGTATGAAACCCAGTATCTCACCACATTTTGCTGATAGCCATGGAGGTAAAGCAGACTCCCTCAATTTCTGGCAATAGAAAAAGATTTTAAAAAAA
This sequence comes from Pelodytes ibericus, assembly GCA_036172795.1. Taxonomy (NCBI): domain Eukaryota; kingdom Metazoa; phylum Chordata; class Amphibia; order Anura; family Pelodytidae; genus Pelodytes; species Pelodytes ibericus. The sequence goes on along the minus strand of CM069858.1, from coordinate 103,551,511 downwards.
GGATAGTACAAATCGAAATGAAATGGGGTTTCACTTTGAAAATTCTAACACTACAAGGCTTGAATTTTTTGGTGTGAATTCTTTGCAAACACCCTCCATTGTTTCTGATACTGCAGTTCTGTTTCTCCTTTTCCTTTTAGGTCTATCGATGTGCGAATGACAGATTTTTGATATGTAAAACATATTTCTTATGTGTGTAATTAGGGTTGCCACCAGTTGGTATTTTACCAGGAGGCCGGTAAAAAACTGGCTTGATGCCAATGTTAAGTGTATGGAGGCACCAGCAAGTCCGGTATTTATTGTAGAAAAGGTGGCAACTCCATGTGTAATCCATACTGAACCTTGTGTATCTTGTCATTATTTACTCACCTTTTTTTTATATATTTACATATTCTATTGGCTTTCTATAAACCAAACTAGAGTCCCCATTCATAAGAACGACATTCGGTTTATAGACTTTCGGTTTATAGAATACATGTAATGCTATTGCTATTCTATAAACCGAAAGTCTATAAACCGAATGTCGTTTGGTTTATAGACTTCCGGCTTATGGAATACATGTAATACTATTGGGTTTCTATAAACCGAAATAGAGTCCCCATTCATTAGAATTTCTCACGAATGGGGACTCTATTTCGGTTTATAGAAAGCCAATAGCATTACATATAATGTAATCGCCGAACCCCGAACTCCAACACGGACATACAGTGAAATGTCCGTGTTCGGGTCCTGGGTCTAAAAACCGTAAAGTTCGGGTTCGCTCAACACTAGTTTTCACGTTTATCATTGGCTGATTTGTAAACTGCTTTATTGCTTTGACCTTTCATTTGGAAGTATAAAAACACTATGTTTTGCACATTTAACTTATGGCTTGAGAAAGATCGCAGGTCAAAAGAAAAAAAAAATCTCACTGAAAGGGAGTGGCGTCCTGAGTATTTTTTCATTATTGTTCATATTGGGGGCCTTGGTGCAGCCCTGCTCATGCACTGACCCTTTGGAGTGCTGCTTAACCAGTTCCATTTGGTGTGCTCATGACAGCAGTCTGGTTGAATGGCTGGTGAGTCCAAGGTCAGGGGTGGCAGACACAAGCTAGTCAGGCTTGCTTAGTCAGGTACCAATGGAAACAGATAACAAGTAAGAAGAAATTGAACCAGAAGACAAAGTGACACCAATTCAATCAAGCTAAAACTCCAAAAACAACCGAGTGTCTAAATTAAATTGACACAAGCTTTGACGGAGAGATCACTACTGATCACTGATCACTGCTGAAAGAGTTAATTACAGTGCCACTCTAAGCCTCAGTGCATGAATGTTCACTGCTGTAACTAATACACATATGACTGCTATAGTTAATGATATCAATACCCGTATTGGTGGACCCCCTGCTTTGTGAAGTCTTGTGCCATAGAGGAAGACACATGCAACTTAACTGACACACAGAGAAAACAAACCAGTGCACACAGGGTACAAGCAAACACTATGTAGGAGAACGTTGTGAATATTTTCAGTATTGTTGCCTGGGAGAATACACACATAAAAGGACGCTATACAGCAGGTAAAATGGTGAGAGCTTGATACTTCTGGGTAAATTATTTAAATATAGATAAACCCACACATGCATAAAGAAGATGTGATTTTCCATTTCCCAAATAGATTAAGTTACCTCTCAGATTATATTTGAAAATGGCAGCATGGTGGGGTCTATTTGCTAAAAAAATTATTGTGGTGAAACTCCAAAAACCACTGGTGCCCTGAATTTTTGTCCATATCTTACCCTTGGTGACAAGAGCTGTTTTAACAACTCTGTTTTAGCTGCAATATTCCTCTTTCTCACTTACTGTACCTTCACAAATTATATATTGTTTCTTTCAGGATAACAAGGGCTTTATTAGATATCATTATTTTGATACTATCATACAGTTTACTATAAAAAAATATGAAATGTAAAAAAAAAAAAACACGTGTACTAACTTTTTCTTGAAAAATGTGTAAAAATATACAAATGATAATAAAACAATTGATTCTAATATTTGTCCTTAGTTTAGAAATACTTTGTATGGTTTTCTGCTTTTTTTTTTTTTACATTATAAGGCAATAATTGTTAATAGCACATTGCTTTTTCCTAACCATTTTTTTAGGATTACTGTGAGTCACATTGGCACTGGCCTTGACATCTAAAATCACTGTCATTTTCCAACTATTAATGTGTTATTTTTGCAATTAACTTAAAGTTCCCTTGTTAGTTCACCACAGTTCAGTTTTAGTGAATAAACCCGGCATGAAGTGTTTTGTAAGCCTGTTTAATAAAAGTGTAAATAATAATCAAATTAAATGGAATAGCATGTAATGTTAATATGTGTCTTAAAATATTTTATATGATAACTATGCATTATATAAATTGCTAAATTGGCTAAATAAAATTAATCTGTAATATAGTAAATTTAAAAATGAAAATAAATGCGTGGTCCTTGCAGATGGTAGCATACCATACAATGGATACTCCATAAATGAGTTTTGGTATTGTCAAAGTTATATACTTATAGGTTTTATGTCTGCAGTTGGATTACACATATTCCTTTACCTGCACTAATTAATAAGATAAATTGTCCTACAGATGTTACTGTTTTCCTGATAATAATATTTTCGTGCATTTTTTTCCATTTGTGAAAAGTTTCAAGAAAACCAATTAACCATGAATCAGGAAAGTATATCGTAACAAAAAGTTGTCAACAATTAGCTGTAATATAAAAGTGTGATTAACATGATATTAGGCATAACTGATGTAATCACTCTTCTATATTACATACAACAAAATTAACTGTCAGCATGTTTTCCTTTTTTTATTTTGCTCTTTGATCATCAAGGCCAAAAGAGTGTTTTTTTAATCTTTGGCCCTTATGCACAAAATTAGAATGTATGTATTTATCCAATAAACAGATATCTAACCACGTTTTGGTGTCCGATATTAGGATTTTCTCAAGTTCAAAAAACAAATCTAACATGTAATTTGCAGCAGGTAGTTCTAATACTTGTGTAGGATCACATTATCATTCCAATGGATGTTTCGTTTTGCATGCATGTGAAATACAGAATTAAGTCTGATTTTATTCGCCATGGCTACAAAAGTGCAGATACATACAAAGAAAAAAGTGAGGAGGGAGCTATGAGAAAGTAGGAAACCAAAATTGTATTTTCATACATTTTATTTTCATATATTTGAAGGGTCCACTCATTTATTCAATAGTACTGTCTATTTTCTACATATTGGTATTAACTATTTATCTCATTGGATCAATGTATTTTTTGATTCTGTGATTAATTCCAATTGAGAGTCCCACAATTCCTATTATGTCCATCTATGTTCCTAATTCTTGTTTTCTTATATTTAGGTAATGTTAGTTTTTTTTTAGTTCAATTGTTTGCATTATATATATATATATATATATATATGCCATTTGCACATGGCTTCAGCAAACGCTGAGAAAGACAATCTTCATCAAAATGCACTGGTTTGCTGTCAGGATCGCCGCCATGCCATCCAGACTGCCAGACATGGTCGCCCCAGATGCACCCAACAGGGGATTGGAACTGTGGTTCTTCTGGATTGTATCCTGCTATTTTGCCTCTGAGCCATTTCAGAACTTTGAAATACTCCTGTTTATGTTTGTATTGCCTGCAGCACTAGGGGGCTGGACTTCACCAAAGGCTCAGACCTGTCAGTAACTCTCCAGCTGAATCACATACCTGATTAACTAGGTATAAGACACTGCCTCTCCCTAAGGGCAGTGTCAGTTCATTGACTCTGGATTCCTTGTTTAGTTCCTGTGATTTTGACTTCCAGTGTTCCTGATCATTTTCGGCTTTTGACCTTGGATTTGTTACCTGTTTATTCTGAATTCTGGCATCCTCTGACCTCTGGCTTACCCACGAAGATTCTTTTGCTCTTGTCCTTGTCTGTAACTTTACCTGGATATCCTGACCAGCCCCCGTGCACAAACTCACAGGCCACGTGGCTTCTTATCTGGTCACCCTGGTCTGTGTTTGTTTGCAAGGGTGAGCATACATCTCTGCCTAAAAGACTCCCAACAAAGGTAAGCCCTGACATAACATCTCTTCCTAAAGGACTCCCAACAAAGGTTTCCCTGACATTTGCTTTCTTACCTTTTCAGGACTCCGTAGCATTAATGTCACACAGATATCTTGGCAATAGCGAAACAGCATTGTAAAAGCATTGGGATGCCGTGCTGCAGTGTCAGAGCGAACCCGTGCTAAAGAAGGCCAGTTTTTAACTTTTATAAGTTATTTGGGTATTAAATCAGTTCTATGTGACTCATACCTTCATTTCCAACAAGGGAATTCTTTACCATCAATGTGGGAATACCACCTACCGTACTTTACATGCGTTTAAAGAGCTTCACTATATTTTGGAGCAGTGTTTGTGAGTACCAATTCACATCCATATTTTAATCTGTAATTCACTATTTGTATATTTTTTTGTTACTTTTCCTATACTGCAGTATTCATGAAACTATAGTTTTTTTTATATAGTAAGTGTTCACATTTTTTACTGGGCACCTATTGGGCACTTCTTTATTTTGTGTTCCATTTTTTGAGCAGGGTTTTTTCTTTTTACTGTTCTCTGCCTTAACCCTGTTCTCTGTTTGCTCTGTCCTTATTTCAGTCTGGTCCCTGTCTTGTCTTGTTTTAGCCCTCACTCAATTGTTTCATGCTCTGCTTTGCATTGCTTGTCTCAACCTGCAGCATCCTGCATATTATTCTGTGGTGCTATTCTGGATAACAACTTCTGCTTCCTAAGGATCCTGGTATGTGGCCACACCAATCTGGGGACTGAATCCCTTAGGTGACTGTAGTTACTCTGCACCAGACCCTGTGTTAAAGTCAAAGCTGTCCAAGTCCGGCCACAGAGTGGCACTTTTTGCAGTTCGGTCTCAGAATGGGTCCTGCCCTGTTCCTTATATTTGTTTCCTGAAGCCTTGTTAGGGGCTGCCCTCTATACTGAAGCCCTGTAAGGGGCTGCCCTGTATCATGAAGCCCTGTCAGGAGCTGCCCTGTATTCTGAAGACCTGCAATGGGTTTGTCATGTACCCTAGGCCCTTTAATGATTCTGCTCTTAATCCTAGAGCCCTGTTATAGTTATGCCCTGTCTTACAGTCCTGTTATAGGGTTTCCCTGTTTCTTGCATATGGTTCCTTTATTCTCTTGCTGTGATTCATTTCTTGTTTCCTTGCTGTTTGTTATTATCTTCTGCAAAACAGGTAAACAAAGAAATACCCAAAAAGAGATGATCTACTAAAAAAATAGGTATTAAAAGTATAAATATAATTTATTATTAGGTTAATTGGTATCAAGTGAGCATGTGATAAATACATACAAAATACATGTAAATTATTACACAATTAAACAACTAGATATAGACTCTATTAGTGATAGTAAAGTAAATGAGCTCATATGTTAGCTACTATGGCAATAAATGAAGAATTAATTGAACAATAATTATCACAAAATGGATTTGGAGATCCACTGTGACAGGGTTTCTTGGAGGGGCCTGAGGGCCAAACACCTCCCTATAGATTACAGGTCCTGGTTTATGTGCTATAACTCTATACTTTAATATTGTTATTTAGGCAGATTCTGTTTAGTATATTGGTTTATATGTAATGCATATTTCTGTGAGTAGACCACTCTGAAGGATTACAATGTGTCAGTGACAATAATTGATAGTTTACTCCAACATCCATTGTTCTGTGTTAATTGAATTTACTGTTAAACTGATTATGATATGGTTTTCTATATGTAGCAATGCTGGTTAACTGCTGTTTGGTTTATGTTGTATTGTATGTTAATAGAATGGCTGAGTTATGTTAACTTGATTATGTATGTATATTAGACTGTTTTCTGTTCCAATAAAGTTGTTGTTCATTTCTTACTGTACCTGACTGCTAGTGGGGTGTTTTTTGTGTTTGTGCAATATCGCTTATTTGCAGATGTTGAATACCTGGCCAGGTGAACTAAAAGCAGTGGGTCAGAGCTTATTTGGATATCCCTTTTCCCAGTTTTTTGTTTTTATTTTATTCATTTTGTATGTAATTTTATATTTATCTTGTCCTTGATCAGCTTTATACTATACCTCATATTGGCACAGGACCTCCCTATGTTTTATATGTATACACATTTTATTTAGTGATTTGCAATAAATATACTTTCTGTTTCTTGGAGTTTATTTTAGTGCTGTCTCTTCCTTTTTAACAGTATGTTCATCCTCAATTAGTGTAAAAAATTTTTTTATAGATAGATCACAGGTTCTAATCTGGATTATCGGTCATTCGTAATTTATTGAGCAGCAAATGATGATGAGATCAGAGCACATTTGAGAGTTGAGTGGAGTCAGTTGATTCCTGAAAGTTTGACTTTGTTTCAAATGTTTTCAGGTCACTTAATACTTGTGGGTCATGCAGGTGGTAATATCCTGAGCGCTGTCCATATCATTGAAGCAAGAATTAAGGATCTAGTCAACATGAGACAATATTCGTCCCTGAATTCGTGACTCTGAAGACTGGACTTATTTGAGACACATCGGGATACAATGGGAACTCAATTACAAGCTACCCAGTATGCCTCAATGTGCCTCCAATAGTTTCCAAAATCTAAAGCAGCCAAAACATGCCTGAAATGCACCAAACTTAAAGGGTAGCAGCTAGTGCTGGGACAACGTCTCTAAAGAGGGAAATGGTGGCGCGGGGGGGTGTAATTCAGGCATAAAAAGTTGGAAGGAAATAATGAGGCACTTATGACAAGTACATTTAAATTCAGTTGTCCTGGATATAGTTAATCAGCTGTTGTAAACAGGAATTGAGTAAGCGCTAACTGCGGGGCAGCACAGCGTTGCTTATAATGCTATGTGTTCTGCTGTGCTTACTGGTATTATCCTGGACATCGTGGTACATATGAATTCTGGATGGATATCTGCCCTTATGAGTTGGGGGGACTTGGACCTGATAATGTCTGATAATGCAGCTAGACCCCTGGAGCCCTTTCTCCATAATAAATGTTCTAGTTATGGGGAAATTTATCATGTTTCATGTATGGATGCTTAGGCAGTCATGTCATATTTTGCACAAATATTTGAAAACGTTATAATAATAGAACATATTTCAACTTGATGTATCAAGGAATTTATAATGTTATACTTATGTATGTCATGCAAACCCTTATGTATGATATTATAAACCATCTATCTTAACAGGAATTTGCATTTAACTGGCTGCGGAAAATCCAACTGGCATCATGCACTGTCAGTCTTTAATTAACTCTAATTCTCACTTATAATAAAGGGTAAAAATAAATTATATATTTTGTCAAGAGCACTATGTTGCGTTTATGTTTTTTTTTTTAGTCACTACTGATTTGCAGCTGCACAAAGAAAGTATGTGTGTCACATTTAACCTTGAAATAGAGTACTAATGAAGAATTACCTACCAGCTTCCCCAACAAAATAAGACAGAGATCCTGTTCTGGATATTGCTAAATACATGTTACCAAGCATGCGATGCAGAGAGCAGGACCTCTATCACACTATGATCAGTTGATCCACAACATTTCAATATGCAGTTATTGTCCATATGAGCTAGCACATTTGAAAAGACTAGTTGAATTATATTACTTTATCATTGTGTGATATTTAGATATCAAGCTGATGTATATGCAGAATAATGCATGTGTTATTGAAGTTTCTATTTAATTCAGCCTCAGCAGACAAAGTGGAATATTAAAAATGTTGACCTTTGGTTATTGTTGAAAAGCATCACAAATAAGTTGTACATGTAAACATTTGTAACAATATGACATGTTAGATCTCAGAGGGGTCTTTTAGATTAGCACTAATCTCAACCTTCAACCTACAAGAGACCTTCGGAAAAACGAACAATTTACGCAAGGTCGAGATGAAGTGAAATGAGGCAACATGAAGTTTGCAGAGGAGGTTGAGACTTGAGTCTAAGTCAAACTCAACCTCTGATATTGGATATTGAGTTTTACGTTGAAGAAAAAAACTTACCAGTTTCAATTTGCCTCCTATTATAGCCTATGGAAGGTGAACAGAAACAAGCGTTAAATGCAACTTCATAATCAGAAGTCAAATGTGACTTTAAAAAAGTGGCAGCACCCCCCACTGAACAAAACTTGGACCGGAGGACTCGCCAAATGGCCTAAGGGACCCCTATCCCATATTAATGGGTCTGGAAGGCTAGCAAATGGTTCTCAGCCCCCAATAATGTTACAGGGACTGGGAGACTGCTTAATAGCTCTCATCTCCTCCCATTAATTTTATCGGGGTTGGGAGCCTGCAAAAGGAATAGAAACATAAAAAGGAAATTTTCAAACATGTAAAAATATACTCAAGGACCGAGAAGTTTTGCCACAATCCTCCTGCAGAGGCTGAACCGTGTTGCAGAGTCCTTATCTGCGGCTTGGTCATTAGTTACTGCTGAAAAGGATCTGTTTCCACTTCCTAGTTCATGAGACATCGAGCAGAAGATGGAAAGGCGTGAAGGGGGTGACACAACATGTTTTGCACACATGTTTTAAACTATGAAATAATGTTCTTTCAGTGGTTGGGCTTGGCCCCTAACTTCCATTGAAGGGAAATCTTAATGTTTCAGTATACCAAGACATTTTAGACAATGCCATGCTTTTAACTTTGTGGGAACAGTTTTAGAAAGGACCTTTTCTATTCCACTATGACTATGTCCCAGTGCACAAAGCAAAGACATGGTTGGGTGAGTTGGTGTGGATAAACTTGACTGACCTGCACAGAGCCCTCAAAATGGAGAAGCCATGTATGATAAACTAAGTACACCCTTACAGCTTCCATAGGAATAAAGAGGCTAAGTATTTAGCTCGACAGGTGCTGCTAATCAAATGCTCTTGATTGAACAGTGTGATTCGGGTTCGCTCAACACTAATTATCAGTCACATTGTTATTATATAAAGAAAAGGATGCCAAACAGACAAATGTATGCAATTCCAGTATAGCACAGTACATAAATCAAAAAAATTATCTCCCTAAATTCCAGTGAGTAAAAGTCATGAAGGCAAATCAAATCTGCCAATCTCAGAACTCTATCACGAGGCATACTTACCTGGGTCATGTACACCTTCTTTTCTACTTCCACTTTGGGCCCAGGTTAAAAGCATTGACTTCTGCTTATGTCCTCATCATATGCTAGCACACCAGCAAAAATTAATGCCATCAGCTGGGTCTGCAGCTGTTGATGATTTCTTCTTCCAGTCCTTGAACCATTACTTGTCTCCCCTTCCTGTTGTTTTTTTTATTTTGTATTTCTTACCCAAATTCAGCTCTGATTATGCCTTGTGCTGTCTACCCTGTTATTTAGTTTTAACTACACCCTGATTTGTAGGTATCTTTGGTTTTGCACAATCTTTGTGTTCATATTCACCATACAGGTTCTTGTTCGATTTTGACTTCTGGTGACAGTGACATTTCACAAGGGTGTGTTCCTTACTGTAATTGGGTTCCAGAAACAGCAATATTGCCAGACACAAGAAGAACATGTTTGGTGAAAAATGTTTTCTAGAAGCAACAATTCTAAATACACATATGGAACACCTGGTCTTCTGAATGCCATGAGAAATTACGCCTGGTCACACCACATTAATGCAAAGAGCTAATGCAAGTTGTGTGACAAACAAGAGCGAAGAGACAACGTTAGAGAAATTCAACCAATCAATAATACACATTTGGGGATATAAGGACAGCAGGAGGATCCAGGAGCAAGCACGTCTTGAGTGAAACGCGTAGCGTGCACTGTCACTGGAAGTGGGGGGAGCCTACGGACAGATGCAACCAGAAGTACAAGAAGATCCCATTTCCCCACACTTGAAAGACTAGAAGCGCATATCGCATGGCACAGTGTACCGATTTTAATGTAAGTGGATACTATTTTATTTTATTAAATTTGTACTATTTAGCTAACAGTGGGTATCCTCCTTTCTTTCACACTCCTGCCACTCCTGACTTTGACCCTTTGATCATTTCACCTCCAATTACTTTCAGTGGGGAAAATTCAAACTCGACCTCCCAACTCGACCTCTCAAGATGTTAGTGAATACAAATTTTTAATGGTTTGTATGGCTCTCAATGGTGGGATGGGAGGTCAACTTAATTTTTGGCGAGTTGTGGGGAGAGGGTCTGAACAAGGATGATAGCAAATCATTTGAGGAGGAAGAGTTTGGAGGTTAAATTTGAAAATGAGTCAACCTACAAACTCAACTTCCTCAACCTAATCTCGAATTGTAGTGTATAGACCCATATATATATATATATATATCAAGTAGTGCTAAAATCTAAGCTAACAGATCTGACATTATGAGCAGAAGTGTGTCTCAAATTGTTGGTTACTTCACATTTACAGTAAAAGCCTGAAGTTACAATTTCCTGTGAGATTCAAAAATTGGACTCTGAAGTGGCAGTTCAGTATTTCTTTAAACAGTGTTGCTGGTTGAATTGGACTCTTGTTCGCTGAACTGCCAGTAAAGGATCGCTGCTTCAGTGCCTCACCAGATAAACTTTTTGGATTTTCCTTTTCCATGAATAAGTACTTACCTTTCTCCAGTTGTCATGAACCCACAAGTGCATACCTTGTTCCTATGCATATAACAATTGCATTTCAACCCTGTATAAGTGCTTATCTTGTTCCTGTATTGACCAGATCCTGCATATAAAGAACTGTGCAAAGAATTGACTTTGTTCCTGTGCACATAACAGTTGCATCTTATACGTGCATGAGTACTTCCTTTGCTCCATGATTCACCAGGTCCTTCATATTGGAGCTGTGCAAATACCTATCCTGCTTTAATGTTCAGAATTGCTGCCTAAAAGGTATGTGCTAAGACTCACCTGTTCCCTTAAATGCCTCATATGAGGACTGTGTTCGTTTTATCCTTGTTCCAAGGTATATAAGAACTTCATATAAGGATTGTACAAGTGCTTATCTTTATTTGGTCCATTAAAAACTAATGCAAGTTGTATTTTCTTTTTTACCTTTATCTTGTACTTTAAATTAAAGAAACCAAGAAACCAAAACCATTGTCTGATTCCTGGATGAGACAATGGGTTAACTTATGACATTGAAAAAAGGCACAATTACCCAGCAGAGGTGGACAAAATGCATTAGGTGGCTTTTTTTCTACTTCTTGTTCACTGATCCTGCATGTTTTAAGAATAGTGAATAATGGCTATATCTTATTCTAACTGTATCTGGACTGGACTGCACATTTGTTGTGCAATTGTGCTTTTATCTCTATTATTTGCCACTATGATGGGCATGCTGGGAGTCCTGCACCTAATGCACAATGGAGAGGATTGACAGCCGCAACAAGCAGTGCTTACTCCCTTTCATTTTTTTTTTTTAACCAATGGCCTTGCTCTTTCATAACACTTAATATGAAGACTTGTACCCTAAATTCAATACAATGAGGCATTAGGTTATGAATAAACCTAATCTTATTATGTTTGTTAGTGTACAGTGTCAACCCAGGTCAGATCTCTCCATTGCTTGGTTTGTTTCCTTGTTCAATGTCTGGTTTTCCCCCTTGCTTTGTTTTTCCTCTGGCTTTAACTCCTTTATTAACCTGACCCACACCATCCAGCTGCTCTGTTGTTCCTTTGTGTGTTTGCCCAGCTGCCAGTTCAAGTTTAGTTTGACTTTATTTTTCCTCTAGAGCTAGCGGATAGGACTTGCGTGGGTGTACTGTGTCATGGTTGCAAGCTTAAAATCATAGACAAGAGATTTTAAAACAAAATGAAAGTCAGTTCTTAAACATATGAACCAAAAATGTCACACCACAGAAATATTAACATTTATCAAATAAAATACATTAGTCGTTTATGTACACTAGATTTTCTTTATGTATTTCAGTTAAATCTAATACATGCATCTTTACATACCTTTCTTAATTTGCTTACTTAAATGCAACTTTTTTTTACAAAATGGAGCAGAAACTGCAGCCACTTCCAGATCACAAGAAGAGGCAATAAATCAGCATTAAAAAAGTTTTGCTTTTTTAAATAAAGTCCTTAAACCTGGTTAAAACCACAGATATACAGTCAAGAGCCAAACAAAGCCCAAAGTGAACGCTTACTGTGTTTCACACCAATGTACACATTCTTTTTGTTTACAAATGACGAGAACCTTTTCCTTACTTGAAACCACCGTATTTGCTCGAATATAAGACAAGGTTTTTTTCAGAGCAAATGCTCTGAAAAACACCCCTCGTCTTATATTCAAGGTCATCTTATAATCTGACCTCAAATCGAGGTCAGACTATAAGACATGGATCCAGGTCCCCAGCAGAGCTGCAGGGGACCTGGGTCCCCCTTGCTAACAGAAGGTGGATGTCGGCGCAATGCGCGCCGACATCCTCTGCTGCCGCCCGGCACGACCGCCAGAACTTCTATGATTAAGCCAGGTCCTTCCGGCTTCATCATAGAAGTCCTGGCGGAAGTGCCGGGCAGCAGCGTGGGATGTCTGCGCGTATCATGCAGACATCCCCCGGCTGCCTCCACTAGGCACAGGGGCGCGCTGGGCCGGGGGGCAGGGTGGCAATTGCCCCCCAGGCCGCCCTAAGCTTTGGAAAACACGGCCGCTGGGCCAGTGTTTAAAAAAAAAAAAAAAAAAAACGCGCTTGCAGGCAGAGACTGAGGTGAGAAGGGATCGTAAGATCCCCTCTCACCTCCGATCTGCCTGCAAAACTGCACGGGGAGCCGAACAGGCAGCACAGAGAAACCTCCGTGCTGCTTGTTCGGCTCCCCGTGCAGTGTGACACGGAAGTGCCGACAGTCACGTGACCGGCGCGCTGACGTCAGACGCGCGACGATCACGTGACCTGTCGGCACAACCGCCGGGAGGCCGAACAGGCAGCATGGAGGGACCATGCTGCCTGCCACCAGGGAAGTCCTCCTGCCACTAGCCACCAGGGAAGTCCTGCCACTAGCCACCAGGGAAGTCCTCCTGCCACTAGCCACCAGGGAAGTCCTGCCACTAGCCACCAGGTAAGTCCTCCTGCCACTAGCCACCAGGTAAGTCCTCCTGCCACTAGCCACCAGGTAAGTCCTCCTGCCACTAGCCACCAGGTAAGTCCTCCTGCCACTAGCCACCAGGTAAGTCCTCCTGCCACTAGCCACCAGGGAAGTCCTGCCACTAGCCACCAGGGAAAAAGGTAAGGGGGGGGGGGGAAACACTGGCATATTGGGCAAATTGGCTGGGGCATATTACATGGCAAATAAGACTGGCATATTATTGGGCAAATTGGCTGGGGCATATTACATGGCAAATAAGACTGGCATATTATTGGGCAAATTGGCTGGGGCATATTACATGGCAAATAAGACTGGCATATTATTGGGCAAATTGGCTGGGGCATATTACATGGCAAATAAGACTGGCATATTATTGGGCAAATTGGCTGGGGCATATTACATGGCAAATAAGACTGGCATATTATTGGGCAAATTGGCTGGGGCATATTACATGGCAAATAAGACTGGCATATTATTGGGCAAATTGGCTGGGGCATATTACATGGCAAATAAGACTGGCATATTATTGGGCAAATTGGCTGGGGCATATTACATGGCAAATAAGACTGGCATATTATTGGGCAAATTGGCTGGGCATATTACATGGCAAATAAGACTGGCATATTATTGGGCAAATTGGCTGGGGCATATTACATGGCAAATAAGACTGGCATATTATTGGGCAAATTAGCAGGGACATATTAAATTGCAGATAACCTTGGAATATTATTTGGCAAATTTACTGAGTCATATTAAATTGCAGAATAACACTGGCATATTATGGGACAAATTGGCTGGGGAATATTAATGGCAAATAATATTGGAAATGTGTATGTAATGGGGTGATGGAGGCATGTAAATGTGGTGATGGGGCATGTCCTGGTGTGCAACGTGGGTTATGGGTCATGTCGTAGGTGTGCAACGTGGGTAGAGGTGGGTGCCCAAATTTTGGGATATTGGGTGTCTAAATCCTGGCATATTGAGGGGCATAATCCTGGCATAATGAGGGGAAAATCCTGGCATATTGAGGGGGCGTCATCTTGGCATATTGAGGGGAAAATCCTGGCATATTGGGTGTCTAAATCCTGGCATATTGAGGGGCATAATCCTGGCATATTTAGGGGAAAATCCTGGCATATTGAGGGGGCATCATCTTGGCATATTGAGGAGAAAATCCTGGCATATTGAGGGGCATAATCCTGGCATATTGAGGGGCATAATCCTGGCATATTGAGGGGCATAATCCTGGCATACTGAGGGGCATAATCCTGGCATTTTGTAAGGGAAAATTCTAGCATATTAAATGGCAAATCCTGGCATATTGTGGGGGAAAATCCTGGCAAGGAAAAGATGGCCGTGGATGGGGAGGCGATTCGATGGTGCAATAGGCCACTTGACTGGATTTGCCCCCCAGGCCTAAGGCTGCCAGCCCTCCCCTGACTAGGCACCAGGGATATCTGGGCAGCCGGGGGATGTCTGCACGAATGACAAGGGGAGGGAGGGGGGAAGAAAAAGACAAGGGGGGGAGACAAGGGAAGGGGGGGAGACAAGGGAATGGGGGAGAAAAAGACAAGGGGAGGGGGGGAAGAAAAAGACAAGGGGAGGGAGGGGGGAATAAAAAGATAAGGGGAAGGAGGGGGGAATAAATAGACAAGGGGAGGGGGGAGAGAAACACAAGGGAAGGGGGGAGAGAGAAAAGTTTGGGGGGCGGGAGAGAACACTGGGGGAGAGAGAGACAACGCGAGGGGGGAGAGAGGCAGCATTGGAAATAAATAAAGGGAAATAAAAACAAGAATGCATTTGCTTAATATCATAATTTTTATTAAATATTAAAAAGCAATTTACATGTGAATATATACAAGTTAAACTTTTTTTCTATATGGTAGTCTTATATTCAGGCTTTTAGTTTTTTTCCTAAAGGAATATCGAAAGTTTGGGGCTTCGTCTTATAATCAGGGTCATCTTATATTCGAGCAAATACAGTAATAGGTTATAAAAATTTTGTTTTTCTGCAATGGGCTAAATTGTTTCCTATATTATCTCTTCTCACAACCAGGGCCGTCTTTAACGCGGGGCAAATGGGGCAGCTGCCCCGGGCCCACTTACTCCTGGGGGGCCCGAGGCAGCTGCCTGGTGGTCTCGCTGCCCCTCCGTAACTGCAGCTGTACTATGCGATTAGCACTGATCGCATAGTACAGGTGCTCCCAGCATTCTCTCCTCTCCCCGGCTCCCTCAGCGGGGAGACGCAGGCAGCATGGGCTCTGTGTGTGTGTGTTAAACACACTGAGAGCTCAATCAATGCTGCTCGCGCTCCCCACGCGTCCTGTTGGTTCAGAGCATTGGAAATACGATGCTCTGCGTCATTACTATGCGCGGGGAGCGCGAGCAGCATGGATTGAGCTCTCAGTGTGTTTAACACACACTGAGCACATGCTGCCTGCGTCTCCCCGCGCTCCACTCATGTAGGACAGAACACTGGAGTGGGGTGGGGAGGGGGGATAGAGAGAACACTGGGGAGGGGAGGGGGGTTAGAGAGAACACTGGGGAGGGGGATAGAGAGAACACTGGGGAGGTGGGATAGAAAGAACACTGGGGAGGGGGGATAGAGAGAACACTGGGGGACAGAGAGAACACTGGGGAGACAATGGGGGACAGAGGAGAGAACACTGGGGGGGAGAACATTGGGGAGAGAAGGGGGGACGGGGAGAGAACACAGGGGAGACAGGTGAGAACACTGAAGGGAGAGAAGAGAATACAGACGGTGGAGAGGAGAGACATAGATGGGGAAGAGAAAAGAGACTGAACTGGGAAGGCAGAGGACAGGCAGGCAGAAATGGGAAGGAAGAGACAGATGGAATGTGCCCCCCCCCCGATCAGACTCTGGATCCGCCCCAGGCGCAGGAATCCAGAGGCGCTGCTTTGTGGAGTTCACTCCCTAACAGCGCCTCACCTCGAGGTGCGGACCCCATGCGAGAGGTAACCGCACCAAGGGGTGAGAACAGCGCAACGGGAGCAAGCTCCGCCCCATCACGCTGTGTAACTTCCGGATATTCAGAGAGCCAGATGTCCGCTGACATCTGGCACTCTGAAGTAGTTATCGGAGAGTGTTCTGCCTCTGCAGGGATGAGAGGCAGAACACTGAAACGTTCTCCTCCCTGCAAGTAAAGGTAAATGTGCAGGGAGGGGGATTTGGTAAAAAAATAAAATAAATGTAAGCGTGTGACTGTGTGTAAGGCTGGCTAAGAGTGTGTCTGTAAGTGTGGGCATGCATTTATGTGTGTAAGTGTGACTATGTGTAAGGGTGTATGTATATGTATAAGGGTGACTGTGTGTTTAACAGTGTGAATTACTGTGTAAGGGTGACTGTGTATAACTGTTGGTGTGTATTTCTGTGTGTGGATGTAAGTGTGACTGTGTGTGTAAGGGTGTCTGTGTATGTGTAAGTGTGACTGTTAGTGTCACAAAAGCATATGTTTTCTTTCGGTAAAAAAAATGTAAGCGTGTGAGTGTGTGTGTCTAAGTGTGGGCGTGTATGTAAGTGTGACTGTGTGTAAGGGTGTGTATAACAGTGTGTGTGTATGTGTGTGTGTATGTAAGTGTGACTGTGTGTATAAGTGTAAGTGTGACTGTTAGTGTCACACAAGCATATATATTTTTTCGGTAAAAATAAATAAAATGTAAGTGTGTGACTGTGTGTAAGGCTGTCTAAGAGTGTGTGTGTGTGTAAGTGTATCTGTAAGTCTGACTGTGAATGTCTAATAGTGTTTGTGTATTTTTGTGTAAGTGTGACTGTGTGTAAGGTTGTGTATAACTGTGTGTATGTAAGGGTGACTGTGTGTGTAAGGGTGCCTGTTTAAATGTATATATATGTGTAAGTGTGTCACGTGAGGGGGGAAATCTCCGCCCCCCCGTCCGTGACATACTGGTGCTCAGAACACATGGAGCCACGCACAGAAGAAACAGCCCCTTTCCTGCAAATGTAAGGTAAGTGAGCAGGGAGGGGGACAAACAAGTGTGTGTGTGTGTGTTTAAGTTTGACTGTGTGTGTAAGTGTGTCTACCTGATTGTGTAAGTCTGTGTGTGTAAGTGTGTCTATCTGACTGTGTAAGGTTGTCTGTGTGTGTCTGTCTGTCTGACTGTGTAAGTTTGTCTGTGTAAGTCTGTGTGTCTATCTGACTGTGTAAGGTTTTCTGTGTAAGTCATATATATACACACACACATTTAATCTAAATATTATATAAACCACCTATATATTATATTTATATATATATATATATATATATATATATATATATATATATAAATATATATATATATATATATATATATATATATATATAGTTTTATATAATTATATATTAACATAATATATGGCTAGTTTATATAATATTTCATATGTGTATATATATATATATATATATATATAATATATATATATATATATATATATATACACACACACAAAGCAAGTGTGTGTGGTTATTTTTTTGTAGGGAGGTATTAGGGTGGAGGGTGTGATTGCATGCTGGGAACGAGGGGTGGGGTCCAGGGGCCCCAAACAAATGTTTGCCCAGGGTCCAGTCAATGTTAAAGACGGCCCTGCTCACAACACATTAATTTACGCAAGTATCACTCGCCACCTATTTAAGTTGAAATCGCAAACAACCAACAATCTGGATTTTGGGATTTTTTTTATAGCTTTTCTATTGGTATGCTTTCCAGCTCACTGTGTAATATTGTACATTTGAGAGAACATCTGTTCTAATGTATAATTGTACATTGGATGCTGTTATTTGATGGAATTTACTTTTTGTGTTTTATTGTGTGCATTATTAACAGAATAAGTAAAGAAAGAATAATTTCTTGTTTTGCACACTTAGTCATTCTAACTGTGAATGTATCTATGCACGCTAACAGACGGATCGTGACATGCTGACTGATGCCTATATGTAGTAATTTCAGGCACTCTGCAATACAAAGCTTGCCAAACACAGACAGATTGGATGTCAATGTATAATTACGCAAACTGTCCAAATTGCTTAAAAACAATGTTAAATAAATGTATTTAACATAAAAACAAAACACTTACCTTTTGGTTAGAAAAAAATATGTCTGATAAATAGGTCAAATAATGTATTATTATTTTTGAATATTATGTTTATTCTTATGTGAAAACTATTAAGCATTATTTGTTACCTTAAGGTACATATTGGGTTATATGCAATGCCAATGGTAAAGCCTGATAAAAGTTAAAATTTGAATAATACACATTAAAACTAAAGGAATAAAGTGGAATTCAACTGCAATGGGGACCACAAATATCCATTGTGTTAAAGCAGTGGTATTGTGGTAAGGTAAAAATAGCGTGATCATAAAATGCCATGATCATAAAATGCCTCCTGTTGGCCCCATAAAAAAAATGTGATCCCCTTGGTGATGGCTTGGTGCCATGCCCACATTCAATAAAAAAATCATTGGCTTTCTGGGGCCACTGGCCTATGATAAACCCATGTCCCCGATTAAATAAATAAAGGGCTGGTGATGATTAGTACAGAGAAGTAGTTCATTGAAAGTAAGCACAGGAGGGATATATGAAAATAATTTTTTATACTTAAATAGGATGGCAGATCCAATTTGTAGGTCTCAGTAACCTGAGATAACACACGGTATGGACCAATGTATCTCGGACAATATTCAGGACATCATTGACAAAGATTTACATTTTTGTTTGAAATTTGGAAAGTTGCCCTGTTATGGGAAAGTAGCGAAATTAAACAGTATCTATGTACAGACAATAAAAGCTGAAGAGGAGGTTGATCTCACCATACCAATAAAATAGTAAATTCAAAGAAGGTACCTGACAAATTTAAGCATGCCTGTGATTCAAACAAAGTTATGTTCAGACCTCCTGGCAAAACTTTAAATCTCCAAAAATGTGAAGGTTGTGCCTGTGGCGCTTTAGGTGATATATGAAGCAGAAGCATTGTCACGACAGTGCCGTCGCTCTGCCGATCGGCACCTCCCCATCAATTAACATAATGCAGAACGGAGCGCGCATTTTTTTTTTTTTCTTTCTGCCCTTACTTTTTAAAGGGCCACGTTTATATTATGTTTTTTCCTTCAAACCTCTCATTGCCTGATCGCCTTGTAGGAGGGCTATTTAAACTTTAATTTTGCAAATATTCCTTGCCTGTAATAGTGCTCCTAAGCCTTTTTCGCATTCCTGTTATTTTGTTGGTTTTCTGGTTCCTAACTTCTGCCTGTTTTTGACTTCACTGTTCACCTCCCGTCCCGACCCTTTGCCTGTCTCTGTCATTTGCTGCCTGCCCAGACCTTTTTGCCTACCTGAAGATTCTGTTTCCTGACCCTTCTGTACAATGCCTGCTGTTCCTTATTCAAGCCTTCCTGTCTCTCTGTGGGCACCACTTCGGTACTGGAATAGTGGATTGAGTCCAAGCCATGGGTGGAAGAAGCTTTAGGCTTAACCATGGGTGAAATCCTTTCAAGTGAAACACTCTCCTATTATACTCAGGTCCGTATTTTGTTACCCTCTGCCTTTCTGCATGGTGGTTCCATTCCACAGTGACTTAGAATAGATAAGAATACTGCAAAACGATAGAATACTGCAAAAAGACACAGACATGACACATTAAAAAAATTATGCAGTACACATATATAGTTGTCAGATCCTTATTCCCCTGTGGGGGTATTAGAGGATTATTTGACACAGATTAGGGTTCTATTACTAGTAAATTGGTTACTTAAACCTTATGAATTAGTTCTTATCACCTCAAAATACGAATTGAGTTCTTGTGCTCATACGAATTGAAGCTAATATAACACGAAATGTGAATCCTACACGAAGATTTTGGTTTTACAAAATAAGAAATTAGTTTTGTATTTAAGGTGAATGCATGTGTAGACCAGATATTTAGTAATATTTTTACTAAATATCTGGTCTACACATGCATTCACCTTAAATACAAAACTAATGTGTACTACTTTTGTAGCAGACTACTTTTGTAGCAGACTACTTTTGTAGCAGACTACTTTAGCAGCAGACAACATACTCATTTCTTATTTTGTAAAACCAAAATCTTTGTGTAGGATTCACATTTCGTGTTATATTACATTCAATTCGTATGAGCACAAGAACTCAATTCGTATTTTGAGGTGATAAGAACTAATTCATAAGGTTTTAGTAACCAATTTAAAAGTAATAGAACCCTCATCTGTGTCAAATAATCATCTAATACCCCCACAGGGGGATAGGGATCTGACAACTATATATGTGTACTGCATAATTTTTTTAATGTGTCATGTCTGTGTCTTTTTGCAGTATTCTATCGCACTAAGTCACTGTGGGGTATAGTTGAATACTACCCTACAATATTGTTTAAGTAATCTTTATTAAAAGTTATTTTTTTTAAATTTCACCCAGTTTCCACACATACTATTTACGAAATTAGGTTTTCACTACCTCCCCCAGGGAATCTGGGAATAGAAAACTAAGCTCCACGTGGCTTTGTTTTCTCTCTCTCTCCAAACTTTCTTGTGGTTCCATTCCAGCATCCGAACGTGACAAGCATTCAAGAGCAATTGATCAAGCCTAAGCCTCAAAAAGACTCATTCAAATCCATGAGGATATCAAAGTTATGGTTTGACTTTGTTTTGTGGTAAAAGGTTTAAATCATTGTTCATATTCCTTGTTCTATTATTATTTGCTGCACAGGCATCAATTCTCTTCTGAAAATATTGAGGAATTTTTTGTGCTTAGCATCTAGCTAGGTTAGATGACATCTCAGGATGTTAAAGGACTTGTATTTGTCAAAAAAAAAATCAATCTAGTCAATACAGCCAAATTTAAATGAAATCATCAGTCCTGAGCACATGCTGCCAATTTCCGGAGTATTTGTGCAGAGTTGAGTCACTTGGCCTTATTTCTATGTCTGACTTATGGACTTTTGGCTGCACATCTTCCACGAAGACCAATTCTGACCAAACTTCTCCAGATAGAAGATGGGTGTACCAGGGTGTTTTTTTTTATAATTCTGAGCTGATGGAACTGCTGGATATCTTCTGATTGTGAAGGGAAGTAAGCATGATGTGTCTTTAATCTGCAGCACTAAATTTCCTTGGCCGGCCACTGTGTTACTGCCCTAGAAGTTCCCCTTTGTTTCATCAAAAGAATTTGGACAGCTCATCTGGAAACCCCTGTTTGCCACCTTGACATTTCTGCCTTGGTTAATGCAGTATAACTACCATGTGTCTTTTGCTGTGCTCAGTCTTGCCAATGTGTAAAATATTTGACATTAAACTATCTTTTACAACCTCACCTTGTTACCGGAGTTTGGCTGTTCCTCACCTAGTTTTATTCTTCCTACACTGTTTCTGTTTCAGTTAATGATTGTGTTTTAACCTATATATTAAATTGATAATAATTAGCGCCTTTTAGGTAGAATACAAAATCCTCGACTTTGTGCAAGTGTACCTAGAAGAGTTGATGAGTTTTGAAGGCAAAGGATGGTGACACCAAATATTGATTTGATTTATATTTTTCTTATGTTCACTCACTAAATAAGTATATATTTATTAGTGAGATGTATTATATAATTGTTTTATAATATGGTGTTTTTCATGTATTAAATAATGTATTTTATAATAAAATGAATATATATAGAATTGTTGATGGTGTGTAATTTGAGGCGCAATTATAAACCCAACATACAATAGTAGCTGCAAGTATCTTGGAAATATTCTTTAGTACCCACAATTCCTTCATCTCACAGCAAAGCCTGCTAGCTCTCTGAGAACAAGACGACTTTAACCCACCCACGTGTAGATGGATAGCATATTTACAATGTAAAAAACACCAGATGTCTGCCCTTCTGCCAGTTTCAGTAGATGGTAAGTCATGACTGCTAAACATTCCAAAACACACAAGTGGCATGGAGTTATTACAGCAGACTATTTCAGAAAAAAACAAACAAAAAGTATATTTTTTGGAGAGGAGTTGCATGTATTAAAACCAAGTGAAACACAAATATAGTGTACGTAAGCTTTTCATGTTTTTGTTTTTTCTCTGCGGGTGTATTTTTAAGCACACACAGCATATAGCAATATAAATCTCTTGCATAGTATGTTTTCTTCATTGGGCTGCTTCCAGTCTTCCCCACTGAGGTAATATCTGGCAATATTATTTCCACAACAGTTAGCTTTGTAGCTAGTTGTTTTCTAAGAAAAGAGTGACTTGTGGGTTGTCAATCTTGCTTCAGTATTATCTGATATGAACATCAATCAGCTTGTTCAGCACTTTATTTTGTCACAAGAATATATGCATTTCGATTTTCAGCTTAGTTTTATTTATTTGAAAGATATCATTTCCAATAGCAGTCACATTGATGCAATGGTAACATGTCCACCCATGAGGCATGTTCCTCAGCAATAATAGCTTCAATATGCTCATATATTTTATGCTCATATAGCCCCCTCTGCTCCCATCCCCTTTCCTAGTGACACCGTTGAGTGTCTTCTAGTAGATGGTGAGTTCCTGTGCAAAAATGTCCAATGTTGTTTATAGCTGCATATTAAAGCACAATTACATTGCTTCGAAGGAAGCAAGGGTTAAATAATATGCCCTGCATCTCCTAAGTAAACCCAGCATGTATCTTAATAGATATGGTCTAGAGGTTGGGGTGCGTGGACACTGTGACAGTCTCATCACACTGTCTGATCGGGGTCTGCAATGTGCAGGGGCGGCCTCTGTCTGCTAGCGCTAGTTAAGGTGCTCTCTGCTGATCCCATGCAAAAAATGAGGAGCTCTCTCTGCGCTGATAGAGACAGTCACCGCCCAGACCAAGTTATCTGCTTCCCATGGAAGCATGGTAGCTACCAGTCAGCCGATAAACTGGTATGTAATATCAAAAGCACATGCCATTTTATCCTCAGACTAGGGACAAGTTGATTTGTATAATATTTCTCACTAGAAAGTAGTGTTTCAATGTACCACCTTGCTGCTCTCTTAATTTTCAAACATAGAACTCTAGCCTGATATCTGTAGGAGGGTTATTTATGACTTTTCACTTACTGGCCTCCGTTTATTGAAAAACTGGTGTGAATTTACCAGACAGTTGGGATTCTATGTCCCCCGCTAACGCCATGAAACAATTACTGCACCAGCTAAATACCTCCACCAACAGTGATTTGTATGCCTGCCGGTAAAAGCTCACGCTTCACTCCAAGAAAGTGCAGTGCTGGTTAAGAGTAATCATTACCATGTAAATAATAGATTAATAAGTACTTATAAATAAAGCTTATACTTTACCCAAATACAAACTTCTTAGTAAATTGTTGGTTAAGCTGTTTAAACAGGATTCATACGTCTTTTACTGGATATATTTTCTGAATTTGTGCACGTTTTAGGACACTCTCTCTCCTGTCATGCGATTCACTCATATGTTGATTACCCAGATTGATGACATAATTTATCCAGCTTCCCTGTTTCTTTGTCAGATTAATTTCTTATCTTATGACATTATAATCATGAATCATACACCAGGGAGTGTGTCCTTACAAACGTTCTCCTAAGGAAAGGCCTTTATGAGTCTAACACAAAAATTAGTTAAAAGTAAATATAGCGTGTAACATCTGCTAATTTATATGTGCTGTTACTATACAAACAATACAGTGGCAAGAAAAAGTGAACCCTTTGGAAATTCCTGTTTTTCTGCATTAACTGGTCATAAAATCTAATCTGATCTTCTTCTAAGTCACAAGTATACAGAATGTGCTTAAAGGTCAACTGTAGCAAAAAATGAAGTTTTGTTTAATTTAAAGATGGCATATAGAAAAGCTTTACTGAAAGAATACAAATAAAGTACCTTATTAAGCCATTTTTAGTCCATATAGCTCTACCAAGAGGCAGACATTTTGTTTAGAATCTTTGTTCATATGACAGGAGCGTCATGACGTGAGTCGCACACACGAGCGCTCTGAGAGGCGGAGCTGCAAGCCGGTGCGAGTGAGGAGAGGACGCAAGAAGAACAAAGTAGACGGAGAGTTGACCACGCGCGAACCAGGTATAATACACAACCTAAAACGCCAAAATTGTGATCCGGGAGAAGGAAGTCGGGACACCAAGAACTCAATCTTCAAAGAAAAGGAGAAGGCAGGAGGCATATCCGCTGCCCTGAAGATCCCAAGCAGAAGGCTGGAAAGAGAAAAAATTAAAAATTTTAAAATTTAAAAAAACGCAAGTAATCTGCTTGAGCAGATCAATTATTATCTGGTTTCATTCTCCCGAATATATATGTCCCTTATGAATGTGACAGGTATAAATATCCTTGGCAATGTATAGGTCTAAAGACCACTAGATCACAAGTGGTTACAGGAATAAGATTTGTATTACAATATCTTCACTACTGAATAATTAGATAAAAGAAAGATATATATATTATTAATACAAGTGTTCACTAGCCTTACCAGCTGCCATTAACCCCTTAGTAACATGACTTTTTTGGCTTTTTGAGGTGTTTTTGTTTTGCTGTAATTTATTTCTGTCTTATTTAGTGTACCCACACAAACTATATATCATTTTTATCATCATAAGAAGGGCTTTCCTTTGATACCATTATACAAAAAAAATTAACCCCTAAAAAATGCACAAGCAGCAAAAATAAATGACCTGATGTGCAGGGAAGGGGTTAAACGCAGGGAATTGCTTTGATAAAAATGTTTTTATTGTTTTATTATTAGTATATTGTGTATTTATTGTTTTATTGTAGTTTAACTTAATTTTATTACTTTGATCAGTCTCTCTACCTCACTAAAAAAAATGTCTGCCACACTAACGCCTCGCCACACAGGACGGACCTAGCACGAGAACAGCTGTCGCTTATAAAATCGCCTGAGGCAAAGTATTATACTTGCAACAGCGGCTAATAAGAACGCAAACCATTATATACAAATAATAAGTAGAGATTCAAGTCAGTATACATTGCCTATCCTGTAGAACAAAGGGCATAAACTTGATAGTATGTACATATTATTTTCTTTGTGTTAAAACCTATGTAAATGTTTATTGACGTGCTTGGAGACAGAGTATTCCTGTATAGATCGCAGATTAGAACGTGAACAATTAAATACAATTTTCTGACAAGAAACATCAGAGAAGAGCTAATAGGTACACACGAATTCGAGAAACTTAGAGTACAAGAGAATATGGGGTAACTACCAGCTGCCATTAATAAAATTGCCTGGAGGCAAAGTAACACACCTGTTATAGATTGCTAATAAGAATACAAACTATTATACATATTCACTAATAATAAGCAAAGGATTAAACCAGTACAAATAGCCTATCCTGTATAACAGAGGGCCCAATCTTGACAGTTTGTACTTATTACTCTTCTCGTGTTAAAACTTGTGTAAATGTTTATTGACGTGTTTGGAGACAGAGTAACAATTTGCACAGTTTGCTGATAATTATATAATCTACTTCCTGATCTGTATTTTTTGGAAAACAATACCAAAGAAGTTTCCCCTATGACACTATGGTGCGCATTTAAATCAGTCCCGAGAGGACGCTTAATTAAGTTAAAAGTAAGAAAATTAAGAGAGCCTGGTGCCTCCCTTGCAGATCTGCACATATCCTTCTACAAGTTAACATCAGATCTGAAAAAGAACACAAATATAGAACATTAGAACAAACTTGAAGAAGTAAAAAAAAAAACAGATTGCCTGTCTACAACAAGAAAGAATATATAGAAATCTGATGAAGTTAAAAGTATTTTCATAAATCTAATAGAATGGATAAAATGTTGTCAAATAAACTTAAGAAGAAAAGAATGAAAGATAAGATGATTGAGAGAGGAGGGGTTATGTGCAGATCTCCGCAGGAAATAGGAGAAGCATTAGCTGAGTATTATTCCTCACTATTAGTGTGGAGCGGACACCTGGATGTTCGGGTTTGGCCATACTTCGGAAAAATGTCCGAACTTGACCCAGAACACCATTGAAGTCAATGGGGACCCGACGTTCGGCTTATGAAATACATGTAATACTATTGGCTTTCTATAAACCGAACTAGAGTCCCCATTCATAAGAATTTCTTATGAATGGGGACTCTATTTAGGTTTATAGAAAGCCAATAGAATTACATGTATTCCATAAGCCGAAAGTCTATAAACCGAACGACGTTCGGTTTATAGACTTTCGGTTTATAGAATAGCGATAGCATTGCATGTATTCTATAAACCGAATGTATAGAATACATGTAATGCTATTGGCTATTCTATAAACCGAAATAGAGTCCCCATTCATACGAATAGGTCAATTTCGGTTTATAGACTTTCGGTTTATGGAATACATGTAATGCTATTGCTATTCTATAAACCGAAAGTCTTGACTTTCGGTTTATAGACTTTCGGTTTATAGCCGAACCTCGAACTCCAAACGGAGTTCGGGTTCATGGCACGGACACCGTAATGTTCGGTACGAACCCAAACAGTGCGGTTCGGTTTCGCTGAACACTACTCACTATATAATCTGACATCAAACGCCTCTCCACTAGAAATCGGTAAGTACGTAGATAATACAGAGATCTCAAAAATTCATAAAGATAATCTGAAGAAGATAAACCTCCCGATAACTAAAGATGAGATTTTAAAACCAATAAATAAAATGGAAAAAAAAAAAACACCTGGTCCAGACTGTTACACTGACATTTTTTATAAGACATTCACAGGAAACATAATAGAACATTTGCTGAATACATATAACACCTTAGGTCAAAAATGGCTCATTCCCAGCGGAGATGTTGAATGCAAACATTATTCCCTTATTAAAACCGGAAAAAGACCCAAAAGAAGTGGAAAACTATAGACCAATTTCCCTTATAAATGTTGAATTAAAAATATTTGCGTCCATATTGGCTGAGAGAATGAAATCGTTGATCCCAGACTTTATACACCCTGACCAGCTAGGATTCGTCCCAGGACGTTTTGACATCAGACGTATTTTTGACATACTGGACGGTGCAGGGAGAGTTGGGGACACCCATTCTGACCCAGTCGTTGGATGCAGAGAAGGGCTTTGACAGGGTCGGATGGGGATATATGTTTTAGACATTATGGTCATTTGGTCTGGATTGATGGATGTTGCAGGCTATAGGAGCCCTATATGGAGACTTGTCAGCAAGGGTGGTGGGTATTGACTTATTCTCAAAATGGTTCAATCTGAGGAATGGGATCTAGGCAGTGTTGCCCCCTGTCCCCAATACTATACATCATGGCTTTGGAGCCTTTGGCTATAAATATTAGAAAAAAACATTGAATAAAAGGATACCCCATTGGGGGAGAGGATTATAAATTGTCATTATATGCTGATGACATTTTGGTAACCCTGTCTAGTCCTTGCAGTACATTACCATACCTCATGGAAGAAATAGACTCATACAGCAGAGTATCTAATTACAAACTGAATCCGCAGAAAACAATAGCTTTAACATTAAATATTGATTGTGAAACCAAGCAATATATTCAATCTGAATTGTATTTTGACTGCACTAATAAACAATGTGAATATTTGGGAATTCTCATACCATCAAATAAAGATGGTGAAGACAAACTGCTGGAGAATAATGAGATCAACCAACAGAGATATGAAAAACTGGCAGAATAACTTTATATCATGGTGGGGTAAAATAAATATTGTAAGATCATACTTAATCCCTAAGTGGACATATTTTTTGAGAATGGTTCCAATGCAGGTGCCCACCAGTTGGCTCCAGTTGATCCACACTAGGGTCAAAAATTTTATTTGGCAGGGTAAAACTCCACGTATAAGTATGAAGCAAATCTAAAAAAAAAATCCAAAATGGGGTACTGGGCTTCCCACTTATATCACAAGAGGCAGATGCAGCAATAATCCAACATATTTATATCATGCAGATAAAAGGAGTAGAAACAGAACCATGGAATAAATTTGAAAAAGAAGCAGTTAAGCTAAAAAAAACTAGAAAAGATTATATGGAACATAAACAGTGATCAGATTATAAAAGACATGAAAGATAAGAATAAAAATAGTGGAAAGCCTAGTCCCCAGATGGTACAACATATTTAAAAAGCTGGGTCTTAAGAATAAAATACCAGGGGGAGAACCACTTGACATCATAGAATACAGCCTACCTGACATTTTGTTGACAAACTGGGGACAGCTGCACTCCAGAAAAATCAAGGATATGTTAGATGGGTGGAGCATAAAACCCTACCTAGATTTGGTAGAGCAATATGGTCTTCCAACAAACCAAATTTTTAACTATCTAAGAATAAAAAGCTTTTTACAGCAACACCTATATATAGAAGAGGAAGATAAAATAAAGGCAATAGAGGCAGTTTTCTCTCATAATAAGATTACTAATCCCTTCTCAAAGTGTAAACATCTGATAACAATATACGAGATAAGAGAAAGAGGGAAATCTATAACAAGATGGGAAAAATAACTGAAAATCTCTATAATCACTGGAGAAGGCTCTTAATTTAGTTAATAAAAAAATTCACAATTTGTCATTAGTAGAAACCTTTTATAAGGTTAACAATCGATGGTATATGACACCTAGATTGTCTTTAATGAGGTGAATGAGGATAAATTCTGGGGTTGCGGGTCAGAGATAGGCACCTACATCCACATGTGGTGGGGATGTGCCCGAACCAAAAAAATATGGGATATAGCTTTTGATACAATACAAGAGAGTACAAATGTATAATTAGAAAGGAAACCAGAGGTTGGATTTTTACATCTGAAATGGTCCATAATGACCCTTCAGCAGCAGGCATTGATTTTTTTATATAATGGTAGCAGTTAAGATTTTAATAGCGAGAGCCTGGAAACAACTGGGTTCGTTTTCGAAAGAACAACTGAGAAAACAGACTAAACTGCAGCTGACATTGGAAACATAGGTCTCAGCTGGGTATAGGTATTAGCTACATGTCAAACAAGAAAAAAGATATTTGGGAATTCTGCATAGAGAATCTATGCGATATATTAAAGTTTACATTGAAGAAAGCATGTGAAATTTGAGATGCCCTTCATTCACATACATTTGTGAGTGTATAAATTACCACAGATTTATTATCCTTGGTATTTACAGTATTGCACTACTATTGTGTTTATTTATTTTATTCAAGGTTCCCATGGTCCCTCGCCTTTATGAGAGTTTTTTTATGGGAAATAGTTTTCCAAGACCCTTGAAGTTGACAGCTATAAGTGATAGATGATAGATGTAAATACAATTTTAGAATTTGTGATGTTACTATCATAACAAATGGTTTTTTAGCCTCTCTGATATGGAGTTAATTAATAAGCAATTTTTAGCTAAGAACACCACCTGGTGTTATTAAAATTCAGAATAACATCACCTTATCAGGTCATAAGACAATTAATTAATCTACATAAAATATGCCACCTCAGCCATAATTGGCTAAAAGTAAATAGAACAGGACTGTCCTTATCAAAATGATAAGGTTTAGTTTATAACTTGATACCTGAGGTATGGCAGGGTGGACTAGGAGGTGGAGTTTTAAAGATCCACAGAAAGGGGTCTGGGAGAGAGGAATGTGCTAAGAACAAGGGCTGGGTCTCTTGGTTAACCCCTTCCTGACATATAATGTGCCAGGCACGTCACGCAAAAATGTGTCCTTAGTGAAAAAAGAGCAAAGAAAGCAATTGAAGGTCGCATTCTTTACTCTTTCAGTGCTGCTACAATGCCTCTATGTAGAGGTATTGTGCAACACTGAAAAAAAGTGAGGCACTATGCAGAGTATGCTGGTATTCCTTCAGAGTTAATTTGTATTATATTGCTAGTCCCACATGCATATTGAAAAGGTCCCATAAAATGTATTCTGCCATCTTATGGTTAAAAGTGTAACTACATTTTGTATTACATACATATTTGGTAGTAATTAATAATTTGATTTTCATATGATGGTGCAAATCGTGCGCCCAGGTGATTCTGAATTACATGCCACATATATTCATGTACATTATTATAACATTTTTCATATGAATTATGATTTCATAATTCGAAAACAGTCATGCTGGAATTGAAAAAGACTGTCTCAATACTGTTCCCACAATGTTAGAAGCATAGCATAGTCCAAAATGTCTTGGTATGCTGAAGCCTTGAATTTCCCTTCACTGGAAGTAATAAGCATAGCCAACCCCCTGAAAAACTACACCATATCATTATCCCTCCTGAACTTTATAGATGGAACAATGCAGTCAGGCAGTTAAAATTCTCCTGGCATCCGCCAAATCCAGACTCACCCATCAGACTACCAAAGAGTGAAGACTCCACAGGACATGTTTCCACTTTCCAAAAATACCACTTACAGTTAACCATTGAATATCTAGCAGGGTTGACATTTTACGAACGGACTGGCAAAGGTGGTATCCTATCACAGTATCACGCTTGAAATCACTGAGCTCTTCAGAAGGACCCATTTTTTTAACAAATGTTTGTAAATGCAGACTGTATGGCTAGATGCTTCCTTTTATACACATGTGGCAATGGGTCTGATTGCAACACCTGAATTTAATAATCAAGTGCTGTATTCCATATAGTGTAGTACAAATATAACTTTAAATATATCCCCAAATCGATCTCCGCATGAATGTAGAATGTATGTCAGCATTGCGAATGCCTAGGTATTTTTCCTTTTTCCTAGTATAACACTTTTTCTAAAATGAATCACGTGTCAATATAAATACAGCACAATTCTGTTTATTTGCAAACATACAAGATAATTAGCTCTGAAAAATACCCCTCGTCTAATATTTGAGGTTGTCTTATAATCTGACCTCAAATCGAGGTCAGACTATAAGACAGGGATCCAGGTCCCCCGCAGAGCTGCAGGGGACCTGGATCCCCCTCGCTAACAGCCGACATCCTCCGCTGCCGCCCGGCACGTCCGTCGGGACTTCTATGATGTCCTTCCTGTCTGCTGTCCGTCATAATATACAGAAGTGTCGGGCAGCATGGAGGATGTCTGCACATATCATGCAGACATCCCCTGGCTGCCCCCACTAGCCACCAGGGAGACAACATTGGGGGGAGGGAGGGGGAATACACAGACAATGTTGGGGGGAGGGAGGGGGGAGACAGACAACATTGGGGGGAGACAGACAGACCACATTGGGAGAGGCAGGGAGGGGGGAGACAGACAGACAACAGGCAGACAACGTTGGGGAGAGGGGGAGAGAGAGACAGATAACGTTGGGGGGAGGCAGGGAAACAGAGAAAGACAATGTTGGGGAGACAGACACCATTAGGGGTAGGGCGGGACAGCATTGGCACATAAAAGATAAATAAAAGCAAGAAATGCATTTTTTTTATATTATAATTTTTTATTAAATATGAAAAAGCAATTTACATGTGAATATATAGAAGTTTAACTTTTTTCCTATAGGGTAGTCTTATATTCAGGCTTTTAGTTTTTTTCCTAAAGAATATGCAAAGTTTGGGGGGTTGTCTTATAATCAGGTTCGTCTTATATTTTAGCAAATACGGTAGTGTATTTTATATAATGGAAATAAAAATTAGAGGCACTCAGAACTCACTTTGTTGAAAGACTTATGTATATAAGGATAGTTTTCTATCTTTATCTAAATTGTGTCTAAATTACATTTTCTCTTTTTTTTTATCTATGCACTATGACTATACTGTAAAATTTATTTTTTATTGATGAATACCTTTAGTGTTGAGCGAACCCGAACCGCACTGTTTAGGTTCATACCGAACATTACGGTTTTTGGAACCCGGACCCGAACATTCCACTGTATGTTCGTGTTGGAGTTGGGGGTTCGGCGATTACATTGTATTTAATGCTATTGGCTTTCTATAAACCGAAATGGAGTCCCCATTCATAAGAATTTATTATGAATGGGGACTCTATTTCGGTTTATAGAAAGCCAATAGCATTACATGTATTCCATAAGCCGAAAGTCTATAAACCGAAAGACATTCGGTTTATAGACTTTCGGTTTATGGAATACATGTAATGCTATTGCTATTATAATAAATAATAAAAATCAAATTTGAAAAAAAAAATATGCACATATGTATGTATTTAAACATATATGAAAATAGAATGGTTAGAATATTAATATTTCATCACACATATCTATTGATTATATGAGCTTCAAGTATTTATCTATAAATACCTTTATAGAAACATAGAATGTGTCGGCAGATAAGAACCATTCGGTCCATCTAGTCTGCCCAATTTTTTTTGAATACTTTTATTAGTCCCCCGTTCCCGGTCTTATAGCTAGGATAGCCTTGTGTCTATCCCACGCATGCTTAAAATCCTTGACTGTGTTTACCTCTACCACTTCTGCTGGAAGGCTATTTCATACATCCACTACTATATTTATAGTACTCATGCACTCTTTCTAACAAACTATTTTATAAAAGAATGCTTACAGTGAAAATGAGCCTCATTCTAATTCCATTACATTAACATTTATAACAATTTACATAGCGCTTGGTGTTCTTGTTCTCACATAACTAGCTAGTTAAGATAACAAAGATTCCTGTCAATTTCCAGAAATTCAATGGTGAGAACTTGATCTTATAAGATTACTTAAAACTTACAAGCATGCTGAGGAAAAGAATAAAAAAAGTATATGAGCTCATCTAAAACATAGTTTCTGGCATCCATTTTGTCTTTATCTTTCCTATTCTAGTCAGCTCAAATTAGTCTAGATAAAACACACTGTTCACTATATATTTTAATTATTTTATTGTTTCTCTTTCTTTACAAATGGCCCTTCCATATTTTCTTTTCTTTGGGTCCTGTGTAACTGCCTGTGGCAAATGGAAATGTTATTATAGTAAGATATTGGTCCTTGTCTTTTAAAATATATTTATTTCCCTATAATAGCCTGCCAAGACCTACCCCATCATTTTAATGACATCACATATTATTCATATGTAACCCCAATTTTCTGGTCTCCCCATTTGGTATATTTCACTTTCTCATAGTAATAACATTTGCCGGTGGCCCTTAACTGGATAACTATAAATGAAAACATTTAAGTAAAACAGGCTGATACAGGAGACAACTCTTTTTGGAGCATGGATAATTTTGTAATAGGTTAGATCTCCTTCGGAGTTAAAACAAAATAATAACTGAATAATCTAGAAGGATTGTGTGGGCAACTAATTATGCCAATGGAATTGAAAACAAAATTGTCTAGTGAATAAATGCTTACTTCATTTAATTATGATTCGGAAAAAAAAAACAGATTCAATTAATTCAGGTTTTTTTTTTACCAACGCTAATTGCCTGTTGCAAATTGTTTGACTGTAAAAGTCCATCTAGAAAAACAAAACTGATGCATTTTAATTAGGAAGTACAGTACGGGGTCTATTCAATGATGTTAACAAAAAAAGAAAAGGTATTATCGCAAGTTATTCCAAAAAGAATGTGGCATTGAATGAAAACACAACGCTCCGAATTAACATTGTTAAGGCCAAATGTTATATTTTGCACATTAAACCACTCGTTGTAGGGAAAACAGTCAAGCTCCATTACATCACTGAAAGGGTTAGGTTAACCCTTATGATACACACAAATAAAGTTTGGGCACCATATCGAGAGCCCCCAGCCCCTGATATCTCCTCTTTTGTCTATGAAGTTTTAATTCTAAGTGTTAGGGGATGACCTCTCGTTCTTTGTACATTTCTGTTAGTGAACAGGTCACTGGAAAGCTCTTTTTGTTGGCTTTGCATATATTTTTATAACATTATGATATCACCTCTAAGGCTCCATATTTCTAACATATATAAATGCATCTTTTTTAGTCTTTCATCATGACTAAGATCCTCCAATCACTGTATTAATTGTGTAGCCATCTTTTGCACTTATTCTAGCTCCATAATGTTATTTTTAAGGGTTGGTTATCAGAATTAGATTACATATTCAAGATGAATGTTTCACAACTTAAAAGCTGTACAGTGAAACAAATAATGATTTATCCACCCCTTTAGATAAAAATGGAAAGTTTATTCAGATTTACAATATTTTACTATTTCTGGTTTGACTCCATGGCAATATTACGTATGGGTTGCACCTTTATTTTTTTGCTGATAGA
This sequence comes from Pelodytes ibericus, assembly GCA_036172795.1. Classification (NCBI taxonomy): domain Eukaryota; kingdom Metazoa; phylum Chordata; class Amphibia; order Anura; family Pelodytidae; genus Pelodytes; species Pelodytes ibericus. The sequence continues at coordinate 103,517,241 of CM069858.1, read as the reverse complement.
ACAACTGAAACAAAAAGGCAGACTATAAACCTGGTCCCGAGCTCTACAGCCTATATCCATGGTCAAGAGCTAATGTTGAGATAGATCCTGGTCAGCAAAATAAAATTACTATCATTTTGAAAAAACTTTTCTCTTTTCCCTGACTATTCATAGCAGCACTATATAAGGGAACTAATAAACCAAATTTGGTGTGTAATTCTTCAAGTGATTAATCTTAGCTTATTGTTGTTTCATGTACATTTGTTATTTCAAGCTAAATTAAGAAGAAGAGAATCTACAGGGATCGAGGGCCACATAATATTTATGTTTCTTGTTGTTGTCAAGAATAATTTAAGGCAAACTACGGCTGAAGTAAATTATCCAATTCTGCTGAATCAGAGAACGTTTCCTGCTCAGCTACGTTGGCCTGAAGTTTGAAACTCCCTTGTCTATTCCCTGCAATTCCCTCATTCATGGAAAAAAAACACTATCGGCTGTATATATTATTTATGAAAGAGGAAAATATGTATGAATCAGCTGAATTGGAGACATTTTCTAACTCTACTACTTTGACCTTAAGTTTTAACCCCTTAACCCATATGGACGAATATATGTTCCATGAGGACCATGAGGACCAGAGTCCTGAGTTTTAATGTAGTGTTACATGCCAGCAGTTATTCTCAGAGGCTGCTTTGGATACGAAGCAGCCTCTAAATGTGCCTTCGCCAACGCCCCCATGTTAAAATGTGCATAGGCAGAGATCAGCTTCCACTGCTTATGCTTTAAAGGTGTTGCAATTATGCCTAGACATGAGGCATCATGCAACACCAATTTTTTGCCCTCCAGGGCACCGCAATCAACCGGTGATCGCGGGTGCCATATTGGAGAGGAGTATGCTCTTCCAATATTGCGTGCCCTGTGTCCAGCAGAGAGCAATGAAAGTGGTAAAATAAATCTCTTCCGTCACTCTGAAACTAGAGACAGTCAGCAACATTACAGTGAAAAAAAAGGAAAAAAAGGAAAAAGCTAACCCCAGATCTACTAACCCTAGATCTAGGGTTAGGGTTACAATTGAGTTAGGGTTAGAATTAGGGTTACAGGTGGTTTAGGGGTAGAATTAGGGTTATTACAATGGTTAGATTAAGTGGTGTAAGGGTTACGGTTAAATTTAGGGTTATGGTTGGTGTCAAAAGGTCACTGTTGGAGAAATGGTTAGGAAACAAAAAAAAATACTATCAGTTATTGCCCTATTAGTTGAAAAAACACAGTCACACAGGGACTGCAGGGTTGCCAAAGCCTGGCAGTACCAGAAGCCTGCGTGATTGAACTCACCCCCACCATTGTCGTATACCCAGGAGATGCCATGTTTAAACTAATCCACAATATTATTACTGCTCATTAACACCTTTGCACCAAAGGACGTGTCAGGCATGTCCTGCCGGGAACTTCGTTCCCTACAAAGGACGTGCCTGGCACGTCCTGCGGTGAATCAAGCAGTTTTCACGATCAACGTTCGCGAAAACCACTTTAACAGTGCCAGCACTGAAATGTGTTTTCTGGGGCCCCCACGATCGCCTCATGGAGCGATCGTGGGAGCCATATTGACGGAGCAGCATGCTCCTTCAATATGGCTAAGCCCTCTGGCGGTCTGAGCTTCGGAAGTGAAAGTAACTTCACTTCCGTCGCTCTGAATATGCTACTTGACTCCCCCTAGTGCTAGTTAAGTAGCATAGCAATGGAAAAAATTTAAAATAAATATTTAATTAACTAAAAACTGGTTATATAGTTATATTAGCCTATAGGGTTAAAATTAAATCATTTTTAGCATAAGGGATAGGGTTAAAATTAAATGAAAATTAAAATATATTAAGGGATAGCATAAGGGTTAGAGTTGGGGTTAAATTTAGTGTTAAGGTTACATTTTGGGTTCGGGTTGGGGTCAAAAGGTCAATATAGGAAAAAAAACACTAACTTTAGTTTTTTGCCCCATAACTCGCAAAAAAATACAGAAAAATATGGAAAAATGCATATTTGTGAACACGGGACAACATTTAGAAACTATTTAGACGGGGTCTTTTTAATTATTGTATTTGTATAAATTATATTTTACGTCAAAGTTAGAAAAAGTGTTTTTTTTTTTAATTTTTCATCATATTTTATGATTTTTTTTGTAGTAAACGATAAGATATGATGAACATAATGGTATCTAATGAAAGCCCTTCTTATGACGATAAAAACAACATATAATTTGTGTGGGTACAGTATGTGAGAAAGAAGAAAATTGCAGCTAAACACAAACACCCCAGAAATGTCAAAACAGCCATTGTCACCAAGGGAAAATCAAGGTGAAAATGTCTTGTCACTAAGGGGTTAATGACAGTGAATACTGTATTGCCTCACAGTCATTCTCAGCATGAAAAAAAATAACTTGTTAATGTTAATTTAAGAATGACCATATTGATGTCCACAGTTGTCTTCAATATATGTTAAACTGCACTACAGATATAACTTTCACACCTGTAGTTAATGTAACACATTAACAATGCACTTTTTTTTTAATCTCCAAAAGGGGAATCTTTACCACCTCCCAGGTAACATGTCGTCAGACTAGCTTGGATCTTAATAAAGATGACATATCAGTGGAAACAAAATGGAGGGCGAACCACCATCTTGTCAAGGACTTAATTTCTTTTTTTAAGGCTGAAAAAAAGCAAAGTATGTTTCCCCTTGACAAGATAACAGAGAGTCAAAACACACAGGGAGTCAAACACACACATCGCTTATCTAATAGTGAGATCTCTCTAAGGACAGGAGAAGAAGTAGGGTTTGAAAAAAAAAACTCACTATATAGAGAGACATGGAAATGAGATTATGACTTCTGAAGAATCAAACAATGGTTATTATACACACAGTTTGTTTAATCACTCTAATATATAATAATCTATTACACCATCAAATATACATCTGAAAGCACATTATATTAATCCTATGAAGTAATAATAATATTGGTTTTATTATTTTATTAAGTGTGAGAATTATATGATCTGCATTATATTTGAGGTTGTATTAATATTCTTATAATCCAACTAACCCATCCTGGTATTATTACCTATAAGATTTTTAAAGCTCTGATTGAGATCACTATAAAACAATGATATATTTTTCTACATAAAGTATAGAAAATGTCAAAATATTTATTGCCATTTGTGGCTCCTATGTGTGTGGGTAGTATGCCTTGAAGTAAACACAATAAATGAATGAAGTTGACATAAATTCTTGTTTCATGACGGAAATACCATCATAGAATTCAGTTAACTATTAATAGCCTGGATATTAATTAAAACAACAACATAGTCAGTACTGCTACCAGTTGTTATAGTCAGATGAAGTATGAATCATGACATCACCTCATTTAAATTAAATACACCCATCATCAAGGGAGTTGAGGAATTGGAAGGTGCTAACAAAGAACTGGACTATTTCTCCTTCTGGTGAGAGCTCAGGATTACGTAGGCCTCAATACATGTAGCCACTGGAACATGGGACCTACGTGCACACATGTAATTCTCACAATACTTCACACTAACTGCACATAGCAGATTTCTTCCATTCACACTACAACATATCTTCAGTTGAAGGAGTCTCAAGACTACATATAAACTTCTGCTGGTAATGTATGAATGGGATATTGATTAATTTTATCTTATTTTAGGCTTGGATAAACTGGTTTACATAGACTGGCAAATATATATAGCTATTTTTATTCCTTAACTTGGGAATTTTTATTAGCCGACAAATTATCTACTTTCTAAACTGAAGATTAGATACCAGATAAAGATGATAACCATGAGGCTTTCTTCTTGATTTCTGGCCATATTTGTATTTATTTTTTTCTATATTTATCTCTAGCACAACAGGAAAGAATTAATAAACTAATTCCTAACCCACTGGTTTCAAAAGAAATATCAGACTTAAAGGATCAAATTAAGACCAAACTGTGGGAACAAAGCTATTCTCTTCCTGAAACAGAAATGGTACTATAACAATGATAGAGTAGATAAGCTCCTTACTAATAAACTAAAAGCCAAAAAGAAAGCGAACGGGTCGACAAAAAAGTTTTAGTAAACAAAACATTATTATCTCCCAAACAGATATCAAATACATTTAAGGAATACTATTTTACACTATATAATTTGGAAACTGATAATAGAACCCCCACACAAATGAGTACATTCTTTAAAAAAATTAGATCTTCCAAAGATAGATAGAGTCAAACTAGAAGAATTAAATAAGCCATTCTGGTTAGAAGAGATACAAAAAGTAATAAGTAACTTAAAAAAAGCAAAAGCTCCAGGACCCGATGGCTTTACAGCCTGTTTCTATCAGTCATTCCCAGATATTCTATCTCCCATTCTTCTTAGGACATTTAATGAAATAACCCAGAAGGGTAACATACCTCCAGAATTGCTACAAGCAACCATCAGTCCAATACTGAAGCCGGGAAAGAATCCCGCCACTCTGTGAAACTACCGCCCGATATCATTAATTAACCAAGACATAAAAATTTTCTCTAAAATCCTAGCTCAACGTTTAAGCTTAATTATTCCAGATATAATTCACCAAGATCAAGCAGGGTTTGTACAGGGAAGAGATTCGGGGGATAATAATAAATGTAAAATAATCAACATGATAAATATTATTAAAAAAGAAAAAACACCATCAATCATTTTAGCACTTGACGCTGAAAAAGCCTTTGACAGAATGAGCTGGACCTTCCTGGATGCAGTGTTGGACGAATTTGGCATAACGGGACACTTCAAAACAAACACGATGGCCCTATACAACACTGTTGACCCTTAGCAATCCCACTATTTCTCTAAAACAGCTTTTAGACAAAATCAAGGAATGCAGCGCCCACTCCAGCTACAAACTAAATATAAAAAAAACTCAAAGTCTAACATCTAATATACCAACACATCTTAAATCAATATTAAGAAACAAATGTAATATAAAGTGGGACAATCGGGAGATAGAATATCTAGGAATCAACTTGTTGATGGATCTAAATCTTATTGTAACAAACAACTACCAATATATGCGGAAACAATTTAAAGATAAATTTAAGAATTGGAAGGGTCTAGAGATCTCTTGGATGGGTCGCCTTAATTCAGTAAACGCTTATATAATACCCAAATTGCTATACCTTTTCAGATCAATTCCCCTAAAAGTCCCCTTAAAAACACCGCAACTCTTCCAAATATATATGGATAAACAAATGACCAAGTATAGCATACAGAACAATGACAAAAAGACTAGATAAAGACGGTCTTTCAATGCCAAATATAGAATTACTATATGATGCATCTATGCTCTCGCACTTAATGAAGTGGAATAGAAATACTTCAATTAATACCACCTGGCACAAGATAGAGACAAATACGTGTAAATTCATTCCACCCTTTCATCTCTTCTGGATAGAACACAAATCCTTACTCCATCAGGTCTCACAAAACCCAATAATAAGAGATTTGGCCCATATAGTCAACAAATTTAAAAAAGAACTAGGGACCCAAAGAGGAATATCATTATCTTCTCCTATAGATATATTCGGATGTTATTTACAAGACTTTGATACTAACATTTGGAAAACTAAGGGAATCTTTAATTTATCACAGATTTGCCCACAGGAGCAACTTCTTCCATTCGATATTTTTATATTTAACAGAAGATACAACCTTCCCCAAACTCAATTTTTCTCTTACTTGAGACTTAAAAACCCAATTAAGAAAGAAGGTGTATTCACTACCTCTCAAATGGAAGACTTTATAACAACTCAAACTTCGCTTGACATTAAATCCAACTGTATATTAATATGGGAGAAGGATCTGAACCAAGAATATTCCCTCCAGGAATCTCCCCAATCCAGTGCCTCTACCGGCTTATTTTTAAAACTTTTTTTTTTTTCAAGCGGGCGCCCCCTCGGGTGTTGCGCCCTGTGCACTCGCACAGGTCGCACACCCCTAAGGCCGGCCCTAGGGAATGCCCTACCTTAAAAACACTTTACAATAAAAGGAATACTCTTATTAAATATATCTATAACATCAACTATGAACTTACACTCCAAACATATCTGTTCCATCTAGATCTCCCAAAGAGTACTAAAAATAATAACAACTCTCTTTTAATTCAGATCTTAATGGCAACAAAATGATATAAAGCTAGTAGATGGAAATCAAAAGATCCTCCCTGTTGGCAGGAAATCCTGGGGCAGATAAACTTCCAATGTTCTATGGAAGAGGGATTCTTCAGATCAATAAACCAAATAGATACATTTGAGAATATATGGCTAAAATGGAAGAAATTAGAATCTGAGAATCTTCTTCCAACCACCCTGTAATCATTACAAGATAATTTCCTTACCTCACCTTCCCCATGGGACCGGCTATCCTACTCGCACCTCCCCCACCGGACCCCCTCAGCCTCAGCTAGGGAATAACTGACCGCAAACCAGAGATCAAGGCATAATATGTTATTATCTAATTTTGTATATGCGATGCATGAAAGACATGAAGATACCTACCACATAGAATCTTTTTACAGATATATTTTACACAATGAATGTATCCGCACTTTGTCATGTATTTGTACTTTGTCATGTCAATTTTCTACTTTTTCAATAAAAAAAAGAAAGAAAAGATTTCCTGTATAATGTTAGTAAATTGGCCAGTACACGTGCGACCAATCTCCACTCTCCATTTATCGGTTTACTTTATTGCACATAATATTCTTGTTACCAAGAAGCAGATAAAGCTATAGCAACATTGAATTAAATTATTCAGGGAAATTACTTGCCATGTAAGCAGAGTATATGCTGATGATGTCTAGGTAATTATGGTGTGATAGTATTAACTCTTTTTGATTACTAATCTAATCATCATTGAAAGGTGTGGTTATGTTTCCATAAAAATGCACTGCCATCTTGTGGTCAGAAACCTAACTACATAGTAAATTGAACTACATGCATTTTGATATTGCCACATAAATGTTTATGTCACATTTTATTTCTAACATCTCCTGTTTTAAATATGTTATATTGAACTGATTTATATACTTATACTGTATTTTTTTTATACTATTCTGCTTATTTTATGGATTAATTAATATTTTATTAAATAAATTCCATAGATACATATTTTATATATTATATGGTGTCCTGGTGATTCACTTTTGCAAAAAGGTCCTCAACCTCGCAATACATCACAAATTCTTTGTTGGATACTTTAGGTCAGACCATAAATTAATCATATCCATTTTTCATATTATTGGTGATTCATATTTAATAACCCATATTAATATATTTATGGTTGTTATTAATTCATCTAACAGTGTCTCCCAACAATTGCTGGCTCCTGGTGTGCAGGACACCACATGTACATGTAAACCACGGGACCCTGTGGTTTGGTATTTTGCATCCGGATTCTGATTTGTGCTGTGATGCTGACTTCTCCTGATTATTCCACTGGATTTACCTTGAGCAACTCCAGATCTAAGGACCTACAAAACTGATTCTCCCTCCCCATCATTTTGGAATGGAACTGTTCTTGGTTGCTCACCATCATGGCTGGTTGTTTGTTCAGGTTGGCGACATCACACTGAGTAAAAGCAAATAGACCATGGACAGTAGCCTTGTATGTCATCATCAGAGGAAGGGCAGGAGTTTGTAAATGGGCTCCTAATGTGCTGGGCTGATCTTGAATCTTGATCTGGGATCTCCTGCTGCGATAAGGATGCTCACTTCCTCCTGTTGTAAAGATGAATCTGTAGGAAAAAGAAAACAAATACATATTTTGCAGTTTCTAATTGCAAAACAGAATGTAGTCATCACATTCTTTTACAGTTAACGTGTATGGTTATCTGAATCCTGAACTATTTTACATTGACATTCCTAATACTAATTAACACCTTTTTTAATAATCGAACTTTGTCTTTTGCGGTTATTATAGCTATTTACAGATTCACTAACTGGTTACATAACAGAACCATATGTTTAGCTCATTGCACGCTTATACTGTGATTAAATCTATGAGGGGTTACACATGCCTATCACAGTAGTACATATATGTCATACAACTGGTACATTTATGTCCACATTTCTGTGTACATAAATGTACAATAGTATGTAAGTAGGTTGTGTCCTACAAGTAACTACCTACATTTGCATTAACATCTGAAATGAATGATGTGAGTTACATGAGTATCTACCTTTGGCAGTGAATCTCAGGAGCTGGTAGTTCTGATTTTCAGAATGTTTCAGGTCAGCTAATTTGGCCATAAATTGGGATATCCATTCTCAATTCCATGAATATAGCTTTTTCATTAATGAAGCCCTATCTGTTGTATATGTTTACTGTATTGGTGACATGCAAATGTTGGACTTGCTGTAGACAGGTGAAGAGGAAGCCGACACAAGGCCAGCATAGCTTACAGACCAGATCCAAGGAAACGCTGCTAGATGTAGTGTGGCCATAGAGCCTCATCATAAGCATACTGGCAATATATAAGTGAAATATACTGCTATTGAATTTCTTTTCAAAATGCAATCACTCAAAAAGGTTAATTATGGGATTTGAATTGTTAAATCACCCTTTACTTGATTACTGGAAGCAAAAAATGATGTTAACAACGCCGAAGCTCAGTTTAAAATATTGAACTTTTCCATTTTCATCACCCTGGAAACAGAATGGGACAAGACACCTTAATACTCTATATATCAGTGCTTCTTTAACCTGTCCTAAATGGTCCAGGATTTAGGGATTACCCAGTTGTGTTTAAATAAGAAAATGTATAAAACCTGGTGTAGTTCCCTAACTAAATAAAACAAATTTAAAAAAACATCAAAAACAGGGAGTCCCCTAATGGCCAGTCCCCTGCTATTATAAACGGGATTGAGAGCCTGCCAAATTGCTCCCAGCCCCCCCCCCCCCCCTTCCAAAACAAATACCAGAGCTGGGAGGCTGCCAAATTTCTCCCACCCAAACCTTGGCTTAAACTGGGTCATGCAACAGGACAATGATCCCAAACTCACCAGCAAATCTACAACAGAATGGCTTAAAAAGAAAAGAATCAAGGTGTTGCAATGGCCCAGTAAAATTCCAGACCTCAACCCAACTGAAATGCTGTGGCAGGACCTTAAGAGAGCTGTGCATAAACAAATGACAGTAAACATCAATGAACTAAAGAAACATTGTGAGAAGAGTGAGCCAAAATTCCTCCATAACAATGTGAGAGACTGATAGTCATACAGAAAACGATTACTTCAAGTTATTGCTGCTAAAGGTTATTCTACAAGCTCTTGAATCATAAGTTGTACTTTTCACACATGGCTTCTCCATTTTTGTTAAATAAATCATGACACAGTGTCATATCATGTGCTGTTGTTCATCTGAGATTGTATTTACCTACTTTTAAGACCTGCTAAGGAACAGGTAATGATTATTATGTCCTGAGAAGGATAACCACAGAATTCAAAGAGGTTGTAGTTTATTTTTCTCAGGACTTAATATATATTGAAATATAGATTAAATCAGTATTCATTTATTATACACTGTAAAACAAAGTAAAACAATCTTTTCCTTTTTTAATTGTTTTAAAACAAATAATTTCTATTTTTTTTATTTTTCTTTCTTTTTTTATTAAAACAATAATTTTAAGTTATAACATATGTGTGGTTTATATGATATTTCTATGTGATTGTTTATATACATAAGTGATACTACACATGTCTAGGTACATATTCACTGTTGTTGTTTTTATGGATTTACAATTGATTTAATTAAAATGGAAATTTTGACTGGATTTGTGAAATGCATTTAAGGGGGATCCTTTACTAACATCAGTATTCCTATAATTCATCTTGAAAAAATGCTTTAGGATTTTGATGTGTACGGAGAAAGAGAAGAAACAGTGTCCCTGCCTGTTTGATCTTTTATTTGAGAAACTGGCTCTTTATCATTAGCGTCTGTATGGTGTAGCTGACGTTTGCGGAGCAAGTCCATTCATGAAGCAAAGATCTTATTCTGGACAACTGCAGCCATTTTGGATGCATTTGTTATTAGTGTTTCATTATGAAGGGTGAGGGCACTATGGCTGTCCTTTGGTTTCCTCATCCTCTTTGTTTGGAACATTCATTCCAGCCTTGATTCGCATACCAGATACTTTGTGAATTTTATACTCCACTGTCAGCTTACTTTAACTGTGCAGGACATCCCTTTATTTGTTATTGTTGATACTTCTTACAGTGTATGTTAAATGCATTACTGTTCATCAATATGGAGTGCACTTTTAGGATTTTATTATTATTCATATTTGTATATTTTTATTTTTTTACTCTTTTCAGCTATTAAATACTTGATATTTTTATATATTAATCATTTTGTGTCCCCTCTTTTCTTTTGATTACACCATGTAGTGTGTATACCAAATAATAAGTTTGTCATTGCATATGACTTGCTAAAACATTTATTTCATTTAATAATAGAAGATTTGGACAGAGTGGGGTACTGGGCAGTAAAGTGGCAAATGAGGTTCAATATAGACAAATGTAAAGTTATGCATTATGGGAAAAATAATAACAAAGCAACATATACTTTAAATGATTTTTCCCTGGGAAAAACTACTAATGAAAAGGATTTAGAAATAATTGTAGATAACAAACTTGGCAACAGCGCCCAATGCCAGTCAGCAGCTGCAAGGGCCAATAGGATATTGGCATGTATAAAACGAGGTATAGATTCACAGGAGGAGGATATCATCTTGCCTCTTTATAAATCAATGGTAAGACCTCACCTTGAATATGCAGTACAGTTCTGGGCACCAGTCCTTAAAAAGGATATTACGGAACTAGAAAAAGTGCAAAGGAGAGCTACAAAATTAACCCCTTAACGACAGATGACGTGCCAGGCACGTCATGCACTAAACTGAGTAAAGAAAGCGACCAGCGGTCGCTTTCTTTACTCTAACGGTGTTGCTACAATGCCTCTAGGTAGAGGCATTGTGCAACACCCCCCAAATGTGCAGGGGCGCGCTACAATCACTCCACGGAGTGATCGTAGCAGCCATTTAAAAATGGCTGCGCCCACTGCACACATGTGCTTAGAAAGCGAACGATCGTTCGCTTTCTAAGCATCTCCGGTGTTGTTAAAGTGCCTCGCCAGCGAGGCACTTAACAACACCTTCAGGCTCCCCAGAGCCGATGGTGGTCGCTCTCCTGAGCGACCCCATCGGCTCAGTAGAAGGGAACGCTGCCTGTACAGGCAGCGCTTCCCTTCTAATGGCAAGAGCATCGGAAGTGAAAGTATTTCACTTACGATGCTCTAGGGGGAGCCAATCGATGCCGGCACAACAGATCTATGTGATCTGTGTGCAGGCATGTATGGTAAGTGCTCTGATGAGCACTTACCATACAGTCAAAGGCAATATTAGCAAATATTGCCTTTGACAAGTATTGATCTGCCTCCCTCACCTTACTAGTTATAGTAAGGGAGAGAGACAGATCAGATAAAGTAAAAAAATAAAATAAAATAATAAAAAAAATATTTAATAAAATTGTAAACACCAAGGGCTTTTATAAAAGCCATTTAACCCCTTCCCTGCCATTGATCGCTGTGTACGCAGTGATCATACACAGCAGCACATTTTTTGCTGTCTGTGCATTTTTTAGGGGTTCATTTTTTTTTACTGTAATTCATTACAGTATAAAAAAAGCTCTTTTAAGAGAGATTAACTCCTTTCTTGCTGTAGATCACTGCCTAAGCAGCGATCTGACGCAAATGCAGCAATCTTGCTGCAGAAGCATTTTTAATTTTTTTAAAACTTTTTTATTACACCCGTCACGTGTTAATTATACCCGCTAGGTGACTACGTTTAACGTAAAAAATTTTTTTTTAGCTGTCTGAGCGCATGTATAGCGATCAGTAACAGCTGATAAGTGACAAAGGCGGGTTGGCGTTTGCTAAGATGAGCATCACCATTCGTCTGGTTAGATCAATATTTGTAAATATTTGATCTGACCCGTGTAGATCTGCCTCCCTCTCACTTGAGTTTTAGTGAGGGAGAGAGACAGAGCTGTATAATGTAAGTTTTTAATTATAATATATTTAATAGAATTGAGACCCAAAGGCGATTATAAAAGCCGTTTCCAGTATTTAACCCCTTCCCTGCAATTGATCGCTGTGTACGCAGTGATCTTACACAGCAGCACATTTTTTGCTGTCTGTGCATTTTTTTAGGGGTTATTTTTTTTTTACTTTGATTTATTACAGTATATCAAAGGCTCTTTTAAGAGCTATTAACTCCTTCCTTGCCGTATATCACTTCCTAAGCAGCACATATGGTCACTGCCTAAGCAGTGCATATGGAGCAATCTAGTCGCAGAAGGATTTGTTTTTGCTATCAGTATTTTTTTTGTCAGACTCGCTAGGGGTTAGTTATACCCACTAGGGGATTACGTGTATTCCTTTTGAAGCTGTCTGAACGCGTGTATAGCGATCAGTAACAGCCGATCAGTGGCAAAGGTGGTTTGGTGATTTCTCAGATGAGCATCACCATTCGTCTGGTTCGTAAATATTGTTCTGACCCATATGGATCTGCCTCCCTCTCCTCACTTGAGTTTTAGTGAGGGAAAGAGACAGATCTGTATAACATAATTTTTTAATTGTACTAAATTAAATAAAATGTTAAAAAATTGTGAGTCCCAAGGGCTTTTATAAAAGCCATACCCTTTGTATAGTGTAGTGTATTAACCCCTTCCCTGCCACTGATCACTGCACAGCAGAACATTTTTTCTTGTCTGTGCATTTTTAGGGGTTAATTTTTTTGTACAGTACTACAAAGGCTCTTATAAGAGCTATTAACCCCTTCCTTGCTCTACATGTTCAAATTCCAAGTTTGAAAATCAAAAAGCGCACCTCTCAAATGTAGCCTTTCAACACCCAACAAAGCTATGCATGGGTGGTATCCCTGTGCTCGGGAGATGTTGCTGAACATATATTGTGGTATTGTTTGTCAGTGACACATACCGAAATATGTGAATTTGTGTCTAAAGTACAATGTATGTGGGAAAAAATACACAATAAAATGACTACCACAAACTTTGACAAAGGCTGGTGGTAGAATTGGTGCATGGAAAGTGTTAAAATAACACCATTTAAAATAGCCTAGGGTGTCTACTTTTACAAAATATATACTTTTTGGGGTAAAATACACTGTCCTACTTTAAAAAAAAGTCCCAAATGAAAGATGGGCTCAGGCTGGCTACACGTCAATATTCCAAGTTGAAAATGCGCACCTTCACAATGTGGCCCTTTTAGCCCCCAAACAACCCAACAAACCTATGCATGGGTGGTATCCCTGTACTCAAGAGATGTTGCTGAACACTTATTGGGGTGTTATTTGGCAGTGACACATACCAAAATCTGTGAATTCATGTCTGAAGTACAAGGTTTGTGAAAAAAAAACACAAAAAAATTACTACCACAAACTTTGACAAAGGCTGGTGGTAGAATTAGTGCATGGAAAGTGTAAAAATACCACCATTTGAGATAGCCTAGGGTGTCTACTTTTAAAAAATATATGGGTTGATGTGGTAAAATACACTGGCTGGTTTCAAATATGTCCCAAATGGGACATGGGTGCAGGCTGTCTGCATGTCAAAATTTCAAATTGGAAAACCAAAAACTTCACCTCCCAAAGTTAGCCTTTTACCCCCCAAACAACCCAACAAACCTATGCATGGGTGGTATCCCTGTACTCAGGAGAAATAGTAGAATCTATTTAGCATGTTTTTTCGTTCGCTATTGTCGATGAGGAGAAGTTGTTTCAAATAAAAGTCAGGAAATTTGTGTATTTTTTTTTTTTTACCATATTTTATTATTATTTTTTAATAATATGATAAGATATGATCAAAAATATGGCATCCATAGAAAGCCCTTTTTGTCCCGATAAAAACAATATATAATATGTGTGGGTACAGCAAATGACAAAGAAGAAAATTACTGCTAAACACAAACAGCACAGAAATGTTAAAATAGCCATTGTCCAGAAAGGACAAAAATGTTTCAAAGGCTCTGTCCTTAAGGGGTTAATAAGGGGATTTGAGGATCTTAGTTATGAAGAGAGACTTAAAAAATTGCATTTATATATGTTAGAAAAAAGGCGTCTCAGAGGGGATATGATAACATTATATACATTTTTGCAGGGCCAATATAAAGAGCTCTCCAGTGACCTGTTCATTAACAGAAAGGTACAAAGAACAAGAGGTCACCCCCTCAGACTGGAAGAGCAAAGATTTCATAGACAACAAAGGAAGGGATTCTTTACGGTTAGGACAATAAAGTTATGGAACTCCCTGCCAAGAGAGGTAGTGCTATCAACCACAATAGATGCATTTAAAAATGGTTTGAATGTTTTTTTAGGAAAGCAGAACATACAGGGCTATTAATAATAGAATAAGCATTAATAGAAGAGCTTAGTGATCCAAGGAGAAATCTGATTGCCTCTTGGGGTCAAGAAGGAATTTTTTCCCCCAGGAGGCAAAATTCGAAATAGCTTCCTTGGGGGTTTTTGCCTTCTTTTGGATCAAAGGCTGTAATGAAAGGTAGAGGGGTTGAACTTGATGGACTTGTGTCTTTTTTTGACCTAAATTATTATGTATTACTATGTATTAACTCTAACATAGCTGTCTCTCTCTCCCTGTCTCTCCCAGCTGTCTGTATCTCTGTCTCCCTTTTCATCTCCCCCAGATTTCTCTCTCATTCTCCCTTTCACCTCCCCATTTGTCTTTGTCTCGCCCCTTTAACCTCCCCCAGATGTTTCTGTCTCTTTTACTCCTTTTACTTCCCCCATTTTTACTGAAAACCTCTATGGTCAGCTCACACCTCAGCACTGGCACACACTTCTCGTGAATAATGTAGATTCAGAGCATCACGTTCCAACATTTACTCTGCAGCTGCACCTCTCTACCCATTGTCACCTGGGATGGATCACAGTCCACCCCCACCGTTGCCACTGATCATTATCTATAAACCTCCATGACAAACCAGCTTAAATTTAGGACTAAAATAATACTATAACAAAGTGTAATGTTATATTTGTCAAGTGTCAAAACAGTAAAAAAAATAAATTCACATTTAAGCAATAGTTTATTTTATAAGGTTTTCAAAGCGTCCAATATCAACCACAGGACTTTGAATGGACTATAAAACAAATGCTTCCACTGTGATCAAGGAGAATAAAGTGATTTGTGGAAAATGACAAGGAGTTGCCACTGGGATTCAAACCCAGCTCCCACACATCATGAGGCGATTTTGTCCACTAACTTTTGCAGGATAGTTTATCATTCAGTGAATGCAAATCATGATAAAAGCTGGTATATTTTGATTTCTACATACTACTTTCAGAGTATTTTTAATTATTTAATGTAGGAAAGCAAAATAACTACATTATTGCCATAGGGACCAATCATGTTTCAGAAAGGGAACAAAAGGAACATTAAAGTTTTGGCCTGTAGGCCTTTATCAGATAATGTTTAGTCAACCCAATTATTATTATTGTTTCCCTCAATTGTATAAAATTAGTTTTTTGGTCATTATGTATCAAACTGTTTCCTAATGAAGAAAAATACAGTTCAGTTTCTAAATTTTACAGCTATATCTAAAAAGTTTGTTAATATATCTCCTGTGTGTTAAAGATGCCTTTTATCTCTGTAGGGTCTACTCAGTATACACTGATTTGTTTCGTATTGGATTTGGGTCGGACACTTTAGCTGAAATTTACACATCCCTGAAATGCAGCTACCCAATATCCTTCAATTTGTGTCCTAATATGCAGTGCACCTAATGGATTACTTATTTTAAGAAGGAACACATCTTTAACAATTGCCATCAGACCCAAATTTGCCAGGCAGCCCCATTTTTTGAGGTCCGGTCCCATAAAATTTGGGTTTGTCCTAACATTAATACTACCTGTGCACAGTGCAAACATTGCATTTAATCTGTGTATGTCCTGCAGACATACACATCCTAAATGAAAAGAATTAAGCTTCTGAATAGTGTTGAGCGAACTCGAACCGCACTGTTCGGGTTCGTACCGGACATTACGGTGACCGTGCCACGAACCCGAATATTTCACTGTATGTCCGTGTTGGAGTTCGAGGTTCGGCTATAAACCGAAAGTATTTAAACCGGTTTATTGACTTTCGCTTTATAGAATAGCCAATAGCATTACATGTATTCTATAAGCCGAAAGTCTATAAACCGAATGACATTCAGTTTATAGACTTTCGGTTTATAGAATACATGTAATGCTATTGCTATTCTATAAACCGAAATAGAGTCCTCATTCATACGAATAGGTCAATTGATTCTCAGGGTATGCTCTTTCCCAAAGTCATCTGGAACCTAATATGCTTTCCACTTCTTCTTCTTTTTTAGAACAACGTTTTGGGAAACGGAAAATTCCCCCCTGTGTAATAAGAAAGAGGTCGGAAAAAGAATCACTAGATCAGTGGTCGGACCTCGACACCGAAGTAGACGAGGAGGAAGAAGAAGTAACATCAAAAGATTTAACCAAAAGGTTAAGAATTGTACAGTAAAAGATTTAGAGTCACTGGGTATATATAATCTGTCCCACCATATTCTTACAGTTAGTCAAATTACATTGCTTTTGAAAGGTTTGAAGTTTGCACCATGCAGAAATCTAAGTAAAGTGGATTTAATTATTGATTTTAATAAGTACATGAGAAAGTTGACTGTCAAGAGATTTTGCCTAACAAAGGATGCATGGAAAAATAATCGCAATAAAGAGAACCCATCTGCAGTCCCTCTATAGGATGTAAATGGGCCCTTATGTCTTGAAGATCTTCCTAATATTGGAACCCTAAATTGTCTTTTGGCCGAGAATGGCTTAGAACCTCAGGAAATGGTTGTACATACCAATGTGAGGTTGCCATCCAAGTTTAATCCTGTGGGGAGTAGGGGGAACTATTTGCAGGTTTTCAAGACTCTAGTAGAAAATGATCTGTGGAAACTTGACACAAATTGTAAATATAGTAATCTTACACCGTATGTAAAAATGGCTCTTAGAGAATTAACTAATGATGATCTGGTTGTCAGAAGTGCAGACAAAGGAGGTGGAATGGTACTCCAACATACGGGGGATTATCTGAAGGAAGCCACAAGACTCCTGTCAGATAAAAAGTTTTACAAAAAATTGTCCGGGGATCCTACCAATATGTTAGTTCGATCATTAGGAAACCTTCTGGGTTCTGCCAAAAAAGGCATTATATCCAAATCTGAATATCAAGGCCTACTGGTCAGAGCCCCTAAAATACCGATGTTCTACCACTTACCGAAAATCCACAAACAGTTCCAGGACCCACCAGGGCGTCCGATCATTTCAGGAGTGGGGTCATTAACCCCCAACCTGTCACTGTATGTGGATCTTTTCCTCCAGGTTTTAGTTTCTACTATGCCCTCTTACTTGAAAGATGGTTAGTTCTCATCAAATGTCCTGAAGGATACCAAGTGGCAACCTGGCATTTATATAGTAACAGCCGATATACAGGCTCTATACACCTCAATCCAACACAGTGATGGTATAAGGGGGGTCATGAAGATGCTTAACCAACAGGAGTATCTAAGTGTCAAACATAGAAATTTTTTTGAGAGCTGTATGTCCTTTATTTCGGAATCTAATTATTTTTTATTCAATGGGGATTTTTATTTACAGATATGTGGCACTGCGATGGGGACCCGTTTCGCCCCCAGCTATGCCAATTTGTTCCTGGGCAGTTGGGAGGAGGAGGTTATTTTTGGACCCCATCGCAGTGCCAACCTTCTTCTATATAAAGGCTATATCGATGATGTGTTCTTATTATGGAGAGGTTCAGAAGAGTCACTAAGTGCGTTTATGGGAGATTTGAATGCCAACCCCTTTGGTCTAGTTTTCTCATATGAACAGAGTTTAAGTAGTATTAATTTTCTGGACTTGACTGTGTTCATTGATGAGGAAACAAGTTCTTTTGCCACCAAAACATACTTTAAACTGGTTGACAAAAATACATATCTTAATCCAGCTAGCTACCATGACCAAAAGTAGCTTAATAATATACCTAAGGGCGAATTGACCCGTATGAAGAAAAATTGTTCTAGATCGGAGGATTTTGAGGAACAGGCAACGGAGATTCAGAACAGGTTTATTGAAAAGGGCTATAATAAGAAACTAGTCTATAATACCCTGAGACAAATAAGATCATGTGATAGGAGTTCCTTGCTGGAAGGTAGTAGAAAGAAAAACAAAAAATTTAAAATTGCAACCCTCAACGGATTTCCCATTGAGAGCAGCAGACATAATCCTGATGAGTCTAACCAATATGAATCTAGTTTTGTGATGACTTAGTTAGATAAATCTAAAGATATAGGGGAAATTATAAATCGACATTGGCATATTCTCAAAAGCGATCCTGTCCTGGCTCCCATGCTCCCGACAAGAGGGAGAGTAATCTGTAGGAAAAACAAAAATGTGAAAAGTCTCTTGGCCCCGACAGATATGTCGAGAAAGTTTAAGTGCAGTGAAAAACCCATACAGCATAATTTGCTATCCTGTATTAAAGAGTGGTATAAATGTGGCAATTGTGGACACTGTTCAGTCTGCCCTAAAAAAGCAGATCACTTTGTTGACAATGTCTCAAAAATAAGATATCCTATCAAGAGACATTTAACATGCAGTACAAAATTTGTAATCTATCTACTCGAGTGCCCTTGTGGCCTCCAATACATAGGGAGGACCAGTAGAACTTTTAAGAAGAGACTTTCAGAACACAGGTATAATATAAGACGGGGATACGATAAACATGTGTTGTCCAAACATTTCTTGGACCAACACCATAAAGATGATAAACTACTAAAGGCTCTGGCCATTGAACACATTATCTTGGGCCCCCGTAAGGGCGATAGGCTCAAGCTACTGTGTATGAGGGAAACCTTTTGGATCCTCACCCTGAATACTCTAGTCCCGAAAGGTTTAAAAGATAATTTTGATCTGATACCTTTTTTTTTTCTCGAAAATAAGTTTTTATTTATTTGTAAACATGAAAAAAAAATACGATGAAATTAGGTGGGGGGGGATACAGAAAATAGAAAGGGTAATTAGGGCATAGGGGTTTGCAGTACAGAGATAAGGGTAAAGAAAAAAACATTTGTAACAAAATATGATTAATAAAACATTACATAAATATTCGAGTATTATAATCAGGGCCGGCACCACCAGTAAGGCGACTTAGGCAGCTGCCTAGGGCGCATCTTAGCTGGGGGCGCCGGAACCCTGTGTCAAAAAAAATAAATCCTCCCCCTTACTTACATCGTCGTCGCTGCTGCTCTGTCTCCGGTGGAGGTCCGTGGCTGTGAGGGAAGCGTTGTGCGCTCCCCTCCAGCCAATGCGCATTCAATAAAGTTTGTTTAAACAAACTTTATTGATTGCGCATTGGCTGGAGGGGAGCGCACAACGCTTCCCTCACAGCCACAGACGGGCAGAGGAGAGCCCCGGGAGAGCAGCAGCAAGGAGGTAAGTAAGGGGGAAGGGGGGAGGATCCTGGCATACTGTGGGGCAAAATCCTGGCATATTGGGTGGCTAAGTCCTGGCTGGCATACTGTGGGGGAAAATCCTGGCATACTGGCTGGCTAAGTCCTGGCTGGCATATTGTGGGGGATAATCCTGGCATATTGGGTGGCTAAATCCTGGCTGGCATATTGTGGGGGAAAATCCTGGCATATTGGGTGGCTAAATCCTGGCTGGCATATTGTGGGGGAAAATCCTGGCATATTGGGTGGCTAAGTCCTGGCTGGCATACTGTGGGGGGAAATCCTGGCATATTGGGTGGCTAAGTCCAGTCCTGGCTGGCATACTGTGGGGGAAAATCCTGGCATATTGGGTGGCTAAATCCTGGCTGGCATACTGTGGGGGAAAATTCTGGCATATTGGGTGGCTAAGTCCTGGCTGGCATATTGTGGGGAAAAATCCTGGCATATTGTGGGGGAAAATCCTGGCATATTGGGTGGCTAAATCCTGGCATATTGTGGGGGGAAATCCTGGGATATTGAGGGGCATAATCCTGGCATATTGAGAGGCATAATCCTGGCATATTGTGGGGCATACTCCTGGCATATTGAGGGACATAATCCTGGGATATTGAGAGGCATAATCCTGGGATATTGAGAGGCATAATCCTGGGATATTGAGAGGCATAATCCTGGGGTATTGAGGGGCATAATCCTGGCATATTGAGAGGCATAATCCTGGCATATTGTGGGGCATAATCCTGGGATATTGAGAGGCATAATCCTGGGATATTTAGAGGCATAATCCTGGCATATTGAGAGGCATAATCCTGGCATAATGTGGGGCATAATCCTGGCATATTGAGGGGCATAATCCTGGCATATTGAGAGGCATAATCCTGGGATATTGAGGGGCATAATCCTGGGATATTGAGGGGCATAATCCTGGCATAATGAGGGGCAAAATCATGGCACATTGAGAGGCTAAGTCCTGGCATATTGGGGGGCAAAATCCATTGGTGTTTGTCTCCAGTCCCCAGAGCCAGACCAAGAGCCAGACTGCAGCCAGAGACCAGATCATCTTAATGTCCTGGTGGTAAGTAGACAATTCAATATGTTTATTATTTAGTTGTTTAGTTATTAATACTACATTGGAAACTAATTTACCTCACATTTAAAGGACACTATAGTCCCAGAACCACTACAGTTTAATGTAGTGGTACTGGTGTCTATAGCCTGTCGCTGCAGAGAAAAGACACGGTGCAGTACTGGTGTTAAAGGAGCACTATAGTGCCAGGAAAACAAATTCATTTTCCTGGTACTATATAGTCCTTAGGAGTGGGGCACCCTCGTGTCCCCCTCCCACTGGGCTGAGGGGGTTAAAACCCCTTCAGCCATTTACCTTTCTCCAGCGCCAAAGCTGGGAACTTTCCTCCCCAATCCACCTCTCAGTTGCGAATGTTTTTTTTTTTTTTTTTGGATGTTCCGCGTCCTCCCCCTGTAATGTTCACAGTGAGAATCACGGAAGCACGTTTAGCGGAACATTTTTGAGTGAGTAGGAAAATCTTTTCCCATTGGCCATTTGTCAGGTGAGTATTAAGGGTTGTCTCCCATTTGTGAGTAAAGGTTTGTAGGGATGCATCAGTTGGAGGGAGCAGCTCTCTGTAGAGCGTGGAAATCCCATGTCTGAGTGGGTCAATTTGAGTGCTGAGGTGCTCTATGTACGTGAGGTCTCTAGTTAGATTATTTTGCTGTGGGAGAGACTGCAGATAATGTGTGAGTTGGGTATATCTGAGGGTGGTGAGAAAATAGTGTGGTGAATTTGGGATAATGGAGGGTAATGGTTTGATGGAGGTTGCCCCCATGACTTCTCGCAGATGTCCGTTGGGGCATAGATTGAAAATCGTTCTAATACCACCATCAATCCCAGGGGGGAAGGCTGGATTGTGTATGATTGGGGTGAGTGGTGACGGATGTGTTGTGAGGTTATGTTTCTGACCCAGTGTGTGCCAAATATGCATTGTCGCCCTAGTCAGGGGATGTATTTTGGTTAGGACTTTTGCGTGTTGTGTTGGTAACCAGGGAAGAAGGGCTAGCGGGGTCGTGAGTAGAGATGCCTCTAAGTCAATCCAGAGCTTAGGTGTCTGGGTGTGTCGTCCAGTCCACTATCCTGTGTAAGTGGATTGACATGTAATATTTTTGAGGGTCGGTTAGTGCAAGGCCTCCTCGTGCCCTAGGGAGTGTTAGATATGTGTATTGTAGTCTAGGGTGTTTGTCTATCCAGACAAATTTGGTGATCACCTGCCTAAGGGCGCTGAAAAAATCAGGTGGGAGCCAGATCGGGACGGTTTGAAACAGATATAGAAGTCTGGGTAAAACATTCATTTTAATAGCGTTAATCCTGCCATGCCATGTTAAAAAAGTTGCACCCCCATTTCTTCAGATCTTCCCTGATGGACTGTACCACAGGTGTAAAATTAGCTTCCCGTAAATTAGCTAGGTTGGTCGTCACCCACACCCCTAGGTATTTAAGATTGTTAGAGTTCCATTTCAAGGGGAAACTGTCCTTCAGTGCTAAATGTCGAGATCTAGTTAAGGTTACGTCCAGGATTTCTGATTTTTGTATATTGATTTTTAGATTAGACAGGGAGCCGTACACTCTAAACTCTTTCATAAGTACTGGTAAAGAAATTTCTGGTTGTATGATCATGAATAGCAAATGGTCTGCGTATGCTGCTACCTTATGACGGCACTTACGCGTTTGTAGTCCATTAATGTCAGGGTTCTTGGGTATGAGTTCTATAAAAGGTTCTAAGGATAGGGCGAAAAGCAGTGGAGAAAGCGGGCAGCCTTGTCTGGTACCGTTAGTAATCTGCGCATTACTTTGGGATAGGGTCCCATTCACCTTGACCCTCGCTGTTGGTGTGTTATATAAGGTCTTGATCCATTTGATCATGCCTGTGCCGAGCCCCATGTGTTCCAAGGTCCCCCACAATAAGGGCCACGCTACCCTATCGAATGCCTTTTCTGCGTCCGTAGACAGCAGTATTCCTTCCCTGAGTTTTCTCAAAAGCTGCAAGGTGCAAGTGTTGGTTTGTGTTTGGTAGGTATAGGTTTGCAAGGGTGTATATTGTTGAAGCTATTTTACTCTTTACCAAAATATATCTCCCTTCATCGTCTGTGTGTGTAGCAATATGTTCGAAGGGGATAGCTTTAGAGAAAAGTATGCCTACTCCTTTCGACTTTTAATTGTTGGAGTGGCTGAAGAGCCCCAGAGGGTAGTATCCATTAGAGAATCTAGGGGCAATTTGTTTCTGAAAATGTGTCTCCTGTACATAGACCACGTCTGCTCTATGAGTCCTAAAATCCCTTAGGGCTTTAGCCCGTTTGCCAGGTGAATTTAGACCCTTGGTGTTGATTGTTAAAAATACCAAATCTTTGAAATCAGCGGGAGGGGGCATTTTGGGAGGAAACTAACAAAAAAATAAAAAAAAAGGGGGGGGTAGGGGTGGATGGGGGAAATGAGTGTGAAGTTGGGGATATGTACACGGCACAAGGTGCCCAAAGTAGGGGAGGTGCCTTTTTACTGGCATTACCTACAGATCCTTTGTCGGGTCCGAGGGAACAGTAAATTTCAGTGAAGGCACTAAACCCAGTGGGGTTACGAGTTCAACCTTACTCAAACAATATCTGGCAGCATGAAGACAGTCAAAACTTTGCTTGTCTACTCGCTGGCTAATAAAACAATTATTAAAACAGTAAGCAAACTGATTTCTGAATGGGAGGGAGTCCCTCTCCCCGCCATAATCGGTACATCAAACAAATATCAAATACTTTAACAGAACATAGTGTAGAACTTAGTGTAGAGGAGTTTTTAAGAAAGCATGTTATATCGGCTGTATGGACAGTGCTTAAGTGGGATTAGTTACATAATTAGGTGTTAGTATATAGGGTCGGTAGAGGGCCGTATTTCCACCTCGAGGAGTTGGGTTGTTTGGGGTGTATCATACTCCCGGGTTGCATCATTATGGGGATAAGAGTCCACTCATGAAGTCATACTTATCTTTATCTTACCGGGTCTACTTTTTGTTAGAATGAGAGGTATATATATTCCTGGTGGGGGTGTGAATTGGAATTTTCCCAGTATCATCATAAATATTACCGTAGGGTTACACTCTTTACAGTATTTCCCATACCTTCCCCTGATCAGTATCTCATACATTGAATGTTCATGCTCGATACTCATCTGAAATGTCTAGGTATGGTGGGATGAATCGGGTCAGGTATTTGGTATACAGGGAGTGCAGAATTATTAGGCAAGTTGTATTTTTGAGGATTAATTTTATTATTGAACAACAACCATGTTCTCAATGAACCCAAAAAACTCATTAATATCAAAGCTGAATATTTTTGGAAGTAGTTTTTAGTTTGTTTTTAGTTTTAGCTATTTTAGGGGGATATCTGTGTGTGCAGGTGACTATTACTGTGCATAATTATTAGGCAACTTAACAAAAAACAAATATATACCCATTTCAATTATTTATTTTTACCAGTGAAACCAATATAACATCTCAACATTCACAAATATACATTTCTGACATTCAAAAACAAAACAAAAACAAATCAGTGACCAATATAGCCACCTTTCTTTGCAAGGACACTCAAAAGCCTGCCATCCATGGATTCTGTCAGTGTTTTGATCTGTTCACCATCAACATTGCGTGCAGCAGCAACCACAGCCTCCCAGACACTGTTCAGAGAGGTGTAAAATTTCCCCTCTTTGTAAATCTCACATTTGATGATGGACCACAGGTTCTCAATGGGGTTCAGATCAGGTGAACAAGGAGGCCATGTCATTAGATTTTCTTCTTTTATACCCTTTCTTGCCAGCCACGCTGTGGAGTACTTGGACGCGTGTGATGGAGCATTGTCCTGCATGAAAATCATGTTTTTCTTGAAGGATGCAGACTTCTTCCTGTACCACTGCTTGAAGAAGGTGTCTTCCAGGAACTGGCAGTAGGACTGGGAGTTGAGCTTGACTCCATCCTCAACCCGAAAAGGCCCCACAAGCTCATCTTTGATGATACCAGCCCAAACCAGTACTCCACCTTGCTGGCGTCTGAGTCGGACTGGAGCTCTCTGCCCTTTACCAATCCAGCCACGGGCCCATCCATCTGGCCCATCAAGACTCACTCTCATTTCATCAGTCCATAAAACCTTAGAAAAATCAGTCTTGAGATATTTCTTGGCCCAGTCTTGACGTTTCAGCTTGTGTGTCTTGTTCAGTGGTGGTCGTCTTTCAGCTTTTCTTACCTTGGCCATGTCTCTGAGTATTGCACACCTTGTGCTTTTGGGCACTCCAGTGATGTTGCAGCTCTGAAATATGGCCAAACTGGTGGCAAGTGGCATCGTGGCAGCTGCACGCTTGACTTTTCTCAGTTCATGAGCAGTTATTTTGCGCCTTGGTTTTTCCACACGCTTCTTGCGACCCTGTTGACTATTTTGAATGAAACGCTTGATTGTTCGATGATCACGCTTCAGAAGCTTTGCAATTTTAAGAGTGCTGCATCCCTATGCAAGATATCTCACTATTTTTGACTTTTCTAAGCCTGTCAAGTCCTTCTTTTGACCCATTTTGCCAAAGGAAAGGAAGTTGCCTAATAATTATGCACACCTGATATAGGGTGTTGATGTCATTAGACCACACCCCTTCTCATTACAGAGATGCACATCACCTAATATGATTAACTGGTAGTAGGCTTTCGAGCCTATACAGCTTGGAGTAAGACAACATGCATAAAGAGGATGATGTGGTCAAAATACCCATTTGCCTAATAATTCTGCACTCCCTGTAGTGCAAAGCAGCTAGGCATTCCCGATAAAGATGGTTAGTTGTTCCGGGCTTCTATGGCTTTAGCAAATGTCATTGAGGTAATAATCCTCTTCGATCCACAGCCTCAGTTATTTAGAGGGAATGTCTACAGTAAATTTAGAGAAAAAAAAAAAACAAGCCGGCTCCACTGAAATGCTGATAAATTTCTTTCATTCAGCGAGTATAAATCACTGGGTGCTCCGTCCGTGCTGTAGCCGCAGCACTAAGTAATCCAATGAAAATGAGCAACAAAAGGACATGCACTCCGGAGTAGGTTGAATGATAAAGGATTGTATTAAATCAAGGAAACATCACGAACATCAGGGATAACAAACAGATAAAACAGATGCCTTACGCGTTTCACGTGTCTCCACGCTTATTCATAGGATGTCTACAGTAGGCCCAAGCGACTGTCAGTCCTCCGATATAGGTCTCAGTAGTGATGCAGATCTGTGGGTCCATTGAAGATGTTAATATAATAATATGTGGGAAACCGTTATATAAATCCTGTGGTGTATATGTCCAATTCAGCTTCATGTGAGGTAGGTATCCAATCTTTGAAGAATGCCTGGAAGTCTCTGTGGCAATGGGTTGCTTTATTCCTCTCGCACCCGATGTGGGTCTCTTTGGGATGAGGGGTTTTGAGGCGGCATCAGTCGTGGTATCGGTCTCTGAGCTAGGTTCTCTCTGGATCGTCGATCGCTTCTCATTCGGGGACCTAGGGGACCATTGCTTCCGGTCAGGGCTTTAAGATCCATCCAGTCTGTTATCGGTGTTTCGTGGAGGCCGAGAGCTCCAATGAACAACAGGACATCCTCGTGACACCTGATTGAGAAGGACTCGGGGCCTTGTCGGACGGAGAGTTGGAATGGGTGTCCCCACCTGTATGCCATACGCTTTTCCTTCAGCTGGGAGGTGATTGGGGCCAATGCTTTACAGCCATGTAGCGTGTACCAGGATAGGTCTTGATAAAACTCAATTTGGTGGTTTTCAAATGTCCAAGTGCGACTTGTCTGGCAGCAGCCATTATCCGTTCTTTCATCCCATAATTATGGAGGCAGCAAATAACATCCCGTGGTGGGCTATCTTCTGTACCTCTGGGCCGTAGGACTCTGTGTGCCCGGTCAATTTCGATCATAGTGTCTCTTGGGCGATCTAGCACCATGTTGAACAGGGAGGTAAGTATGTTGTTTAGGTCGGCGGGATCTTCACCTTCATTAATTCTTCATATGCAAACATTTTGTCTCCGGACACAGTTATCCATGTCATCCATCATCGATCTCATCTCTTTCAATGCTCGGGAGTGTGCCGTGACAGAGGTTCGGAGGCCCTGTGTGTCTATTGTGATCTGTGGGACCGTTGTCTCAATATGTTCAACACCTGCAGTGAGTAATGAGACTGACTCCCTGGTTTGTGCAAGCTCATCTCTGATGGATTTGCGTACCTCTTCGATGAATGCACTGAAGTCTTCGATGAATGCACTGAAGTTTTCTTTTGTTGGCAGAGACTGGAACAGTTCTTTCAAGTCCAGTCTGATTCTGCGAGGTGGGGCCTTCTGGAGGGTCCTCCATTTGTGAGTCGCGGGAGCCCGCATCTGAAGCCTCATTCGATTGGGACGCCAGGAGGATAGGTGTAGCGAAGTATTCCCGTAGGGAAGAGGTCGGGTGCTTCAACCGTTGCCTTGGGGTATCTTTCTCCTCGTTTATGCGCTTTGGTTTACCCATTTTATGTTGTTCTGTGAGCTCTAATGGCTGGGAGTTGGCGGGAGCTCTCTCAACACGCAGCCATCTTCGAGCAATGCAAACCACGCCCCTCTGATACCTTTTTTGGGGTAATTAATAGTACATATACAGGGAGTGCAGAATTATTAGGCAAATGAGTATTTTGACCACATCATCCTCTTTATGCATGTTGTCTTACTCCAAGCTGTATAGGCTCGAAAGCCTACTACCAATTAAGCATATTAGGTGATGTGCATCTCTGTAATGAGAAGGGGTGTGGTCTAATGACATCAACACCCTATATCAGGTGTGCATAATTATTAGGCAACTTCCTTTCCTTTGGCAAAATGGGTCAAAAGAAGGACTTGACAGGCTCAGAAAAGTCAAAAATAGTGAGATATCTTGCAGAGGGATGCAGCACTCTTAAAATTGCAAAGCTTCTGAAGCGTGATCATCGAACAATCAAGCGTTT
The DNA here is from genome assembly GCA_036172795.1 of Pelodytes ibericus. Lineage (NCBI taxonomy): Eukaryota > Metazoa > Chordata > Amphibia > Anura > Pelodytidae > Pelodytes > Pelodytes ibericus. The sequence continues at coordinate 103,489,587 of CM069858.1, read as the reverse complement.
CATTCAAAATAGTCAACAGGGTCGCAAGAAGAGAGTGGAAAAACCACGGCGCAAAATAACTGCCCATGAACTGAGAAAAGTCAGGCGTGCAGCTGCCACGATGCCACTTGCCACCAGTTTGGCCATATTTCAGAGCTGCAACATCACTGGAGTGCCCAAAAGCACAAGGTGTGCAATACTCAGAGACATGGCCAAGGTAAGAAAGGCTGAAAGACGACCACCACTGAACAAGACACACAAGCTGAAACGTCAAGACTGGGCCAAGAAATACCGTCAATTTCTAAGGTTTTATGGACTGATGAAATGAGAGTGAGTCTTGATGGGCCAGATGGATGGGCCCGTGGCTGGATTGGTAAAGGGCAGAGAGCTCCAGTCCGACTCAGACGCCAGCAAGGTGGAGGTGGAGTACTGGTTTGGGCTGGTATCATCAAAGATGAGCTTGTGGGGCCTTTTCGGGTTGAAGATGGAATCAAGCTCAACTCCCAGTCCTACTGCCAGTTCCTGGAAGACACCTTCTTCAAGCAGTGGTACAGGAAGAAGTCTGCATCCTTCAAGAAAAACATGATTTTCATGCAGGACAATGCTCCATCACACGCGTCCAAGTACTCCACAGCGTGGCTGGCAAGAAAGGGTATAAAAGAAGAAAATCTAATGACATGGCCTCCTTGTTCACCTGATCTGAACCCCATTGAGAACCTGTGGTCCATCATCAAATGTGAGATTTACAAGGAGGGAAAACAGTACACCTCTCTGAACAGTGTCTGGGAGGCTGTGGTTGCTGCTGCACGCAATGTTGATGGTGAACAGATCAAAACACTGACAGAATCCATGGATGGCAGGCTTTTGAGTGTCCTTGCAAAGAAAGGTGGCTATATTGGTCACTGATTTGTTTTTGTTTTGTTTTTGAATGTCAGAAATGTATATTTGTGAATGTTGAGATGTTATATTGGTTTCACTGGTAAAAATAAATAATTGAAATGGGTATATATTTGTTTTTTGTTAAGTTGCCTAATAATTATGCACAGTAATAGTCACCTGCACACACAGATATCCCCCTAAAATAGCTAAAACTAAAAACAAACTAAAAACTACTTCCAAAAATATTCAGCTTTGATATTAATGAGTTTTTTGGGTTCATTGAGAACATGGTTGTTGTTCAATAATAAAATTAATCCTCAAAAATACAACTTGCCTAATAATTCTGCACTCCCTGTATATGTTGCTTTGTGACAGGGCTTTGGTGACAGGGATGTGGAATTTTTTGAAGTATTAGATTAACTATTACCATTGTTAGTTATTTAAGAGTTGTATTATGGTGTTAGATGGGAATGGATGCCATTGATCTAGGTGACATACTAATAAACAGTTCCATTTTCCATTCTTAACATTCCATTCTTTATTTGATATGTATGTATGTATTTTTAATCCTCTCTAGAGACTGTATAGTGTTTTTTGCAGAGAAAATTTTTCTGGAATATAGCTGTAATATATTCGTTAAGATTGTTTGTACTAATGCAGGGTATGTGATTATTACACTGTATGTTATACTTAATGCAGTTTCCTTTACTCATGTGTATCTCAATTATGTGCATTTTATACTGTTTGTGCTTTCACAGATATAAGTAAACAGTGGGACATCCAGGGTTGAAGGTGTTCTCTCAGTTTGTCCTCTCCATGCCCGTATCGCTGCCGCACTATGCCGGCTCTGTGTGGCTGTGCTGCGTTACCATGGCGATGACGACTCTGACGTCACCACGCCTCCCTTCCGGTTTCTCCGGTCTTTGTTTTTTCCGGAATTAGGGATATTTAAACCCTCTTGTTGTCTGCCTCGAGACATGCTGGACGCCAAACTTTGCAGGCTGAAGAAGTATCCGAAATGCGTCCCTTCTACTTTGGCATCCCCCTTTTAAAAGACCTGGCCAGGCTTTCCCCTTTGGGATCACATTTCTATTTATCAGTTTTTTGAGTCCAGCATGCTCTCGGGCAGACTTATAGGTGTGTATTAACTTTGTATTCACCACTTCTCTGCTTTTATTGCTTACTTTTTGTCCTTGTACATGGTTTTTGTGATTAATTGTATGCATATTGTTTTAGGGAGTTTTTATATTCCTATTCCCTGCTTCTGTGTATATTTATTGTGTCATTTTTATATTAATTCTCGTGTTTTTTTGTTGATGTCCTGTTTATGTATTAAACTTACTTATATTTTTTTACCTATTCAGGTGTGTATCTCATTCCTTGTCCATTAACGGTGCTATAGCGCAGTCTATTTACATTTTTATGTATTTTTTTCTTCCCTTCTTTTACAGTGGTGTTCCACTGTGATTTTTGAGACCAGCAGCTGTCTATTTAACCATAACTATTATTGATGTCCTGATTACACCTGAGGATTTCATCTGGTTATTTTTCCAGTATTTTTATATTTGTTATTATTGGGGTTTGTATTTATATATAATAATTTTTCCTTTTAGTAATTTTTATTCACTGTTTGTAGGCGCTTCGTATTTTTCTTCCTTCCATTACATGCAATTCACTCTTCCATGAATGAAGCCCAGTGAAAATGTTGATGTAAAATGTTTTGCACCCTAATGTATGCAAGTCGGAGACTTGTTGTGGCTCCTCCCCAATCGCACAAATGCCCACTGCAACCCTTTAAAAAGTCCTGAGCCCAGTAAGCCAGTGCAGAGTCCTAATGTTGCCCTTAAGCGTGTTGATACTTCTATGTTAAGCTCTCAGCCCCATTTGTATATTGAACCTGTTATCTCTGACCAGTCTAGTCTGATTTGGTTCCTGCCTTAGTCCCTGTTTCTCTGCCTGGAATTTCTTTTCTGCATGTCATCAAACATATTCCTGTTTCGTTATTCTGCCATAAGTTTTTGACCTTCCCCATCATCCACCTAATCAATGTGTCAGGCCCGTACCTTGTGATTGCGGGCCTCGTCCTCTGTCTCACGCTATGGCGGGGTGCGTGGACATGGGGCCTGGTCCTGACCCTCCCAGTGGTGGTGTCTGTCCCGCTTCCTTCCATCCAAATCTTCACTCCCCGTGTCCTCACAGGGAGACGGCAATGGACGGTTGGTGGGGACGTCAGCAGAGGGCGGGCGGGGCTTCAGTCCATGACATCGACGCCCCCTTCTCTGTCTCTAATGAGTGGTGTTTGCCTGGGGGGATGTGGCCTGTGATGTCAGTCCCTATATAAGCCCCAGACAGCCCTAATGTCGGTGCTCAGTTATTTGATCCGTCCTGCTACTGGTCAGTTGTCCTGTTCTGTGGTTCCTGTTTGTCCTCCTGCTGAGCTCCCCTCCTCTGACCCGGATTTCTTGTGTTATTTCCAATTTTGCCTATCTCCTACCATTGTGACCCAGACTGCCTATTGACCATTCCTTTTGCTTGCCTTATACCATTGTGACCTCGTATTGTCTTAATACTACGTTTGTCTGCTGCCTGCCCTTGTGACCTTGGATTGTCTGTGACTACTCTTCTACTGCAGTCTGCCCCTGCGTACTCAGTTCTGTTCCTTACCATTCAGAGTGCACGATCGTTCATCTCCTGTAAGTATTTATGTTTGTTTATTGTTATTCTGCATACTGGGCTCCATTCCATTGGACCCCCACATCGGGGCATTACACAATGTATCCTGTGTTTTTTCCCCTAGCATTATTTTTTATCACCCCTCCATTTTTTCTATTCAGCCATGTGGTGCTTCGTTCTGTTACGGTGTCTGTTATATTCCAAATACTTTTTTTCGATAAATGTTTTTATAAAGTTATATTTATATTATTAACAAAGTGTTCCACAAATAGGTTGATAGGATAGTAGAAGGTGTCAACATAACTGCAGGGGCTTTTTTAGAAATATTGTCAGTTAGATTAGTATGAAGAAATGTATTAGTATAGCAGACTGGTTAAAAATTTCGTTTTTATGTGGATACTATAAAATAAAATACAGAGAAGCAAGTGGTGAACACGTTTTTTTTTTTAAAAGAGTTGATTTGTCTTATAAGAAATTATAAATGTTTTTCAGTGTCTAAATGTAAGAAAATGTTGTAATTTATGATATTATGTCTTTGTTGTCTTCTATTAGGCACTGTGAAATACAACTAAGACATTTTGGGGGGTCATGGCTTGCTACTGTGAAGAATTGACGCTATCCACCCAGCTTATTCAGCATACTTCATGTCTCCTGCCTGCACCATGGGATTATACAAAAAGCCACTATCTGACTGTTAAACATCAGGTGAAATCAGACACCCTCATCGTGGTTGAGGGAATATTTCCGCACACCCGGAGGCCTGTCTTCTCAACCTCCAGAAGACCATGATGGGGCCTCATCGCCCAGTTCACGTGAATCAGGTGACCAGGGCACAGATATGCCTCCCAACGAATGGCCACATTTATCTGGCTCAATAGAGGCACAAATAATTTCACCTCGGCCCCCTGGAAAGAGGGCTTTTCGATGCACATAACCGAGCTTAAACATACTGTCACGGACGCCATCTTGAGCCATAAAACTGACATCTCATGGGTGCAGTGAGTAGCCAGGCAGGAAGAAGAAACTGCACAGTCACACGGGCTGTTAAGCAACACTCCACTTACCTTGTGGACTACCGTCGCAGACTGGAGGATTTAGATAACCTTGGCTGTTGCTACAACATCCGTGTTATGGGTCTCCTGGAGCCTCAACCCCAGACCACAGAAAATGTGGTGGAATTCATCATCTTTTTTTATTTAATGATCTGCTGGGGTGTCTTAGGGATGCAGACCTGAAAATCGATAGGGCCCATAGAACATTGAGGCCTAGAGGACCCCTGTCGGCTCCTCCATGTGATGTCATATGCTGTATCACAGATTTCCGACCGAAGGAACAGATAATGAATAAATTGAGGGTGGTAGGTCCTTGGTCCTCTGAGGGCCAAACTATTATCCTCTTTCAAGATCTTTCGCATTTGACACTCCAAGCCTGAAAAGTCCACTCACTCTCGTGCAGCGGAATATACCATAGTTCTGTGGACATTCTTTTTGTCTCAATGTAAGGGGCGAAGACTCAACACTCAGTCTACACTTCCACCATGACTTGCCAAGTTTCCTGGACGACCTGGGCATACTGGAGATTCTGGACTGGAATCTCCCGGAGCACTGACAGGGCTGCAACCTTGCACCAAGAGGCCCTAGACAGCTGAGGCAGAGGCCCAATAATCCCCACCTGGGCACACTGACATTGATGGCCCTCAACCAAACCCAAGCACAAGTGGTGGCAACGGAGGCTGAAGAATGGTTCCTTACAGTTGTAGTTACATCTACCACCTCACCTACCTGTTCAATGTGCCTTACGAGTCTGGATGGGTGACAATGATGGGACTTCTCCCCTTCTATCCACTGCAATTTGGCTGCATAACACCTACAAGAGACATAGGGCACTTTGATCTCACTTTGTTTTGTTCCCACTGCAAGGATCCCAAGTGGTATTTAGCTCCTGATGTGACAGCCGAGGTTAGGCAATAAATGGCTCTAGGGGCCGCCTGATTTTAACCCCCATCAACCACAGATGCGGACCCTGTGTATCCTATACTTCTGGCCTGCTACTGTTGCGGTGACTCCTATTTACCACTCCGATACAGGACCAACTATCTCAGGAAGGATGGCCTTAGAGACCTCCATGCGCACCTGGGTGATACTGGGCCTTATGGCAGTCATGAGGGACTGGTGATGTATTCCTTACCCTGTGTTTCTGACAACACTGGCCCCTTAATTTATTTATTTTTTGATTCCCTGGAAGTACTGGGCACACCAACAGCCATATAGTGTACAGCTGTTTTTTGGAGCCCTACTCCCTGAGGGCCTAGCCACTTGACTTGGGTAATTCCTGTCTCTCCCCACCAGCCCATCCAGTTAATAATGGAAGCTAGTCTATTACTGTAAACGAGTGCCATCACTTAGCAGTTTTAGCCCCACTCAGTTGCTTTCCACTGGTATGCTCCCCAATTCCTGCTACCACTAAGCCTCTATATCCGCACACTCCCTCAGCTACCCCCCTTCCCTTATTTGAGCCCCTTGAGGACTGACATATGGTACATGTACAGGGCCTCCCCTCCTCACTTTGGTGCCAATACCTCAGTGGGACAGTGAGAGTTTTTTATTTTCCATTTATCCCTATGGCTACCGGAGGCCCCAACGGTGTGTGGGAGACCATAGCGGATTGGAGACCCCCTTCCCCCTGCCACAATATAAGCCATGTAAGGAAGGCAACATACAGCTTGATCCCTAAATCATATTTGTATACCACGGACACTAAAGAAACATCAGTCATTCCAGAAAGGGGTTTTAATTTTTGTAGGCGATCTAAATGTTGATCTCAACCCCAACATAGACACATCTACAGGTTCAACCAAAACCCCCGAAATATGTGACACATAACATTCATGCTGCTAACTTGTTGACTGTTGAAGAGCTCTATACCCTCAAAGGCAAAGACTATAGTTATTTTTTATTTTTTTTTTATTTTTTTTCTTCAGTTCAATCAATTTTTATTTGTTGTTGTTTGTATAATACAATAAACATTGTGAAAACATATGAGACATGTAATAAACATTGTAAAACATATGAGACATGTAATAAACGTATATTGAACATGTATTGGTGGGCCTTTTAATACATGAGAAACTAAGAAATCATCTCAAATTCGTGAGGGGAAGGAGAGGACAGGTGAGAAAGAAGGAAGAGAGAAAAAAAAAAAAGGGAAAAAAGAGCAACAAGGGAAATTATTTACTTTACAATTAACCCCTCTCTCTCTTTTTCGGAATATCACCCTCCTTCCTTTCTTTGAAGTTGCGTTACGCTAGATATGATTCAATACAGCTAAGGTTAGAAATTAATTTGGGGCCTATAATCCAATTTTTCAAATTTTTGAACTCAATTTCCCGTTTTTAGCCCAATTCAGACACACACACTACTTTCATACTACAGTCTCTACCGTCGGCGGAGTCGGGGGGGCGGGAGAGGGGGGGGTTGGACTCCACTCTGGTGTCCGGAGACCCACACTCCGTGTCCCTCTATACCCAAAGGTAGATCTGTTTAATGCATCGGATCGCCACCAAGAAATGTCTGCCATGGTGCCCATATGTCTCTATGACGCTTATACATATTTTGGTCATTGCAAAGACCTAGTTCCATTGTTTTTTGATATTGTATCTGGTTAGTTACATCCAACCAGTTTGGGGTTTGAGTTTGTCTCCATGCTCTGGCTAGACATTTTTTGGTAGCCATAAGAATATGCACTAAATGTTTTTCCTGAGACTGATCGTACTCTTTCAGTTCTATGTGAAATAAGAAAGTTTGAGGAGAGATATCAGATGTAGATTTGAATATTGATTTTAGTGCATAATTTAATTTAGCCTTAATTTGAGTAAGTTCAATGCATGCCCACCAGATGTGGAGGGGATCTCCTCTTTGTTTAAGACATCTCCAGCATTGGTCTGAATATGCGGGAGATATCTTGTTCAGTCTGGAGGGGACCAGGTACCCCTGATAAATGAGTTTAAGGTGGGTTTCAAGTAAGGACACGGAGTGTATGTTCTTTCTCACCAGGGAGAGGCCCCGAGTCCAATCCTCTCTAGAATATGAATGAGAGATAGATATTTCCCATTTAGTAAAGGCAGAAGGTTTAATATCTTGTTCAACTTGTTTAAACAGTTTCAGGGTTCTAGATATTTGTTTCTTTTTGTGAAGGTTTAGAAAGAGTAAAACAACCGAGTGATTAGAGGGGAGCATCCTACTTTTCTGAATAAAGGACTTAACCCTTAAGTATGGAAAAAGTAAATTTGATGGAAATGTAAACTTAGCCTGAAGGTCATTAAATGAGAGAATTTTATTTTCTAATAATATGTCTGACAGCGATACAATGCCGGCCAGGGTCCACCGAGTCGTATAGAGATCTTCGATCTCAGATGCTAAGAGTTCAAATGGGACAATTGGTGCTAGGGCATCTATGATTGTCATTTTCCTTTTAAATTTCTTAATAGTGAGCACACAGTCTTGGATTATTGGGTTTTGTGAATGATATTTTTTTTGGATTCTATTTGTGTTCCAAAAAATGGTGGTTGGATAAAGAGGAGAGAGTTCTGCCAACTCTAACGTATACCAGTCTAAAACATGAGTTCTTTTATTATTCCATTCAAGAGCGTGAGTCACCATACTTGCTTCATGCAATTTAAATATGTCTGGAAATGATGTGCCACCCTCTTGTGGGCTTTGCTTCAGTAATCTCTGTGCTATTCTTGGTTTAGAACCTTGCCAGATGAAGTCCACAAATAATCTTTGAAATTGAATAAGAACGTCAGAGTTGACCCTGAGCGGCATTGTCCTAAAAAGATATAGAAGCTTTGGGATGGTATAGGCGTTAATAACATCGATTCTGCCAAGCCAGGACACTTCTAGGCCCCTCCAGGCCAATAGCTTTGCCCTTAGCTTTTTCAACATATTCGTATACATTAGCCTTTTTGATTTCTGAATGTCGAACCCCAACTTCAAACCTATACACTCCAGCTCTTCAGATTTCCAATCAAAGGGATATCAATCTCGAAGTTTAATTTTATTTTCTGGGGATATATTAATTACAATTATTTGAGTTTTTTTTAAGTTTATTTTATAGTTTGATATGCTCGAATATACCTCTATTGTTTTCAAAAGTTCCGGGATTGATCGATCTGGCTTTGATAGGGACAGCATCACATCGTCTGCATATAATGTTAATTTGTATTCTTTGTTATTCAATGTGATTCCATGGATTTCTGGGTTGTTTCTAATCAAATTGGCCAATGGCTCGAGTGAAAGAAGGTAAAGTAACGGTGCCAACGGGCATCCCTGTCTGGTTCCATTGGCAATGGGGAACTGATCGGATTGAAAAAGTGGTCCTCTTACTGTAGCACTTGGAACTGTGTAGAGAGACATTACATTCACCAGAAAGAGGCCCGTGATACCGAAACTTACTAATACCTCTTCGAGGAAGTGCCAATCAACACTATCAAATACTTTTTCAGCATCGATGGATAATAGGGCGGCTGGGACTATAGTTATTTTTTTACTCCCCACAAGCGCTACCCCAGGACTGACTAACTGTTCATGACCCATTATCACTTGACCACTCTTGTGTCATCCAGTTATGGCCCCATAACATAGTCAGACCATGCACCACTGTCGCTCGCACTCACCTCACAGTTAACTAGGTGTACCCAGAGAACGTGGAGACTTAACAAATCTCTCTTGAATGACTCCCAGACACTAAGGAGTCTTTTTGCCTCAATGGAAGGGGCGAAGACTCAACACTCAGTCTACGCTTCCACCATGACTTGTGACTTGCCAAGTTTCCTGGATGACCTGGGCATACTGGAGATTCTGGACTGGAATATCCCAAAGCACTGACAGGGCTGCAACCTTGCACCAAGAGGCCCTAAATTGCTGAGTGCTTAACAAGACCTTGACGATTATTTCACTGACAATCTTACTCCAGTTGTCCCCACGACCATAAATGTGTTATCCGTGGCCAACTGATCAAACTGGGTACGGAAAAAAGGAAGGAGCTCTCCCTTAGACTTAGCTCCCTATCCGCGTAAATTAAAACGTTGGAGCACTCACACAAACAAACCCTAGAGGATTCCGAGTTCAGCCAACTGCTAGTGCTCCATAAACAATTAGCGACCATTTTAAACTGGAAAGCCCAAAAGGACTATATTAGACACAAAGCTATATTTTACGAACATGGCGATAAGTCAGGTTGGTACTTGGCCAGGGCCCTCAGAAAAAAGGAGACAAGCGACATATATACCCAAGATCAAAAGGGGTACCCAGCAACAGCTTCCCTCGGAAATTGCAAATGAATTTGTGTTGTTCTACTCCTCTCTGTATAACCACTCTCCAACACATGACAGACCTGAACTGATAGCCCAACATACAACTAACATCCAAAATTACCTATCAAAATACTCCACAGGTACACTGACCACTACTGACTCAGAAACACTTGATCTGAGATCTTGAGACTGATGGCAATAACCATATGTCAGGATTCCTCTGAAGGAAATTTAATTCTTGGAACACAACTGCAGAATTAATAAGTAGTGGTCTCTTTAAGATGATTTCCCACAGAAGCAGCAGCAGCAGCAATTAGAACTAACGAGGATAAAAAGTCACTTTGAAATAAGGAGGAAAAATAACTAGTCCTGAATTTTGGTTTTATATGAAGCAGCACAATAATAGTAATTCAGAGTACTTGATAGAAGAATTCAATTCACATGAACTTGTAAAAAAAATAATAATAAAGGAATAAGTGTAACTGATACTTGCAGTAAGATGTTAATAAATCTTCACTGAAGGGAGCAGGCAATAAGAATAATCCGTTTAAACGTTCCGTGGTGCAAAGTAGTTTACAGGATATCCAAAGTTCAGGGTTGGAGATTACAGTGTGGTACAAAAAGGAAGCAGGATTCAGCAACCGGTAAGTCAGTAGAGTAAAGCTAAGATGGCACTAAACAGAGACTGTTTACAAATAACTCAGCATCAGTCTCTGGGTGTGGTCTCCTTTTATGGCAAGGGATGATTGCATCATGCAAAAAAGGGGCAGAGCCAAATATCACTAACCTTGAAGTAATTGGGAAGCAAGTGATGATTGAGAAAAATTAATAAAGCGGTAAAAAACTGAACTATAGTAGGTGTACAGTCTGAGAGGAGGTCTGACACCATCAAAGCCTCTAACACAGATAAATGCCCGGGCCCGGATGGATTGCTCATCTTCTACTTCAAGACATTCAGTTTAGCCAAATCCGCACAGACAAACACTGTCCTCTAGACTGATGCTGAAAAAGTTTTCAACCGGGTGGACTGGACACTACAACACCTTGGTCTCGGACCCCATATGCTACGCTGGATTGCCTGCCGCTACTCTTGCCCCTCGGTCAGGATCCGCATTAACGTAACCCTTCCTGACATATTTTTGAATAACAAACAGTACTACACCCTGTTTCAAATTATTATGCAAATGATATTTTTCTCATTTAATTAAATAATTGATATAAATAACAGTCAGCATAATTCTCATGTTATCAACTATTAAGAGTACAATTCAAATTTTATTGAACAAACCTCCAAATGATAACAGTATTTTTTTTAAACATAAAAAACTTACAATGCACTGTTCCAAATTATTACGCACAGTAAGTTTCAAAACACTTTATAGGTTGCAAAGAACTGAAAATTGTCATTTGTTGTGTTTGCATCATATTTACTGAAATAAAAAGCTATTTCAATCAAACAACATTTTACATTTTTAAACATTTTAACAGGTCATGTTACATTTTAATATAGGACCCCTTATTTGATAACAGCTTCACAAGTCTTGCATTCATTGAACTTGTGAGTGTTGTGATAGTTTCTGCTTGAATTTGTTTGCAAGATGTCAGAATAGCCACCCAAAGCTGCTGTTTGGATGTAAACTGCCTCCCACCCTCATAGATCGTTTGCTTGAGGATGCTCCAAAGGTTCTCAATAGGATTGAGGTCAGGGGAGGATGGAGGCCACACCATGACTTTCTCTCCTTTTATCCCCGTAGGAGCTGCATTGATGCAGAGATATTCTTTGCAGCATGAGATGGTGCATTGTCATGCATGAGGATGATTTTATTATGGAAAGCACAGTTCTTCTTTCTGTACCAGGGAAGAAAGTGGTCGGTCAGAAACTACACATACTTTGCAGAGGTCATCTTTACACCTTCGGGGACCCTAAAGGGGCCGACCAGCTCTATTCTCATGATTCCGGCCCAACACATGACTCCACCACCGCCTTGCTGACTTTGCAGCCTTGTTGGAACAGGGTGGCCATCAGTGCTGTATTCACCGCGAGGCATCCTAGGCGGATGCCTAGGGCGGCAAATTTTGGGGGGCGGCAGCGCCCCCCAGCACTGAAAAGAAAAAAAAAGGTGAAAAAAAAAAAAAATGTAAAAAAAAAAAAAACGCGGCCCTTTAAAAAAAAAAATAGACCGCGCTTGCAGGCAGAGACGGAGGTGAGAGGGGATCGGAAGATCCCCCCTCACCATCGCTCTGCCTGCCAGGCTGCACGGGGAGCCGAACAGGCAGCACAGAGAAACCTCCGTGCTGCCTGTTCGGCTCCCCGTGCAGTGTGCCGACACGGAAGTGCCGACAGTCACGTGACGGGCGCGCTGACGTCATACGCGCGCCCGGTCACGTGGCCTGTCGGCACAATCGCCGGGAAGCCGAACAGGCAGCATGGAGGGACCATGCTGCCTGTCTGCCAGGGAAAGGTAAGTGCTGATGGGAGAGTGTGTGTGTGTGAGAGACTGAGTGTGATGGGAGTCAGAGTGTGTGTGATGGGAGACAGTGTGTGTGGCTGAGTGTGATGGGAGTCAGAGTGTGTGTGATGGGAGACAGTGTGTGTGGCTGAGTGTGATGGGAGTCAGAGTGTGTGTGATGGGAGACAGTGTGTGTGGCTGAGTGTGATGGGAGTCAGAGTGTGTGTGATGGGAGACAGTGTGTGTGGCTGAGTGTGATGGGAGTCAGAGTGTGTGTGATGGGAGACAGTGTGTGTGGCTGAGTGTGATGGGAGTCAGAGTGTGTGATGGGAGACAGTGTGTGTGGCTGAGTGTGATGGGAGTCGGAGTGTGTGACTGAGTGTGATGGGAGTGTGTGTGTGATGGGAGTATGAGCTTGATGTGAGTCTGAATGATGGGGCATGTCTTAGGTGTGTAACGTGGGTGTACAGCTTGGGTAGGGGGGTGCCCGGATTTTGTCTGCCTAGGGCAGCACAAAATCAAGATACACCACTGGTGGCCATCCACCAACCATCCACTACTCCATCCATCTGGACCATCCAGGGTTGCACGGCACTCATCAGTGAACAGGACTAAACAGTCCTGTTCACTGATGAGTGCCGTGCAACCCTGGATGGTCCAAATGGATGGAGTAGTGGATGGTTAGTCTTCATGTATTTTTCTGCCCAATACAGCCATTTCTGCTTGTGAGCATTGGTTAGTGGTGGCCGAATAGAAGGTTTATGCACAGTTGCAAGACTCTGGAGGACTTTACACCTTGATGTCCGTGGGACTCCAGAGGCACCAGCAGCTTCAAATATCTGTTTGCTGCTATGTAATGGTATTTTAGCAGCTGCTCTCTTGATCCGATGCATGTATCTGGCAGAAATCTTCCTCAATGTGCCTTTATCTGCACAAACCCGTCTGTGCTCTGAATCAGCCACAAATCTCTTAATAGTGCGATGATCACGCTTAAGTTTTCGTGAAATATCTAATGTTTTCATACCTCGTCCAAGGCATTGCACTATTTCACTCTTTTCAGCAGCAGAGAGATCCTTTTTCTTCCCCATATTGCATGAAAATGGTGCTCTGCTTAATAATGTGGAACACCCTCCTTTAGTAGTTTTTCCTTCAATTGGGCTCACCTGGCAATCTAATTATCACAGGTGTCCAAAATTGTTTTCAGTGATCAAAAGAGCCCTGAGAAAAAGTGCCATCCATGAGTTAAATTGAAAAACAAAATATTGAATCTTTGTGACACTTAAATAGAATTTGCATAATAATTTTGAACAGGGTGTAGACAGGGGTGTTGTTTGTCCCCCCTACCTTTCGCCCAGTCACTGGAACCATAAGGTACTGGGCTTTGCTGATGACCTGTTATTCTCACTTACACAACCCCATATATCCATCCCGGTATTACTCTGTGAGTTTGCCATTTATGGCCAACTCTCAAATTTGAAAATAAACCTTTGCAAATCTGAACTATTTAATAAAAATCTTCCCTGCAGTGTGTTTGCCTCCATGGCTTTGAACCTCACATTTAAATGCTGCCACACCAAATTAAAATATCTGGGCATATGGCTTAACAACGATACATCACTTCTTTACCAATATAATTTCCTCCCTTTACTGACGACGTTCCAGAGGGACCGCCTCAGGTGGATGAAAGGGACCGAGTCTAGCTGAGTGGTCTTCTCAGCCACGTCTCTGCATACACGGCAATGTATCTTTAAGGGTTGACTTCTCGTGGTAGGAGTTGTTCTCAATAACACGCGTGGAGAGCCAAAGAAAGCAGTCACAAGTTCTTTATCCTTTAACTCTGAGTCTTTATTGATTTAACATTCATATATATACCCCAAATTAAGGCGGTGTCTGCTTCAATCTCATTGGTTATAATGTATGTGCACATATGAATATAGGCGTGTAGAGGTGTGTTAATGGTCTGTATGCTAAATAACTGTTACACACTTTTAGAAGAGTGGAAAGTTCCAGAATTTGAAAAGGAATCTGCTGACAATGAGAAAGGATTTGTTGATTACACCTTGGCCTTGGACAGTGAGACAAACTGTGGCCTACACAACAAAAACTGTTACAACAAACAATAATGAAATACATCATGCGGGTTATAAAACAAATAGTGATACTATAATATTATTAACTTAGAGTTCCAGGCCTTCAGCCAGCTTCTCTCCTCCTAGTCCTCATAGTAACATTTCAAGGCTACTATAAGAAATGAATACATGTTTCTGATACAATTAAGCTGAACAGTGTAAAAGCAAAATCAGCTCTTTCAGTTAACCCTTGCAATCCCAGGTTCCCTTCAGTGGACTCCCCAATATATCTCCAGCATGGGTTGAATACAAGCGATCAAAATGAACACTCTTGCTCCCATACGATACCTGCTGATTATTACATTTGTCTGGGCATCGAAACATCCCCGACTCCAATCGGCTTTACTGCAGCGACCAAAGATAGCTGGCGGTTTACGGTTACCATGCATCCGCACATATTTTAGGGCTTTCCACAGACTAGCAGCGCTGTATTTACAGTGAGGCAACCTTGGGAGGCACTTGCCAGGAGGGAGTCTAAAAATGATATCAATTGTTTGTGCGTTGCTTTAGTGCCCAGACATCATACCATGCTGCCTCTCACACTCCCCGCATGTGTTCTGAGGTCAGAGCGTCACAACTCACGTGACTTCTTGTCACGTGACATGCCATCCTCTGAGAAGCTAAATTAGGACATTGTAGACTCCTAGGTAATAGTTACTGTGAGGCCCCCAGTAACACTAGATTGGGCATAAATCGCTTGACAAATTTCCCAGTGTTCCAGCATTTAAATTGCATTCATAGGACTTGCCCAAGCACCCAGAACTTACACCAGCACTTAAATTGCCTTCACAGAACTTTCCCCAGCACCCAGGACTTACTCCAGCACTTAGACTGCACGCACAGGACTTACCCCAACACTTACATTGCCTCATAAGATTTGCCCTAGCACCCATGACTTACCCCAGCACTTAGATTTCACTCAAAAGACATGCCCCAGCACCAATGACTTACCCCAGCACATAGAGTGCACTAGCAAGACTTGCCCAGCGCCCAGAACTTATCCCAGCATTTAGATTACCCTCACAGTACTTGCGTCAGCACCCTGGACAAGCCCCAGCAGTTGGATTGCACTCACGGGCACTTACAGGGATGCAAAATTTCTATCACCCAACGCCTGAAGCATGCAGTTCTGTGTGCCAGGCAGGTGGTTGCTTTTACATTATCCCTACTGCAGGCAATCAGCAGGGTTAAAAGATGTTGTGTTCATCCTTAAGGGGCTCGACAAATCCCAGGTGACGGGGTCATCAACATCCTGGCATATTAAATGGCATATTGGAGGGGGGGCAAAATCCTGGCATATTTAATGGCATATTGAGGGGCAAAATCCTGGCATATTAAATGGCACATTGGGGGGCAAAATATTGGCATATTAAATGGCAAAAGAATGGCATATTGAGGGGCAAAATCCTGGCATATTAAATGGCATATTGAGGGGCAAAATCCTGGCATATTATATGGCATATTGGAGGGGGGGCAAAATCATGGCATATTAAGGGGCAAAATCATGGCATATTGAATGGCATATTGAGTGGCAAAATATTGGCATATTAAAATGGCAAAAGAATGGCATATTGAGGGGCAAAATCCTGGCATATTAAATGGCATATTAGAGGGGGGGGGGCAAAATCCTGGCATATTGAATGGCAAAATATTGGCATATTAAAATGGCAAAAGAATGGCATATTGAGGGGCAAAATAGTGTGTCTCAGGTTATGTGTGCATTGGTGTCACTGTGTGTGTAAGTGGTATGGGTGTGTGTAAGTGTGTCACTTTCTGTCTAAGGGTGTGTGTGTGTGTAAGTGTGTCACTGTGTCTGTGTAAGGGTGTGTGTGTGTGTCACTGTGTCTGTGTAAGGGCGTGTGTGTGTGTCACTGTGTCTGTGTAAGGGTGTGTGTGTGTGTCACTGTGTCTGTGTAGGGGTGTGTGTGTGTAAGTGTGTCTGTGTAAGGGTCTTTGTGTGTGTAATTGTGTCTGTGTAGGGGTCTGTGTGTGTGTGTCACTGTGTCTGTGTAAGGGTGTGTGTGTAAGTGTGTCACTGTGTCTGTGTAAGGGTGTGTGTGTGTAAGTGGGTCACTGTGTCTGTGTAAGGGTGAGTAAGTGGGTCACTGTGTCTGTGTAAGGGTGTGTGTGTGTGTGTGTGACTGTGTCTAAGGGTGTGTGTGTCACTGTGTCTGTGTAAGGGTGTGTGTGTACGTGTGTCACTGTGTCTGTGTAAGGGTGTGTGTGTAAGTGTTAAGTGTGTCTCTGTGTGTGACTGCAAGGGTGTCTGTGTTTAAGGGTTTAAATGTGTGTTAGGGTGTCAGTATGTAACAAATTTAGAGCATGCGAGTTGAATATTTAGATGTATTTATTTTCCACACTATACATTATACTTTTATATATATAAGATGTATGGAGGGTTGGTGGTGTGGGAGGCGTGGCAGGTCAGAGGAGGGGGGCACCAAAATGCACCTTCGCCTGTGTAGACGAAAATCCTTGCACCGGCCCTGCCAAGAACCTAAATACCGGCTGTGCCGGTAAATTACCGGCCAGGTGGCGACCCTAATGAGAGGTGACACTATCCTTTACCTAGCTTCTCTGAGGAAAAATGGAAAGTGGAGACCACTGCAATTACATTCAAATCACACCCCATCAGCCATAAATAAAGCCCTGAGACACCTCCATCGGTGCTCAGTAATCCTGTGCCCCTGAGAGTATATACTGGGAGCTATCTATCAACTGAGAGCACTTTTGTTTGCCCATTTTCCTTTTTATATTTAACATTATACCTGGACATAATTTTCCAGAATCCTATTTATTTATTTACTCACTGGTATTAGCACTTGTTTGCACACAAATATTTTAATTATATTTATTTTTTATTTCACTTTCGCTCCAGCTCCTTATTTTTATTTAGTCACTGTGTATTAACACATCTGTGGTGTTTGTGTTTAGCTGCAATCCTCCACTTTCACATTAAATGTACTCACACACATTATATATTGTTTCTTTTGGGATACAAAGGGGTTTCTTTAAATACCATAAGTTTGATCATATTATATAATTTAATATAAAACAATAATAAATATGATGAACATTTTCTTAAGAAACCATTTTTTCTTACTTTTATATGACCCTTTAACCCTAAATCTAAATCTAACACCATCACTGACAGATATAGGGCTAATTTAATTTCACTCACTGGTATTGTCAATTGTTTGCGTACACATATTTTACTTTTATTTTTGCATGATTTGTTTCACTTTGGCCGTTCCACTTAATTATGTTTTTATTATTAATTCAGCTATTTTTTTAAAGTTTTCAAACTGTTCATTGAAAATAATGGGGAGGTGAATGCTACCTTTTTCGCTAGGAAAAGCAGCGCTACCTAAAGAGACTGTATCAGCTAAACATTGCTTATTCTGTGAATGTAGAAAATAAAAAATGATTGAAAATGATCTATACATTGTGTTAGTAGAATATTGCATATTAAGCCACAGGTATCAAGTATTTGCTTGCATTTTTGCTAACACGAGATCATTTTCAATCATTTTTATTCTCTACATGCACAGTAAAAACAATGTTTAGGTGATACAGTCCCTTTAATCTTAATTTCATTTTCTATATTCCCAATACAAACAATGTTTATGTTAAATGGTCCACTTCGACCTAAAGAAAATAGAAAAATAAAGACATTTAAAAGGGTTAATAACATTCAGAGTTTCCTGGGACAACTGGGAAGTTAATGACATTATGCTACCACCATGCCTGTAATATCTTGATGATCAGCACCAAATTAATCTTCACAAAGAAATGTTTCATAGAACCTCTCCCTGACTGTAAAACACCATACCCTACTATCCAAACAAGCACTTCACCTTCTGCATTCCGAAATAATTTACAGCTAACACTATGCTGTCTTAGCTAATAGGACAATTTCTGGCATAGGTAAGGCGTTGGGTTGACATGATGCATCATGGGATTTGTAGTACAGATTACTTCCTTATACAATCTCTTCCTGAAATAGTGTGCTGGAAGGTAAGGCTTGTTCGTTTCCGATAACCACCCTAACTACCGTACATTTCACACGTTGCAGTGTATTATATATGTGTTATATGCAGTCCTCACATATTCATTAGTTACTCATTTGCTCAGGGGAAACAGTGTTTACAGACTCCATTAGGAATCACATGACTGTGCATGTGTCACACCGCATTTCCTATATAAGCTATGTATGTATTATGGCACGTTATATTTAATGACATTAAGGCAGAAGTTTGGTGGGTTCTGAGTCTGCTGACTGTTGTTACTTCTCTTATTGATAGCTGCTGTATCAAACATTTGTGAGCTGTGTCAGCCCCATCACTTTTCTAATAGCCACATGGAAATTATTTTCTTCTGATCCACATTCTGCAGTACCACAGGTGAGTCCAAGCTGTTCTGAGGTAAATGTTATTATGCAAAGCATTGCTATTTTGAAGTGTTACATAAATGACTTTATGTTTTAGCATAATACATTATTTTCTAATAGGAATTACATTATTTACATTAGGGTTACATCACATTAATAAACTATGTGTATCAAAAAAGTTCTAGTGCTCTCCTAAACTGTCTTTTGTTGATATATTTTTTTATTTTTTTTTAAAGAGATTCCACTAAAAAAACATGATGTGAAGTTTGTGTCTGAGCAAGAGGATTATGTGGGGATTGTATTGAAGACACCAAATTAGTGTGGACATTTTAAGATTGTTATTATGGAGTTTCTTAACCCAAACCATTACATAGCAAACATGATACAATGAGTGTTAACTCTGAGTAATGGGAACCAGGCTTTGCATGAAAGAAAAGAGTCTCTATTTTGCAGATTTCTATGTTAATGTTATCTGTGATTACAGATGTGCACAAACTTCCAATTTTGCACATACTGTTATAAATGTGGTGCACATCTAAATATGGTAAGAGTATGTAAGTGCTGCTTGTCAATAAAAGAACACAAACATATATCAAAGCAGATATTTAAAAGAAAAATGCATCTAAGAGACACAGATTCTCTGTGCATCAACATTACCTAAACTACGTTTAATTGTCATATCCCTGTGTGTGTTCCATTGCTGGGAAGTTAGTATGCCATAAAGGCTTATTTGGTAGGTTTAGCTTGAGGGCCTATGTATAATTCAGTGTTGGAAGTCTGCTCTGGGCCCAGACAACCAGTTTGCGCTGGCACGGACGCATTCCTTGTATGAAGAATCAGGCATTTTTCAAAAACTGTGTAAAATGGCGCAATTGCTGCCGTACACCCTGTGATGACTCACTTCGTGGCACACCCCACACAGCAAATGCTCCTTTTTTACCCAACAATTTACTGTGACCTAACTCCTAATGTTGCAAATACTATCCTCAGGGACTAGAAAGATACGTATTAAAAGGGTCGTTTTTATATTGTCAGGTGGTAGCAAGGTTAGTGTCAACACAACACTAAAGCGTCTATTTTATATGTATGTTGTGCAGATAAGAACTGGCATCTTTTAATATGAATGGAGGACTTTTACTGTGTGGGAGTATATCCAAGTTCAACACACAGCCAGAGAAGAATATCAAAACTTGGGAAAGACCCGTATAGGGATATGTAACAAACAAGAAAGAAACTGCAAAGAAACAAATGGGATACTTCTCCCTACACTCCCCTTCTCTCCACCCCGCCAATAAAGGTGTAGTGGCACTTTAACTTGTTTCTATACATTTTGGATTTGTGCCCCTGGTTGCATTTTATTGGCTTCTACATTTTAAAGGCATTTGTTAGTCTTGGAAGTAGTCATACTGCTTGATAAAATGGCAGTGCAGGAAATGCTTTGGGTTATTGTGCTACCATTTTGTTTGTTTTTGTCAAACCGTGGACATGGCATATATATGCGATTCTACCATTTTATGGTTTTCATGTCCTAGCAGCATGGTGTGTACTTCATTTTTATTGATTTCTCCTAGACCATGATTTTCTCTGAAAACCATTTGATTTGGGGCCATAGTACAGTACCATTCTCTGTGTCACAGTACTGACACCTAAAGAAAACACACACCGTAGGGAGTGTTTCAGTTTAGCCAACTTTACCGAAGGTTGAGTTTCGAGGCAACTATCAGTGGCGAACCCTGATATGGTTATACAAAATGTGGCAATAAAGATAACTGGTAGTTAGGATTGTCAGGACCGGAATATAGAATAGGTAGTCAGCCAGATCCATAACGATACATAGAACGGGTAGTCAGCCAGAGGCAGCAATCGTATACAGAGCGGGTAGTCTGAACAATACCAGAGTCAGTACATAGTTCAAAGAACATATAAATGCTATGCAGAATTGCCAGGAACACTGATATTTGGGCCATTTGTACAATGGCATGATCTGACCCCAGTCCAGGAATGGAAGATCACACCCCAATGTGGCAATGTGGAGGACGTGCTCCTCCTGAGAGGTAACACTTATACTGAAGGAGTGATCATACAGCGCTTTAATTTATTGTAAACAACACCTGTAAAATGCATCACATGGTTGCTCTATTCATATCGCCATAGTGGTTACAGATACAATTTTAAAAGTGAATCTATTGCTATGTAAACAAACAGGATATTCCAATTGTTATTTATAAATTAACCCCTTAGTGACATGACTTTTTTGGCATGTCCGACGCTTGGTGACATGGGCTGTTTTTAACATTTCTGAGGTGTTTGTGTTTTGCTGTAATTTATTTCTGTCTCATTTAGTGTACCCGCACAAACTATATATCGTTTTTATCGTTATAAGAAGGGCTTTCTTTTGATACCATTGTTTTGATAATTGCATATAATTTGATGTAAAAAAAATAATAAAATATGGAAAAAAAAATGTTTATGACTTTTTTATTTGAAAAATCGTATACTCATGTACAAGAGACAAACAAACACTGCTAAATAGTTTCTAATATATGTCCTGAGTTCAGAAATAGCCCATGTTTTTAAGTTTGTTTTTTTTTTTGTTTTTTATTCATGTTACAAGGCCAGAACTAGAAGTAGTGCAAAGCTATTTTAAAATCCTTTTTTTCAAAATTAGTGATAGTGACATTGTAACACTGATTTCTGTACTAAATCCATGAATGACCCCCAACATGTACATATTTTTGAAAACTAGACCACTCAGGGCAATTAACGTGGGGTATTTTGACACATTTCATGTAGCCATTTTACCACTAATCTTTGTCAAAGTTTGCAGCAAAAAAACTTTTTTTAATTTTTCACATAGATTGCAATTAAGGTAAACATTACCTTAAAATGTGAAGGGGTATTTCCAAATAATGCCTCAATATGTGTTCAGCAACATCTCCTGAGTACAGGGATACCACCCATGCATAGGTTTGTTGGGTTGTTTTGGGGCTAAAAGGCCACATTTAGGGGGTGCGCATTTTGGTTTTCCAACTTGGAATTCTGACATGCAGAAAACTTGTGCCCATGTCCCATTTGGGACATTTTTTTGAAGCCAGAAAGTGTATTCTACCCCACAAAGCCATATATTTTTTTTTAAAACTAGACACCCTAGGGTATTTCAAATGGTAGTATTTTAACACTTTCCATGAACTAATTCTACCACCAGCCTATGTCAATGTTATGGATAGTAATTTTTTTTCACATACATTGTACTTCAGGCATGAATTCACAGATCCTATTATGTGTCAGTGCCAAACAACACCCCAATATGTGTTCAGCAACATCTCCTGAGTACAGGGATACCACATGCATAGGTTTGTTGGGTTGTTTGGGGGCTAAAAGGCCACATTTAGGGGGGTGCATTTCCAACTTGGAATTTTGACATGTAGTGAGCCTGCGCCCATGTTCCATTTGGGACACTTTTGAAGCCTGTCAAAGTATTTTACCCCATCAAACCATATATTTTGGAAAACTAGACATCCTAGGGTATTTAAAATTGTGGTATTTTAACACTTTCTAAGTGCTAATTCTACCACCAACCTATGTCAAAGGGTTGGGATGTCATTTTTTTCCCCACACACATTGTAGTTCAGGCAGGAATTTTCAGATTCTGGTATTTGCTACTGCCAACCAACACCTCAGTACGTGTTCAGCAACATCTCCTGAGTACAGGGATACCCCCCATGTATAGGTTTGTTGGTTTTTTTTGGGGCTGAAAGGCCACATTTAGGGGGTGCGCAATTCCAACCTGGAATTTTGACATGTAGTCAGCCTGCGCCCATGTTCCACTTGGAACATTTTTGAAGCCGTCCAATGAATTGTACCCCATCAAACCATATATTTTTGGAAAATAGACATCCTAAGGTATTTCAAATGGTGGTATTTTAATACTGTATAGGTACTAATTCTACCACCAGCCTTTGTAAAAGTTTGTGGTAGTACTTTTTTGGGAGTTTTTTTTTCCACATACATTGTACTTCAGGCATGAATTCACGGATTTTAGTATATGTCACTGCCAAACAACAACCCAATATGTGTTCAGCAACATCTCCCGAGTACAGGGATAGCACCCATGCATAGGTTTGCTGGTTTGTTTTTTGGCTAGAAGGCAACATTTGTGAGATGCGCATCTCAAAATTCCAACTTGTAATTTTGACATGTAGTCAACCTGCGTCCGTGTCCTATATGGGATATATCTTTTAAGCCAGCCAATGAAATTTACCCCCACCAAACCATATATTTTTTTTTACGGTAGACACCCATCACTCCTTGTGGCAAGGGCTCAGCAGCCACCGATACATCACTAGATGATGTATCAGAAAGCTGACCAGGGTCAAAATCGAACCCTGAGTCCGCGGCCTCAGAATCAGTGCGTAAGCAGTGATCTCGAGCAAAGAAGGGGTTAATAGCTCTTAGAAGAGCCTATCTAGTACTGTAATACATTACAGTACAAAGTAATTAATCCATAAAACAGTGCAGACAGCAAAACATACTGTTGCTGTGCAAGATTACTGCTTATACAGTGATGAATGGCAGGGAAGGGGTTAATACACAGTGAAAGACTTTCATAAAACCTGCCAATTTTATAAAATGTTATTTTATATCACTAATACTGATCTGATTTGTGAATATTGATCCGACCAATTTTGATCTGACTAGGGCGAATGGTGAACTTAATTGAGAAATCACCAAACCGCCTTTGCCACTAATTTGCTGTTACTGATCGCTATGCGCTCAGGCAGCTTAAAAAAAAAAACTCAAATATTTTTACTTTACATGTAATCCTCTAGCGCAGGGGCGTCCAAGTTTTTTTTGCAGTGGGCCACTTCACTAAAAATGTATGTGTGCGTGGGCCGCATTAATTTTTCATTGAGAAAAAAAAAAGTACACACATATACATGTATGTATCCATGTGTGCAGTGAGTGCATCACAGACTCAACAACAATACAACTCATGGTGACTTGCAGTATGTGAGTGTATCACAGACTCCACAGCAAAACAACACATACATACACAGCCACACACGAATAAACACACAGTCAAACAGACAGACACAGTTACATACACAGATTTCCGCATACATACAGTCACATATACACACGCAGACACACACACTCACAAGTACATATTTAAGGATATTATAATACTCTTTTTCCTCTAAGTATTTGCAATAAATAAACTGAAGTTTTTATTATTGTTTTTCTTCATTTCTATGTTTTTTTCATTTCTCAGTCCTTTGTGGATAAATTGTTTTATTTATGATTTATTATTTTAAATAGTGCTGGTGACACAGTCACACACAGCCACACTCACACACACACACACACACACACACACACACACACACAGTCACACTTGCACACAGTCACACTTGAACTCACACAGAGAGTCACACTTGCACTCACAGCATCACACTTGCACTCGCAGCATCACACTTGCACTCGCAGCATCACACTTGCACTCGCAGCATCACACTTGCACTCGCAGCATCACACTTGCACTCGCAGCATCACACTTGCACTCGCAGCATCACACTTGCCCTCGCAGCATCACACTTGCCCTCACACACACAGAGCAATCACACTTGCCCTCACACACACAGAGCAATCACACTTGCCCTCACACACACAGAGCAATCACACTTGCCCTCACACACACAGAGCAATCACACTTGCCCTCACACACACAGAGCAATCACACTTGCATACAGAGATACTTTTTTTTTTTTTTTTTTTGTCGGCTCTGCTCCTCCGGATGGGGCTGCTTCTCCACGGTTGTAGCGATGTGGAGTTTTTTTTTTCTCCTTCCCTCTGACACGTGCGCATGACGCCACGCGCAGGGCAGAGGAAGGATTATGGACCTACATGATCGGCAGCGTTCCTTCGGGGAACGCTGCATCTAGCTTAAATGTGGTTAGTGAAGCGGTTACCTGCTTCAACTTCTCCACGGGCCGCACCTCCGTTTCCCGCGGGCGTTTCCCATGTTGGACGCCCTGGCTCTAGCGGGTATGTGTAAAAAAATAAAAAAAAAATAAATAAATAAATAAATAAAAAAAAAATATGCAGACAGATAAAAATTGCTTTGGCGTCAATATCATTGCGTAAGCAGTGATCGACGGCAAAGAAGGGGTTATTAACTCTTAGAAGAGCCTTTGTAGTACTGTAATAAATGACAGTACAAAAAAAATTAACCCCTAAAAAATGCACAAACAGCAAAAATAAATGCGCTGATGTGCACGATCACTGCTTATGCAAGATCAGTGGCAGGGAAGGGGTTAAACGCAGGGAATTGCTTTAATAAAAAATTTTTTATTGTTTTATTATTCGCGTGTTGTGTCTTTATTGTTTTTTGTTTTTTTTACTTTTCTTACTTTGATCTGTCTCTCTCCCTCACTAAAAAAAATGTGAGGAGAGGGAGGCAGATCATAACTGGTCAGATCAATATAGAGTTAATATTGATCTGACCAGTCAGTGGGGATGTTCAGGAGAGCATCCCCACTGCCTGTCAGTCACTGATTGTCGTGTGACAGCCAGAGAGCACAGGAAGCAGGTACTTCCTGCCTCCTGTGCTCTTGCCCTTAGAAGGGCAGCGCCATCTTGGTCACCCAGTGACCAAGATCGTGCATTTTTTTTTTTGTGTTCCTGATTGCCTCGACTTACGAGGCAATCAGAAACACTTTCTGTGCATAGGAAGCGAAAAATTTGCTTCCTATGCTCGTTTTTGAAATGCCCGCGTTTTAAAGGCACTGTGCCTTTAAAACAGGCATTTCGATCGCTCTCCGGAGCGATCGAAATGCCGACGGGCATTTTTTTCAGTATTGTACGATGCTTCCACACGGAAGCATCGTTACAATACCCTTAGAGAACTGAAAGCTGAAAAACTCCGCTTTCAGTGCTCGTTTTGACACAGGACGGACTAGGTACGTCCTGTGTCACTAACGCCTCGGCACACAGGACGGACCTAGTCCGTCCTGTGTCGCCAAGGGGTTAAATACCAAACTATCCATTTAATTTAACAAAGATTAATCCCACATTACACTGTATCTGTTTGTAGGAAATACAATTTAATAAAACAATATTTGTGCTGGTTAATTTGAAAACCCAAGAGGAAACTTTTTTTTTTTTTTTTGTGTGTGTGTGTGTATATATAATATACACACACAGATTTGTCATTTGCGTTCATGGCAGATGCTACCTCCTCTACAGTACCTCTCTACACAACTTTCCCATTATGTGACTTTTTTTTAAATAAAACTATACATTTTATTTTTTTTGGTTTTTAAAATGTGAATTTCAAAACATTTTAAACAAAATTATATTGTTTTGACAATCATTTTTATTTACTTTTTTTTCTCTTCTCTGTGACCACTCAACTTTTATTCCCTTCTAGTTGTCCCTGTCAGCCTGTAATTGCTGTAAAAAGCTTTTACCAGTGTTCTTGACAGTTTATCATGTTCATTTGTAATTGAGATGCATTGTAGTCATTTCAATTTGAATATCCAGAAGGTCAAATAAAATGTACGTGCACTTGTACTAAATTGTAGCCATTTATGTGGAACATCTCCCAATGCAGCACTGGTTTATGCAACTCTACCTCCAAAGTCCCTTTTTCTTAAATTACTTTATAGCCGACATCTTTGCATGTCTATTTTAGTGGCTAGTAAAAGATGGCATTAAAACTGTTTATTTTAGGTGTTTTTACCTTCTATTAAAATATGTAATATTAACCCCTTAGTGACATGTCCTATTGACCTTGTCTTTCCCTTGGTGACGAGGGCTGTTTTGACATTTCTGGGGTGTTTGTGTTTAACTGTAATTTTCTTCTCTCACATACTGTACACAAATTTGTTTTTTTTTCCGGCTGGACGTGTTTGATGTGTCCTTTTGTTGCAAAGGGGTTAATGTTAATTTTTTTTCAACCACATAGTGACATGACATTTTGGCCATATCTTACCCTTGGTAACATTGGGATGTTTTTAACCCTTTAGTGATATTACTTTTTGGCCATGTCTTTCCCTTGGTGACGTGTTGTTTTAAGATTTCTCTGGTGTTCAGCTGTAAATTTCTTCTTTCTCATTTACTGTACCCACACAAATTCTTTATTTTTATCGGGCACAAGAAGGACTTTATTTTTGTATTATTATTTTCATCATAAAAATATAATTAAAAAGCACACTTTTTCTAACTTTCACCTGAAAAATCTTTTACACAATTCCAAATGGTAAAAAGACCCCATTTCTAAACCTTGTCCTTAGTTTAGAAATATGCATGTTTCCATGTTTTTCTGTTTTTTTATCATTACTTCTGATGCTCTTCCCACAAGTGGGCAGCAACCATATAGGAGGAGCCATCAATAAATTATGTTGACCAGCAATTTAAGGTGAAAAGGTGCATTTATTGCAGAACGACATTTCAACTCCCAAAGGCGTTTTTATAAAGAAGGCTTGATAAAAACTAATTTGGGAATTGCGTGAAAAAAACTCATTTGGGAGTTGGAATAAATGCACCTTTTCACCTAAAAGTGCTGGCCAACATATTTATTGAAGTAACAAAAAAAAAATGCCTGCGTGAGCGTTTAGAGTCTGCTTCTCGGTCCTCCACCGATCAAACTGAAGAAAAAATGAAACAAGGTTCCAATTGGGATGAGGCAGGGTAAATTGGCGTCACGGAAATGATGACGTGATGCCAATTTACACTGCCTCATCCCAATTGGAACCTTGTTTAATTTTTTCTTCAACATATTTATTGATTGAGACCTCGACCGTGCCACTTAATCTTTTGGGGTGCGGATCCACATATTGATCTTTGCACATTGGAGTAGCATGCTGCTCTCCAGTATGGAATCACTCCACGGAGCAAATCGCAGGGTTTTCCTAGGATCCATTTTTCAGTGATGGATTAAAGTATCACCTTCTGAGCGGTGTTTGCGAGCGTTGATCGCATGGCCCCGCTTATTTAACCCCGTAAGGAAACATTTTTGTCCTTTCTGGACAATGGCTATTTTAACATTTCTGTGCTGTTTGTGTTTAGCTGTAATTTTCTTCTTTGTCATTTGCTGTACCCACACATTATATATTTTTTTTTTTTATCGGGGCAAGAAGGGCTTTCTTTGGATGCCATCATTTTGATCATATCTTATAATATTATATAACAAATAAATATGGGGGAAAAAAATGTCCTGAATTTTATTTGAAACATCTTCTCATCGTCAAAAGCGAACAAAAAAACCTGCTAAATAGATTCTACTATTTCTCCTGAGTACAGGGATACCACCCATACATAGGTTTGTTGGGTTGTTTGGGGGCTAAAATGCCAAATTTGGGAGGTGCAGTTTTTGGTTTTCCAACTTGAAATTTTTACATGCAGACGGTCTGCACCCATGTCCCATTTGAGACATATTTGAAGCCAGCCAGTATATTTTACCCCATCAACTCATATATTTTTTAAAAGTAGACACCCTAGGCTATCTCAAATGGTGGTATTTTTACACTTTCCATGCACTAATTCTACCACCAGCCTTTGTTAAATTTTGTGGTAATTTTTTGTGTGGTTTTTTTCCACAAATATTGTATTTCAGACATAAATTCACTGATTTCGGTACGGGTCACTGCCAAACAATAACCCAATATGTGTTCAACAACATCTCCTGAGTACAGGGATACCACCCATGCATAGGTTTGTTGGGTTGTTTGGGGGCTAAAGGGCCACATTTTGAAGGTGCGCATTTCCAACTTGGAATTTTGACGTGTACTCAGCCTGAGCCCATCTTTCATTTGGGACTTTTTTTTTTTTTAAACGGACAGTGTATTTTACCTTTCCCAAAAAAGTATATATTTTGTAAAAGTAGACACCCTAGGCTATTTTAACTGGTGGTATTTTAACACTTTCCATGCACTACCACCAGCCTTGTCAGTAGTTTGTGGTAGTAATTTTATTGTGTATTTTTTTTTCCCACATACATTGTACTTTAGACACAAATTCACAGATTTCGGTACGGGTCACTGCCAAACAATAACCCAATATGTGTTCAACAACATCTCCTGAGTACAGGGATACCACCCATGCATAGGTTTGTCGGCTTTGTTGGGGGTTGAAAGGCTACATTTGAGAGGTGCGCTTTTTGATTTTCCAACTTGGAATTATGACATGTAGAGCAAGGAAGGGGTTAATAGCTCTTATAAGAGCCTTTGTAGTACTGTACAAAAAAATTAACCCCTAAAAATGCACAGACAAGAAAAAAAATTCTTCTGTGCAGTGATCAGTGGCAGGGAAGGGGTTAATACACAGGGTACACTATACAAACGGTATGGCTTTTATAAATTCAGAGGTTATTGTTTAACACATACTCAGCAGTACCAAACTAACCTCCTAAAGACCACAGCTGTAATGCACCATGTGTGTATAAAACACACGAAAAAACAAGTCACCAAAATATTGTTGGACAATGGTGGTAAATTGGCTGGATGAAAATGATCAAAATGCCCCATATGAACAGAATGGGTTGTCTACTTTTAACACCTATATACTGTATTTTTCCGTGTAAAAGACACCCCGTGCAGTATAAGAACCCTACTTTTTTTTTTTTATTTATTTTTTTTTTAACCCAAAATTAGGAAATCAATATATTTTTTTTTCTCTCTCTTTTCATTAAAGTTATTCATTGCCCCCCAATATCACTTTGCACTCAGGAATTGTCTCAGGACTTCCCCCAGCTATTAGATTGCACTCACAGGACTTGCCCCCAGGATTTACACCAGCTATTAGATCGCACTCACAGAATGTGAACCAGCTGGCAAAAGGTGGCAACATCTCATTGGCTATGAGAGTGCTCAGTCACACTCTCGCGTCCGCATTAATTCAGCCAAAACGGTCCCTGTGTATAAGATGACATTTTTTGGTCTTCAAGTTTTTTGGGAAAAAAGGGCTGCCTTATACACAGAAAAATACAGTACTTTGATATGAATAATTTGTAATAGGGAGATGATAAACTGACCCAAAAGGGAAAAGGGCACTTTTAAGGGTTAATTAGAAATAAAGCAAAATGTAGGTAGAAAATAAAATGCCATCACACATTTTTGCATTTAATTAATGGTAAAAACTGATCAAAATACCACTTATACAATAACCCTAGTTGTCTTTCAAAAAAGATATACTTTGATGGGCATAATTCAAGTAAATAGGCTGTGAAAAAGAGGACATGCACCCAGTAAAGTAATCTGTAATAATTCCAATGAAAAGTTTAATGAAAACCTCCCAAATATGGCCTTTTAACCCCCAAACAACCAGACAAACCTGTGTATAGGTGGTATCAATGTACTAAAGAGATGCTGCTGAACACATATTGTGGTGTTTGGTAGTGAAATATACTAGGATCTGTAAATTCATACCTGATGTACAAAGTGTGAGGGGGAAAAAAAGGTAGACTTAGTGCATGGAAAGTGTTACAATAATCCACTTGAAATACCCTGGAATGTCTACTTTTCAGAAATATACGTTTGATGGGAATAAATGAAATTGTCTGGCTTCAAAGATGTCCCAAATAGGACATTGGCACAGGGTGACCATATGTCAAAATACCAAGTTTGAAAACTGAAATGCACATCATCCAAATATGTCTTTTTAGTCCCCAAAAAAACGGATCACAAAAAACGTTTTACCTCTGCAAAATTTGGCAAAGACAGGTGGGAAAATAGCTGCATGAAAAGTGTCAAAATTCCCCAAATTGAAAATCCTGAGTGGTCTACTTTTGAAAAATATTTACATGTGAGGTGTGATTCATGGTTCATTAGCGATTTCAACGATAAAATGTCACAATTGCTAATAAAAAACAAAACAAAACATGTTGAAATAGCAATGCGCTACTTGCACATTAGAATTTATAAAAATCAAACAAACATGGGGTACTCCCAAACCCAGAACTAATATTTGAATCTATTTAGCAGGTTGTAATGAGTAACAATTAGAATTTTTTTTTTTTAAAGAAATATTACACAATATTTTAAGATTTTATAGTAAACTATATGAATTGATCAAATAATGGTATCTAGAAAAATCCCTTTCCTGAACCCCCCCCCCCAACAAATATATAATATGTGTAGGTACAGTACATGAGAAATAGAAACATTATTAAGCACAAACACTGCAGAAGAGAACAGCCATTCTCACGAAAGATACAAAATTTCTCAAACAGTCTGGTCACAAAAGAGTTACAGCCAGCAGACTTTGTTATTGTTATTATTTTATTGCCATAATGTTTGGTGGTATGACGCATGTTTTCCTTTTCCCCACCAGTTTTAAAAGAGCAGAAAGCAATCGGTGCAATAGACACATGGCTTTAACAAGGCTAATCCAATTCCATTGTCTGCAACAACATAGACATGTTTGTGCACATGCGCAATTGCATTTCATTTTTGGAGTGGCAATCTAAGGCTCTAACAGTAAAATACAATCGTGAATTTACAAAATAGCAGTTGCACATGATATTTTCAGGTAAGGACAGGCACAGAGCATGCCTTGTCCTGATCATCAGTCAGATCCACCCGACGGCTTTCTGATAAAGTTAAACAGAGCAAAAACAGTTCCATGAGTACATTCATTAAAGAACTTCTAGTTAGTTTCTCTAGATTTGGTGCAATATTTAATTTAGAAACAAGATAATTTTCCAGCTACAATTGTTCGTAAACCTCTTTGCGACACCATGACAGACTAGATGTGTCCGGTCTGACAAACCGTTACCGACACTGGATGGATCTAGTCCGTCCTGTGGTTAACCCCTTAATGACAGATGACGTGCCAGGCACGTCATGCACTAAATAGTGTCTTTACTCTATCAGTGTTGCTACAATGCCTCTATGTAGAGGCATTGTGCAACACTAAAAAATAAAGTGCAGGGGTGCGCTACGATCACTCCCCATAGTGATCGTAGCAACCATTTAAAAATGGCTGCGCCGCCTGCACACATGCTTAGAAAGCGAACAATCGTTCATTCGCTTTCTAAGCATCTTCTGTGTTGCTAAAGTGCCTCGCTAGCGAGGCACTTAGCAACACCATAATGCTCCCCCAGAACAGATGGTGGTCGCTCTCCTGAGCGACCCCATCGGCTCAGTAGAAGGGAACGCTGCCTATACAGGCAGTGCTTCCCTTCTACTGGAAAGAGCATCGGAAGTGAATGTATTTCACTTCCGTTGCTCTAGGGGGAGCCCATCGATGCCCGCACATCAGATCCGTGTGATCTGTGTGCAGGCATGTATGATAAGTGCTCTGATGAGCACTTATCATACAGTCAAAGGCAATATTGGCTTTGACAAGTATTGATCTGCCTCCCTCTCCTCACTAGTTTTAGTAAGGGAGAGAGACAGATCAGATAATGTAAAAAAAAAAAAAAAAAAATATTGTTTTAATAAAATTAAATATTTAATAAAATGTTAAAAACCAAGGGCTTTTCTAAAAGCCATTTCAAGTGTTTAACCCCTTCCCTGCCATTGATCACTGTGTACGCAGTGATTATACACAGCAGCACATTTTTTTTTTGACTGAGCATTTTTTGCTGTCTGTGCATTTTTTAGGGGTTAATTTTTTTACTGTAATTCATTACAGTATATCAAAGGCTCTTTTAAGAGCTATTAACCCCTTCCTTGCCATTTATCACTTCCTAAGCAGCGCATATGGTCACTGCCTAAGCAGTGCATATGGTCACTCCCTAACCAGCGATCTGGTCGCAGAAGGATTTTTTTTGCTATCAGCATTTTTTTTGTCACTCTCGCTAGGGGTTAATTATACCCACTAGGGGATTACATGTATTCCTTTTGAAGCTGTCTGAACGCGTGTATAGCGATCAGTAACAGCCGATCAGTGGCAAAGGTGGTTTGTTGATTGCTCAGATGAGCATCACCATTCGCCTGGTTAGATCAATATTGGTAAATATTGTTCTGACCCATATGGATCTGCCTCCCTCTCCTCACTTAGTGAGGGAAAGAGACAGATCTGTATAATATAAGTTTTTCATTGTAATAAATTAAATAAAATGTTAAATTGTAGAAGTAATGCAAAGCTATTTTAAAATCCTTTTTTTCAAAATTAGCGATAGTGACGTAACACTGATTTCTGTACTAAATCCATGAATGACCCCCAACATGTACATATTTTTGAAAACTAGACCACTCAGGGCATTTAACTTGGGGTATTTTGACACATTATGTGAAAAATTTTAAAAGTTTTTTTGCTGCAAACTTTGGCAAAGATTGTTGGTAAAATGGCTACATTTGCAATTGCAATTAAGGTAAACATTACCTTAAAATGTGAAGGGGTATTTCCAAATAACACCTCAATATGTGTTCAGCAACATCTCCTGAGTACAGGGATACCACCCATGTATAGGTTGGTTAGGTTATTTGGGGGTTAAAAGGCCACATATGAGAGGTGCGCTTTTTGGTTTTCCAACTTGGAATTCTGACGTGCAGAAAACCTGCGCCCATGTCCCATTTGGGACATTTTTGAAGCCAAAAAGCGTATTCTACCCCACAAAGCCATATATTTTTTAAAACTAGACACCCTAGGGTATTTCAAATGATAGTATTTTAACACTTTCCATGCACTAATTCTACCACCAGCCTTTGTCAAATTTTAGGTTAGTAATTTTTTAATGTTTTGTTTCCACGTACATTGTACTTTGAGCATGAATTCACAGATCCTGTTATGTGTCAGTGCAAAACAACATCCCAATATGTGTTCAGCAACATTTCCTGAGTACAGGAATACCACCCATGCATAGGTTTGTTGGGTTGTTTGGGGGCTAAAATGCCACGTTTAGGGGGGGGGTGCATTTCCAACTTCCAACATTTTTGAAGCCGTCCAATGAATTGTACCCCATCAAACCATATATTTTTGGAAAATAGACATCCTAAGGTATTTCAAATGGTGGTATTTTAATACTGTATATGTACTAATTCTACCACCAGCCTTTGTAAATTTTGTGGTAGTTCTTTTTTGGGAGTTTTTTTTCCACATGCATTGTACTTCAGGCATGAATTCACAGATTCTGGTATATGTCACTGCCAAACACCAACCCAATATGTGTTCAGCAACATCTCCCGAGTACAGGGATAGCACCCATGCATAGGTTTGCTGGTTTGTTTTTTGGCTAGAAGGCAACATTTGTGAGATGCACATCTCAAAATTCCAACTTGGAATTTTGACATGTAGTCAACCTGCGTCCGTGTCCTATATGGAATATATCTTTGAAGCCAGCCAATGTAATTTACCCCCACCAAACCATATATTTTTTTTACGGTAGACACCCATCACTCCTTGTGGCAAGGGCTCAGCAGCCACCGATACATCACTAGATGATGTATCAGAAAGCTGACCAAAATCGAACCCTGAGTCCGCGGCCTCAGAATCAGTGCGTAAGCAGTGATCTCGAGCAAAGAAGGGGTTAATAAGAGCCTATCTAGTACTGTAATACATTACAGTACAAAGTAATTAATCCATAAAACAGTGCAGACAGCAAAACATACTGTTGCTGTGCAAGATTACTGCTTATACAGTGATGAATGGCAGGGAAGGGGTTAATACACAGTGAAAGACTTTCATAAAACCTGCCAATTTTATAAAATGTTATTTTATATCACTAATACTGATCTGTCTCTTTCCGTCACAAAAATGTAAGTGAGGAGAGGGAGGCAGATCAATATTTGTGAATATTGATCCGACCAATTTTGATCTGACTAGGGCGAATGGTGAACTTAATTGAGAAATCACCAAACCGCCTTTGCCATTAATTCGCTGTTACTGATCGCTATGCGCTCAGATAGCTTTAAAAAAAAATCTCCAATATTTTTACTTTACATGTAATTCCCTAGCGGGTATGTGTAAATAAAATTGCTTTGGCGTCAATATCATTGCGTAAGCAGTGATCGACGGCAAAGAAGGGGTTATTAACTCTTAGAAGAGCCTTTGTAGTACTGTAATAAATTACAGTACAAAAAAAATTAACCCCTAAAAAAATGCACAAACAGCAAAAATAAATGCGCTGATGTGCACGATCACTGCTTACGCAAGATCAGTGGCAGGGAAGTGGTTAAACGCAGGGAATTGCTTTAATAAATTTTTTTTTTTTTTTATTGTTATTCGTCTGTTGTGTATTTCTTGTTTTTTTTTGTACTTTTACTTACTTTTCTTAATTTGATCTGTCTCTCTCCCTTACTAAAAAAAAATGTGAGGAGAGGGAGGCAGATCATAACTGGTCAGATCAATATAGGGTTAATATTGATCTGACCAGTCAGTGGGGATGCTCATCAGAACATCCCCACTTCTTGTCAGTGTGCCTGGCAGTCACTGATTGCCTCTGTGAAGAGGCAATCGTGTGACAGCCAGAGAGCACAGGAAGCAGATACTTCCTGCCTTCTGTGCTCCTGCCCTTAGAAGGGCAGCGCCATCTTGGTCACACAGTGCTGTTACACAGGTCACACAGTGCTGTCACACAGTGACCAAGATCGTGCATTTTTTTTTTTTTTTTTTTGTGTTCCTGATTGCCTCGACTTGCGAGGCAATCAGTAACACTTTCTGAGCATAGGAAGCGAAAAATTCGCTTCCTATGCTCGTTTTTTTAATGCCCGCGTTTTAAAGGCACTGTGCCTTTTAAAACCGGCATTTCAATCGCTCTCCGGAGCGATCGAAATGCCGACGGGCTTTTTTTTAGTATTGTACGAACGCATCGTTACAATACCGCTTGAGCACTGAAAGCGGAAAAACTCTGCTTTCAGTGCTCGTTTTGACAAAGGACAGACTAGGTCCGTCCTGTGTCACTAACGCCTTGGCACACAGGACGGACCTAGTCCGTCCTGTCGCCAAGGGGTTAAATGATCCTTGACAAATCCTGACCAACAGGGAAGGTTTTGTCACTATATATAGTGACAACCTTCCCTGCTGAAGTCATGATTTGTCAAGGATCATTTAATAACCATCGTTTGTAACTGAAATGTAGTTAATGATGTGGTGCCGTTTAAAGCAATATGTATATATCTTTTTATTTTTGCATATACTTGTAGTACTGTTGGATAAGGGATACCAAACCTGCATATAGATAGATAGATAGATAGATAGAGGCAGTGTGATGCTTTGGGCAATGTTCTGCTGGGAAACCTTGGGTCCTGCCATTCATGTGGATGTTACTATGACACGTGCCACCTACCTAAGCATTGCTGCATGCCATGTACACCTTTTCATGGAAACTATATTCTCGGATGGCCTCCCAGAAGACGCGAACACCAAAATACCAGTTTTTTTTTTTTTTCCTGGCCACCAATCACAAAGTGGACACAAATTTTAATAGACACTGTGTGTCCCTGACACAGGTGTGCCCGAACTTCAATTTTGTAAAATGTAGGCCTCATCTGACAGGGGAGATCCGGCTGCAAGTCCCTGCAGCGTGATCTGAGCACAGCTCATCACAGGGAGCCGCAATGAGTTGTTAAACGCAGGACGTTCTATGCTGTCCTAGTGTCTTTTGGGACCATAAAAATAGGTCGGCATAGAACATCCCTGCATCGGGAAGATGTGAAAAGAGGAGAGAGGAGCGGAATGTTTGAAACCAGTCTAATATTGGGAGCATCTGGGATGATAATAGGAGAGAGGTGTGGAAGCCTTGCTCCTCCGTTGTTTTTTCTTCTACATTTGTAACTGAAATGAAGTTAATGATGTGGTGCAATAAAGCAATATGTATGGGGGTTTTTCCCCCGCATATACTTGTAGTATTTGGTACAATACAGTGTAAATATTCTTTTGCAAACATCAGCGGTTGCTGCATTGGAAAACCAAGAGAATGTAGATTTTGTGTTGATGTCAAACAAGAAATAATATTGTTCTGGTGATTTTATTATGTTTGTGTACATTGATACAACTTTTGTTAGATTTTTTTTTTATTTTGTTTTTAATTTTCAGTCATTTTTTTTCTTCCTTTGTCTTTACAGTGAAGAAATTGTTCATTCTGATTGCCAGAACATCAAGCCCATACCGCCTTAAACTTGAAAGCTCAACATGGCTGTCTTTTCAGTGATTTACAGACTGTTGGCAGTGTTTGTTGCCCTGTTTTTCACCTTCCCAGGAGTGAAGGCAATGGACGAAGGAGATGCAATTGCTGTTCTACTTGGAGTGGTCATTACTGTAATTGGCTTTTGTGCATGTTTGGGGTATTATGCAAGAAAAAGAGAAGGGCATCTATAATTTAACACAGTTTTTTTTGCTTGGGGTCCAAAAATAATAACTTTTTTTTTACAGTGCATTCATTTTGAGGGTAAATTAGGAACTGCAGACAAAATGACATTGTGTCCTTTTATGTGGTTTAGTCAAGATTTTTCACCTTTTGTATTCAATTTCTATACGCAGTAAATCCTTGTGACTTTTTAGAAATTGTTCAGTTTAAATGTGATTTGCATTTGTACCTTTTTTGTACTGTGAACATGCTGCTCACAAGTGATATTGTTCACATCCACAATAGCATAGTAACTTCACCCAAACATAGAGATATTTAGATACAATTTAAATGTAAGCCTATTGGTGTAAAGGTTAAACAGTTTTGCTTTCATTAATCATCAGCACTGAACTTCCTTTATTTTTACGTGCATCCTACTATATTTTTTTTAACATCTTTGCAAGTGATTTCAGCATTGCAACTCTGTATAGAATTAATTGTTTTCTTGCTTTTTGTAATGGGTAGTTAAGTAAAATTAAGGGTTTCAACTGATTTAAGTTAGTTTTCCTTTAATATGTCTACACACTGCTAACTTAAAGGGGCTCTCTAGTGCCCAAAATGCCTCCTCCAAATGCTAATGCATATTAATGTACTTTAAAAATAATTTACAAATACCAGCTGGCTGAGGATAATAGGCATTCCACATCTCTAGATTACATATTAATTGTCCTTTAAAAATCAGCCCTATCCTTGGCTATCAAAGAGTTAACTTTGTCAGTCCATATTCCAGTACGGTCCTTAGCTGGCTGTCAGTTTCAGTCAGGAAATCCATGTAGAGGGGGGGAGGAGGGATTAGTGCTACTGATAAGGCAGACAGGAAGCAGCACAGAGAACATCCTGTTCCCATTTTGTAGGGTCTAGGACAGTTCATCGCGGCTGCTTCACTGCTGACAATTCAGCGCGGCAGTTTGAACGCTGAACTATCAGCGGTGAAGATAAACGGGGCCAGTTTATCGCTTACAAACATACACCCACCCTAATAAATCAACACCCCCCGAACCCCCATACTAATGCTACCCTCTCTGAACTCTAATACCTAAACCCCCAACCCTAATACTAACATTAACCCCTTTTAAACATTAATAATACTCTCCTTCAGCCACCCCCGCCAAGAACTGTCCAGTGATGAAAGATCCAGAGATGACCTCTCACACGATGAACTGGCCATCGCGGGAGAGGGGACGGTAAAACGGCTGACTTCATGCAGCTGCGATGAACCGTCCCATCCCCATTTTTGTATTTTGAATTCACACATGTTAAGTTATTTTTAAGCATTAGTGGCTTTATGTTTCTTTACCATTATCCTCATGAACTAGGCTCAATGTAAATATTTTTGCATCTTTTAAAGAAGCAAAAGTTCATTTTAAAATGTAGTGGCACTTTAACTTTAACATTATTTCAAGTCATGGCTGGCAGGTTGGAGGGAGGTTAGGAGGGAATTCAATGTAATGGCTTTAAAATAATTTTAGCACACATTTAATCATGATATTTTGACTCCTTCTTTAAATCTAAACTTTTAACAAAAGATGACAAAATGAGTGTTCCAGGCACTGAAATCAGTGTTCTATCCTTGATTCACTAGTGGTCATATGTGAAGATTTTTCATATCTTAACAGCCACGGGAGTATCTTCCACAACCAATTGATAATATTTTGTTCTAACCGTTTTCTCCCTACCACTAAACAAAAATGTGCTTAAGAAAATATGCAAAGTTTCCATTTATTGGCAAGTCCCAGATGTTTAATGCTGACCAGTTTCAGTTAGCCAAAAAAGATATCAACTTAACCCTACTTGTGTTTCTATAGATAACCCGATACCAACTCTTCCCATTTGTTAACAAATATGCATGGAGGAGCTTCATAGAAATTAAACTCACAAAAGTGAGTTATAAATAAAGATTAAACAGAAAAAAATTAGGCGGACCACATCTATCCTCATACACAAATGGAGATGTGTCTGGATTCCCAAAATGCTTGTGCACATAATCACTTTAATGTGCACACACATTTGGCCCCCTATAGGTCTCTTTGGAGATGCACTCATTGCTCATTAGTGCTTTCCTTTTAATTTCAGTGCAGGAATGGGAGAGTATGCCCAGTGTATAACTGTAAATGCTAAGAAAATTAGTTCTAAATGGTATTTTGTATGTTAAACTATACATGCAAAAAAAAATGAGGTCGGCATGAACCATTAAACTGCAGCAGATATGAGTGTGCAAATAAAATACTTTGATTTATGTTTTCAATGACGCACAATACAAAATCACAGAAGTACACCATGAACTTATCTGTGTAATGTTCAGCTAGGGCTAGTGAAATCCAATGGATGAAGCCGTAAGGAAACCTTTCCCCAAATATTAAGCACCAAGGTTCTGATAACCCCTATATTACAGTAGAATTTACAAGGTAAGGTACAAAATCAAGGGGCCAAGGGAAATCCAGGCAAGAGGTCATGCAGGTGATACAGCAGGGAAGATACCAAACAATCCAAGAACCGTGATGTGGGAGGACTGACAGCCCTGAAAAGGAGACCCTGGGACGAGGCTTCCAATACCATGTGCTGTCCGAGCACTGCCCGGAGCAGGTAAAAGTAATGGGAGGCAAAAATGATCACAGCAAAAGTCAACCTCTAAAGTAAAATCTAAGTGAAGAGACCCAAGAGAGTCAGTAAATGCCAATGCCTCACACTCGAGTTTGGTTTTGAAAATATTTTGAGAGGTATTGGTCTGACAGAGTATGTTATATTTATATTACCCAAAGGGCAAGAAATCATAACATTTATTGATTAAAGAAATGCATTAGATAAGAAAACAGACAAGACAAAATGATTCAAACACTGCACAGGTGATTAAATGGATAAAACACATACGGCTGAGGAGGCTTGGGAGTAAGTTATATAAAATATTGAGTGTTATTGTATCAATTTATTATACATTTTACTCTGAATTGGTTATGGGTACTATGGATACTCCCTGTTGTGTTACTGTAATATACTGACATTAGCTGAGCTGTCTTTCGTCAAAGAATGCTTCTAGCATTAAAATATACTTTATGACAGAGTTTGTATGGTGCTTCGACAATGCAGGAAACTGATTAATATAGCCTTTATGTTACTCAGTAGACTTTCTAGCTTCATTACTAGTTTCTATGTCCTCCATTAAACCAACACACTTTGTGAATAGTAATCGGTAAATGGGCAAAACTAGTAATTTTAATCATTATTTTGATGATGTGCTCATAAATACAGGTCATTAATGCCAAACATCATATAAACCACAATGAATATTATATATATAAATACAGATTCTGAATAAGATTGTAAGATCGAGACTGAATAACATGCTCATTACAGTGATGATTGCACTAACATTATAACTTGAATAATCAGTTTAAACCAACATTCTTATTTTTTTTTTTTAGTGCTTAAGTTAATAGTACATCCTAAAAATGACACTTAAGTGGCTGCTTGAATAGAAATATATTATTGTGATTACTGCCTGTATATAAAACAAAAATAAATTGCTGCCCTACAAAAGATAATTGGGAATAACTGCAATGTTTAAGTCGGAAACAAAAGAACCCTCAGAATTCTGATAAAAACGTAACTTTTAATTATACCACCAAAAATCTGGTTCTTTGCCTAAACTAGTACTTTAACTAACCAAACTTTGTGAATTAGGATCAGAAAGACATGGAAAAATATGTTTGTATCAATAA